>JAWMRA010000161.1:18214518-18468026 GCA_035584735.1 Pseudotriccus pelzelni | reverse complement strand
GGTGCCAGCAGTTTCAGGTGTGACCCTCCCGAGCTTGCCTCAGTTTGGTGGAGAGGCCTGACGTCTTGGGTTGTCTTCTTTTTATTATTGTTTTAATTTATTATTATTATTATTATTATTATTTTTGTGTGCGTGATTTTTTATCGGGTAATACATGCTTTCAAGGAAGGGGGTAAGGCAAGTCTTTGTGCAGCGTCTGTGTCTGAAACTTTAAAGTCAAGCAACCTCCAAGGCGTTACTCTGGGAAACATTTAAAAGCGTGGGGCGAACGGCGGGGGGAAGGTACGGGGTGTTCCATTGAGGTGTGTCATAGGCAGCGTGAGAACCTGAAGTGTAGAACTTTGTGGAGTTTTCTAGTGTGCTGGATTCAGGCAACACATGTCTCAGGACAAGAGGACGTAGTTTTAAGCTGCATCAGGCGAGGTTTAGATTGGATATCAGGAAGCATTTCTTCACAGAAAGGGTTATTAGATATGGGAACGCACTGCTCAGGGAGGTGGTGAAATCACCGTCCATGGAGATATTTAAGTAAAGACTAGATGTGGCACTTAGTGCCATGGTTTAGTTGACAAGGTGGTGTTTGGTCATAGGTTGGACTCGATGATCTCAGAGCTCATTTCCAACCTAATTGATTCTGTGATTCTGTGTTACGAGATGGCAATCTGATCAAAGTGTTTAATAGTGTAACTATAAATACACAGTGTGAGGTTTTAATCACTGAGGTTAAAATGTACTGTAGGATAAGTTCACACGGAGCCATGCCTTGTTTCCATAATCTGGCCGCTGTAGCTCTGGATGCATCTGCTTCAGTTTTTGTTAAAACTGAACTTTTCTCTTGACTTCTCTGAGCTTTCTTCCATGCAGCTAACAATGTGTGAAGAAACCAAGGCTTATTTGATTGAAAAGTGAGATTTTATTGGTTTTTTTTAATCATGCTGTTTTGTTATTAGGACCAGATAGACACAGACATCTCTGCTTTACACCCATTGGAGCTCACAAACTAGAAAACCAGATTTATGTAAAGCAGTTGCTAAATGTATTGCATATTAAATGAATGAGTAGGATGATGTATCCGTGTGTAGTCAGTTACAGGACTCATCAGGGCTCTTGAATATTTGTTTTGGGCTGTTAGCACTGTCCTGTTTCAGGACTACAATTCCCAGTATGCTCTTCACTTCAGACAGCGCTGAGCTTTAAAGCAACAGACAGTTAAATTAACATAGTAAGTGTAAGGTGGGATAGTTCTGTGCTTAACAGTGAATTAGGAGCTGTGGTTTGAGAACACAAAGCATTTGGGAGAAATTCCAGCTTCAGTACTCCTGACCACGTCCCTGACTTTGTGTGTTCCCCCTGCCCCGCAGCATCCTCATGTGCCACAGTTCAAGACAGCACAGTTCAGACTGGTCTGGTGACTCCCCCAATTCGGTCACCGAATCATTGGAGTCACTTGGCTCTGTATTTGTTTTGCTGGCACAGAGGGGAGATGGCATGGAATTGGGCACAAGAGCTGAGGAAGCAGCAGGGCTGCTTTTCCTGTTAATGCTGGCTTGGAGTCTTCATTGAACTGTTCGCTACAGCTGTGGTGGGACTCCCCTGAACTGAATCTGTGTAAGTCACATTGCTACACACACACAGAGTTAAATTGGGTTGTGGAGAGCTGAGCTCCAGAGTTGGTGGAAATGTTTGTGTGAATTGACAGTTCACACAAGGAGGAAGGAAGTTCTCCCTCTCCTGGAAGCAGTGAACTTTTGGATTGTCTCTATGAATGTCTGCTGGACACTGGAGTTGTTGGAGTAGTTGGGGGGATCCCACAGGCTTCTTAGCCAGTTACTCAGCTTCACCCGGAGAGGGCACCCCGTGGAGGACATGGAGGGGCAGAGGAGCAGGGGCAGCAGCTGCTGAAGCACTTCTGCGTGTGTAATTCCCTCTCTGCCACTCACTTGTGCTGGTGCTGGATTGCTTCTGTGCCTGCATTGTGCTTGGATTAGTATCCAAACTGACACACAAAAATCACGTGGCTGCAAAAGAACTGGCACAGGAGAAAGGGGGAATGTACAGACTGAGCTGTTGGTGGGAGACTGAAGCCTGGGTTTGGGTCAGTTTTAGATCCACGTGTGCCCTCACAAACCTGCATCCTGGGGCTGTAGTTCTGCAACAGTGTGTCAAAACTGACTCGGGTCAGTTCAAAATCTTGCAGCCTCCCCAGTGCCAGTGTTAGACCACGTACAGTTCTGCACAGAGCCTGTTCTCAGAACTAATTAGCTGAAAAGAAACACTCAAAACCCAGGTGTTTTTTTCTTGGGATCCAATTTACTCAGCATCCCAATTTATGTCCCAAGGGCAGTAACCAAAATAAGATTTGAGCCTGTTTTGAATAGCTCCCTAAAGCTGTGCAAATTTTCATTCAGCTTTGATTTTGATCAGTCTTTTTTACTCTGGTGATCCTGTAGGAAAACTGGTTGCATCGTTTTGCTCTGCTTCCCAAATTCAAAGCTCTGTTGCTTTTTGTGGAGCTATCTGTAATGAAACCTACATCTTTTCTCTTGATACCACTGATTTGTACGGAAGAGCTGAGGCTGTCATCACTGGGTCTTTTCTTTTGAGTTTGTTTTTGTGTGTGTCTTATATTTGCTTTAGGCCACTAATATCCAAAAAAAAAAAAAAGAGAAACTATATTTTAGGGGGAGGTCCTTTGCCTGCTTGTGTACTGGAGACCATGGGAAAGGGGAGGATGACCCTGCCTGTTAGTAAAACCTCCTGATCCTAGAGTTTTTGCTTGTGTTCTGGAGAAGGATGAACAAAATTCACTGCCTATGTTAGGAACTGTCCCTGTCCTTTAAGTAATAAATACTTACATGCAAAAAACTGTTATGGAAAACTGAAATAATTGACACTTGAATTTCTTATAGTAACTGGTGGTATTGTTTCTATGGTTTAGAGTTTTATTGATTTGGTTTTGTGCAACTTTTTTTTCCCCCCTCACAACAAGACTTTTCTGAATTGATAGATTTCACAGATGAGAACCCAAAATCCAGGAGGCTCAGACAACTTTTAGGATACATTTTAACAGCCATAGAATTTCTTTACTCAAATTCATAGGGATTTACTACACTTCCCAGTATAAAAGGACTAAGGCTTTCCAAATGGAATATAAATCTGAATGGTACTATTTAATCAGTCTGGCAAACACTTCTGGGTAACTCTGGCTTTGTGAGTATCTTGGGTGATGGCAGCATTACTGGTGTTTGTGCTTCAGTTGTTGATTGGTGCTTCCAAATGTTACTGAAATGCAAATAATGCCCAGAAAGTGTGTTAATAGATTTAATAAATTTAAATACAGGTAAATGAAACTTGAGTTTTCATTGTTGAGAGTACTGGTAAAATGAAATGCCAGATACCTCAGTGAGAGGTATAGAATGCAATTGAGTTGTATTTGGACATCTGAGGAGACATGTCTGTAAAACTACTGTAATAGCATTATAAAAGGCAGTATAATTATAAAGAGTAGTGGTTAAAAGTGTAAAGAGTAGGGTTAAAACAGCAGTGTGGACATACACTTTGAAGTAAAAAAAAGGTCCCTTGGAAGCTCTAATTGTGCTGGTAAACTTAACAGTGTAGATAAACTTGAAGTCATAAGTGGTCCATGTGTGGTATTATATTTTTGATGGCAGAGCCCTGTAGCAAGCATTTCGAATTATGTGGTGGTGTAGGTATATTTGAGTTTTTTCTTCAGTAGGAAAGATAGTGTTCATCTCTTGCATCTCTCCCTCAGTTCCTAAAGGACTTCTCAGCACAAGTCTGAGGTAGAAAGTAGTGAGAGCAAATCACATCTGAAGATGTATTAAAGATCACATGGTGGTGATGAGTGGGGCAATCTCTTGTTCCCTTTTACGTTTTCTGTTTGCGCTAGCAGCTGTGACATTCATAGGGTAAGGAGTCCTGTCTGTTGGTTCTGGCTTTTGAAATCATCTGTTCAAAACAATGTCTGTGTATTGAGAGAAGGAACCACAGAATGGGTCAGATTGGAAGGGACCGCAGTGGGTCATCTGGTCCTCTCTGCTCAAGTAGGATCATCCTAGAGCACATGGCATAGAATTGTATCCAGATGGTTCTTGAATGTCTCCAGTGAGGGGAACTCCACACCCACTCTGGTCAGTCTGTTCCAGTGCTCGGTCACCCACACAGTGAAGAAGTTCTTCCTCATATTCAGGTGGAATTGCCTGAGCATCAGTTTCTGCCTGTTGCTTCCTGTCTTATTAAACAGAGGGGGAAGAAGCACACTTGAAGTCTTCAAGCTGGTAATTTGGCTGCTATTAGAAAATAAAAGGGAACAATAGATGGAGCCAAAGGTTTTCTTGTTCATTACCCTGCCAGGCTCAAACAAATAACGATTTTTCACCAGAATTTTGCTAGGGTTCACTAAATGTCTTGATTTTGCTTGAGGAGGACTTTTGTTGTTGCATATATCAATCTATTTTGGAGCATAAGGAAGTGTTTTTCCTAATGTTTATATAATTTGAGTATTCTTCTGTGGCCACATTGCTTCTTACCTTTGCTATTGTACCTTGTCTTTACTGTTCTTTGTTAAGCAGAGGTGTGTTTGCACAGACAGTACTCACCCTCCCCAGCTGGGCTTGCGAAAGATGGGTTTCCTTCTCTTTCCTTCATCCAAAAGTGTAGCTACTGTATCTGTTAGTTGTCAGGAACAATACCGTAGGGAACATTTTCTCCCATATTGTTGGATACAATGCAGTACTCAACAATTAGACTTCATGGTAGACTTCGTTCACCTGTTCTGCTCTTGAGCTGTAGCACACTGCAGGGTGGAGTTCAGTCCTGGTTCACAAAGAGACCAAGACTGAATTTAGTGCAGGTCTTTAATGTAGTTTCTGTTTTAATGCTCTTCATTACCACTGTTACAAAAATTGGGAGTGGGGCTTAGTTACAGTCTATAGACCTGTAAAATGAATGGATTGGAAAACAGGAAAAGGGAAGCTTAAAAGTGAGTTTGTCATTAAGTGTTTACATGATGGTCAGTCAGTGGCAGATCTTCACAGGGTTGGTCTTCTGAGAGAAGGTGGGATGCTTAACAGGAAAGTTTTGATTGGTTGATTGGTTGTTTTCTGGGTTTTGTTGCTGGTTTTTTCAGATGTGTGTTATCAGGCAAGCTCTGTGAAGAAAAAAAAAAAAACCACAAACCAACAACTTATGCAAGGATGGGTTTGGAGGTAATATGTAAAAATGTCTGCTTCTGTGTATAGCTAAATACAATTAATAGAGCTTTCCCTAGAAAATTTTAAGTTTCTGGCTTGTGTTAGGTTTTATCTGATAACTTCCTAAAGAATTTCGTCAATATGCAGAGTGACTTTTGCATTCTGGTAGTCCAGCTGTTCAGTTACAGCTGTCTTAAAAAGCTATTTTAAAGCTTGCTGGTCCAGTAACTTAGACATTTAAACCTCTCTGTCTTGCCCCTCCCTCTCTCTCCCTCTCCTTTTTTTTTTTTTCCCCTTCTAACCTTGAGGTTAAAGCAAATCCTTTCTATCAATGGCAGCAAGAAAATTGTTTGTCCACTGAATTCTTTTTCCTTATATTGAGGCAGTAGTTGATCCAGCTTCTGCTCAGTATGATTCTGTTACACTTTGTTGATAGGCTTTACTGTCTTCCTGTGACAATTTGTAAAAAGTTATAAAACCTGTAGATTTCTGGGTCATATGTCCTAGTAAGATGTTTGAGCCAATGCACCTGTTAATATACACTTGTCTCTACTGTTTTCTCTAATTACCTCAATCTTCTGAATTTTTGTAAGTAACTTATTTACTAGCCATCTGCCCATAAATGTTTCTGTAGCTTTCAGCGGCTGGATCACGAAGGTGTCTAAGAGAAATATAGTAATTTACTACTCTTACCTGATTAAAAGCAGACTTTCTACAAAATGCGGTATTTCAAACATCTGTTAGTTTGTTGTGGTGTTCTTCCACCAGATTGAAGTGCCTGTTACAATATGCCTGTTACCTGCTGTGAGCAGAGCACTGATGGTCTTTTTATAATTACAGTCAAGTGAAAAGGCACAATTTATTTCTTTGTGAGGAAGCAGTGAGGAGCGTGAATTAAAATCAAGTGAATTGCTAATATATAAATGCAATTGTAAAATAACTGTAAATCAGTGTCGGATTTTTTTTCCTGCAAGTTGTACAGTGAGGCACAACTGTGTACAAAAACATTATTAGCTTTTTTATAGTTACTTATGCAAAAGACATTGAGACTGCACACAAAAGTTTTGATAGATAAATTTATGTACTGAAAAATTTCAGCTCTACTCTACTTTCAGCTCCACTCAGTACTGCCACCTTGAGCCAGGTGTGTTGTGACTGTATTTTTTTGTTATATGGAACAGTAAAAATAGGAGCCTGGATCCTTGAGGTCATCATTGAGGGTTTTTTGAACTCTGATTTTTAAATAAAGATTTTACATCTTTCCCCTCCCCCATTCCAAAAATGTCTGTTATCTGATTGGGTTTTTTCCCCTTTGTTTATCTAAACTGTGTTCATCTGTAGTTCTTGAAGGATACTTCCAAATGTCATTCTTTGCTGTAGAGCTCTTATTAGGTTATGGAGTTTATTTGTTAGGGGATATAATCCTAATGGGATATGTATTTGAAAGTACGTTGGGTTTGGAGTCACATAGCTCTGTGTGTGTTTATCCACGTGTACGTGTACTTGTACAGATACACGTCTGTGTCTCGTCCAGCTCTTAGAAATGAGTTGTCATTAGCAATTTATCACCTTTAGAATTCAGTCTTTGCTGCCAGTTGTCATTGTAAGTTGTAGAACAATACTTCACCTGTTCACAGTTCCATGTACTAGTGCTAATGAACTGCTTTTTTTTCTTCCTAATGCCAGTGCAGATCACCATCTTTTTTCTTCCCCTTCCCCACTTTTTTGTTTGTTGTTAGGTATTTATTTATTTATTTGGGGTATTATTATTTATGTTAAAATCTGTGTCTTGGAAACAGTTTCCCGGTATGCTCTAATCATTTTTGTTTTACTTCCTGTAGGAATTGGAACTGAATTTATTCATCCACTTCTCCAAGCCTTTTGAAAAGTGACTAAATGCAACTGAGTCAGATTGTCTGTGGGTATGAAGTGGCTGGGAGAATCCAAGAACATGGTGGTGAATGGCAGGAGAAGTGGAAGCAAGTCGTCTAATGACCACGCGCAGACCAAATTGCAGCATGCAGGAAAGGAGAATCCAAAGACAGGCAAAAATGGAGTTGAGAGAAGATCAAGCAGATGTATGTACATGTTTATGCTGCTTAGTGCTGTATGTGATAAATTCATCAGTTTGCAAGTCAGACCTCTGTCTGATCTTAATTCATGAGGGAGGTCTGCAGTCAGTATGGAGCTAACATCAGAAGTATTAATTATGTTTGTGTTTTTTGGATGTGTTAACTCCCTTCAGATCAGTTTAAAAGTTAAGTAAGAATAACTGTGTGTAAATTAATTTTGAACTCATATGATTATAAAATACGTGATTGGCCCTAAGTAAAAATTAGTATGATTTGAAGTGGATAACATAATCTGAAGTATTAGCCCAGCTTTTGGTGAACGAGCTTGTAGAAGGAAAGGCCATTTTTTAATGAAGTCACGTACATCGATAGTCATTGTGAAATGGTTTTAAGGAATATGGGGTTTTATTTTTGCTGTTGATTTGGGATGAAGGACTAAACACAAATTCAAAGTCCTAAGTCCTTTATTCAGATCTTGGGAAAATCAGGTTTGAAATTTCGTGGCTTCATCATGTTTATAGGTCAGAAGTTCTAGAGGTACACGTGACTGAACTGTGTAGTCCGGAAAGGTGCTTGTAGTTGGGGAAGGGGAGAGAGAAGGAAACCAAAATTAATTAAACAAACCCACAAAATAACATTCTAAAATACTTTCTTCATTGGCTGCTGCCTAAATGAACAAAAGGAAGAGGGAAAAATTAACTATGCCTCTGCTTCTTCAGGTATTTTATCATCTTCCGTAATTGTTTTATATTTTTTGCCTCCAACCTGTGGCTGTCTGGCCCCAAATGTTGCTGGGCTTTATAATATCCCTTAGATGATACCTAATTTATGCTTTCTTGTTTGCAGGTAGCGGTGCTTCAGGATTTGAGGGTCAAAGTCGTTATGTGCCTTCCTCTGGAATGTCTGCCAAGGAACTCTGTGAAAATGATGACCTAGCGACTAGTTTGGTTCTTGATCCCTATTTAGGTTTTCAGACACACAAAATGAATACTAGGTAACTTGTCTTTATATTTCTAGAAAAGAATTAGTCTTCTCAGTTGGAATTTCTTGCATGTTGAAGAAAGTGAAAAAGATGCCAGTTTGTGAGCAGCTTCTGCCTTTAAAATGCTGTTGCACATGAAACTGGAACTCAGCACTACAAATGTGCACTCTCCCAGTGCTCCATCATAGGTCTTTCCATTAGCCTCGCGTATCTGTGCTGTAGGGCAGGTTGTTATTTGGCACCATTTCCTGGCTGAAACAGTTAATTAATCATAAGTTTTAAACCATTAGTCATTTGAAATGCTTCACAGAGAGAAGCCAGTGTGTGGTGACAAGTCCCCGGATGCCTTTTTTTTTTTTTCCCCTTTTCTTACTCTTACAACATCACAAGAAAGATATAGTTCCGGAGCAGTTCAATGTTGGTGCCGCTTGATCTGAAGCTCCTGCAGACCCATGCTAAAGGAATTGCTACTCAGACATGTCTGTATGTATAAGAGAAATTTCTGTGCCAACTGGAAACTTGCTTACCAGAATTGCACGCACTTTTGCCCTGTTACACGCCTGTCTGAATACTTCTGGTGTAAATTCATGTGGTGCTCTCAGGCTTTAGTTGTTCGCGCTCCTCCCTCTTTTACAGAGGTACTACTGATGATAAGTGTATTCTATAGATCTCTACTAAGCTCTTGTTTGTGTACAAGTTCTGCATTGATAGCTTAATGGAAAAGCTGTATATAAATTAAAGTTTTTAAGGACTGACATCAGGTGCTTATCAGTGTGCAATAATAAGAGCTAGGGTTTTGAGGCAGCACATCTTGGGAACCAGACTGCTCAGCCCTTCAAACCGTTGCTATGACTATTTTTAAAGAAGGACAGTTTACCTCTGCAGCACAGTCACATAACCACAGTACCACTTACGCGGATTTTGTGTGTGTGTGTGCAACAAGCTGATTGCTCCAAAAATGACTGCTGGATTAATTGGTGTTGTCACATTACATAAATTCCCGCTGTTATAATCTGACAGCATGAGTTGCACATGAAATTTCAGCTGTCTGGTCCTAATAAGTGCAAAGACTTAACTCCAAAGAGATTTTTCTTTTTTGCTGGAGAGTGCAACATACACCTTTAAGAGGAATGTTTGAGTTCTTCCTGTTCCTTCTATTGGTTATGCTGCTGGTTACAGTATCACATTGTGTCCAGTGTCCAGGTAGATATTTTTACAGTTCAGTTTGAAGTGTCTTTGTATTTTGATCAGTTAATCAAGTTAAATATATATACTTAAAGGACTTTTTTGTTTTCTAGACTATGAATGATAGTCTACAGGTTATGCACAGGTAGTTAGTTCTTATGCTTTTTGTGAAGGAAATTATGTATTCATTGTTTAATAGTTGGAGAAGCTACTGTCATAAATGGTGGTTTATGGTTGTATGTTGTCAACACCTAAAATACCTCTTTAATTACTATTTTGATCCAAAAGGCCACCTAAAGGCCATCATTCTGTGTTTTTGGAGAACAGTTACAGGCAGTCTTCAAGGATAGTAGTTAATCTTGGAGCAGAATGGGAAATACTTAGGTGAGACTTACAACTCCTACCAAAAGCACATCTACTTGCCTCTTTCTTGTCCTGTTGAGAGAGTTTCTGTTGTTGTAATGAATTAAAGTAGAGGCATCAGCATAGTTCTTGTTTATCTTTTTGGTGCAGTGATGACATCTGCTTGTTACTGTAGTTGTGGTGCTTAGATTATCTTCCTTCCATCTAGTAAACTGTAGTCTTTCTAGAGCTCCTGAGATTTATTGTTGCTTTTATGGCTTTGAGGGAAGGTGGGGGAAAAGTGAGTGTGAAAAAGCTCGACTGTTTCCAAAATGCCAGACGCCAGTACCCTGTTCTGATTTGTGAAGGTGCCTGTGCCATCATTCTGCTGTGCTGTTGAAAACACAGAAGAGGTTTGTATTTTTGCATGTAGCAGCCCAGCATAAGTTGATGATCATTTACAAGTCATACTTCACCTTACCTCTGCCAGCCAAATCTGCATTTTGTCTGTATGAGCGTTTTCTCTACAAGCACTTTTTCTGCTTCATTCATTCTTCTAGATGAAGAGTTTGTGAACTTCATTTGTCCAGAGTATATTGATTTGAGGGAAAAAACCTCATAGTAAAGTATCTAGATTGTCATTGAAATGTCTTTATACTTCACCTTCTTTATACTGAATTAGTGATCTGTTACGATGGTGACAAGAACTTGATTGTTATTTTGGGGGGGCATAAAAATAAAGTCCTGCAATTCCTGAATGCCCTCCATCGTGGGAATTGGGCTATTAGCTCTGGAAGGTGTCAAGTCAGGAATGTCTGAAAGAGCTGAAGACTAGTTCTCAAAAGATTACAGTTGAATCCCCAAAAGTGTTTGTCCAGTGTTCCTCTGAAATGCCTTCTTGTCACCAGGGAATTGATGGACAGCATAACATGTAGCTCTGGAAATGTCTTCAGTGGCTTTACCCAAAAGTCATTTTTTTCATTGTCTTAGATTTCTAAGAGGAAGCAGGTTGTTTTCAGAGCTTCCAATCCTCTTTACATGTGGAGTTGTCATGTGGAGTTGTCATTCTTTCATCTAATTGGTAGCTCTTATCTCCGCAGAATAGTGGGTCAGCAGTTAACAGAAAAAAACCCATATCTTAGGAGGTATGTTCTTGTCAACTCTAGCTTTTCTAAGAGGTTTTGTTGCTTCTTGTGCAAATCCTGTGATATCAGCCCTTGGTTGGTTTTGTATTGAAAACAAAACTCATTTTGCAGGCTATACATCCTGAGGTGAAGGTTGTCAAACACTAGAGATTAAAACTGGCACTTGTAAAAAGCAAAGTGAATTCTTGCCTGTCTTACCATCTCTTATTTTCAGATGCTTTTCCCTAGACTGAACACTGAATCTTGAAATTGCATGACTTAATGGCTAATCTGCTCCCTACTGTGTCACATACAAAGTGTTAGTATTTAAACCTTAAGCCAGACTTCTGATCATACTGCTGCTGTTTCCAGTCAGTGTTGTTTCCTGGTTCCCTAAAGCACCAGTAATATGCTAGGGAATACTGAGAGGAATTCCAATGTATTTCTAAGTTTGCAAATGATTTAGGAAGTCAAATACATAGTGGTCTGTTCTAGGAGAATCTAAGGGTGTTCTTTACCTCCATATTACCGCTTTTTGTGAAGTTACAGAGTGGTGTGTGGTGGGAGTGGTGTTATCTGATAACATGGGACGAAAAGGACCAAGCTTTGAGAATTTCCATGTTTCCCACTGTAAACATGAAGTGCTCAGGGATGATGTACAGGAAGCAACTGTCTCTCAACACTGCATCAGAAGTAGTCTCTGACTTTGGTGTAAACAGTCATTCGTGAACTTGACAGGGTACACCACGCTTCATCCCTTAGAGTCATCACTGAGCAACAAAGACAAAGCAGTTCCATATCACTTGCATTTAAGGGTCTGTGCTGAATCTCTTCTGCGTTCTTCAGCTCATTTCAGTATAACAATTAAGGAGTTCAGTATTTATCTCGAATGGGGTTTGGAGGTTGAAAAGGTTACGTGACTTTGCTAAATAAGATAATGTGGCTGTATAGTTCAACTTCAGTGTTGTGCTATGGAGATGCTGGGTTAGAGGTACAGAGCTCTTATGTAATGACAACCTGTTTCACACACTGAAGCTTTTACATTTTTCAGTCCTCAGTGTCTGTGTACTTTGCAAAACTTTTTTGTTTGACTTCTGTGTAAAATCTGCTTTTGCTGGGTTTTTTAGATTATTTTTACTGGTAACTTAATTCAGTAAAGTCCTTTACCTTGCTTCTGGTTGTCTTCCTTCACTGTGTGTAATCACACAGTGATTATGTTGGAACCAACTGTTTTGTTGCAACCAACATTTGCCAAACATCCTAAACAACCAAATGATGCCCTGCCCTTCAAACCAACACCCACCACCTTACTTTTACAGTTTTTTTAGTTGTACTTTCAGCTTCAATGAAAATTGTTACATCTCCAAAAGATGGAGTGGCTTGCATCCAGTAGACATGGTAACTGCTAAATTGAATTTACCATGTGGAGTGTCATAATAGGAATGGGGGAGAGTGTTAGAGGTGAGGGGTTTGCATCCCCCATATTTATTTTAAAAAATTATTTCTTTGCTAACCATGTTAAGGAGAATGATATTATATAAAGAATTTCCTTTACTGCTGCCCTAGGCTGTGCTGGACTTTTGACCAGAGCTCGTGTGTGTTTTGTGTTCAAGAAATTTAAGTAACGTAGATACTTTCTTCAATAAGAATGCCGTTTTGAAATTTGGCCTTTAAAGAACCTGAGGTCCCATATGGGGGAACGCTGGTGATTAAATGCAGAAAAAGTTGATCATAACTGATACAACCGGCTTTGAGAGAGGAAAAAATACTCATACTACAGGGTTGGGCAGGGAGGAAGCCAAAATGTATGCTAATTAAATTTAGTTGTTTACACTTATTTTAAATAGATGACTTTCAAGTCTTGTTGTTCTGTCTTGAATGCTTAACAGGCTTGCAGTTTTAGCTTGTGTGCTCAATCTCTGCTACTCTGTGAATAGTAACTTGCTGTCTTTCCACAGCAACTTAAATAAAAATATCATCCAGACAAGGTGCCTGTTGTTAAGAGGCTAATTGGATGATACGTTTTGGTAAATTCACTCTTTTTGATGTTCCCTAGTCAGAAATGAAGAAACAGGTTTGGAAGTATAACTCTTTATCGTGCACTCCTATGTTTTGTGGAGTTCCATTCTGGATCTCCTTCAGGAGCAGTTTATCCTTTTTTTGTTCAAACTCACTGCTCTCAGTGACTGAGACTGAGCAAGGTGCTGTGCTTCTGAACTTACCAGAAACTCTCCTTTAACTTCCTTTATAGGCAAGCATCTCACTGACCTTTGGCTTTATACCTTGGAGTTTCAAGAGTCTTTAAGTACTCCCGAGGTAAGAGAAACTTGAGAGAGAAAGAGCTTTGCTTTCCCAAGCCATTTTCCTGTGTCTTCCTTATTGAGACCACATTAGTTTGCCCGTAGTGGGATAACATCATCTTCTATCTGACTTTGAAACTGCAGTAGCCACAGTTTTGTTGGATCTTGTTGACTAGGGAAAAATAAGTATTTTCTAGGGAAGTGTGAAAAGTTTCTGTTCTGCAGCTTGTGAGGAAGAAGGGCTATTATTATTTCTTTAAAGTTACTGTCATAGCTGGGTTTTTCATTCTTAGCTTACTTTTAACAACAGACTGTTTTGCAGAAGATTTCATGTTCTGTAAGACCTGACCCCTGAAGTTGTTCTAGGGTGGCTCAAGTGTGCTTATGAACAGATTCAAACACCAAAGTGTCCTGTTCAGCTTCCATGATGGGACTTAATAAAGGTACTGTTCACAGGAGCAAACCAGAAGTCTGCATAAACAATTCTGATTTTAACCGTTTAAAGCGGTTTAGAGGCTGGATTGGCTGGTTTGTTCTGTTGGTTTCCTTGTGCTCTTTCTATCTCTCCATTTCTCTTCTTTGAATTAGTCTCCTGTTTTACTGATACTTAAAAGCCAGTTTCTTTGGCTCATTTTGTATGTATACGTTTTGCTGTGGGGCCTTTTCAGGCTCTCTTCATGGCAGAGCTCAAAAACAGCTGTGTAGACTCTTCCATCAGGTTTAATAAGGTTTTGGGGAGTTTATTGGGGGGTTTATTGTCATGTGTAAATGTGGAAGCCCTGTAACACCAAAATGGTAGGATGTAAGATTGCTTCACAAAACCAATTGGCTTTTTGGTTGCGAAGGACTAATAAATAAACTATGATAATACAGTTACATAGTCTACGTATAATATAGATTAAAAAATTATACTCCTGGGAGAAGTGAGGTATCTATCAGCAGACCCTCAAATTCTTAAGGAACACTGGACTTCTAGGCTTTCTTGTCTTCTTCAGTGTCTCAAATCAGAAGATATCTTTTAAAGTATGTAGAGAGCTACACCTGAGAAAGACTGAAGCTTTCATGAGGAGTCTGGACTGCAGTATAAACTTTATATGCTCTCAGTGCAGTTTATTACATATGCTGTTGAGCTCTGAACAACTCACTAACTCAAGCTCAGGGTGCAGAGTGTCATTCTGTTTCACCTGATTTGGGAACCCTTGAAGTGAAATATTGTACATCACGTTGTTTTCCAGCATCTTCCCATGTATTTGTGGATACTTCTTGCTTGTTTGGATTCCTGCTTATCTTTTCTCATTATCTCTGTTTTGTCACCGTATAATTACAACATTTTGATGGAGATGCTGCAGAAGGTCCCTTGGTATTGATTTTTGAACACTTGGGTGCAGAGAGTCACCTTGTTTAAAAACAGTTCCTGTTTGAAATGCCTGACATTCAGTGCAGCGTTCATCTGACCTTATAATGTTTGGGGGTTTTTAGAGTCTCTTCACCCCCTTCTTGTTTCCAGCCACCTTTTTGGCCTTTTCAAGACTTGGGCATACACTAACTATTCTGCTTCTTAGAAATGGTGTTACTTGAGTTTCTGCTAATCATTTAAAGGAGTGCTATCAGCGGCGTGGAATGCCTGAGACAGGAACCCATAGAAACATGTGCTGAATGTGATCCATGAAGGTACGGGGGTGACTTTTCAAGGGTTGAGGCCAGGTTCCGAGATAACCTAGGTGGCTGGTCATGTAGACTTTGACTCAGCCTCTGAGAATGGTAGGATGTTAGAAACCTGAAATATAAGCATCACTTTGGGGCTGTATGATGTGCTTCTAATTGCTAGAAAATGTAGGGTGTTAATTCTTCTTTAGTAGATCTTGAAAGCCATTGTCAAGCTTGGCATCTGCCCTGCTTCCCTTCCCCCCCCTCCCCCCCACTGGGGTTTTAGTTGGGATAGCTTTCTTCCCACTGGTGGTTGAGTGGGGATACTGTTTTCTTTAGCTAGCCTGTACCAAGGTTCTTGCTGATAAACAAGTGTGATTATGTCTATCAGCACATACATTGCCTGTCTGAGGTGCTAATGCAGTTTTGAATGTGGTGGCTTTCCCAGCTGTCTTTGCTCCTGGAGGCCACTTAGCTAAAAAAAATGGTGCATGTCAACATGTAATATATAGTGTAAGGCAGAGGGCAGTCATTTATGTAGCCCAGCAAGAACAGATGCAGCTGAAGACCAATTTTAGCTGTAAATCCTGTGTTTTTTTCCATCATGTAATGGTTGCAGATAAAGGTGTAAGCAAAATGTTAACCTCTCATGTTTGTGCATATTCTGCTTCTGCTTCTCCTGGCACGAGTATGTTTCCTTGCTGGGAAAAATGTTTCTGATTAAAACTAAAAATGACAACAGGTCCTATTCAGAAACTAGTCAGGTTCAGTTCAGGCTATATGACTTTACTTTCCCTTGATGTATGAGGAAGCTCTGTGAGTTACGATTATCAAATCTAGGAGTAGTCTTGCTGGTTTTGGGAGAAGAAAGGTATTCGTGTGTGTGACTGGCAAGTTGAAGGAGACTTCAGTGTGCTGCAGAACAAAAATAATGATGATCATTTGATCTGTAGAGAGTTTTCTTCCATGATATAGTCTCAGCAGCTTGTTAGGTGTTAGCTTTTGGGGGGGATGGGATAAGTATATTCCTTACTGAAGACCTTGATTGGAAACTTCTTGACATGATGCATGCTACAGTTCTAAGTGGGCATCTGTTTCCTAACTGATTCCTGTTACGTTGTTAGATGTTATATCCCAGCCAGAAGAAAATTTACTTGATGTCTGCTCAGAACTCCTTACTGTTCTGTCTTCTCGGAAAGCTCACAGGTTTATGCTGATAAATTTTGCTCTGTTCAAAGGTGCCTCTAAGGTTGCTTAGTCATTCTATTACAAGGAAGTTTTTCTGGTGGAAAATGCAGAGAAGATTTACAAAAGCAGTAACATGGAACACTGATAACCTGCTGGAACTGATACTGCTGTTAGGAGGTCTGTCTTTATTGTGTCAGGAGCATAAATACAGCATTTTCCTTCTAATGAAGGAAATTGAATCCTCGTTATTGTTAGTTATTTCTTATTAGATTCTTAGCATCTTAAAAGGTGAAATGAAATTGAGAGTTAACACTTCAGGTATTTTGTTTCCTTCACACAAGTTGCATAGGAGCAGCAACTCTTATTTGGTCATTTGAAAAAAAGTTACTTGCAACATTCAGCATTCTAAGATAAGAATAAGCCAATTTATGTGGTAATTTAAAAAACAGTATCAGTGAGGAAGTTGATGAGGTTTCCTTCCACCAACTTCAAGCATTTATTTCCCCTTGTTTACTTTTGCCATCAAATAACGACTTCATTTGGTAAAGTAAGAGGAAATAAAATCAGCATGGTAATGCACATCAAGCAGCAAGTAACAGGACTTAGTCTTACAGATTTACTCAAAAGCTGTTAGTCTGTTTAGCTCTTCTGTCATATGTTGTGTAGGCAAAATATACAAATTGTAAAAAGATCTGCAGAAAACCGTTTCTCATGACCCTAGAAAATTTTTATCTTTGTGAAGAGTCCCCTGGGGTGTGTCATACACTTAAAAGTACACACACCCAACCTCTGCCCCAAAGCAGAGCATACATGGGTATGTGCTCAGTCAAAGGCAATTGATAGAGAATCAGCATAATCTCTAATTAAGTGCTGCTTTCTCTTGGTTTCGGAGCTCAAAACGGAGCTTCTGCTTCTGGCAGTCATGCAGGTTTTTTCTGTTACCTGGGGTTTTTTTACTGTTGAATATATGAAAGGCAGTTTCTTTTAAATCTCAAGCCTTGGGAAGAAGGTGGAATTACCTGCTAATGTACAGGTGTTTATTTTCATTTTACCTGCCCATGATTTTTCAGCTACCTGTTTCCTGTAGCCAGTGTTTGGGGAAAAAATTCTTATGACTGCACTAACTTGCGGAACCTTAATCTCCCACAAATGTAGTAGCTCTGTCGTGTCTTACCATGTATAGGTACTTCTTCTGTAGTCATTTAGAGGTATGTTTTATATGAATGCACGTATTAAGTTTGCATTCCATATAGCGCATATAGCGAATTTGTCAGTATAATAATGCTTTGGGTTTGGCAGAAGTTGATTTGAAATCACTCTTTGAGATAGTTTGCATTTTTTCTGTTTTGAGATTTCTGACTCAGTCTTTTTGGTTGCACTGCCTAATTGTTTGCTCCCTATTTAAAAAAAACCATGTGGCACATGATGTTGTAGAGAGCTTAAATTTAAAGTCAGATATACCCACATGCACACAACCCAGTTACAAAAGCCAATACTGGTCACAGATCCCTTAACAGCAATGTTAATGAGGAAACTTAACAGCATCCAGCTTATTTGCAGAATTTTTTTACACAAGTGCTTTGAATGATGATAAATTTTTTAACTCCAGTTATACTATTATTAAAAAAGTAACAGTTGTATTATAATAGTTCTTTAGCTGCTTTGTTCCAAATAACAGGTGCTGAAAACAGGGAAATATTATTCTGCATTGGTTGACCTTATCAGAAATTTTTGTAAATAAATGATGCTTGTTGGCACAATAGAGGATTTTAAAGGTTCCAGGTCATACGCTTGGCTTTGCCTTACCTCTGCCCCTACCTTGGGAAATGAGGACCTGTGATTTGAGTACCTAATGGTCAGTCTCTTTATGCTAGGAGTTAAATAATGATATGGCTAGCAAAAGAACTCTGTACTGAGAGTAACTGTGAGGAAGAACTGAGAATGATTGACAGTGGACTGGAATAGTTTTATTCTTTATTTCAGATTTCGACCTATTAAAGGAAGGCAAGAAGAACTAAAGGAGGTGATTGAACGTTTTAAGAAAGATGAGCACTTAGAAAAAGCCTTCAAGTCCTTGACGTCAGGTGACTGGGCCCGGCACTATTTTCTTAACAAGAACAAAATGCAGGAAAGGTTGTTCAAGGAACATGTAGGTGTATTTGTAATTAATGTGTTTTTCAGATGGTTGAAAGGCTAAGAAAACATAAAAATTTCTTACGAATGCAGCAGTAGTAAAGCAATCAATTGCTCTGTTACATGTTAATTGTTTGATTGTTTTTTAACAGAAACTTCCTTTGTTTTTTAAAGCCAACTAGACACACCTTCACTTTTATTTTTTTTGTTAACTTACAGTGCCTTTTATTAATAGACATGTAAAATGGAACGGGGTTTTTTTTCCCCTTTTGTTTTGTGGTTTGATTGGGTTTTTTTCATTTTTTATTTCTGGTTGGGTTGGGTGTTTTTTTGGTTTTTTTACTTACAGCTATTTTAAATCAAATTGGGTGACAAAGGGTGTTACTTCAAAATACCTCAGTTGTTCTGTGTATAGGGGCTTTATGTGGGAGTGTTATTCCTCTTCCTCCACTTGCCATACCCCAAATCCATTTTGTATGTAGCATAAAAGCTGATGATTCTCAAAGTTCAAAGCAAGAAAATAAATTATTTTTTTTTTTTACTTAAATAAAAAAAAAGACATTTCTTCAGGAATGAGTCTGTTGTTTCCAGGTACAGTAAAAAAGAATTTGGCCTACTTTAAAGTACACCATATCTAGTAGTGTATAAAAAAATCAGAAGAAAAATGCTTTTTGAGTAATACAACCACATTTCACATGAAAAAATTGATCCAACAGTCCCTGAGTTCATTATCTAAACTTGTCGTGGAAGTAATATCTTTTTTTTCAGAACTTCAAATATTAAAACGGGTTCCTGTAGATTGTTAGATCTCAGTGGTTCTTAAAGATCTGAGATTATTTGAATGCAACTATTCATTGACTTTAAGAAAAAAAATTATCCATTTTTATTGGTTGGTCCAATTTTGTACCATTCAAGGCATCTTTAATTTCCTTAAACTCTTTGGATAGTCACATTACCCATGTCAGGATTCGTGCAAGTCATTGTGAAGAAATAAGATCAACATATAATGTGTGTAGCTAAAATGTACAGAGATGCATTTCAGCAGACAGTATCCACTTGCAATATCCATTTTGTGTGTGTTTTTGTGCAGTTCGCTGACTTTTGTTATTTATATAAGAAGTTCCTCACTGCTTTTGTTTTGCTTGTAACAGGAAAGTACGGGTTCTTTTCATTGCAGGTATTTATTTATTTACGAATGTTTGCCACTGACAGTGGGTTTGAGATCCTGCCTTGTAATCGGTATTCTTCAGAGCAAAATGGAGCCAAAATTGTTGCAACAAAAGAATGGTGAGAAATGCAGTTTACTATTGCATTCTGTTTCTGCTAGTTATTTTGAAAGACTCTAAAAAAGATATTTAAAAGTGTGATTTAGAACTAAAACTGCAACCCATGAGATACAGTTCTGTATTGTTACTTGCAAATTGAATTTCCTGTGTGTTTTTGTTAAGTACTTAACACAGGATCCATTCCTATGGAAGACATTCCTTTGTATATTTGGGTATATCCATATAGTGTTCATTATAAAAGTTTTTTTTTTAATCTTGTTTTCAATCAGATAATTGTTTTCCTCTAGCCATGAGTAGTTGGCCTCCTGTGAGAAACATGACATTATGGCAGATTTGTTACACAGCAAATTATTGTGGGAGAAACAAGTTTTTTGCCTTTGTGAAACAGGGGTATTATTTGCATATTTTGATTGTCCAAGATAAATCTCCCCTGGAAACATGAAGTTGGAACCCATTGTATTTCTGCATCTGAGATGCTTATAATGAAATATCTGAGTTTCATTATAAGCATATGCATGGCAACACCAGTAGATTCCAGGTTAATTCAGATTTTAAAATAAACTCATACACACACAAATTGTTAGCTTTGCTTAGTGGCAGTACACATTCACAGCAGCACATACGAGGTGACAAAATGCTATTGTGTGTGGGCTAGGATGGAGTGGCTGGACACTGGGCTGGCAGCAACGCAACTTCCACGTGTTCTAGAGTAATCTTTAAGTAGGCTGAGGCTGGTTTCTAACTCTTCATGACCATAGTTGAAAGTTCCACAATCAGGAAAAAAAAAAACCAAAAAAAATACTGGTTGGTTTTTGTTTGTTTTTTTTTTAATTCATCCCTTGACTGATTCTTGAAGCTTTGTATGTAGGCATGTTGGAAATGACTTAACTTTCCACGCTCAAATCTTGAGTGGCCTGAGAGCAAGGAAGACAAGAAGGTTGGTTCTTAACCCTCTTGGTATCTGGAAAACTATTGAGACTCAAACCTGATAGAGTTCTCAGCACTCTCTGTCAAGGGAGAATTTTGCACTTAAAAGACTTGGCTTCTAGTGTGTGTCCTTCAGGTATATTTACTATCTCCATATGCATCTGTGTCAGAGTAATCTGGCCAAAATATGGAATGGCCACTCTGAGGAGCACTGGAAACAGCACCCATGCAGGGTAGCAGAAGTGGTGTGCTTCATCCTAGCCTCAGCTGTCAGTCCTCTGCTCTGCTCTGTTCATGACAGCAGATGGGCTGCCTGCACACCAAGGCTTCCTGGTTTTGTGGATTTTTATTGGTGTGTGTCCCTCCTCAGTCCTTTTCAACTGCCAGCTTCATGCTGAAGATCTGCTCATAAGAGAGGAAAACATCTTGCTTGAATTCTGGCCTTTGTTCGAGTCAATACTGGGCCTCATTTAAGAAGCCGTGGAGTTCTAAGCATTTTCACTATGCTGGGTTTTCCTGGCCACAGGAAGAAGCATAGGAAACAACAAGCAGAAGCAGCTGGAGGAAGTCAAAATATGTTAAGTGCTGATGGGGAGGGAGTGTACACAAATTAAAAGATCTTGCTTTTGCTTTTAGCAACTGTAGAAGCTGAAGTAATCAATTCTTGCAATTTCTTGCCTGCAGTTTCAGGAAATTGTAGAAACAATGGTGATAATTGTTACTGACGTCAGATTTGATTAATTGATTCTGTATAGTAGCATAAAAACATCTATTTCAAATCTGGAAAAAAGTTATTCAGCCTAGTATCCTGTCTCTGACTGAATTAAAACACGAGGCTTATGGGGATTTTGGAATGGCTTGTCAGTAACAAGAAGTATTTTGCAACTTTTCTTTTTGGGAAATTATTTTGTAATTTTGACACATGTATTCTTATTTCTGCTACTCTTTGCACTAAAGGAAACGAAATGATAAAATAGAATTACTTGTGGGCTGCATTGCTGAACTATCAGAAATGGAAGAAAACATGCTGCTGAGACATGGGGAAAACGACTTCAGCGTCATGTATTCCACACGAAAAAACTGTGCACAGCTGTGGCTTGGTCCTGCTGCATTTATCAATCATGGTGAGTAGTAAGTACAGGAAGTGTGTTAAAGGGCATAAGCAATTCTGCTCAGAATTGTGTTATTGTATGTGAGCTGAATAATACAAGAACTTGGAGAAAAATGTCTGAATCTGACATACTCTGTTACTTTAGGACAGAATCCTGTTGGGATTTTCCCAGCCAGAGCTGATCAGCTGTGAACTGGGAAACTCCCAGAAGGCTCTAGGAAGTGATGCCTTCTTACTTGAAATAGATTTTGGAACTGACAGCTAAATTAATGGAGCATATTGTGGGTTGCCTTGAGTTCTTTGTGAAGTTAGTCAACAGTAACATCTTTCCTAGGTAAACTTCTTATGCCTCTTTAACATTTTACACAGAAATTCAGCTGATTCAGGGAAAAGCAGATAGGACTTAAGATAAATCTGTTTACCCTAAAGAGGAGGGAAACTGAACATTTATGGTAGAGTAGTGAAGAGCTCAGAAACTGAACTATATCAAAGCAGGTATCTTTTGATGTATGACTTTGTGCAATACTAACTTAACTCCCAGTATTTAGTTGAGATTCTACAGTTATTAAAGTCAGAGTGAATCCTTACTTTAGATATCTACAACTATTCATGTTTCAGGTCTTATCCACAGTTAATTGACTTTATCTTTTGGACCTTTTTCAGATTGCAGACCTAACTGTAAGGTAAGCAAGAAATTAAAAGTTAATAAATAAAGCACCCTGCTGTTTTGTTTTGTTTTTCTTTGTCCCTGCAACTTTTCTTCCCCAACTGTTTTACTTTTGTTTCTTACTCAGATACTATGCAGCCTTAATGATAAACCTTATTTTTGCTTTTCCCTTCCTGTCATCTCCTTCCCCAGTTTGTATCAACGGGCAGAGATACGGCATGTGTGAAAGCTCTAAGAGATATTGAACCTGGAGAAGAAATCTCTTGTTACTATGGAGATGGTTTTTTTGGAGAAAATAATGAATACTGCGAATGTTACACCTGTGAAAGGTATACATTGGTGTAAATACGTTTCATGATATATTTTGCGAAACTGAAAGTCCTTGAGTACTCAGATTTTTGGACACAAAATAATTGCTTCCTAGGTATTTGCTGTAATGGTTTTTCTGTGTTGTTACAGAATGGTCATGATTCCTGAGAACTCTGCATTCTGTTTTTCTTTTGATTCTCTTTTTCTGAAGATGTTCCAACATGAGACAGAGTGGATTAAAGCATAAGTGTAGATTCTTAAAAGTATTTGTATTGGATAAAGTAGAATTGGAAGGAAAAACAGTTACAGCTTCTACAAGACCATTTGCAACTGTTCCCAAACTTTTGCTCCTTTTTGCACTAGAAAAAGCAAATTTCACTTTTATATATTGACCTGAAATTCTCTTCTGCTGGGAATGGGCAAGGTGGTTTTTCACCCAGTGTTACTAGAGCTTGGGAGTTTTTGTATTTGTGAAGATCTACTGGTTTGCACAGTATTTGCCTATAGCTGTGCATCACACAATAGCAACAAAGTTGTTATGTTTGGGTTTCACCTGTGCTGCCAATCTGCCTTCTTCACAAGATCAGTTGAAAGAATTTCTTAGTTGTTTTTTGCTACACTGAAACTTCTGCTCACTGTGAGCAGACAGGCTCAGCATCATTTGAGAGAGCTTCACACAGTTCCAAGAGGAATTGCACAGAACTCTTAACAGTTCTGTTATTGTTGGATCTAACTGTTGAAAAAAAAAAACCCTATAAAGGACAAAATATTGGTCATATTTAGCATATGACCAATGAGAATTTGTCATATTGACAACAGCGTAGTGCACCTACAGATAAATAGTTCAGTAATCCTACTTTCAATTTTACTGGCTAGTTTGGTCACTAACAAATCTTGCAGTTCAAGGGAAAACCTTCTGATAGGGACCTCCAAGCTCATGTGATGTTGGTAGATCATTCCAAGTGAAGGGTACAGTCTCAGACTTCATCTCGAGAGCTGTTAATAAAAATGTACTTCAGTCCTGGGGACTATTCATTGTTGAATAAATGGGCACCATGATTGTTGATTTCAGTGTTTTACAGACATGCTTGCTTTTTGAGGGCAAACTGGTTTTATGTGTCTGAACATTTTCATTAACTTGTCATTTTTGTATTTTACGTGGATGAAAACGCTTTTTTTCAAGCTAATGTTTGGCTAATTCTAGCTTTAGGAATTTGCATTTCAGTCACGAGGCTGTGTTACAGCAATCAAATATGAAGGTTAGTAAGGACTCATTTTTCCTTCTTCAAGACAGATGTGGCAACTGTTGCTTTGTACACCACAAAAAAAAAATCATATTTAAGTGACTGTGCTGTAAAGAGTGTTAATTTTTAATGTTAAAATGCTAGACTTCTAATACACTGTGGGTATATTTGGAGCAGTGGGAAATTTGGTGCTGTACAATTATTTTCAAGCTTCCAAAAGTCATCCCCAGGAAGATATGCATATCTCTGCTTTTGTCCGTGTACTCTTTCTAGGTGAGCCTGCTGTTCGTGCTGGCCAGCTGAGACATGTAGGCACCAAAGGTGACATGTCAGAAGACAAAGCAGCCTGCAAAGTGCTAACCAATTCAGTGGCTCTTGGTATCATTTATCCAGATACTCCTGGGATTCAAACTACTCTGTATGAAAGAAAGCTGTAAGTTTACATTGAGATTTATTAATACTTTGTGTCTTCTTTTTCTTTGTAGACGTGGAACTGGTGCTTTTAAATCAAGAGTGGGATTGCCAGCACCTACTCCTGTGATTAATAGTAAATATGGACTGAGAGAAACAGATAAACGATTGAACAGGCTTAAAAAGTTGGGTGACAGCAGCAAGAATTCAGACAGCCAGTCTGTCAGCTCTAACACTGATGCAGATACCACTCAGGAAAAAGGTAATGCAAGTAAGTAAAGGGAAAAGCTTGGAGCCATTAAAGGTTTCATAAGAACATGGAAAACTTTCACTGTGGTGGAATTCCTCTCGTATGTTGAGATGTTCTCAGATACTGGTCATTAAAACTGTAATTTATTCAGGAATCCAAAGGCAATTTAGATAGCAAATTCATGGCTTTCAACAAGTGTTTCAAGAACAATAGGTGGTATGTTATTGTTTTGTTTTATTTATATTAAAATCAAATATTTGTAAACTCTTAATGTCCTGTCAATAATGTCTGTATTTCAAAATAAGGTAAACTACCACAGGCAGTGGTATGGTTTAGGAAAGGAAACTTACATAGTTTGAATAATCTATATTCTGTAGGAAAACAACTGTTAAATACTCTCAGTAGAGATTATTAAAGAAATAGTAATTTGCTTTAGAGATTGTTTAAATTGGACCACTCTTCCCTCTCCACATTCAGCATTGATAGTTCAGGTTCCTATTCTGAAGTGAAAGTGCAGTTAGTAATTTCAGAAGAAATTGGAAGGAATTTTTGTTTGTAATGTTCCTGCAAAACTTCCCTTCACGGAGTAGTGAGTATCGTTTATTTGCTTTCCTCCCTTCTCCACCCTCACTACCCTCAGTGTGGGCAAAATATAAGTATTTTAAACTTTGACTTAACTGGTAAAGTTTGGAGTCACATAAAATATTATGGTGCCAGTTGTTTCCTGTTTGCTGCTGTGATATTAAATAAAAGAAAACAAAAACCACACATACACACACAAAAAACTCAAAAGGTTTCCCCAAAAGGTTTTATGGTCTCTAATTACCCGGAGTTAAAGCTGCACTTCTGTTGAGCAGAGGAAAGTTCTTGCTGCCACAATAAGTGATAACTGAAACCATTACATTAGTTAAGGTGTTTGGGGTTTTTACCTCCCTCTTGAGGAAAAAGTCCCAGAGTTAACACTGAAGCATGCTGATCCTCAGATTTTGCTGGAATAATACTCAGGAAAAACTGTGCATAATATCAAACAGATTTTTTTTTTTTTAAATTGGTAGATGAAGAAATTCAGTAAAAACCAAACTTGGTATATCAGGGGTGGTGAGGGAAAGTTTATCTGCAATGTAGTTCTACTTTTGGCTTGTTTGGTAATTCCTTTCATGTCTTGAGTTGCAAGTTAAGCAGTCTTATTCCTTACTTCATATGTCTGTCCTATTTCATGGATTTTGTTGAAGTGTTTCAAATAAATGGCATAACTACAGTATTTGGGAGTGGGAAACTGAGGATAAAGCGGTGTCATAACAAACCCACTCTTTTCTTTTGCAGCTAACAGAAAATCTTCAATTGGCGTAAAAAAGAACAGCAAAAACAGAACGTTAACCAGACAGTCTATATCAAGAATTCCAGCATCATCAAATTCTACCTCATCTAAACTAACTCATATAAATAATTCCAGGGTACCAAAGAGACTGAAAAAGCCTGCAAAGCCTTTACTTTCAAAGATAAAGTTGAGAAATCAGTGCAAAAGGCCAGAGCAAAAGAATGCTTCTAGAAAGCTTGAAATGGGAAATTTAGTTCTCAAAGAGCCTAAAGTAGTTTTGTATAAAAACTTGCCCATTAAAAAGGATAAAGAATTGGAGGGACCAGTCAAAGTTGCAGTCTCTAGCGGATGCTTAACGAGGCATGCAGCGAGAGAACACAAACTGAATTCCGTGAAAGGTGCTCATGAGCATGGTGATATTCCACCCTGCACATACATAACAAGGAGGTCGATGAGAACAAGGATGAGTTTGAAGGAGACCTCTGACACAAAGCTTGAACCAAATACGTTGGATAGCTATGAGAATAATTTGACTGGAACACAATCGGACATTGTAGAGCAGCAGTCTCGTGCGGGAAACGAAAACGAGGTGGCTCATGGACCATCACATAAAGGGGAGGGGAGGTGCCAGAAAAATGATGCAGGCACATCAAAAAAGAAATCTCGACAAGGAAAACTTGTGAAAACATCTTCAAAAACAGAGGAAACTGATACTATGCACAACACACCTGTGAAAGACAAAGTACCGGATTTGATTAGTTCTCATTCAGAACTTGAAGAGAGGAATAGTGTGGTGGACACGCCTGTTGGCTTTAAAGACTGCATCCCTGGATCTGGTGGCTGCTCTGTAACAACTGACAATTTTAAAGCAAAAGACAGCTTTAGAACTGCAAAAAGTAAAAAGAAAAGACGAATCACAAGGTATGATGCACAACTTATCCTTGAAAATAGCTCTGGGATCCCTAAACTGACTCTTCGTAGGCGCCACGATAGCAGTAGCAAGACAAATGATCAAGAAAGTGATGGAATGAATTCTTCAAAAATAAGCATCAAATTAAGTAAAGACCATGAAAAAGATAATAACTTATATGTAGCAAAGCTAAATAATGGGTTTAACTCAGGATCAGGCAATAGTTCAACAAAATTAAAAATACAGCTAAAACGAGAGGAAGAAAACAGAGGGACATACCCTGAGGACCTCCATGAAAATGGTATGTGTTGTAGTGAAACTCTGTCCCTTTTGGAGTCGAGAATGGAAGTAGATGATTATGGTCACTATGAAGAGGAAACAGCAGATGAATCTTCATCAGAAGAGGACGATGAAGAGGAAGATGACTATGATGATGAATTTGATGACTTTATTCCTCTTCCTCCAGCGAAGAGATTAAGGCTTATTGTTGGCAAGGATTCAATAGATATTGATATTTCTTCCAGGAGGAGAGAAGATCAGTCTTTAAGGCTCAATGCATAAGCTTATAGGTCTTAAACTGACCTGGATGTCATTTTTCAAAAAAAAAAAAAAAAATTAAAAAAAAATTAAAAAAACCCACCAACAAAAATTCCATTTGATTATTCCTCAACTAAAGAACTTTCTGAAAAACTTAGTGGCAGCACTTCTTTATTCACCTGTCAACGTAATATTGTAGAAAGTGTACAGCATCCTGACTCTTCTTAAGTCTGATTTGTGCAGATTTTTATTGTACTTTTTAATAGCCTTCTTATGTGCAATTCCGAGTTAGAGGTAATGCTCTGTTGTAAAATAAAGGCTCAAGCAAAGTTATGAAATTGCATCAGATCTTTCCATGCAGGACAATGAGAATACAGTGTGGCTACAGAATTATTTTTGATCAGTAAGAGCGTTAGTTTGCTCTTACACTATTTGACTAAACAATTTACAAAATCATAGTAGCAGCATATTAAGGTTTTCTAGTATATGTTAATATCACCAGCAATGATCTACAGCTTTCCAATTTATTTGCTAGATGGTTTTTTCCCCCTTGGAGTTTGTCAGTTTTAACACTGTATGCTGTCCCAGACGTACTGTTTGTGGCCTTTGTTATAGTAGCAAACCGTTGGTTGGAAGTCAAATTGATTTCTTTAAAAAAGAGAAAAAAAATATGAAAAGGTGTTGACAATTTGCTGACTTTTTAGTACATTATATGTACAAGGGTAGCAGTATGCAGAATAAAAGTTTGGATATGGTGTATTTATTGCTTGTTACGTAAATTAAACACCTTGTATTTAACACTTTTCAATACTTTTAGATAAAATTGTTCTTTGCAAGAATGATTGGTGCTTATTTTTTCAAGAATTTGCTGTGAAATAATGTGATTACGACGGGCAACATTTATCCAATGAACTGCAGCTATCCTAAATTGGTTCTTCATATTTTTCTGTTGCACTTGTAAAATGCTACAAGGAATTTAAAGAAAATCTATTCACTTTAACTTATGATAGTTTTATCAAATTAAAAACAACTAAGTCACAGCTTTTGTTCTGTGGTAACCTATAAATTGTTTGTCTTTTAAGAACCAGTTGTAAAAGACTGAAAAAATATGTATATGTTGTAAATATTTGTGTGTTGTGAGAAATTTTGTCATATGAAATTGAGATAACTTGCCAGAAGGGTTTTTAAGTTTAGAAATACATCCATGCCAATAAAATAGGAAACTGTAAACCTAGTTTTAAACTCTGCATCAGTTGGAGTTCTTTGCTCATACGTAGTTCACGTAATACTTCAGAGTCTGCTTTATAACAATGAAGAGCATCAGGGCGATCTTTGGCTCTTTGGTTTTTAATAAAAGAATGTTAGGAAACCTCTGGGCACAATGGACTTGTTTGTACATATAAATCAGCTCATTCATAAGCCATTTCTTTGAAACAGGTCTAAAACCTCATAATTGACATAACCGTGTATCGCTTCGGTCTGTGGTGTTTGTGTTTCTACTCAGCCATGGATTAAGGTTTAGAGTTTCTGTATCTGGGGATGTAGAAACAGAAGTTTCATCCTAAAACAGTTGATGTTGGATCGGTTGAATCCACTGTTGGCTGCACGGGATTATCGTGTCTGCCCTGAAGAGCAAGAGCTTTAGTTACATGGTCACTGTGCTACCCAGTGGTGAAATGGAGAACATTCGTGGAGAGAATCGGGCGTAGAATTAAACCCAATACTTGTAACTTTGTAACTTGTAACAGTGTGCTGAAGGTCACCGTGTCTCATGCGCGGGATGTGTATGTTTAAAACATGGGTGGGTCTGTCTGCATTGTACGGCCTCTCCAGTCAGACCTGGGCCTTCGGTTCAGGCAAGGCAACATGAAAGCTTTGGTGAGTACACTGACAGCTGTGGTGGATTGTCTTGTGGGATCTTTAATTATCCTGTATCATATAAAATGGGTTATTAAATGTTGGGTTAAAGGAACGATAGCTTTGTTATTGAGGGCTTGCTTTGTAGTAGGAAGTGTACCAGGAAACAGTTGATGAGAAATGACAGTAGTATAGCTCTTTCCTCAAGAATTCCCAGGCGTTTTCATTGGGTGTTGTGCCCTGCAAGCATGTGGCTGTGTCAGTGCATCTGCACACTTTTCCTTCACTGCCTTATAGGTTATTGCTGCAGCATGCTACCTGGAATACCAGTTCCCCTGCTCAATCCACAGCCAGTTTTCCCTGCAGCCTTCTGTTTCCTGCTGCTCCTGCTTGCAGATTCATCTGGCAGCCTTGGTGGTTGTAGTGGGGAGGTAAGAGGTTTGAAAAAACGTAGTTCACCTGGGGATGTGAGGGAGAGGGAAATGATGCAGCAAGTTTAGGCCTTGCTAAACCAGCATCAAGCAATGAAAGCAGCTCATAAAACAAGTGGGAAAGCAATTGCAAATGAATCCTCTCCTTAGATTAGAACCTGTTTTCCTGGCCACTGAAGTCACAGTTCAGCCAACCCCCTCATGAGACCTGCTTTCCTTTTTCTCTGGTGTGAAAGTAAGCATAAGTAGCTCTTTGGTCATATCTTGGGATTGGTCTTGTTCCAAGACCTTCTTGTCTTGGAGAATCTGAACAAAAGCTCCTAGGCATTTCCAGGGTAGATGGGTCCACAGCTGTGTCCTGCTACTCAGATGTTTATGTTACAGATACCTTGAAGACGATGAAATGTGTTCCTCCAAGTTGGTCAGGCAGGGCTTCCACAACCCCAGTCTCTTCTGTCCTTCCCCTGACACAGTAAGTAGGCATTTTTCTTTCATCATCTATAGGTGGATTGGCAGATTTTGATGTTTCCCTAACCTTAGTGGTAGGGGAAGGTGAATGTTTGTATCACCTGAATGAGAATCTGAAAATCTGTCCATGTTTCTTGCTGTCCAGACTGCAAAGCACTTTGGAGTTAATAGTGACTTGACTGGCAGGGAGCCTGTCTAGCCTTGGTGTCTCTCAGTTCCCAAGACATGGGTAAGAAAAGATGCCACAGCTGAGTATGTTTAGGATGACCACAGCACACCTTTTAGCAGGTTGAAGAACTGGAGGAAGTGTATTGTAGATGTGCTTTGCCAGCTCATTGTGGGTCATGTTACTGGGCTATAAAGGAAACATCACAACCACCATGAAAACAGCAGGTTGGCTGCAGATTAGGGAGCGTCCTGGCATGTGCAGGGAATGCTGAACCACTATGTAATTGAGGGCAGATTTAGCATGAGCAGGTGTGTGTGCTGACTTGCCACTGTGATATGGTAAGTTATTAGGGTTGGGGCAAAGGCGTTGATTCTTTTTAAGACAAAACCAGTTACTGCTGGATCATAAAACTGTTACGGAATTGTGAGTGTTCATCAAATGTACTGCGCACAAGAGAGAGGGAGCACTCCTGAACACTGGTCATCTAGAAACTTGTGTAGACCATGTACAGTAAAATTGATGCAAAATACATTACATACAGTTGTATCCTTTGTATACCACTCACGTTGATCCCAGAGACAGAAAAGATGATTGCTCAATGCTTTTCTGTGTGCTTTCCATAGGATAGTCTAACCCTTCCTTGTGTCTCTTTGGAGTGATACAGAGAGGAGGAACAATTTGACTGGATACAGCTGAATAAGAATAAAGCCTTTTCTGCTTCACATGTACAGGGATGTTTCCCTGGATGTTGGGGAATTTCTGGAAAATAGCCTGGACCGAGAAGCAGCAATGTTTCTGCAAACACAGCAGAAGCTTGTGACTCTCAGATGCTATTGCAATATTGTATGAGATGTGTCAATCAAGGTGTTCTCTGCCCTATCTGTAACTCGCACTGTAGTGTGCAAGCAGGGAGTTTCCAACCTGAAAAAATTGTGTCTGATAGAATTGCTGTGGATTCTCTGCAAGATTAATGTGAATGTCCCGTGACTGTCCTTTTTTTTTTTTTTTTCTCCTGTATTTCAAATGCCCAGTTTTGGTTTTGTTGTTTTCTCGTCCCCTCCCTCCAGCGTATTTGCTGGGCATTAGGTGGTGTTGCTGGATGTACTCCGAGTGCTCAGGTGTTGCCTTGCCTGAAGCTCAGTCATTCAGGAGCGTCACCCTGTCGTTCACAGTGCACTGGCTTTATTCAGTTACTCTGCCAGCCCCTGTGTGTTACACGTACCCAAGGTAAGTATTCATGTCTGCTTTGGGCTGGGCTTTTTCTGGTTCCTTTTTATCCATTTTGCCTAGTGCTGCCAGTGCACCTTCTTTAAAATAAGCTCAGAAACAGAATTCATTTCCTCCCCATAATTGGAGGTTACCCTTTTCAGAATGAAAGGTGGAAGGTTTGGGAGCTGGGCAGGATAAGGTTTACTGAAAATAAAAAGCAAAATCAGTGAAGTTTGCATTTTTCTGCTAGTATCATGCCTTTTCCTAAATCCCCTTCCCCAGTGAGTATTGTCTTGTTTGGGCTGGGTCTTAAGTAAACCTATGGCCTTGCATAATCTCCGTTGCCCTTTCCTAAACTTTTGATTTGAGGTAACAAAGTTATGGTGGAATGTTGTTCTTCATCATCACTTCATGGCAACAACAGTAACTATGTATTTGCTGTTTTTTGTCTGTTATGGCTCCTTTTTGCCCACCAAAGGAATTTCTGTTGCAGTCGTGCTTGACTCTGCATACTTTATTTACAAATATTTTACAATTATTCTTATTATTGCAAAGTATATAGGTTTCCTTCTCCCCACAGACAAAGGAAATCTATGATTTCTCCCCATTTGATTTAACTGTAATTTTTTATTTTGATTCATCCTTGCATGATATTTGATCAGAGCAGTTCCTGCTGCAGAAACAAACTGAGGTGCTGGAGGACTCCTTGTTATAAGTACAGGTATCTCAGTGATGAATCAGGTACGGGGCCTGATAAACAGTGTTGCCCAGGAGTCATTTTAGCTTAACTAGCAAAGATTTTTGGTTGTGGTAGTGAGTTTCAGTCAAGTGTGGAGCTATCAATGGATCCAACAAACCATAGATTTTTCCACTGATGCTTTACGGTGGTCATCAGAAGTCAGTTCTATTTCATAAATAGATTTACAGTCTTTTGCTTCAATCCCCGCTCACTTAAGAGTTGGACTTGATGATCCTTGTGGGTCTCTTCCAACTCAGAATATTCTCTGATTCTGTGTAATTACTGTGTTTGGCTGCAACATTTTACAACAGAATTGGTGGTAAACTGGTAAATCAAAAGATGTTTGGTCAGCAGGTCAGGGGAAGGAATTCTCCCCCTCTACTGCACTCTCATGAGACCCCACCTGGAATGCTGTGTCCAGCTCTGGAGTGCCCAGCACAGGAAAGACATGGAGCTGAGAGAGAGAGAGAGAGAGAGAGAGAGAAAGAAATCTGTGGGGCTGGTCCAGAGGAGGACACAAAGATGATCAGAAGACTGGAGCACCCCTTGAGGGTAGAGGCTGAGAGAGGTGGAATTGTTTGGCCTGGAGAAGAGAAGGCTCCAGGGAGACATTGGAGCACCTTCCAGTGCTGAAAGGGGGGCCTATAGGAAGGCTTGCGAGGGACTTTTCACAAGGGCATGCAGTGATAAGGGGGAATGGCTTCAAACTGAGAGTAGGTTTAGATTAAATATTAGGAAGAAATGCTTTAGTGTAAGGGTGGTGAAATACTGGAAGAGGTTGCCCAGAGAAGTTGTGGGTGTGCCTCATCCCTGGAAGTGTTCAAACCCAGGTTGGATGGAGCTCTAAGTAACCTGGTGTAGTAGAAGATGCCCCACCCTCTGGCAAGGGTATTGGAATTAGATGATCTTCAAGGTCCCTTTCAACTCAAAACACTCGGATTCTGTGATCTAGGGCAGAGAATGACAGTCATAGAAATTCAGTGGATAGGATATGATTGTACTCATATTTGCATAAACCGTGTGTAACATTAGAACAGGAGTGCTGGGTAGTTCAGGGTTACCAAAATCTCTTGAATTGTACTGAATGCCAAGACAGAAGGGTAGTCTTTCCAGATGCAAAGATTAAGTACTCTCCTGTAGCTCAAGTGCAAAATGTCTTGGAGCCAAAATTAGCCAGGTCCCATCCAGTCATAGTAGGCAACAGTCCCGGAGGAATTACCTCCCCATAATGCCAAACTGCTAATGCTTCAGTGGATAACATTTTCCAACTTAAAAAGCAAGAGCAAGCTTGGGGATTCGGCTGTGGGTGTGCCCTCAAAGTATGCATTGTTAAAAAAACTCTCCTATCTGACCCTGCTGATGCCAGGACCTATTTTGGTTTGAGCCATTACAGCTTTGCTCTAATGACAATGTCTGTCAGGATGGACAGGACCTACAGGACTTTCAGGGACGTGAAGAGGGGGAAACACCAAGAGGGAAGAGCTTTCAGGAGTGTTTGGTAGGAAGGAAGAGAAAGTGATTGCTGCTGGCTAGTGAGAACACAAGTTAGATAAGGGGTGAGTTGGTCACTCTCTCCCGGCTGCTCATGTATAACATGTTAGGCTGGGCAGTTATTACACTGTCAGTAAAAGTGCTGTAATAAAATATGCATTTGTTTTAGTGCACATGCATAGTGTTACGACTAACCAGTAATTAGTTCATATTTACATAGCCCTTCTCACAGCTCTGTCAAACAGAGCACAGGGATACCATTTCAATGGCGCCAAGCATCCAGTTAAATGGTACACTTCCCTGATGGGAAATATTTGGATCACGCAGTCCTCCTGCTTCCTGCTCCCTCCTTCCCTCTGGGAGTTTAATTTTTTACCCCATCTTTGGCTGTTTCCTTAAAGGGCTTTTCCACTATCGCGCTTCCACCCACGCAGCTGACCTGCGCGCCTGATGCAGCTGCCACCCCAAAACGATGCTTCTACAGAGGGAAGGGAGAGGTGTCTGGACACTGGACAAAAAACACTTCACAGCTTGTGCTACAGCTGCAGAGCTCACAGCCAGCAAGAACCCAGAGCAGTGCTCCCAGCAGGAGCTGCACCAAAGCAGCCAAGAGCAGCCCTGCTGCTGGGAACCGACGTCAGCCCCACTTGGCCGCCTTGGTTCTGAGGTGGGTGACATCACTATTGGGATTGATGCTGGTTGATACCAGGGAGAGATCTCCCAAAGCCAAAATGCCTAATGCAGCCTTGCTCCAACGACGGCTTCTAGTCCTTTTTCTCTCCCTTGTTTTTCTGGACACGCTGGTTTTTATCCATTGACTGTTACCATTTCCAGCGCAAGGTGGCACTCTGTTTCCAAGAGAGGGATTTCTTAGCCCCGCAGCCCGGCTTCAAGTTACAAGACCAGTGTCTATTAGTTGCAGGCTGTTCGGCCATTTATAGTTTTGTACCGTGAGGTATCCCCGGAGTGCATCAGTGTTACCTGGGGGAAGAAAACAACCAGCCATGCTCGGCAAGGGCAATCGGGAAATAACTTGATGCTGAATGTTGGTGTGCTCTTGCTGGTTTTAATCCTTTTGCATTCCACCTGGAGTTTCCCCCTTCAGCACTTCCCAGACTTACCCATGCCTGTCTCTCGAGTTTCTGCTGTTTCCATTAGTCAGAACAACTGCCGCCAAGGGCAGGCAGGCAGTGTGTGCTGCTGTGCCTCGCATCCTGCTGGGAGCCGCTGGCCACTGTGTTAAAGGCCCTTGTGCAAGGGGCAGTACAAGTACAGGAGGAATGGGGCATGAGGGGGAAAGAGTGGAAAGAAGCAAAGCAGCGTAACATCCTCCTCTCATCCCCTGGGTCTACAGGAATTCTTTTTTGGTTGAGATCCAGCATTAACACTTGCATCGGGAATGCTGTATGCATTCTTGAGGGGGAGGGGTGGTTGGCTGGTCTTACAGCTCCCAAAATCAAGCAAGAACAAGTTGGCTGCTGCCTGTCCTGTTGCTATGCAGTACTTTTAATTTAGTATTTGCTATGGGGTCAGACCTCCATGCTATGTGCTATCAGCAGTAGGAAGATCCTGGCCATCTAGGCAACAACATATCTTTCTAGAATACTGAACTCCTATGTTTAGTTTATTTGCTATTCTCCCCCACACTGCAAGGTATTTATTATCTAAACCGACATAGATCAATTTCTATGAAGTCTTAATGAAAATTTTGGATGAATACAAATACCGAAAAATGTAGCTGAACACTACCTGCCCTTCCTTCAATCCAGGCTATGTGGCCCTTTTTCTTTTGTTGTGTAACCTGTCTTGCTGCTGTCACAGAAACCATGGGGTTTAGTCTCTGGACTCCTTGTTTTGCCCATGCCTTCTTTGGATCAAGAATTACCAAGAAGCGATGGAGATACTGGGGCACAAAAACACGAAGTGGCTTCCTTAAGGGAACCCAGCAGTGACAGCGGTGACAGGCTCTGAAATAGCACTGATCTCCTAAGCATTACTTGAAGCGCAGAGAAAAGACTTGATGCATCACCTTCTGGGCAAGTGTAAGAATCCCCTGATACTGTCAGGGATGTCCAGTGTCCAGTGGGATGCCAGAGGTCAGAGATGAAGGAAATCTTGGTTGTCTGTTACAAGCTCTTTGTGTGCCCTTGAACTAGGTCCCAGAACCCAAATTTTACTGCTTTAGAAAAAGCAGAACAACACCCAAATGCTGATCTGCTCTGAAAGTCTGGCTTAGGCTGGGTGCTCCAGGAAGTCAATTTGACTCACAGAAAGGAAGGTGGGGGCATAGAAGGTTTTACCAGATCTAAAGCATATGTAGATGTTTTTAATCAGTGAGTGAGTAGTCATGGTTGTCAGTGGGTTAAGGCCCTGACAACTGAGCTTTTCCACAGCTTACTGACAAATGCCTCTGTCAGAAGCAGCAAGCCAAGGGAGGCAGAAGGGAGCCCCCCCACACACACACACACACTGCAGTTTGCCCACATGATCTGGGGTAGAGGTGGGCTGGTGACAAGCACAGGGCTGTGCACTCTGGTGTCTGAGGCACTGACTACCATCCCATGCTACAGCTCCAGCAACAGAGAGGCAGTTTCTGTGGGAGAAAAGCAGTTTGTTTGAGTGCCTGGGAATCAGACTGCTTGGCTGCATTGCCCAGGAAAGGCTGTAATGGATATTATTACTTAAAGTCCCTGAACTTTATTTTTTTTATTACTTTTCCTGTTCCTGTGTATGCTTCTGACTTGCTTTACTAGACTTGCCTTACACATCACTGAAGCACTCAAAGTCTGGCTCCTGATCTGTGCTCTGTCTGCAAACCAGAGATGGTACTGCCTGTGACCTAATAAAGCCTGTAAGTCTAATAAAGCTGTAAGTTCCTTGGGACAAGGACCTCTCCTAGTCATGCAAACTTTTATGTTTGTAGTATGAATCTTGAATTAAGTAACTGTAACTCACAGAACAGTAAAATTATTGGAAGATCTCTTTCCTCTTTTAGCTTGTAGGATAACAGTGACTTTTCTACATTCCTTTCTATCTTTTGGAAAACGTTCCCCCCCCCAACCCCAGCCTAGCATCTCACCTGCACAGGTGAGACTTGCACCCCTTTTATGTTGCCAAGCAGCTGCAGTTGCAGTTCAGTAAGAATCTATTTAGACTAATTAGATGCTGAAAATCCGTTATGGATCTCTTGTTGGCACCGGTAGACACTAAAAAATTATGTACCTCTTACAGGGCCTGACTTATGGTAGGGCTTCTCAGAGCTTGGCAGGCACGAGTGCTGCTGCACTTCACTGTAAAATGGTGTAAGAAGGAGGAGTCTTGGCTGTGGAAAGCAGCTGTAAAGCCAAGAGGAATGGCTCTGTGTCTTGTGACCTTTGCTGATTGCGTGATTGCCTGACGTGGTATCATATGATGACTCTCCTAGACTATTAAGAATCAAGCAAGGCTGTTTTTTTGTCCTTGCATCACCAGGATGAAAACTTCTACAAAGCTGTCATACCGCTTGCTAGTGTACAAGGTGGATGACTTTGGTCAAATTCCAGGGATTTGGAAAGTATTAGTTTGTTTGGGGTTTTTACAGCCCTGCCACTGCTTCCTACTTACAGGCAAACCTGTCCTCCTTTCGTCCTCCTATAAAATGGAAATAATTCTTTTCTCATTTTTAATTTTGTGCATTTAGATGATATCTTTTCTACAGCAAAGATTATCAAATGGGCAAGGACTTAGAAGGAAGAAGGCATTAGTCATACACCAGTTTCAGACAGTGTGGTATATGCTCATGAGCCATTAAGCTCAGAAGTGCCTTTCACCTCTCCAGGGCTGGTTTATGTGGATATTTACTGGCTGCTGTAACATGCTATTTTTCACCAGCTGGTTCTAATCTTATTGCAAGATCTTCTGAGCTAGCTTCATTGCAAAGATTTTAACTGCGCTTTGGAATCCTAAAGGAGTAAAGATTACAGAATCACAGAATATGCCGAGTTGGAAGGGACCCACTAGAATCTTCAAGTCCAGCTCCTGGCCCTGCACAGGTCCATCTCTGAGTCACACCTTAGAGTATTGTTCCAATACTTCTAGAACTCTGGAAGGCTTGGTGCTGTGACTGCTTCCCTGGGGAGCCTGTTCCAGTGCTCAACCACCCTCTGGGTGAAGAAACTTTTTCTGATATCCAACCTAAACCTGCCCAGACACAAATTCAGGCCATTCCCTCAGATCCTGTCACTGGTCACCACAGAGAAGAGATCAGTGCTTCCCCTCTTCTTCCCCTCATGAGGAAGCTGTAACTGCAATGAGGTCTCCTCTCAATCTCCTTTTCTCCAGGCTGAACAGACTAAGTGATATTTCTTACTGTGAGAGTATTTCAAGATTGTCCTTCGTTTTTCTTGCTCACAGACTCTGAAATTTATTTCTGTGGCTAAAATTGTCAGTCCTTACCAGCACTAAAGACTGGAACTGATGATTTCTGTTCAATTCCCAGCAAAGAGGAATTTGTACTCCAGCATTCACCCTGAGAAGCACTTTCAAGCACAGTTTCCTGGATCCTTGCCTGTTGCGCCACTGCGTAGCTCTGCTGGTTTGAGAGGTGAGGATGGTCTGGGTGGTGCTTGGCAGCAGCACCACAGCGGGGAGAAGAAGACAGCGTTACTGTTTGTGCAGGTGGGAGCGGTGCTTGGTTGTGCGCCGTGGGCTGGAGGTTACAGCTGGTTTGGCCACCCGGGGCTCCTCTAACCAGGGCACACCCACCCACGGGAAGGGCAGCACGGGGGTCTTGCACCCCACTCTCCTGAACCTGCAAGCATCGGAACTGTCTGCCCGTGAGCTCTGTGGGTGCACTGTGTGCTTGAAAAAACGGTTTAGGTTGAGATTTTTCTTTTTGGCTAGTTTTCCCCAGGAGAGGGAGCAGTCCACACAAACGATGTCGAGGGGAATGAAACAGCTTGTTCCAGCTCCAGCTAAACCCTGTTTGCTGCGTTGCTGTGCGTGCCTCCTCATCCTTTCCCTTCACCCTCTGCCTCCTCTGGTAGCATTGCAACAGCTTTGGCGGGGCTGGCTCTTCGGGGCTGCCGTTCAGGGAAGGTACTTGCACCTCCTTGCATTTTAAGCTGTTTTTCCCACCGCGGTGCACCCCAGGGCTGCTTTCAGCGCCCCGTCCCGCGGCCCACATCTCCATCACCGGGGTCTGAGTCCCCCCCTTGCCAGCACAGCGCCCCGCTCGCCTCCGGCCCGAGCCGCAGGGCAGTGGCTCGGGGCAGCTCCGGCAGTCACTATGGTGACAGTGGTCAGGCAAAACAGGACATCGGTTAACTCAGGAATTTGGGGCTGCTTCGCTGGAAATCTCCTTTCAATTCTAGCAATAGTAACTTCCAGAGGCTCGCTGCTGCTTAGATATCCATTTGGAGGTTGACTGCTTCCCTAGCAGTCCATTATATTTCCAGTGACATATGCATAAAAAAACCAGAGGAGGTTGTGGAGTTCAAAACTGCTGCTGCCAGAGTTCCTGTCTTCATGGTGTCTTTTGTTATATTAGGAAAAGTTCCAAGGCACAGTAGCCTGGTTACTGCTTAAGGAAGGGATTGTGGTTTCTTGTTGACTTACTTTGCTGTTTATTCCTTCCTTCCTTTCTCTCTTTCTTTGTTTTTTTAAATAACCAAGAGGAGATATAACAGAGCTAACTTTGTGATAATTGTATCTGGATACTGCATTATATCCCAGTACATCTGATACAAAACCATCTACTGACATGTGATTGTGATTCTTACCGCTGCTGTAAGCTGAACCGCTCTGGGAAAATTTCCAAGGAATAATGGGAGGAATTCTCAAGGACAAGATGAGAAGGACAGCACAAGGTATTCTGTTCAACAGTAGTCCTGGGAAACTAGTGTGGCAGGGAGGCTGTCGTAGCAGCGACTGGCATGAATAATAGCGTTACTCTTAATTTAGTGTGCCAGTGGAAAGATTTAAGAGTTTTGTGTATGGATGACCCTCAAATTAAGGGCAGAACTTGGATGGTGAATTTTGCAGCAAAGACTTGAAGTTATACAGCTGCTACGGAATAAACTGTTTTCTCTGGCTGAGATCTGCAGCTGTCTGCTTGGAGATGGTCATCTCTGGTAAAGACATTCCCTGAGACAGAAGCAGTCTTTTAAGAGCACATAGCTGCAACAATTGCATCTCTGCAGTGTGCTATCTCTGAATGTCTGATACAAAGAAGACTACAGACACATGCTGTGATTTTTAATGCTACTGTCAGCTGAACCACTCCGGGAAATTTTCCAGCGAGCATCGGGCAGAGTTCTGAAAGACAGATTGAGGACAGTGCAAGGTATCAGTGCTAGCAGCATTCCTAGGAGACTACTGTGCTAGAGCCATATCCTGAAAGGGGGTACACTTTTAAATGTGTAGCTTCTTTTAAGTTAGTACAAGCACGCATGATGAAGTGCCTGCAAAAGCTTGTGTTATGAGCAACCCCCATACTACAATTTAACAGTATCTAGGCTTAAGTCCCCTTTTGTGTACATGAGCAAAGTGGGATTTGAGCTATAAGCTGTGTGTGTCCTTTCTTTGGCTGGAGGTGTATATTACACCTGAGCAGTGTTGCAATTCACGAGGCAGTAGTTGGAGTGTGACAGTTTACTTCTCCAGTCCTGCTCTATCTGCTGTTGGTGAGTGTTATCTAAGCCCATCAGATCATGTAGTTCATGTTGATTTTGGAGCCTAGTGGGTGACACTACGGGGTGGTCAGGGTAAATAGTTCACACAGCAGCCAAAGTTCACTCTTGCAGGTCTGAGTTGTCATCTCTGCTTCCAATTTGCATTGACAAAATGGTATAAAAAAGGAAGCACATTAATGGAAATGGGTGAGGCAATTTAACTCATATTGTTGATGTGTCCATTCAAAGGGCAACATCAGAGTCAGCTGAGCATGAGCAAATTGCCGCTTATGAAGGCCTGGCCTTAGACTCTGGACCTCCACAGTTGAAGAAACACTAAAGGGCCACAGAATTACATTTCCATTATAAAAAAGCATTACTTGAACCTCAATACAAATGCCATCTCCACCTCAGTTTTGTAATGTGCTCTGAGATAACAGCATGTATTACTTCAGAGGAATGCATTTTGCCACCTCACCTGTGGGCTGGTAGCATTGAAGGAACAGTGCTCTTAGAGAGTTTATGATCTCCATGACTTTCTGTTCAGCAGACATCTCTAGGCAAGGAATTCCTGCTTCCTGTTAAGGCTGGGTGTGCAACAGATTTTGTCCATTGACACTAGCAAGTCTCCTTAGGCTTCATTTTAGTGTCTTTATAGGTCTTTGCTTCCATGTTTCTTTACTTCAATTGCGTGTCTTTAAGTTTTAAAATTGTTTTCAGATGGTCCTTCTACTTGCTGGCACTGCACTGCCTGGATATGACTGTATCTGAAGGCACAACAGTGATGCTTAAACTATGACAGCCATGCATAGTAGGTCTCCCAGGATTTTTAATTTGTTGCTTTTTGCTTGAGTCTGGGCATCTGTTTAAAAGGGGAGAAAAACTACCAAACAGAATCAGCTGCTGCAAGAAGCTAAATTCAGCTGAAGTTTTGGATGTGGCCTTAGGTGGGTTCTGACAACTCATGGGCTCTCTCACTTCTACTTGCATACAAATCTGTTAGAGGAGAAGTTCCTATTTAAAGGATTGTGATTTTGTCAGTTTGTGGAGGAGTCTGCTTAAAGGACAGATCTCAAAGCTGTGTGAGGAAGAAAGGGACGTTTTTCTGCTTAGCTCTTCTCTGCTGCCCATCTTCTCCACGGAACTGTGGATGAAAATGTGTTCAGTTCTACTGTGGGATAGAGAATGCAGCCCAAGTTCACAGAGCCCAAGGGTGGCATTTTTCAATAGTACCAGCTGCTTCATGAGCCAATGGCCGATTTGTCCCTGACCTCCATGGTAGTGGCACTAGGCCAACATTGTATGCTCCAGCAAATCATTCCCTCAGGCTCTGTAAATCCTATGCCATTGTCCTGCTTCTGGGGCACTGAGAGGACACCCTCTGTCACTCATGCTCTGAGAGCAAACTATGCAGCAAGGGTGGTGATAGTGCTTTAAGCTGCTGGACTCGGGGTGCAGGGATGGAGCTGAATGCCTAATTGAGGAATGTCAATGGCGGGATCATTGCCAGGAGTGAGCATCACCTATCAGCTTTGGAATTTGCAGAAGTGCATGTGCCACTCTACCTGCTGAACACAGGGCTGTGGAAAGCACAGGTCTCTTGAGCTGTGAATCAGAAAGAGAGCAGTTGACACTACAGACTATCCTTATTCTCAGCTGGAAATACTATTTGTTCCAGCTGAACACTGCCTCCCAACCCTTTCTGCTCTGTCTCTCCTCTGCTATTTTAGTCAGCATGCACAAGCCTTTTTGTTATAAATTGAGACACTGTGTGAGAACACAGCATCTTCACCCAGAGCAAAGGGCACAGAGTCTCTTTGCAGTGACTTCTGCTTATAAGGGACAGCAGAAACATTGGTCCTGTAGGCAGGTTTGAAAGCTGTGGTTTCTCCTATTTCTAAAAATTTCCTGCCTTTCAGCTGCTGTGCTCATCAACAGAGTTAGCAAGAGAGACAACAGAGAGGCTGAGTGGCACTTGCTTGAAAGGTGGTAACAGGAGAAGGCAGGAGGTAATAAAAATGGGACAAGAGCAGAGGTAAGAGTGACCTTGACAGAAGAAAATAACAGACAGTGATGGCCCAGAAGATGGAAGTGCAATAGACAGTGGAAAGGGAAGACCTTGGAAAGATTAAGGAGACTAAGCTGTACTGAGGAGGAGGGACCTTGCACTGAGATTTCCAGGCAGCGATGCAGCCATTTTCTCATGCAGTAAAAGAGATAAACATATGCACCATGTGTTAGGAAGCAGAAATACAAGAGTAAGGGATTTTTCTGGTTTCTCTCTCAATTTTGTGGAAATTGTTGTCCTTTTTCTGGAGTTGTTGACTTTTTTCCTAGAAGCTACTTCTTCAGAAGGCATGTTCAGTTTTGCAGTTCCCCGGTGGGTGGATTTTTACACATGCAGTATAATGCCTTTGTTTGGAGAAGTGTCATGTACAAACAGAAATCTGAGGTTTTATGGCTGGTAGAGCAATAATGATTTAAAGGAAATTCCTCTCTCTGTACAAGTTAAGACATGCCAAATTCACCTCTCCCCTGAAGCTTGTGTCACCATCCATGCAAGCTAGTCTGAGCAAGTCACATTTCTCACCTGCTTTGAAGTTCCAGTCAGTGGCAGATCAGACCCACAAAGGGGACTGAGTGAAATCTGTCCTGCCAACTCTACCATGCTCTTAGCAGGTTCACAGAAGACTATAGGGTGGATGTCACTGCACTGTTAATAAAACCTTGAAGTTGCCTTAATTTTGCTGATGTAACTCTGTTTTGGGTCCTAGAAGTGGTATGCAAGAGCTCAGGTGGCTATTTTTTACATTTTTCTTCAAGTTCACTGCAGTGCACATGGAAGACAGGCCCTTTTTTCCCTTTAGAAATCTAAGAAGGGCCCCATTACTCAGCTTTGTTTCAGGGAGAAGTTGAGGATGGATTATCTTGCCTACAGGAGTAAAAAAGGAGCATGAAGCATCTGGACTGGATGTTGCCCATCCTGCATTAGCTCCAAGTTTCTCTGGATGTGTCCTTGGCAGATGAATTTCTTCATTTGCTGAGGATTTTTGTGTGTGACGTTGAGTCCCAGAGGAATAGCTACCGCTCAACTGTAGTGTTCTCTGTGTAGAGAACACTACTAAAAGCTTGGGTACACAGCATTTAAAAAACCTGGCCAAAGCAGTCTGCCTGGCACGCTACAGTCCTAGATGTTCCAGCTGGAAGTAATATCCCACCTTTCACAGTTGCTGGGCTGCAGCGTTGGCACACAGGCTCCTTGGATCAAGACTGCAGCTTTGTCTGTGTAACTAACACTGGCACACTGGAAGATCCCTGACACAATCACTTTGTCAGAGACCCATTCCTGCTGAGTCCCAAGCAGCAGCAGCTTGTCTTAGGGTGGGTTTCATGATACTGAAATGGAGGAATCCTACCCAACAAGACTTTTCTGTGCTCTATGCACCTGTGATGGATTGAGCTGTCACATTGGAGGAATCTCTCCTTTGACCACTGAGGTGATTGGATTTTAGTAGATTAACAACATAGAGAAAATTTGCATTAAGTGAATTTATTTCTTCCTTCCTCTTGTATTTATATGTCAAATTAATATTTTATATTCAGAAAGTCAATTAGCTGTGCCTGCCACTGTGCAAGAAACATTGCTTTAATTCTTCTTTCAGAAAGTTCTGCTTATCCTGCCTGTGTACAAGATATATACCTATAGCTTACTTAGGAAACCTCTATTTGCATGGGATGACTATAAAGCACTTTGGAATAGCTGGTTCTGTTGTCCCTGGTACTTTGCTCTAACACAAATCTCATGAATGGGGTGGGCCATGAGTATAGAATGTGGAGGGTTTTGGCTTGGTTGATGGCATCTTGTTTCAAGTGACACAAGTGATCTTGGAGACAAGAGAGGAGATTTTATTGACTGGTGTCTTTCCAGAAGTTTAGACTGCCAAGTTGGCAACAAGCCCTGCTTTCATTTCCGCTCACATTGACACATCTACCCTTCATAACAACTTAAGTGCCAGCTACAGTGATTTACATTTTTTCCTCCCAGAAATGAAGTTTCTTAACCGATTATAAATGAGCCAAAGATGTTTCTTGACAGTCATTTTATCTGTCCAGAAGTGATAAGAATTAATACAATGGACAGGGGTATTTCACACTTAGAATAGTTTGGGAATCTTGCAAGGAGGTGTTTTTAGGATATGTTAAAGAGTGCTCCGTACTGTATCTCATCCTTTCCCAGAACAGCCCTAGACACTGAAGAATAAGTCTTTGGTACGGATGATTCATGTGGCAGGGACTTGGGCTGGTGATTAGTGTGGTTGGGACAAATTTATTTTACCGAGCACTGATTTGCAGGGGTGAGAAGTTTAAAAGGCACCAAAGACGCCCTTGCCTGAAAATTTTATTCATGAAGTCTGCACGGTGTCTGTGTTGGAGAGGTGAAAGAAGGTGAGGACAGCATATGGAAGATTACTAAAAAAAGAGATGGTCTTTAAAACTATGATAGCTCCATTTGCCTCAAACAGGCAGATCAGCAGCTTCTTTTCCAGGCTGTTGGAAGCTGTTGAATTGATGGGCTGCAGGCATTTGGCCCCACTGCTATGGAGGGGTGGAGGGGACCATCCTCTAAAAGCAGCCTGCCTTCCAAGGTTGTAGCCAGACCCACAGCATGTTTGGAAAGACACTGGTATGTTGCTGATTTGTGGAATTTTCATTTCCTATGATGGTTTTGCCTCACAAAGGGAGCTTAGGTTTAAGACTAGAGCTGGAGAGATTCTGATTTGTGTGCGCTTGGAGGGCAGAAGAGAGAGATCACTGTCAGTGTATCAGAGGGGCAGCAGGGAGGGGGGCTATTTCTTTGAGAAGTGCAGACATTTCCTAGAGCAGGATGTCTGAAGTACCTGCTGACTGAAACATTCCAGGCATTCCTGTGCTGTGCTGCTAAGCTCACACAGCAGCAGCTCACGCTGCTCAGGCTGCAGCAGCCTGGCCTTGGCCAAGTGTGTCCTGGTCAGGGACTCTCAGACACTGCTCTCATTAGCAAATTTACTACATGGAGTAGGACTGCAAGCTGTGAATTTGCAGCTGCAAGAGAAAATGGATATGATTTTAGTGTGCTGTTGTTGTGAACAGACCTGCCAGGAGCAGAGCTTGGAGTGGGCTACCCACCACAAAAGTTTCCTGGGTGCTTTGTGCACAGTCCAGAAACTCTAGTTCAATGCAGCCCTTAGCCCTCCTATAGCTGCTGTGTCAGGTTGTGTTTGTACCTACTGTAAGGGGCAGAAATTCACACCATATCAGTGTCAACAAGCTTGTAAATCATCTACTTAATAGTCACAGGTAAGATAACATATTAAAAACTAAAGGCACTAAGAAATCCTTCCCACCTCACTCGCCCTCCCCACCAAGTACTGAATCTTGTCCAAAGCTGCACAAACAGGATTCTGAGATAAAGACCTTGGGTAAGAATTACTAAAACAAACAGAGCATGGAGTAGTTTGTTTAGGGATTGGCCTTCTCAAGGCCAAAGGGTGGGTGTGGAAGAACACACCTTGCTGAGGAAAGCTAAGAACATTAAAAAAATATGTCTTGGAACTAACTTCCCAGAAGTCAGTCATATTTTAATTAAATTGATGTAGCATGGGAAGAGAATGATACAAGTATCACGCAAAGTGTATTGCCTGGGATTTCAGTGACTAGTAGCACAAAAACTTTGTAAGAAGTACAGGGATCCTATTCTGTGTAGCGTGATGCACTGCAGCAGAGTTATGCAGAGTTAATGCAGCTCTAGCAAGGAAACTACATGCTCCAAACTGCATTTCTGTCTTTACAAGCACTGTACAAGAGAACTTACCATTCAGCTGCAAACAACTTGATTCTGAACACAAAGAAAAGAGCAGAAATTTCCCAGTTTAATTCTTCCCTGCCACATGCTGCAAACCTTTCTATAGCAGTACAGTTCCTGGGGGCACATTAGTTCAGACACCATGCAGTGCCTGTCTATTGATGACTGTCTCCATGGCAGAGTTTCTTTCCTATTTTTGTTGTTGCATGGATGAAACCCACTGTTAGAGCATTGTCTGCATTGATGGGGTCTACATTCTGATCTACAGGCAAAAAACTGTGTATCTGTGATCTTGCTGCCCTGTGATCAGGACCTGGGGGAGGTATTTGTAGGTGGAACATGATGAACCATAGGACTATAGTTTTAGGTCAGCAACACCTCAAAACTTGTTCTTTTTGCAGGTTGGCCTTTTTTTTCCCCTAGAAGAGTATGTGGTCAGTCTACATCCCCTTGACTCAAGGCTTGTTTAACTTTCCTATGCTGTTTGCAGATAAGCCAAGTGTTATCATTTTAGCACAGTCTAAGAGAAAAGGATCAGAGGGAGCTATTAGATCCTCCCCTGTGGTACCCTCTGTCTGGTGGCAGGGTTGTCCTTCACACTGATCTCTCAAATGTGGTAATAATAACAGTAAAGCTTTATTTTTACTGGTTATCAGCCAAAAGCAACAGCTAGGCTAAACCAGAAACTATCATCCCTTCTGCCTTTGCAGCATGTGTGTTGAATCTTGTACCTCTCTAGCTCTTTCCTGAAGGGACAAGGGGACACAGAGACTTCATCCCATCCTGGTTTACCTAATCCTGGCCACCGTCTAAGAACAGGCTCCCCTGCCCTATTCCCAGCAGGCCAACACTCTCCACCCTCCCAGTGCAAATCTATACCACCTCTCTTCTGCCTGAGCTCTCTCTTGCCATTAAGACATGGTAGTTTTTTTCACAGCTCCCTGTTGCTGCTTCTAGCAGTGGCTACCTCTTCTTCCTCTGTATGTTCATGGCAGTCCTCTGTTCTTTCAAGGGGGCCCTATCACAAACAAGTTGTCATGTTCAAAACCACAGAAAACAAATGATGTGTGTCTGACCAAAATGCCCCCATAAGGGCCAGAACTGGGAAAATGCTTAGACTGGTTCTTGTGCAGGCACTTTGTATCTTTCTGGAGTGGAGATGCTTTTTAAGGAAATAATAGAGACTGTCAAACCCAAGGTGTTGAGGATCACACTGAATTCAGGTGAATCTAATCTCATTTGTTCATGGCGTGCTTTGAAGGAAAGAGATTCTACTGCAAAGGTTACAAACCCAAAGGAAGTCTGGCCCTCCTAGTGGGAGAAAGAGCATGCTCCTGGCATGCTGATGGTGCACAGCTTAGGTTTCCCTTCATATATGTGAACAGTGGGAAAATAATTGGGAGGTAAATCCTATTCAGGCATAACTCAGAGTCACTTTGGATGGTGTTCATCTTCATTCTAGGTATCGGCAAAGTAGGTGTGTACACCCAAGCTGCCAAGTCTGGGTTCCTTTAATAGTCAAAGGAAAGAAACTTGCAATTGTTTGAAGAATTTTCAGAGTTAAGTGAACCTTGCCCTTGGTGCTGTTGATGGAAGTTTGGTCTGGGCTGAGATGCAGATGTCTGTGGGGAAATCCCACCCGGGGTGTAATGAAATCCTGGAGGACATCCTGGGACCCAAGTCATTCTGCACTGTGAAAGGAAGATGTGGAACACAGGAAGACTGTGAATGAATAATCTATTAAGAACAAGAAAGTCCTGTTAAGGTTGTGACTCTATCAACTTAACACGAAGATGAATGGTTTTTGAATAGGGAAAAACAGGTGTAACAGATCCATGTAGACTTCAGTATGGGAGACAAAATACTGCAGACAGCAAGTCATCCATTTCAGGGCTAGCTTGATGGCCTGTGTATCCTTAGGACAACGATGGAAAGCTCACATGGGGCTTGTCAGTAGGTACAAAGGATGGAAATGGGATTTTCTAGGAAGGCAGGTGTGACTGAGTAGCACTTCTATTTTTGTTTTTTGGAGGTCACTCTATTTGTTTTGAAGTCATTCTAATTCAGGACTGAAAGGGGCCAGGAGTTGTTTTTTTTGGCTACAAATTTGGTTTGAACTTTAACTGAGCAGCATCTTTCTGTGGCGTGCAGCCATGCAGCCACGGGGAGGGACTTTGAAGGGCAGCAAGAGGCAGGATTGGCAGCGTCCCTCAGGCTGCACCGCAGGCTGGTCATGTACAAGTGCCAGAATGGCCTGAGCCAGGCTGGGGCCATCACTGCCTCCCATCTACTTGGGATAACAGGACTGCTGGGGCTGTGCCAGGGAACACCAACTGCCAGGCAGGTGAGGGGACTCTGGTGTTCTCTAAAGACAAATGCACGAAGTCCTAAGCCAAACGGGCTAATGATAGGGAAGAGATGGCCTGGTTCTGCTCTTCTGTTGAAACACTATGTGTCTGTGGTTTTGCCTGTCACGTCCTTGACAGTAGATCTCAAGGAAGAGGGAATGGTAAGTCTCAAGACGACGATAGCTGCTCACTTGAAACCTTCTGTGTGGGGAACACCTTACTGAGATCTTGCACACTCTGTCAGTGTGCTAAGCAAGTTATCCATCCTCGAATGAAAACTTTTTTAGCAATAGCCTTGGCAGCCATGGCCTTGACACGCACATGTGAAAGAGGGAAACCTCTTACAAAGGTTTAAGTAGGCTTTTTCATCTATTCCCCAAGTGAAAAAATCTGGTCCACTAGCTCCTTGCTTAGCATAAATTCTGGTTTCAAAGAGCCTTGCTAAACTGTGTCTGGCAAAATCTATGATGCAGGAGTAAGAAAACAAATTAGGGAGTTGCGTTTGGAAGAGCTTATTCTTGTTTGAATGCTCTATAAGACAATCTCCTGAAACCTCTGAGGAACAGTAATCTTACAGATATTGTGCTTGGAGTCAAAATTAAGTGGGTTTTTTAAGTTTGTTTTTTTTTTCCTGATCTTGTAGCCCTGTAATTACAATAATATTTGGATTACATGGTTGGTGAGCTGGAATTATTTCTCATAGCAGGGCCAATTGCAGAGATAGAGATGTGTTTTGATACTTTTCCATCTCAAACATGCCCAGAAAGCACACATCTTAACCCTTATATGCTGTTGTTTAGGAGCTGGGGGAAAATCCTCTAAATATAGTAATAGCTGTGACACTGGTACAAAATTACCCCCTTTCCCTGAACCCAGCACTAGAGAAGGGCTGGCAGGGAATGCTGCAATAATCAATCACACCTTGATTGCAGTACTTTCTCTGCTCCAGTGTTGCACTGAGAACTGCAAAGTGGCTGAGGAGATGTTTTTATCTGAACAGAAAAGGAGCACATTGGGTCCAGAGCAGCACTTCTTAGAGGTAGTTCCTAAATCAGTTGCTTCAGCGTATGTCTAATGTAGCTGTGATTCTTCTGGGTACCACCAAGCTTTGGTTCCCCAGGCTGATGTTGGCTGCTGCTGAATTTGCTGCTGGCATTTCTCCAAATGGCTATGGCCACTCTCATCCTCCTGCGCAGATGCAGCAATGTGTGCATTATCTGACATCTGGCTGTGAGGCACGATATGTTTTGGTGAGGTGCATAGCTGATGTCCCTGGTATCCCACGGGAAGTCACATCAGAGAGGTCCCATATGCTGCTGCTGGAGATCCTGTGCTCTTTCCAGGTGCGTGCATTCGCCCACCATCTGTGAGTCTGCACAGTCTGCAGAGAAGCTGAGACAGACCTCTGTCTGGCTAAATCCTGTCCCAAAAAGAAGGCTCATTCTGAAGAGGACTGGCAAGCTGAATTCCTGTGACAGATAAGGCAGCTTCTGTAGGGTAAAAAAAAAAAACAACCAGCTGGAAACCACCAGAAGTTTGTTTCAGCAGCAGCACTAGATTGCAATAGCAAAAAATATCATTAACACTAACTAGTTTGTCAACCAGTGGACAAAAGAATTTCTTGCACAATTCGGAGGAATATGTTAAGACATTTGTAAGGAAAGGGTTTAAAATTGCACAACATGCTGAGGAATGATACATGTGGGGATTTTGTCTCATGGTTATTTGCAATTAGAAGGAATGGAGAGAGAACTAAATTTTCTCTGTTTTTCATTCCATGGAGCACAAGGAGGCTCAACCACAGCAGATACTGCAGGCCAAAAGTATTCAGCTGAGCATGCATTGCATGAGTCCATGGCAAGGAGAGCCTGCACAGAGTTCAAAGAACACCTTTCTGCATGACGTTGTGGAAAATATATCACAGTAAAGATGTCACCCAGAGAAGGTTTTGTTGGGCTAATCGAATATTAGGAAAAAGTTCTTCACTGAAAGGGTGGTCAAGAACTGGAACGAGCTCCCCAGGGAAGTGGTAATGGCACCAAGCCTGTCACTGCTCAAGAAGCATTTGAACAATGCTCTCAGATGGTTTACCTGGATACTTATGGGTTCATTCCAGCTCAGGATATTCTATGATTCTAATTACTCTAAATTCAGTGACTAGTTAGGTATTGGTTATTCACTTCCAAACTGTTATGATTTGTATCATAAATATATATATATATATATAATTATAAATATATATAATATGTGGTGTGACTAAGCTTTGATTCCAACAGAGTTGTTAAAAAATATTATTGAGAAAACTGTTTTATTCTGCAAGTAAAACAATGCATAGATTTATTTTCTGTGCCTTTAAAAAATAAAAGCAATGAGCTACTCTAAGTGATAAAGGTATGCCAGGTTGAGGTCTTTTTATGTAAATGTACTTATCTTAAATTGCTCAAAACAGAAACTTCATTTCTGTGGTGTAAAACATTTTCTTAACAATTCATTTAGTCAATATAGCAATGACAGAACCACTCTTAAAAGCAAGTATCTAAAAGATTTGCAGATTTATAGCAGCTGGCTTGTGTTATTCACAGTCCATTTATTCAGACCGGTTGGAATGCAGCATGCTCGCTCTTTTCTCTGGATGCTGTCTTAGGACTTGCTAAGACAGAAGAGCCCAGGAGGCTTTGGGGAAACTCATTCTTGGTTAGATCTCTAAGTGAAATGTGTCCAGGAGGATCGATCTGTACTTGTCCTACTCAGAAGAACACTTGGGATTCAAGGCTAAGTGAAGAGGATAGCTATATTGCAATGGAAGAGCAGATTGCTAGTGTAGATGCATCTCCCTATACATCTTGTTAGTGTAAAAACAAATGGGATGGAGCCTCCTTTTCTCTTGAGCTTCTTCCAACTGATGAGAGATTCTTTCCCCTTTCCAAAGTGTGAAAGATAGTTTTTCATTTTGTTGTCGGATGTTTCCTTCACATTCTTCTTTTTCATTTGCTTGCTTGCTTGTTTGTGTAGCAGTTGTTATAGCACCTATAAACAGGAAAAAGATTGCATGTCTCCCCTCTCCTCCTGCTTTCAGTGCTCCCTAAAAATAAATTCTTGTGTCTCGCTCTCATCTTCCCAGATGTTACATCTCTCTGGAGTGTAAATAACTGAATAACTTAGTACTCATACACAATGTGATACCTTTGATTTTAGTGCATCAAAAATAGGTTCTGATATAGAGAGTGTCAGTATCAAAAGTGAAGGCAAGTGCTCTGTTCTCATGAATTCAAAGTGAAATGAGCACTTTGATGTGAATTTCAAATGAACATGGAGGGAGCGGCCCTTTCTAAAGTAGTTCAGTCGGCACCTGTAACCTCTTAAACTGCAGCTCTATCTCTCATGTGAATCAATATTTGAACCAATATTTACTTAGGACTGAGGCATGATTTATATGGGAGTCTTGGTTTTGCAACAACTGCTGTGTTACTCAATCAGATTCCCAGATGACTGGTTAATACATAACAAACCAGATTTGTAAATTCAGTTGGCACATGCTATCATCAGAGTGGAAAGGGGAAATTAATGTTGTATTTAATTCATAAATTTGTTAAATACTTGTAACCGAGTACTATGTGCTCTGGTTAGAGGGGCAATGGGTTTCATTCTGTTTTCAGAGGGTTTCTAATCTGGATTAATTTCTTGGTGACCAATTTTTAGTTGTCATAAGTAATTGTGTTACTCCTCTTTGTCAAAATGGAAAAAAATTAGGATTAAATTAATTACTTACAAAATGCCACATTAAAAAACTCTGTAGTGTGCAGCACTATTCTGGTAACAATTAACAGTGAGCTTAATTCTGGGGTCAAAAACCAGCCTACAGTTGTGAAGTTTAGGTATATCACAAAGCCACTCTGGCTCTATGTAAACTTACCCTCAGCTACTGGGCATTATGAGTGATTGTTTCTGAAGGAAAGCCATTTGTCAGGATGATGAGGAGTTTCACACAAAAATCCATTCCATTAATTTTATGCCAATATTGCAAAAAAAGACTAATGAAAGTCTAAAGACCTATACGATAAGCAGTTATTGGTAATCAAAGATACTAAGTCAGAGGACTTAACTCTGAAAATGTTACTTGATCTTTTGGAAGAGTTTTTTTTGATATAAAATAAATGAGCATAGGAGATTCAGAGTAATGCGTTTCCTCCTATAAATATCAATGGTGACTTAAATCTATTCAGATAGGCTAGGAAATTCTCAGTGTCTGTGTAAAACAGACAAGACCTATAGCTTTCTAGGTCTCAGGCTGGAACAGTTGAAAAATCAATGTGCATGCATGTGTGTGTGTGTGTGCGTGTACGCAAGAACACAGCCGACCCCTGAAGTGCTCTAACTTCTTTGTTCTCATGATCCTCCATTATTTACCCTGTCTGCCCTTCATGTGTGCGCTCTAAGTCCAGTGGCCATTTCTTTGGCAGTCAGTTCACCATGAATAATCACACTGTGGCATATTTGGAATAATTTTCTACCTTAAGGACCTTTCTTTAACCTCAGACTGCTCCTGGTTATCACTGGGAAGGAACAAATGTGTCTGAGTGAGGCGAATGGCCGAAGCTCTTGCCTAGAATATGTATCTTGCCCCAGGCTCTGCCAGCAGTTCCATTGCTGCCATCGCTGTAGGCTTGGTTCCCCAAAGATTCCCAAACTTCTCTCTGCCACCTCCTTACTCTGAGTGCATCCATGATAGAGGTTTAATGGCCTGTGAGGAAAAATAGCCGGCTAGAAATTATTCTTTGGCTGAATTGGGAAACTCTGCCAGGATGGCACAGAAACTACACCAACTGCTTAAGTATAATCAGCACTCAGGTCAAGACTACGGTGTCTGGAATCCGTATCTGGAATCCACCTTTTTACATCCTAACACAGGAAAAAACTGCACCATGCTTGAATAACCAGCAGTACTGGAGTCACAAGTTCCATCACAAATCAGTCACTTCAGCTTGCTATTAGTCCTGCATGCTTAGCATAGCAAATTGCTGCATAACAAGCAAAAACAGAGGGGGATAAAAAAAGATATTTTAGAGGTCCCAGACATTTTAAGATTAGTTTGTGACCTGCCTCGTTATTTGGGTAAATAACAGATTTTGAAATGTTTTAGAAATGTATGCACATTTTTATTTTACTGCTGCCTGTTGTTCAAACATATTCATGTAGGTGTACTCTGGAATCTTTTTATGGTGTTGTACTTAAATATAGAGCATTTACTGTCATGTTAATGGAAGCTTAAATGAACATAAAAAGGAAGTCTTCTAGTTGGCTTGCTCCTGCTCTGTACATGTCCAGGGAGTGCTCTTGGGTTCTTCACAGCACAGAAGCTCTGAGCATTTAACACAAGCAGTGACAGTGCCTGGTGCCTGGCTATGGTGCACTACCTGCTTTGTCGTACATGATTCTCTGTAACCTTTATTGGTGACCATTATTACATCCATGGCAATTAATTCTGTGGCTTTTTTTCCCCCTAGTCACCACAGCATACCTACCTCACGCCAGCCCTCTTGCTGTCAGGGGAACATGCCCCACCTTGTGTAGGTAATTTGTCTGTGTTGCACACTTGAAACAGCCGGTGGCTCTGGCATGTGCTTCCTTGCAGCAGTTTTGTTTGTCTTTCAGCTATACACTTCCACAGTGGAATTCATAATGCATAAAACTATTAGTCCAATACCTGGCCACAGTAGGCATATTGGAAAAGACGCAATTTATCACAGTTTAGAATTTCCTGAGTATTTTCAGTGGGTTTTGTGACAGTCACTTTTAACCCTAGGAAGAGATACAGAAACATGCTACCAAAGAAAAGGACTATATCCAGTTTCTTTTTCTACTGGCAGGCTGAAATCTATCCCAGTGAGACTGCAAAGGATGTGCAAGGAGAGCTACAGATGGCAGGTGGCAGGTCAGCTCTTGGACAGGAGAGCAGTAGGGCACCAACACAAGCTGGGGGCAGGAAGGGGAAGCAAAGAGTCTGTCCCTCTGTGGCTTGGGTGGCTCTGTCACAAAAGGACAGTGGTGCAAACTGAGCAAGCAACGACGACCTGATGCTTGAGGACCCCCCTCTGATGCCTTCCATGTATTCCTTCAGCCTGCAGAATCAAACACAGCCCTGACCTGACGAGCTGCTTCTCGCCAGGAACTAATAAAACCAAAGATTAGAGGGAAGAGAGAGCCAATTCAGTGCAGGTAAAGAACTGGTTACTATAGCAACTGTTTTCTTCTTTGAGCATAGGTTGGGAGGACTCCCTTGCAAGGGGATTTCTGCGCAGTCCCCAGGCTGGAGGGGGAAATTGCCTCAAAAATCTTGTTTGACAAAGGTTGCGTAGCTGCACTCTTGAACTCTGCTGGGGATCGGGGTGGGGGGAGAGGGCGGGGAGCTGGGATAGGGTTGTAGAAGAGCTTAACTCTTCATCCAGAAGTAAAGCAGAGGTTGAAGTTCCTGAACTCATGGGAGAGAATAATAAACTAACCGGGCCTGTATTAGAAGTGATAAGTGATACTCAAATCACGGTGTATTATTCTGTGGGTTGCAGCTACACCTGAAGCTGCTGCTGTACCTCAGTACCTGACGCAACCAGGAGTTTTAAGGCTGGAGTTTTTACAAGACATAAGAGAATATTTAGCTAATTCCTAGTGGATTTTTGAATCTGAGGTCCTAAGAAAGTTTCCCAGATGGGTTTCTTCAATAAGACGAAATTGATGCAAAGTAAGAAATTAAATAGTTTGTAATATAATAAAAGCTTGGTAAGTTTGACTCTGGGAAAAGTCATTCTCTGGGACTAGGGCCAGGTAATGTTATCTTAGTGTACTGCTTGGAGTACCTGGCACCATACAAGCTCTAGGTCTTTGTGGTTACCTTAGACCAACATAGCAAATGAATGAGCATATTATCCTTTCAGTAGGGCTGCTTTCTGGTGTAACACACCCCTTGCATTCACAGGAGACACAAGTACCAACCAGTGCCTAGGGTAAATCCCTCCTCTTTACCCTCCTTAACCCTGTCTGCTCTGGCAGATACACTACAAGGGCCAAAGTTGCACCATGTATGTGGTGCTGGAAACCAAATACAGTGGGAAAATAAAACAACCTATGATCGTCTTGAATTTAGCCCTGAAATTCTCTCTCTCATGATGTCAAAGCACAGAAGATGCAAATGCTCCAGATAATGGATAAGCCAAAGGGGCTTTGGGTGAAATATTATGCCCCCCTCTTCTCTCTAGGCTGCTTACTGTCTATTTTTCTATGCAGAATTTTTGCTGGAGACACTGATGTAGGAGAATGTTGTCTGTCACAGACTCACTACTCTTCCTATCACTGAGGTAGAGGAAGGGGCGACAGCTGTGTCACTTCTTTTGCAGCACACAACTGCAAACCTTCCTAATCCCTGTCTTTCAGAGTAACATTTTTTGGGACACTGATGCAGGGAATGAAAAAGAGCAGCCTTCATATTTGTTTAAAATACATCAGGAGTCTTACCAGATGTAGAACCAAGGAGGCAAAAAACAAAAGCAGGCTCCCTGCTCCAAGTGCAACTTGAATGTGGGACTAGGCTGGGAGTATTTTGCTATGGCATAATGCTCCCCTGGGAGCAGTGCACTGAGGTGGTGAGCCAAGAGGCTCTGAGGGACTCAAGGACACTCTCATCCACATTTGCAACAACTGCACAGTTCCCATGGCGAAGTCTCCAGCCCCAGACTAGTTTTAGAAAGGGGGTTCACAAACTCAACATCAACCTGCTACTGGTTTCATGAAGGATCAACAACTTATCAACACCTGCTATTATGGTGCCTGCAAGCTTTTCAGCTGAAATAGGTATCTGTGCCCTATCATTCTCTCTATGCCATGTGGCAGATCCAGCCTTAGGTGGCATTTGATCTTGCCAGTAAAATCTGCTGCCTCTTGGTATAATAGTGAGAAAGACTTGTGAAAGTTAAATCTTTATGAGTCAGAATTCTAGACTTAGCTCTTTTGTGTGCAATAAGCAATTTCTGCTGCAACAATGCAACTGGTGTGAATAAAATCATCATCAGTCTAACCTCTGCAATTCCCTTGCTGCAGACATACATTACAGAAAACTGGAAAAAAAATCCAATAGACTTTACTAAAACACACAAATCAATACATTAACAAAAGGTTCATGTTTTCTGTCATAGAAAAGAGATATGATTGACTATTTCCTGATTGAATATATGATTAAGACTGCATTCAGAACAGTGAAAAGTAGAAATTTCCATTGGGATTTGCAGAAGTGTCTCCATTACTTCGAAGGAAGTAGTGGACTCACTGACCATTATATTCTGTTCAGCCATTGATTGATTCAGGTCATGATATGGAGTTGAGGGCAAAGTAAATTACAGAGGAAAAAAATGGGGGTTTATTGTCTGAGGGGAAAGAGACTTTTGTGATGAGTAGTTTTGTGCCCCTCCCTATGGACAGCAGAGATTACACAAAGTCTCAAGGCTCTGCTCACACCAGAAGAGGGGAGCGTAGTCCAGACTGTACCTTGCTTACGGCAGAATTAGTCACTGTGTGTTTGTCTGTGACCTAACCTTACTTATCTCAGTTACTTCCTTCACAGGCTTTAAAGCTAGGTTATCCAAGGGATACAGACAGCTGAAGTATTACTCTCTTAATTGGTCTCATTTATTAGATGCTGCAGCAAATTAATCTATTAGATGGAGTCAGAAAATGAACACAGATATAGAACCCATGTGTGCTAGCTACAAAAAAAGTGTGCTAATGCAGCTTGGTTGCTATGGTGTAAAATTTGACATAAGGAATATGAAGACACATTTGCCTTTTCCCGTTACTGAAGAAGATGGCTGGTTGATCAACTAATCCATGGGGCAGGATATTGCATTGGTACCTAACAGCAAGGTGCTTCTAAATGGAAACAGGTGTCGGTTGCTGATGAGAACATAATCAGGATTCTCAAACCAGAGTCCAGTATTTTAACTAATCTGTTAGTCTTGGAGCTTTTGAGCCAATAATTCAGCACTTAATTCTCTTCTTTTAGTTTTTTTCTGATGCCTTTTAAGTTTCAATATATTCCAGTGTTAGCAGAAGCCTTAGTTCTGTTGAATTTGACTATATGCATTACCTAAGTATAATTGATTTGTCCTTAGGAGCAGAAAAATATTACATCTATAAGTAGAAGAAATTGTTTTATTTCCTTTTTTCCTGATTGTTTTATTTGAGTGTGGACTTAAAACTTAGGACAAATGCATCTTATTAGCTCTCTAAGGAGAACCTCTCACTCTGTTTATCCATTTAATGCATACTGCATGAAGAAGAGCATATAAATTTCTCACGCAATGCTCCTCCTGAATGCTTTGAGCTAAACTAGTTCTTGAATAAGAGCAGAAATTTGTTTATTTTCCTGTTTGGTGAAATCAGTAGCTGTCTTTCCACATGCTCTACTGGGTTTTGCATCATACCTTCAGACCATTCATTGTTGGCACTGCTGCCTAGGCTTTCAATAAGAGCAAGCTTGTACCACTGCTGCCACATTGCTTCCTGCCCACTCAAACCAACCACATTTGAAATGCAGTGGCAGGGGTAACGTGGCTGAAAGGACTACTATCCACAATTTAAACATGAGAGTCATCTTAAGTAATAATGAATTCCCAAACCAACATTTACTTTTGGGCATAATGAAAGAAAAACACTTTTGGCAAATAACATATCGATTTGCCTTCATATCAACTAAACCTGCAGGCCCTTAAGATTACTCACTATATGTGTATCATGTACCACGAGTACTTTGTCCTTGCCTTTAGTGTGCTCTGTGTGTTTGTGGCTCTCCAGAAGATAGACCAGGTTTGTTGTAAAACACGGGTAACTGTTTTCAAAGGACTTACGCCCTTTTTGTAAAATCAGCAATAAATTACAAGTTGCTTATGGCTAATAAAGTGTTAAAACAGAAAAGGGTGTAATGAGAGGAACAAATGTCTAGAGGAAATATGCACGTGGCCTTGATATGGATCCAGGATACTTATCAAACCGGAACTCATTAAAGGACTGAAACCCAAGCTAAACTCACACTAAGAAAGGGAGTGTTGTAATAAAAACGATATAAAAAAATAGTTCATAATTTTCCTATCTCTTTTTAAATTCTCTGATACTTGGAAAGAGATTACTGGAGGTTTTGAAGCAAAGCTTATGACTCGGTATGAATAGCAATCAGTGAAGTGGCCAGTAACAACGAGTCGGAGTTTTCTTGTCTAGTAAAAGTGGATAAAATTCTCTATACCCAAGAAAAACAAATATTTAATTTCTCTGATTTTACTGCCTTCTCTTTCCACGCTGATAGCAGTTTAGAAAAAAAATCAGTTAAGTAACTATAATTAGGGGAAAAAAAAATTAAAAGTGCTGTTGCTCATGCTATCATGACAAAGCAGTGTGAAGCTGAAGTACTTGGAAACAGAAAGGCCCCTGTGAAAGGCAAAGGTTTTTTGTATTTTCATCACTTCTTCCCACACATAGAGACATCAGCATTTGTTGCAGAAGAAGCTTTCCATCTGTAGAACTGTGTTTTGGTATTTAGCTGTTCAGCATCAGTGATGTTGTCAAGTACTTCAGCAGGGACCTAAAAAAGAAAGGGCTTCTCTGCAACCCTGTGTTGCCATCTCCAGCAGTCGCTCGCTACCTGTGTCCTCTCCAGCGTCCCTATCTGTGCCCGGGTTAAGGGATTTTATTTAATAAACGAAGATCTGAAGCATAAGGAGAAAAGCAAATCTGTGTCTCTTCTGTCCCAGTTTGGCATCCCTAATTCCTACATCGCTCCGCCTCTGTCAACCAAAAAGCCGCGGCTCCCCCGGCTGGCAGTGCCATCACCGCTCCCACCCTCGGGTGCCGCCGGGCAGGGACCGTGAGGCAGGTGCTGGCGTTTCTCAGAACGGGAAGACATTTCTTTCCAATGCCAAAACTGTCAAAAGAAACTTCTCGGAAGCACTGCGTGTGGCCGCTATTTTTGTTTCTGTCGCTCTACCCTGTTGTTCAGGATTTTCTCCCGAGCCACGAGAGACCAGTTTACCATGCGGGCGTGAACCAGCCCTCACATATGATAAATGAAAGTGACTGGGTAACTTTCGGTACGGAGCAGATTTTAAATAAGCATATTGTTCATTGCCGCCACTCACTTCGCACCGCAAGGGGATTTCCCGCATACTCCGGTGGCGCGTCACGGGGCGAACGGCGCTGGCGCGCCGTGCGGGCTGGGCACGGCCAGCCCCGCCTGCGGGGGTGCCGGCTCCATCCCGCACCGCATCGCGGCAGGCACAGCGGCCCAGCTCCACCGCCCGGCGCGGCGGGACCTGCCCCTTCCCCGCTCCCTCTTCCCCCGTCCCCTCAGGGCTCCCCTCGGGCTCCGCCCCCGCCCCGCGCCCGACCGCCTCGTGCTCCCCTCGCGCGCACAACCAATCGCAGGCCCCCGCGGGAGCCGCGAGCCGGGCGCGCGCGCGCATCCCCCTCCCTTTCCCCACCCACCCCCCGCTGGGGGGGCGGAGCCGAGGGCCGGATCCAGCCAGTCAGGGGCGAGCGGGAGGGAAGCGTGAGGCGCGAGCGGGCCCGCGTGCCGAGCCGCCCTATAAAAGGGGGGGCCGGGCACGAGCGCGGGGCTCACTCGCCGCCGGCGCCGACGGTGGAGGGACGCGCGCGAGCCGCTGCCGCCCCCACCCTCCGCCCCAACGGCCGCCGCGCCATGAAAACCAAGTTCTGCAACGGCGACGCCGACCCGTCCCCGCTCGGGCTCCTCCTCGGCCGCGGGTCCGCCGCGGCCGGGCAGCCGCCCTCGCCGCTGGCTCATCCCGACCCCGAGGGGAAGGACCCCGCCGCGGCGGGCAGAGGCGGTGGCGCCGCGACCCCGCCCCCGGCGCTGCCGCCGCCGCCCGAGGAGGAGCCGCCGCCGCTCGACCCCCAGACGCAGCGGCGGGCGTATCTGTGGTGCAAGGAGTTCTTGCCGGGGGCCTGGCGGGGGCTGCGGGAGGAGCAGCTCCACATCAGCCCCATCAGGTCAGCGCGAGGGGGCGGGCGGTACGGGGGGGGCGGGGCACCCTCGGCGCGGGGGGCTCTCACTTTTATTTCGTTTTATTTTTTAAAATCCCTCCTGAATTCGGCTCTGTGGGCGGAGGGCAGCGGGCTGGCTGCAGCACTCCCGTGCCGGGGCGGGGGGCGGGGGCGGCTGCTGCATCGCGGCGGCCCCGTGTCGGCCCCGCGCCGGGGGAGGAGCCCCGGGCCGCGGCGCTGGAAGGGATGGAGCCGGCACGAACCGCTGCACCGCGCCCGCAGCGCCTTGCCGGGGTAAAAGGCCCCCTCTGCCCCGGGCCCGGCTGCTCCGGGTGGAGCGGTCAGCAGGTGAACGCGATGTATCGATGATGTGAGTCGTCTTCTAGCGCACATAGTAGCGAGCGCTTGTGACTCAGCACGTTGGCAGCAGAAATATTTAAATTGGGGATGTTCTAGAAGCCATATGATGTAATGTGTTTGAGATTCTTGCCTCTTTAATTTATTTTAACTAAACCGGTATTGGTTTAGAGTTTCCCGTTTGCACACCGCTTGTCTAGCGTCTTCGTGACTGATTGTTCTACCTGATCAAATGTCGAGTCATCTACAGTTTTAAAGGATAAGGGCATTACCTTCTTCTGAGTTTGTTTTCCTAGTGTTTCTACTTTTGTTCGTATACAAAATATATGCACATCTACCCTTGTTAGCTGAGGAGTCATAAACATTTGACAGAGCTCTGGTGTATAAAAGTATGATCAAAATCCCATCCTGCTCATTTCTAAATGCGTTTTAAAACCGTTATTAAAAATGGGCAACTAATTGAGAGCCAGTGCAGGTAGTATTAGTGTTTCTAGATCATTTCTTCTCACTTGACATGACCATAAGGAGTTCATGGCGGGAGAGAATTTTTAGAAGACTGATACAGTTCCTAAACAGACCAATCTGATATGTCTGTAGTTTGATTTGCTGAAGTTTTCATCTGTCGGTATTAATGCGTACTGCTGATCTTGGTACTTATTTTCTATAGCCTCGTGTTTTAGCACAGTTACCTTTGCGTTTCTTGGAAACTTCCCTTCTAAGATATCACTCCAAAATGGCTTGGTGGTTTCCAGATTGGGGAAGAAGAGAAGGTGGGCTGAAACTTAAGAATGTGTAAAGCCATGCTGATTGACAGGTGCTTTTTTTTTTTTGGCAGAAGTCTTCCCACTATTTTCACCCACAGAAAACGTATCATATTGGTTTGCTGATTCTAGTTTCACAGAAGTCAAGCAGTCAGTGTGCATTTTCCAATGTGTCCATCAGTATTGCTGTTTTGAGTGCAAACTCACGTTCATGAAGAGCTGCCACGTATTTGGTATCATAGGATGAAGGGGTGCAGTTCTTATTGTCAGAGAGCAAAGAAAGATTCACATCTAATCAGAATGCAAATACACAGGCACATCTAACTGCTGTGGTTTGGGGTAGCTTTGAATATAGGTGACCCTTTTGGAAGGGCTTCCCTTTGGAGTAATTTGTAGCAGTAAACTAACTGGTAGCTTTATCTGTATGAGTGAGATGTGCCCTTTTGACCCTTAAACAAGCTGTTGAGTCTACTGACCTTTCAGGAGAACAATGCCTTTTATTACACTCCCATATGGATTTCCTTGATCAGAGGTACCTTTCAAAGTCTTAAGTGCATAAAACTATAGGGAAACTTCTGTTTAATGGAGTTCATTCTCAGTAAGACGCTCCTGTTTATCTTGTCTGGTATAAAAGCAGAGTTTCTGGGCTTTCATGTACTGTGTGCAGGCTGAGCATGTGTTTAAGTAATGTAACTATACAGGTTTTTGAGCTTTAATACAGTATTTTTTTGTAAAGTGTTTTTCAGTGTGTTTAGTTTTTCTGTTTAAGTATTGATGTTTTCACCAGAGTTTTCATCAGTCTTAGAAAAGGGGGCAAATATTTTTTTAAAAAAATCTTTTTAGCACAGTTCAGATGAAGCCAGGAGTTAGTATAACCAACCAATGTTCAGATTGCATCTGAATAGCTGTCTTTGCTCTTTGTTTGATATCCTTTCCATCTGTCTCGTGGTGTTTTTTTTCTAGCTGTTCACCTTCATGGTTCAAAGTTACTTCATATCTCTTGTCTCTAAACATCCTTTTTTTTGGATGCCTGCCAAGCCACCTGGTTCTCTTCTGTCTCCTTTCTTAAGCATGTTGTGCTGCTGCTGTTTTACCGTGTTTTCTTGTGATTTTTTTTTTTTCCTTCTCAATCATTGACTTTGGATATGTAGGCCAGCCCTTGTCTCCTTGGTAGCCTTTTTCTTCAGAAAGTCTTTACTACTTCCCCATTGTGCTGGAAGAAAACCCAGAAGAATATTTGAAAAAGCATTGAGAGGAATGTCAGGTTAGGGCTAAGAACTGCATTTTAGCCACTGCATTTTGGACCTGCTGTGGATTCATGGAATCCAAGCACAGTGCAACGTAATACTAAATACTTATGGTTTGGGTGATTAGGAAAAAACTGTATTAAGTTTTGAAGAAGGTCACAGCGTGACAAAGTGTAGAGTAGAATCCGTACTGGTAAACTATGTAGCGTGCTGTAAGTAAAGTTATTTTTAAAATATGTGCTACCTCATCCCTTTACTGCTAGCTACTCTGTTCGGATTGTACCTGGTTTTGAAAGCCTTTTATTTAATGACGAGAGAGACAACACTTTTCAGTAGAGCTGATTTGCATTTCTATTTTGCAAGCAAACCAGGAGTTTCAGTACTTTTTTCCTCTTATAGGAGAGGAAGAAGTTGTAGGTAAAATCTGTTGCAGAAGAGAAATTTGAGAACTTCATTAATGAAAAGAATGTGGAGAGTCAATGCAGTAGAGAAAATGTGGATTGAGTAGATGAATGTTCTTAGTGAACTACGAGAACATCAAGAAACTTAGTTTCTCCAATCTAGTATCTGTCTAGACTGATAAAGCCGTAGAAAACAAATGCTGTTGCTTTTTCTTTAAAAACGCTGTTGTAAAACTAATTATATGAAAAGCCAGTATGTTTGTGTAACACTTGAGTGATTGAAGCACAGATCTTCCTATTTTGTGTCTATCTTGATGACATTCTGAGTGTAACTTTAGATTTGAAAAATAAATATGATAAGAGCAACTTCTTTATAATAAAGAACTTTAATTGTAAATTTCAAAATTGAAAGTGTGCCCCTAAGAACAGCAGCATAAGACTTTGATCAGCAATGCTGTAGCGCAGGTATTCAGGCTAAATCTTATAGCTGAACTTTGTAGCTGCCATCCCTTTGATACCAGCTCTTAAGTCAAACTTTTATATTCACAGTATGGTTTTAAACTTACTCTGCTGTTCTTTTGTTTGTGCAGCCAAGTATATTTGACAAGACTCCATCACTGAAAATAATTTGCAGAAGTCTACATCTTAGTTGCTTGTTGCATTTTCACATCAGTTTGTTCATAGCTTGAGCTGTGATTTGGATCAATAGATCTTGATGATGAACTATACATTAAGTGTGAAGCTGCCATTTTTTTAATCAAAGCTTTACTGTTAGAAAACTGTTTTTCCTGTTACAGTAGACAAGCTAATCGTGCCAAAAGCTATGTGAACCTCTAATTTGTTGAAAATGAAACATGTATGATCATGCAAGTTACCTGATAAGTGTATTTTTCTCTTTTTAGAGGTGGCCTCAGCAACATGCTCTTTCAGTGCTCACTACCTGATACCATTCAGACAGTTGCAGATGAGCCACGGAAAGTTCTCCTGCGCTTATACGGTGCAATCCTGCAGATGGTGAGTACATGGAGTGCTTTGGGATTGGGAGGGTTTCTGTAGCTTCACTGTAATATCTTTGGAGATCTACATTCGTGACACACTTTGCAACTTTATCCTTTGGGGAATGTGTTTTGCTGGGGGGGGGTTAGGTTGTAAGCTGAAAGTAATTTTTTGTATGGTTTGTTACTGTCTAGAACTTACACTCCTTTCTACACAGGTCCTGACTGGCGTGTGTTAACTGAAGGCTCATTTGCTGTCTGTTTGAGTAGTAATGTTTTGTTTATGGTGTTAAGTTTGGACTGTGGTGTTTCAGAAAAGTTTGCTTCTGTACAGAATGTAGGACTTTGACATAACTAGCAAGATTGCAAGAGACTAAACTGCTTAATTTTAATCTTGGTAGCACTTATGAATCTTGGAGATTAGTTGAAGTTTTTGTCAAGCTTGTACAATGCTCAAGCATTTGATTAGATCTCATGAGTAATTGTGTTGCTGGAAAACTTGATCTATAGTGTTAGAATAAGAATGAAGTGTGAACATCAGTACTGTATAGTCATCTCATTCCAAAACATGCTTTCCTAAATGTGTGATATGCCTCATAGCTGGCATAGAAGCTTAAACAGATGTTTGTGGAGCTCTTGTAATGTTACTCTTATTTGGTTAGTCAAATGTAAATAATACTGAAATTTGTCAAACCTTAAGAGAAGTGTTTGGCAAATCTGTTTCAAATACTAAGGTTTAAAAGCAAGAATATTTTGTGAAGGTGATCTCTTCTAAAGCTTACAGACTGTTACTGTAGGACCGTACAGCAGATCTTCTTACCCATCTCTGCTAGGCATTTGATTATATTGCAAATAAGTAATCATAATGCAAGTGTTTAACCTTATGAAAAATTGCAGCTTCATAACATGACATTTTTATGTTGGCAGTTGTTTCTATTTGACTTAGAGGGTTCTGGTTTTATTATCCATTAATTTTATATTTTCTAGTACTCAGTCACTTGCTTTGCACGACTGATCCAATATCTGCAGGAGATTGACTGTTCCTGAAATTTCAGCCCATTCTTCCTGCTTCTGTTGTCTTGATCAACCTCATTATTAAAAGTCTCATTGGATAGTGTCACTTTACTGACTTTAAAGTCTTCCTTTATTATATTATGTAAGTTATTAACTTTCCTGTGGTAGTAAACTTTACCAGAAATATGTAAAATATTCCAGTGGTTTGAAATAACATGAAATGCTTGGCTACACCACTGTATGTGTGTTGGGAAAGTGAAACTCAAACAAGAAGAGTGTGTAGAAGTTAATGAATTCAAGCTGAAATAGTTTTTAGTTTAAGAGAAACAAAAGCAGAGTGAAAAAATGGTGGTGACTTTGTTTTCAAAATGATTTCTAGGATTGATGCTAAGTTTGGGGTTTTTTTTCAGGATTATTAAAGTTTTTAATGTAATGCTGGCTTAATGCATAGAATGCTTGAGTAGGAACATGGGCTGTAAAACTTCTGTAGTAGTAGAGCTTCTGTTGCCCAAGAGCTGTGAAGAAATGTGGCCTTTCCCTTGTATTTCAAAGGAAAAGTGGATTCTAGAATTTGGTTGTCCTCTTCTTCCTTCAGGGTGTTTTTTAACTTGCCTTTTCTGTGCTCCTATGCACTGAAGAAATCAAAATTAATTTTTGGGCTCTAAAATCAGAACTAATTTGGTTTGAAAATTGAAAGTGTGTTCATAACTTTCTAACCTTTCTACTCTTGGTGTTGAAGGATCTTTTGAGATGTCTAACTTCCTTTATTTCCGTAGTGGCAGTGAATTGACTGCTCTTGTTGGTGCAGTTCACTAAAGGTTAAGTAAGCAGAGAAAGTCCCAAGGTAAAACTTTCAGATTGCATTGAGGTTCACAATTTTTGTCAACAAACATTTGTCTCTTCCAGCCCCTCTACCTTAAATGCAAGTTAAAATATAAGCAAACTGTTTTATTGGGATGTTTTGAAAACCTCACATAGGATTCCTGTGAGTTTCTGGGTGGCTTAAGCAGAATGTTATGACCAGCCTGTTAAGAGGGAGTAATTTGATATTTTTTAGTAAAGTTGCTTAAGTTAAAAGCCCTATAGAAATTAAGGGACAGTGCTTAAGTAAGTTGCGTTTTGAGACCTTACACTAAAATCACAACTTAATTCTCAATGACTTAATTGTAACTGCCACTGGGTATTAGTAGTTACCACTTGTTTGTTTGAGCCTTTGTAGCATGTTTTAACTCTTGTCCATTTTACTTTCTGTTGAAATTGGAGCATAAAACAGTGATATCAGCTCTCATTCCTTACTGTAAATACTGTATATTTATAACAACCTGCACCAAATTGTTGTATGTACAGAAGACAAGTTTAAGTTAAAATTTTGCATACAAGTGAAAAATGGATACCGGATTACTAACTTTAGACTGAATGATATTGGCACCATAATTCTTTGAGCCACCTTTTGAAGGAACCTTCTTTGCAGTTTGAAAATAGCTCCAGTTTGCTTATTATGACTCTTGGAAGACACAAATGTCAGTACATGAAACTCATCCAATACAAACCATGCCAGCTGGCCAAAGCTGCCACACAGGGAAGGCTTTGTGCCTTCCTCTGTCATAGCTGATATGTTTAAACCAATTTTTTGTGTGCATGACTGTTTTGGGGGGAGCTGGGGGGTGATGAAGTGAGCTGGCTTGGCCATTATTATGAATGGTCTCACTGGCATGGATGTTCATAAATCAAGGACTTCTCTTGAGTATATCCTTGAGCAGAACTTTTTAAGACAAGTATTGTACTTGTGACAGGTTAAAGTACTAACCACATTAAAACTCAAATGTTTGAGGCACAATGCAGATATGTCCTACATTGAAAAAAGGGAAATGTCTTACTCTGCTTCACTTATTCTTGCTCCAGCTTAGTTACTAAATTTAAAGGGGAGCATCAAAAGTAAAACTCCTTGTGATAAAATGTCTTTCCGCTGGTTGTATTAGTGTTAACAACTGAAACAAAAGGTTCTCCATCAATATGCCACTTAATGTCCAGACTTTAAAAATTGGACTTCATATACAGATCACTAGTGTTTCTACTTAAATTCAGAATAACATCTTGGAAATGCTGATAGGATTTCAACATAAGATAACATCAACAAAAAAAAGCTCAAATTAAGGTGAATTTTTTTAAAGTTCACCTAGCGAAAGATAACTTGGGGATTGATTCCCATTCTTTTACACATGTCAAAAGAACCTTGAACTCTGATTCACTGGGGCTCTGTTACTTTGCAACAGCCAAAACAAAATCTTGTGTATAAATGAAAAAACAAAACAGTATATATAACGTTCCTCTCTGGTCTCTCAATTTCTATGTGAGCAGATGCAAAATAAGTATTAATGGTTGCCACAGTTCTGTGGTAAATCTTTTCCATACCTGCCTTGCTGCCTTTTATTTTGTGTAACTAAATAAAATGCAGACTGCTGTGTAACTGTAATTATCAACGTCTTCTGTGGTTGTTGGTGTCCATGTCTGTTTGTAGCATGGAGTAACTACAAATCCCTGGCACTGGCAGACGGCTTGAAAGAAACCAAGCACCTCTTACGGGGATATATTTGTGTTGGGTGGAGTTAAGGGTGTTCTGGGGGTAATGTACCACTTTAGTTGTATATGCATGTGTTCTCTGCTGCAGGCTTGCCCATGCGATCGTGCCTAGAGCACTCTGGTTTCCAGGTGACAGACACGATTCACGGTATAGTATGAGATCTCTGAAGTTGGAGCATTCTCTACAGCTTTCATTTTCTTTAGTATTGGATTTCATTGTTTAAAAATAAGCCTTAAGTAGCACCAGCTACTACTGTCCGCATCTGAATATTTACAACAATAACAGAATACGAAAAAACTGCTACTTCCTTTTCTCTGCTCCCTCATAAGAGAATGATGGCTTGAAATGAAGAGGATTAGAGATTTCTTTGTGGCTTTTGTAGAGCTTGAACTGTGAATTCTTCACATGGCAAGATTTTAGGACTTCAGCAAACTAGTATCAGTTCCTTCAGGTCTGACAGGGTAGGTGATCAGCTGCAGATCGGTAGAAGCAGACATAATTATTGCTGAATCTAAAGGTGGTTTTGTTCCTGTACACTGAAATTCAAATTGATGTCTTCCAACAGCTTCCAGAAAAGCTTGCCCTGCACAGGTCACCTCTAACCCCCGAGGCAGTTCCTTATAATGTTGTAATTTCTTGAGATTTGAATTCTTAGGGATTTGTCTAAATCAAGGTATTGCAGTATTTTGAAGTACTGAAAATTAAAGCTGAGTAAACGCAGAAAAATTGAGTTACAATGCTAAATTGTGAGCAGAGGTAAAAGATATTTGAGGGGAAAAAAAGAAATGCAAGTTTCTTCTCTATACAGAATTCTCTGGCCAAGCGTCATTTGAGATTTTTGACACAGATCTCATCTTCCAGTTACAAGAGAAATAAATCAGGGGCATCAGGGAGAACATGTTGAACTCAGTTTTCTGTGTCAAACTGCCAGATGCACAAACACTGTCTGGTCATCTTCTGATCACAGATCAGTGTAGGATTTTGATCTTGTATCCTGCATTAAAATCAATTTACATGATCACAAATTAGACTCTAAACTTCTGTTACATATAGTTATTCTCCCTTACTAAAAGTGTAGTGGGCTTTCTCAATCTACTTTGAGAATTAAACATTCCCACAATAAAAGAAGCGCTGAACAAATATTTAAAGAAATCTTAAAGCTACAAAACACATGTCCATTTCTAGTTTACAGAAAAGCTGAAGTTTGCATTGGTTTAGCCAAGAACAAGTGAACTAAGTAGGTTGATCAAATGCCTCATCGTAATAGATATTTTGCTTTGAACCACTGTTCTCGTAGGTGATTGTGCAATCAGGAAACAGTCAAATTCTGCTACTTTAATATCCGATAAACTTAGTTTAACCAAGCTCGTCTGTTAGATAAGATGGCATCCTGCTTACTTCATTCTCCTTGACCATATGTACTGGAGACTTTGCTAACTCTGGGCTGAGTACATGGCCATGTGTGAAGACTGATCCTCTCCAAGCCCCCATTCATATTTGGAAGTTATTTACAAATTCATATTCATTCTCTTTTGGACACTAATGCTCCATGCTGAGGGAACAGAAAAGAGGAAGCGATGCTGCAGAAGTCTCCTCTTGTGATGATTCTGCAGTACACAGCCCTAACTGTCTCTTTCTAATGGCACAGTAGATGCCATTAGGCTCTCTCCAACACTAATTTGAGGTGGACTCTTGGAACTGGCTAGCTCTTTATGCACTATGACTTCTGGAAAGCAGATGCCAGTTCAGGTTCTAGGGAAAAGTTTAATCTGCTTATCTTCTGCTGAACTGAACCATTCTGAGAGCACCATTTATCAGGAAAGACTCCTGGATGGTGAGTAACCTTCTGACTGCTCAAGAAAAATCTGTGAGTGGTATTGATGTAGGACATGCTTGTTCAGAGAAGCCTTCTGTAAATGACCTTAATGCTGTTAAGTAGTTACACATTTAGCTGTAGTGCATATGTTTGGAGTTTATATTCCTTTCAAGGAAATTAATAAAGTAATAGTAGTTTCAATATTGTTTTGTTTTAAACTTATTTTATAAGTGTTATGGGAAGTACTTGCTGAAAGACCATCGATTCATGTTAACTATCCTTCTTCTATAGCTTCTGAGATACTGTAACTGCATAGCTCGTATAAATCATTAGCTTGTTGTATTGTACTTAAGGCAGCTGGTGTTGCTTAACTGTATTCCATTAAGTTCATATTTCCACCCTTGTTTTGGACATGTTAGAGCTTTGGAACAGAAAGGTATGCACGTGGTTCTGTGAATGAAATGTTTGTGTTCAGAAGGTGGAGATGCAGGCTGCCTTTATAGGCCTCTAAAGCTAGTCTGGTTTAAACAGTCAATGGTGCAGTTGCAACGTAAATAGCAGCCACAAACTGTCACTAATTCTAAGCAGATATTTGCTTTCTCTTCTCCTTACCTTCAAGCCCTTTAAAGGACAAGGTTTTAAATACATCTTGATGCAGCTCTATTAAAAGCATGTGCCACTGAGGGTTCAGTTGCTGGTGGTATGGTTTAATACTCTGCAACTGCTTTATAATGACTGTTAACAACCCTAGCACAATACTTTATGCATGGGATTTGTTAAAGTTTTGCTAGTATGCTGCAGTTCTCAGTGAGACACCTCTAGCTTATATGGGCAATTCCTTTGCAGAAGAATCTTGCATTTGCATGGCCAGTGGTACATTGAGTGTACAGCCTAGACAGTGTGCTCTAAATAAGGAAATTCTAGTCACGAGAAATTTGGACAGTAAGACAACAGGAAAAAGCAAATGCTTTGTAGGCTTCGTAACATGCCCCTTTTTGATAGTTGTAAGGCTTGTATGTAATCTCTGTAATGTGTCTCAAGTGCTTTGGCTGGAAGAATATCATCCCAGGTGTCATGCAGAGGGACTTAATTTTCCCTTAATTAAAAATGTTCCTCTAAGCTTATAGTACATTGAAATCTCATTTCGGTAGACTGAGAAGCAATAAAAACCTACCTGAAAATCAGGTATTTATAAGTGGCTTGGTCTCAGTGGCACATCCTTTTGAAAGATTTTGGAATTGTTGAAATAGTGTGGTGGTCAGAGGTCAGATGGATACTAGTGCTGTAGCTGTCACAGATTCAAGACAGTGTTGAGACTTCTAGTTAATTGTAGCTGGCACTTCTACTCCCTTTGTTCTGGTGGTTGCAGGTTAATCATGTTAAATTTCATCTTCTCATTGTGTTTGGTTTTTCTCATTCATAGAGGTCCTGTGATAAGGGAGAGTCTGTGCAGTCTCAGAAGGAAAATGACTTACAAGTGAGTAATTAAATATGCTTATTTTACAGAATTTTATATGTTATAGGGAAATGTAGTGATCCTGCTTGTTTTAAACCAGTAGTTACTCTACCTAGTTGTAGAAACTATAAAAAGTTTCTGAACTGTTTCTAGAAACTGTAAAAAGTAATGAAGAAAAACTTGTTTGCTCATAGAAGTAATATTATGATGTGAATATCTGGACATAGTTTGGAAAGATTTAAGCATTCCACATCATGAAGAAACAGCCCTCAATCCTACCCTAAATTTGAACATTGGTATCAGTACTGCTATTTCTAGTATTAGACTCTTCTTTCTTTAGTACGTGAAGGTCAGTACTCTGCTTGACCTAAACCCTATTTTCTAATATATCAGTGAACTCCTCTAAGGAAAACAAATGGAGCTGGAGAGAACTTGCTCTTGGACATGAAATGTTTCTGATAAGCACTGTGCTTGGATCATCTGTTTGCAAACTTTAAAGTTCTTACATTTCGAACCGTTTCTGTTCGTGAAGCATAATGTTTAGCTGAGTGTAACTTTTCATAAAGTCATCTAAATAGGATTTGGTAATGTAGATTTCTACCCTGGCAGTATTTTTTCAGTAAGAGATGCAGCATGTTAGCCAGATGCCTTGCTTGTTATGTGCTGTTGGTTTTTCAGCTCTGTAATGATTTTGGCAGTGACTAGGGAGAAGTACATTTTACTCAATTGATAAGTGCTGCTTGTCTCCCCTTGTATTTTTTGCCTTATGGAAATACCATCTGAAACAGTTTAAGCATTTGGATTTTTTTTTCTAGTGAGTTGAAACTGGTTTTAAATTTTTTGTTGTTAAATGACTGCTTTTGAAGTTTCGTTGAACTTTCAGTTTAGTTTACTGGAACAGCTTCAATCAGTCAAACCAAGACTGAACTGAAAAATGTGCTTGTTTGATACCTCAGTTTTCTTCAGTGATGAAAAACAGAGGTGGCTTGATTTTCTCTTTTCCCCAGTCCTGTAAAAAAAAATAAAAATTCTTAAAGTTTTATAAAGAAAACAAAAACCCAAACAAGCCCTGCCCTAGTACCAGAAGTTCATAGAAATTTTGCAGTACAGGAAATAAGGTTTTGAACTTCAGAACTGTTAAATTTGTTGCCTGAAAGTAGTGATTCTCTGTTGGTAGATTATATTTTTCTGCTGTTAGTCTTGTAGTGCTAAAACTTCACCACTGAATCAGTGTTCTCAGAAATTACTGTCAGAATGGGTTTGCTGATCTTCCTGTGCCTAGGTAAAAATTGTATCCTGCTTGGATATCCTTTAGAGAGAATGAAATCCTCTGGGTTCACTAGGAAAAGAATTGTAGCTGTTCTGAGCTGCCTTGTGTGTGACAAGTGTGTGTAGATGTTGGCTAGTCTTCTGTCAGCTCATACAGTCTTTTAATGGGGATTATCTAAGTTTTACCTTGGTTTTGCTATAGATAGGGGTAATTTTTCTCAGAATATGACTCTTTTGTGTATTTTATCATGAACTTCTTGGTGAAGCAGGATTAAAGCAGAAGCTTCAGTTCCAACTGAAGCGTAGAAAGACTTAATTTCTCCTTGACTGAATGGGAGTTGCATACTGGAAAAGTCTTGTAAAGAAAGTTTATAGTTCTTAGGTTTAAAACGCAATATTCATCTCTAAATATTCATTAAAAAATGTGAGTGGTCAGATCTTCTCCAAAAGCTTGTTTTAAATACAAGTGTTTATGGATGCATCTCTTTGATCAAAGTTGAGAACTTCAGAGTTTAAAACAAGAGGTTCTTGTCTTGCAGCATAAGTGTATTGTGAAGTGTTTGAAGGCATTGAGGTACATCATTTACTTGACTACAGTGCTTGATCTTTTAAAAAGTTGTCAGGTGAACATGTCTGGGGAGTCAGATACCTAGGGTTGTTCAGAATCCATATGAGTTATGCTACAGAATTTTCTTTGTCCTTCCGTAGTTTATTTCCTTACCAATGCTTGACAATAATGTGTGGAGTGGAGACTTGTAAAAGGTCCATCAGGTATTATAAAGCAGAAGCCTTTGTGCCTGAGATTACATAGAGGGTATTGTTCCAGAGCTCTAAAAGGACTTGTTCTCCAGTGACTCTTCTGTTACAGTAGGGGAAGTTCTTCTGGTGCTCTAAACATTTTTTTCTTTCAAGACTAAGGTATCAGAGCCTTCAAACTGGAATATTCTTACAGTGATGCTTTTAGATAATATTTGGCTGTACTTTTTAATTTTGAAGTAGTTCTTTCAGTATTTCTGGTAGTCACTTCTGATGCATGAAGGGAATTCTTAATGAATAACATTTTTTTGTACTTGGTGTTATTCAAGAACCGTGAGTTGGTTTTTCAGTAAGATGTAAAAACAAGGAACAGACTTTAAAACACCCTGGCATTGTACCAGGCACAGACAAAGTCAGTATTGGTTAATAATGGAGTGGACATTCAGTAACTTGTATCTGATTTGCTTTTTGGTGCTTGGCATTAGGTTTCAGAGTTTAACAGAAGAGTTCAGATCTGGTGGTGGGGACATGTGAAATTACTAAAACCATTTTATTTTGTTAATAGATAATGCATTTGTTGCTTTAAGGAGTTGAAAAACTGGTGGAGAACAGATGCAACACAGTCATGCAAATTGTCTTAAACTTCCAGTGATGAGAACATTCTTACACAAATCTTCACAACACTTCCATATGAAATGCTAGAATTTCTTGATATCAGAACAAGGTGTGGGTCAATAATAAAAATTTATCAACAGTACTTTCTGGAGCATACTCAAGAGTGGATCTTCTGCAAACTTATTTACTGTCTGATACTGCATTGGCTACAATAATGCAAAAGGCTCTGTAGTCAGAAATACCTCAGAGCTTCCTTAAATTTGTGCTCTTAATTCTTATCCTTCTAAGGGCCACAAGTCAGACTTTTGAGATGAGTTGCTCAGAAGTAGGCAGAGGCTTAGCAGGTCTCTAGGGTTTAAGTATAGCTGTATTCTGGTTAACAGAATTGCTAGAAGTAGTGATTTATAGTGTGGCTTCTGTGTTTAGTTACAGATAATCTTGCCTATCAAGAAAGTTATACTTAAGGGATTTAAACTGTATTTTGAGATTTCGTGTTTCTATGAATTTTTATACATTCATATTAAAAAGCTGTGCATGTGGTTGTTGTGGACAAAGTTTACTGATGTAAGGAAAACCTTGGAGAAAAGTTATTGAAACTTAGGTATGTTGGCAGTAGAAAAGGAATAACGTTTATTCATGTGCATGTGGTCCTTAGGAGTTTAAATTACTCTCTCTTAAAAAACATAAAATAGGAAATACCTAAAATGTGCTTGATAGAATCCTACGTCATTCTTCAAAATGAAAAGTTTAGTTCAGTCATTCACTTTATTCACTTGTGTTGTTAAAATGTCCTTTTGTAAGACAGTGATCTGAAGTGTGTTAAAATGGTTAATACAGGATAATATTTGTAGTTCCTGGACTGTACTTCAGTATGATAAACTCCTTCAGGAAATGAATTTACAGAGTTCCCACAGGTTAGGGAGGAGAGGATGTTTTGGTTTTCGCAGTTTTCCTTTGACCTGATCCACCAACAGTACCTGTATAGATTTTCCTCCCCAGCTTTAAACTTGAAAGCAAAATACTTGTATTGCACCCATGCTGACTAAAAGTTATTAGTCAAGGAACTTCGGTTAGTCAAATGTTGAGTCTTTTTTTAAAGCTAGCACTAAAATGTCTCACTTTGTAGCAGTTCAGCTATTGTGTACAGCCAAGTTAATTTCCACGCAAGCACCAACTAATGCTTTAATTTTTTTGGTAGGGGGCAGAAGCCATGGTTCTGGAAAGTGTTATGTTTGCCATTCTTGCAGAGAGAGCGCTTGGCCCAAAGCTGTATGGAATCTTTCCACAAGGGCGACTGGAGGAATTCATTCCCGTAAGTCCTGTTCATAATTAGTTAGTGGGCTGCTGGTAGCTGTTTTAATTAGTCATGACAAGAAGGTCACTGGACTGCCCAGAAAAGCAGAGATGTGGGAATGGAATACTTGGCAGCTTGTAATAATTGCTGGCTGTAATTTGATACAGTTAAAGTGGGTGTTGGAAAGCCCCATTATAGCTTTTGCCAGGGAGAGATGTCTAAAAACTTTTCAGCTGTAGCAGAGGCTAATAAATAAAGATAAAAAGCCTGTTAGATACCAAACATAGCATGGGAAGCTATGGAGTCACACTTCCCTCTAACAGCAACAAGAGCAGATGCTTTTGATGTTCTTAAATATTTATACTCATTCTGCTTTGAAGATATTCTTAGTGTGAGATGTGATACTGCCCAGGTCTTGATCTAGATGAGAATTGATTAAGTCATAAGTAAGCTAGGCTGGCTAACTCAGCTTTTCCCAAGGCAGCAATTTTGTATGTTCATCTGGGATGAAGAAAGTCTATTGCTTGGGTACTGTGTTAGCATTTCACAGTATATTACAGGGAGACTAATACTAGTGTTTGTAATTAATCACGCTTTTGTACTTTAAGAATACTGTATTTTATTACAGAGCAGGAAACTGAGGACTGAAGAACTAAGCTTACCTGACATATCTGCTGAAATAGCTGAGAAGATGGCTAGATTTCATGGCATGAAAATGCCATTTAATAAAGAACCTAAGTGGCTTTTTGGAACAATGGAAAAGTAAGTTATGCAATACTTTATGAGAAAAAAGATGACCTGTTGTAATTTTGATAAGCAGATCATTCTTCCTGAATTCCCGAGGACACAAGCTCTCACTGTACCTAGAAGCTGTTACATGAAGTAACATAGTACGGGAAGTACTCATTGTCACAAATGCTGTATTGTTGTCTGGTTTTTTAACAGGTATCTAAATCAAGTGCTAAGAATTAAATTTACCAGAGAATCCAAAACCAGGAAGCTGAATGAACTTCTCAGTTACAATCTCCCCGAGGAAATGAGAAGTCTAAGGTAGGCTTATTTTGTTTCTCGCTACCTTCCAATTTGCAGTTTCTGTATGGATTTTTGTATACTTGTTCAAACACATTATACAGTGTAAGACCCTATATTCATTTTACTTTACAAGCCGGGGATTCTTTTTGGTTCTGTAGCCAGAGTCTCATACAACTACAAATTGATGCAATCAAATTGCTGATCTGACTTGCTGATCAGTGAAGATAAACTTGATTGTGCTGATGTTTGGCTACTAACTGAGAAAATAGGGTCTTGCTGGGAAGGAATAGCGCTTCAAATTATAACAAAATTCATCTTCACCTGGAAATGGAACTGAACTTAGTGATTTGTTACTTACAAGATTCTATATTGCTGTTTTCTAGAGCTATGCTTGAAGCTACTTCATCACCAGTTGTATTTTGCCACAATGACTGTCAAGAAGGTAAGCTGCTAATATTTCAGTCTTGTTCAGTGATGTAATACTGAGCTTCTTCTGGTTACTGGTTTGTTCTCTGACAGGCAGCCATGCTGTGAATATGCTGCTCTGGTAGCTGCCCTGCAGAGCAGCCTGTGCTCTCTGGTGTGCTGCAGTAGCAAAGCAAAGTGTAATGGCTTCAGCAACCCTTGAGGCTTTTTAAGAGAACTCTGATATCTAACTCGGTTAGGCCAAGCATGTACACTTGTTCTGTTAGTAGAGGTCAGTTGATGGTGGGAGCCTTGGGTGTTTCTGTTTAGACCATGCCTTTCTTTGCTGTATGCAATATACAACAAGCAAGGTAGGATAAATACTTCAGTCATGTTAAAGGGTACTGAAAAAGTGAAGTGGGTGGTGAAAATGTGCACCCCCAAGTCCTGCTTTGGGGTGGGATGTGAAGCAGAAAAGATTTGGGCTCTGCATAAGCACTGCTCAGCAGTAGCAAAAACATCCCTGTGTTATCAATGCTGTTTCAGGTACAAATCTAAACATGGCCCCATGCCAGCTACTATGAAGTAAATTAACTACCCCAGCCAAAACCAGCACACCCATAATTCTTCTGTGCAGATATAAGGGATAACTGGGATTGGCTGAACAATGTGTCTTAAGATACACAGTATTGTTTTTCTCTGCTTTTCCTGGGACCTTATTGAACATGCAGTATTATCTTAATTTTCAGGTAATATCTTACTTCTGGAAGGCAGAGAGAATTCAGAAAACCAAAAGCTGATGCTCATTGACTTTGAATACAGCAGCTATAATTACCGGTAAATGACTTTATTTTCTATACAGCAGGGAAGTGTATTACTTTCTATATGTTACAGGGAGACCAAGTGCTGCACTATAGATTCTGTCCATTCTAAATTGTGTTCTGGGCTGTTAGTGGTGGTCAGCAAATACAACTAGCCAAAACAGCTCTGGTCCTGATGCTGTTGAGTGTTGGAGGTCCTTGGTTGTCCAGGCTAGAGGGCTTGTTTATGCACAGATGGCTTCAGGCTTGCATGTCAATTTCTTTCTAGTGGGAAGCTGAGAAGGGTATATTGTTCGTGTTTGCATGCATACAGGGCAGCTTTGCTTTTGTGGTTTTTCTTTCTGTCCTTTCTAATGGCTTTCTCATCTGTGCAGATGAGTAATCTGAGGTTTTTCACTACATGGTTACACAACATGCTTTTTGTTCTTCCATCAGTCATCTAGTTAACGGTGTTTTAAGGATGATCTAAGTACGTGAAGTCACGGGGATCATTAAACATTGCCATAGCTGGGACATAATGAAACACTGAATTCCAATAATGTAAAAGTAGACGTGGTGAATACTTCGAATATGATCTCTTTGTCTGTGATAATGCTAGAGATGTGTCTGACTTCGTGCTGAGATGTAGTGCATACTCAAGGATTTTTACTGTCTACATTGGTATGAAATTTGGTAGCAAAGTTTAGTTTTTTCATGTAGATGGTAGTTTTCATTCTTAACTGCCCATCTTAACTAAATGGTTTTTATAACTTGCAAAAAAAGTTGTATTCTAGTCATCGATTCTCTACCTCCTTCAGCAAAACTGAAGTTCTGAGTAGACTTGTGCTTTTAAGCTTGATTTTAGGTTTGCTTAAACAAAAACAGATTGCTAGTTTGCAAATACTGAGGTTCTTTTTGTTTTTCAGAGGGTTTGACATTGGAAATCACTTCTGCGAATGGATGTATGATTACTCGTATGAAAAGTACCCATTCTTCAAAGCTAGTGTTCTTAAATATCCTTCAAAGAAGCAACAGGTAGTCACATAAAACATAATAAAATGCCAATGTCGAGTTTTCAAATAGTAAGTCTTTTTCGATTCTCTTTTGGACTTACTATGTCCCAAGAACTTTCCTCCCTGACTTCCTTAAATGTAACACTTCCTGTAATCCTGGCTACTTTTGCACTATTAATCATAGTAACTTAATAGCTATTCAGGATAGACTGTTTACTACGCACCATGTAGCAATCCACCACAGAGTCCAGTGGTTGCAGACTGCAACTGTGAAATGAGTTCCCAGTAGCAAAATGTTGCCTGTCCTAATATTGTGTCTTTTCTTAAGCCAGACTTCCAAGCAATTATTAGAACCACCATTAATATTAAAGTGAACTCCAGCACTGTTCATGTTTGGGGAAAAAAATAAATGCCAATGTATTGAAAGGTCTGCCTAGTCTGAAACAAGCAAGTATGTCTTGAGATGCAAAGTTGTAACTGTGTTTACTTGGCTTCTAGCTTCATTTTGTCTCCAGTTACCTGTCTGCATTCCATGATGGCTTTGAAAATCTGAGCAATGAAGAGAAGTCCAAACTAGAAGAAGAAATGTTGGTAGAAGTTAACAGGTAACTTGTCTTGTAGAACTGTGTCTTAAGTTACTGGTCCACTGTGAATCCTATACTTAAAAATACCTCACTGGGTGGAGAAAATTGAGCCAAGAGATTGTAAGCTCTTCATATGAAGTAAAGAACAATCTGTCTATTGTAATATTTAGATATGTCATACACAAATACTGGTGCAGACAAAATACTACTACATGGGGAAGCTAATGGAATTATTTTTGTCATACTTGAAGAAAAGGTGTGGACATACCCACAGTTTGGAATGATGTTCTAACAGGACATGGAAATAAGATGTTGTGACTTAGCTGGGTATCTCAATAAACATAGCCCTGTAATTTCAGGTTTGCCCTTGCATCACACTTCTTCTGGGGTCTGTGGTCTATTATCCAAGCAAAGATCTCGTCCATTGAGTTTGGTTACCTGGTAAGTTCTTCAATCATAGTTTCACACAACTGAAAACGCATAATCTAAAGCTGTGGTACATTATCAGAAAGTAAATGAAATGACCTCTCATAGCAACTAATATCTTTTAAGGGGAGTAATGATTTTAAAAATCCATTTGTTACTAATTTGTGCTCTTTTCCTTAAGAATGTAAAAAACTTCTAAGATTTAAAAAACTTCTGAAATTCATCCCGTTGTTATGTTTAGAGTCTGTAGACTTGTATTTCAGGCCTTGCAGTGGGATGATGCCTTGCAGTGATGCTTTCTTCTGCAATAAGGCATTCTGTGCAAGAGGGAAGCTAACATGCAGTGAGTGTGACTTTTTGAAACTGAGTGCTCAAAGTGCACATGAAACAACATATTGATGTTCAGTGTGCAACAGTATCAATGCCAGGTAGCTGCTTGTACTTGAGAGACTCATCAGTCTGACTCCTGATCTCTGTTTGGTGTACTGCAAAATGACATGACTGTCAGTTACATGGAATATCTTGCAGGAACTGTTGCAGGAGGCAGCCTTTTCAGTGAAGTCCTGGCCTTTTTAGTACCTTTTTTTTTCTGACATTTGGGCAGCAGTTAATTATGTTAGAGTTGAAATAAGATTGGAGGAAATTTTAGGAGGCCAGAAGACCCCTGGAGAAATTAACCTTCTCAAACAGAGCTAATTAATGCATTGAGATGATGGATTATGAAAGTAACATAGTTAATCCCTTCATTATGCTTACCCTTCCCAAAAAAGAAAACTCAGCTGTTTACTGAATTGAGTACTAAATGTCCCTTATTTCTCCAGGAATATGCGTTATCCAGATTTGATGCCTACTTTGATCAGAAGAGGAAGCTGGAGGTGTGAATGTGGGAGGAGTGGCCTGTTGGTTACTGTATGAAGAGGGCAGCTGGACAGAACTTTCACTGTGCTTAGGCTACTGTATCTCTAACGAAGGTGTCACTGAATTCCAGTCCCTGGGAATGCAGGTGTACAGTACTGAAGACTATAAAAATGACTTGTTTACAGTTTCGTAAATACTTGGAATGAGATTGGGAGGCAAAAGTAAAATACAACAGTGCAATATCTTTAAATCTTTTCAATCTAGAAGCTATTTTATATTATGGGAGAAGCTTACAATTAAGTGTCAATACCACATGCATCAGAGCAAACTTACTGTGAGTACATTTGCAGGGGGGTGTTGGCATTATGGTTTGTGTTGTAAGCAGAACAGTTATAAAAGATGATTCATTCCTCTTAATGAGAAAGAAAAGCGAAGGAGACAACTGCTAAACTGTGAAGTAGGCTTACAAACTTACTGTGAGGTTAGGTTCAACATGCCCCATGAACACTATCTTCAAAGCTGCTGATACGTTACACCACTTTAACCAGAAGCAACTAAACACATTGAAGCAGTGTGCTTTAAAGTGTTACTGACACATACATGAATGTTTCTCTTAAGCTAGTGTGCCTGGGAAGTGAAGTGTGAATGAACTTTGAACTGGGCATTCTGAAGGAGTTTGTTTTGAACTGTTCATTCCATGTCCTTCAAGAACATGCTTTAGCCCAGCCTGGTTGTCTCTTAAAATGCTGTGTCCTGCACAGGGAGTTCTGTGGACTGACAGCACTGGGAAGAGTGCCTTGAATTGCTCTAGCAGCTCCCCAGATAACTGGATTGGCATTGACAATACTGGTAACTGAAGCCTGTCTCTCTTCTTGTGTTGCCACAGTATATGGCTGTAAGAAATAGTGGAGCCAAAGACTGTGGAGAACACTTCAGGAAATTGTTCTGCCCATCCAGTCCTTATATGGCTTGGGAGGTGCTTCTCTTGCACCTTCAATTCTCATCATGTTCCAGCAGTTCAGTGAAGTGGAGCATCTTGTGGGGAACAATAACATGTATATTGAAACTTGAGTATAATCTGTGTACATGTCATCTAAAGATTTCTTTAGCTTTTTGGGAGCTTGTTTATTTTGAATGTTACTTGTTTGTGCTTTCTAACACACTGTATTATAAATAAAGTTCTAAGTCTACACTTTTTGACTTGTATAGCAAATACTGTTTCAAGCAGCTGAAAAATGTGCAGCATTTCATGTACTGTGTAGCATAACTTGTAAAAGCTGTCATTTTATTCTCTTGTATAGAGAATCATTTTCCATGTTCAATTATTAATACTTTATTATACATATAAAGCACTTAAAAACCTTGTTATTGGTATTATTTCTTTGTTACAGGAGCAGGATAAAAGAGATGCTTTTTCTGGCCTTAATGCTGGACGTGCTTCCTTGCAAAGGCAGACTGTGAGGTACAGGCTCGGTGCTGTGGGATATATCTTCTACTTAAAGTTGTCTCTAGCATTTATTGTCTGACTGAATACTAATAGAAAGGTGTTTTAAGCAAGCGATGAAAAGCAGGCTGAAGAACAGTTTATAAATCTGTAGCTGTAGAGGCGGGAAGAGTTCTAGGTTCAAGCATTTTACTCTGCCCTGTTAACTACCCTCAAAATGAAGGTTGAAGTTACCAGTGCATTGAATTTTACTACAAATACTTCATCTGGTGTGCAAGTATGAATAGCCAAGTAATTTCTCTAGGCTGCTGAAGGCTTCACTGAATGTACTGCTGCACACAGTAAACCCAGTGGAAATGGCAATGGCAGTGAAAGGTGTGGTAACAAACAGTTCAGAATGATGCTTTGCAGGTAGTTGAAAAGGACTGATATGCAGTAGGTGTCTTGATTCTGTAGGAAGCTTTGTTTTTTATTCCAAGGGTAGGTTCAAGTTCTTGAGAAACCTGTGGAGAGTGATTCATCCATTGCATTTTATACTTCTCAGAACCAGAGAAGAAGACTCCATTGTGGTAGTGGAAACTGTAATAAAAGGCTTCATTGAAGGTGAAACCCTTTCTTAGAGCTAAGATGGCTCTTGCTAAACAAATCTGGAGAGAAAACTAAAGTTCTTTGGCAAGATCCTTCAGGTAGGTCCCAGAACTGCAGTGGTGCATCAGCAGTACTACTGAGGTTTCTGAGGGTGAGGGTGAGGAAAGACTGTGGAGGAAAGCAAAATATCCTCTATCTTGTCCTTTGTAATGTAAATTCATTTTAAAGAGGATAAGATTCCCCCAAGTGTTGTGTGGTACCTGTAGGAGACATAGGTAAGTAAAAAATAATGAGTAGAGGGGTTTAGTTTCTCCTTGGTACATTTTTTTTGTTTGGGTAGATTTGCCTCTGAAAGGCAGGTTCTTTCAGTTTTCTTGGAGAACTTGAGTAGACAAACAGGAACTGGAGTGCAGCCTTGTGTTATTCATAGTCACAGAATGTTGAAGTGGATTTTATAGGCTGACAAAGCAGCTATTTAAGTGTATTGGCATTTCTAATGGTCTTGTGAAGCCATATTCATAAGACTTGAGACAAACGTAGTTAAGTATTTCTTAGTTCTTTGACTGTAATAATTTTGAGATTAATCTGTTTTTTTCATAAATGCAGTTTTAAAACTACTGATTCAGTTGATTTGTAAATACAGCTTGTGGTTGAGCACTTTCTTGAAAGTGCCAGGTTTTATTTCCGCATTGAATTCTTGTCTCCGGACCTACTGTTAACTGGTGAACTGTTAACCTACTGTTAACTGGCTTTATATGAGTTAAAAGAACAAACTCCCCCCAAAAAAGTTCCTTTTGCTTTTAAAGGAAGGTTTCAGCTGCCCTTTTGAGGTGATTCAGTGGGAAATTGGTATAGCTTAGGGTGTACCCCCATCGCTCCCACAGCCATTTATGTAAGAAAAGCCTGAATGCTCGGACTAAGTGTCCCTCTACAGCTCATTAAGAATCTTATCCTGTAAAATTCATCCTGCACAGTCCTAGGGCCTTCTCTGAAATCAAAAAGAAATAGGTTCTGGGCTGAATTGGATGAAATCAATTAGTAAATTAAACATCTTTGGTAGTGGTGATGCCACTAAAAAGAATGACACTATTTTTGGAGTTGCTGTTCTCTAGAGAATTGATTAGGGAGGAAGTTTATTTCCAACCTTACCTTCAGGGAACACAGTGCAAGGAGAAACAATTACAAAAAGCAAAAGCAGCTCTTGCACTCAGTATAATGTGACTCTTGGTCTTTCCACCAAATGTACAGGCGTTTGCCATAGTGGGAAGTATCTGGGATTTACCACTATTTTGACCAGTTACTTTTTGAGAACTGCTGGATTTTTCACTGCTAGACTTCAATTATGGGTCACTTATAGGAAAATTTTCACCATGGCTGTTGGGCATTCTTTGCAGTGGCTTTGAGGTGTGATAGCGTTGTAAAAAGCAATTATATTAAAATATGACTTTGCAAGTCAGCTCCCTTCCTCTGTCTCTCTCAATCTCATATCAATAAGAATTTCTGCTTTTTCCTTCATATTGACTTGGCTGAGTTCACACTACAGCTTAAATGGAATGACTTGGGTTTGACTCCTTCAGGTTGATATAATTATTTATCCTAGAGAACTGAAGAATGCATCCTCTGACTTGTAATAGAAAATGAGAAAGCAAATAAATTCATTCCCAGAATGAAGAAAGGTGATTGTCCTTAGCCTGAGTGGCAGCATGTCTGAGCCCATGTGTTGTGCTTTACAACTGCACTGCTGTGGGTTCCTGAGGTTCAGTTGATAAGTTAAACCACACTAAATCTGCTTGATGCCTCAAGAAACCATTTCTCTTCTCCACAGACCACATCAGCAAGTCATCACAGCGTTTCAGGGCTAGTAAAATCACAAGTCCAGCAGTCAACAGAACCTGCTGCTGATTCTCCACCACAGTTCAGCTGTCCTTGTGCACTAACAGCCAGTGCAGGGAGCTGCCTGCAGCTGCCAGGCAGCACAGCCCTGCCTGCCTTCAGTGCCTCACAGAAAAGCAGGTAGGTAGAGGAAACTGTTTGCTGTGCCTTAGGAAGACAATAAGGCTTTTAAGAATTCAAATCCTCCTTTGAGAGATTCTTGAGGCAGCCTTGGGTGAGTTCCCTCAACAGTCAGGCAGGATTGTCTCTGATGCCAGCCTGGGTCTGAGTGAAGCAGCAAATGGAGCATTTCACTGGAGATGAATAAATGGCCATAATGGCTCTGGACTGAAATAAAATACAGCATACACTCACAGGCTCCTGCCAGGAAGCAAAAAGAAGCTTTCTGTACTTGGTTCCCAGGCAACGAAACTGATCACTAGCAAACAGGCTACTTGTTTTTTCCTAATGCAAGATTCACTTTTTATGGATTTCATTTTCAAAGTATGCAGAGCTCCTATTGCCTTGGGATTAAGTGCTATTTTATTATAATTGTATTATATTGTGCAAATATGATATGATTTGTACTTACCAGTCTCTTTAAATAGAGATTAGCCAGTAAAGTCTGAAGGCAGTCTAGTCTGCCTTTCATGAATGAGCCCTGCCTTAGGAGAAAGCATCCTGACCAGGAGCCGGGTTGAGACGTGAAGGGGTGTAGCACTAAAGTGCTTGTCTGAGGAATGGTGCTAGAAAAGGCAGGAGAGCAAGTGGAGGGGATGGGGTTTGTTATAGGTCATAGGCAACTCTGGCAGAGCCAGGAACAGTGCACAGCACTTGAATCCCACCCCAGTATACTGGAGTAAATACCTTCTCAGAAAGCCTTACAAGTGCTGCCTCTGCTGCCAGTCCTAAGGAATGTTACTTTTATTCACTGTTCCTTTCTTAGGGGAATAAAATACGACTTGGGAATCAGCCATCCTTGCTAATTTTCAAAGCCAACAATGTTCAAGGTCCTGTAAAGTCAGGGCTGGCACCTGCTCTGAAGAGCTCTGGCATTCTGTGAGGGCATCCAAGAGAAGCTCCCAGCTTCCACCAGGTCAGATACAGCAAAGCCAAAAGGCACAGCCTTGAACAGAGTTGAAATGCTACCATTTGCCTGTGTCCTGCCTTGAGACAGAGCTTTCCCCACCTGGCAGGACGCTCAGCCTCTGGTTGGGCAGAGAAAAAGCACTGTCTGCAATCATCTCAAACATTTGTTGACTTTTGCTCTGGTGTTTGCCATCTGGAAACTCTCAGAGTTTCCTCTGCATGTGTTTTTTTTCTCCCTGCCATTGCAATTCCTCCTACAGCCTGTGAGGCAGCTGCTTATGCTGTATTTGTCTTTACTGAATGTACTGAATGAAAGGGCATAGCACTTTCTGTGTTAAAATCCCAGATTTTCCATCCTGAATAATCCCACCAAGTCTGTGTTCTTGCTGCATCTCACTGAAGCATGATACACTAGAAATCAGCTGAGAATGAACCTATTGCAAAAAATAAAGAGAAGAAGGAATGGAAAGGAGGAAGGAAGACTGCTGTAATTACCCAACACAAGGAATATTAAATAATACAATAATTTCCTCAGGAAGAGATTATAGAGGATTGTGTTATAGAGGTGTGTAATGTCTCAAGGCTCAAGGGCTTAAAAATTCACCTTAGAATGAAAGTCTAATTAGAAGGCTACAGCTGTAAAGACAAATAGTTATTTCTCAAATCCCTCAGTAGAGTTGCTTGGAAAAATACTGGTTTCTCTTTAGGAATAAAATGAATCAAACTATTAATTTACATTAAATTACAGTTTGGATGAAGGCTCAAGGCTCAGACTTCAGGTTTTTTAAATTCTCTTTGAGGTCTTCTCATTCCAGGCTGAAAGTGTGAAGAACCTAGAGTAAAATGGACTTTTTTCCTAATATCTTAATTTATTTTTCTCTATGACCTCTCCCAACTGATATATATATATGTATATATATATGATTGACTTTTTATATACTTTTGCTAGGTTTAATTATAATTATGCAGGCTTTTATAAAATACTTACATTAGTAGATATTTATACACCTGCCAAAGTACTGAGTAACTGACAGGTAGCCATGTTTTCTGAGGAGCAGGCGAATGTCACGGTTATGATCCTTTCTATTGTTCAATTTAATCAAAAGAAGGCAAACTAAGAACTATTGAGTCATACCTCAGCAGCAGTTTCCCTGGCTGTATGCTTCAGCTGTGTTATAGGTGAAACCACAGCTTGTGTCACAATTTGTGTTCTCACTTCCCAAGAAAGTAAAGACAGAAAAAGAGGAAGCGATGGAAGAGAAAGACAAAACTGGAGACACTGTAAATAGCAGCTGTACAAATGCCCTTGTTGTGCAAGTCTGGTTCTCAGCGGGCATCTTCAGACCCTTGCTCTGCCATGGCCCCTCTGGGTTGATGCTCAGAGCCGGAGCCAGGTGGCAACACGGCAGAATGGATCTTCCAGGGAAGGGGCTTTCTGATCTCTAGCTCACCTTGCTGCAGCCTTTGCCTGGCTGCTTCATTGCTTGCAGCCTCTCAGGCTTTGAGCCTTGCACTGTGTGAGAACTGGCAACAGAAGGGAATGGTTTCAAATGAACCTGTGATTCTGGACTGGGGATGTGGAGCAAAGATCCTCCAGGCGGGAGTGCCCCGAGGAAGAGGACACCAGCATCCTCACTTCAAACACCCAAATGGGGCTTCTTGCTTTCACTTCCAGTTAGATGCAGTAATACAGCATCCACAAGGAATTGACAAAATTATAGTCTTCTGCTGAAATATTTATAGCTGCAAAGAGTTTCTACCTCATGTCTTGGACTTCCTGGTAATGTTTCACTTTTATCTTCCCCTGTGGGAGAGACTTAAGCTTTTAGAATTCATCTGTGAATTAAGTTTCTGGATACAGCTTTTTCAATTGGACTCACCTCCACTTCTAGTATGTGTTTGTATTAGGCTGCACACACATTTTAGCACCCCTGCCTTTGGCATAACAAGCAGGTTCACCTTACCTTGAGGGCCTTATGTTCTTCTTCTGTCAAGTCTTGGACTCCTCATGTTGAGTCTAAGTCATCTCTGAACAGTGAAATATGCCAGAAATCTTGGCAGGGATTTGACCAAATCTGTAAGGTAATTACTTTCTGTTCTCACCAAATATTTTGCTCTAGCAGTAACCTTAGCTCCAGTGTACTTGTGCCTCATGGATTACTTGAGGGGTAGAACGGTGTTAACCTGGCATCGTGCATCTGTTGAATAACCTTTGTTTTGGAAAGCTGCTAGTGTTACATCACGGTATAGTCTCTGGCAAAACTGAATGCTCTGTGAGTACGAGCGAGCACTCTGAGAAATGTATTGTGTTGATATGTTTGGCTCAAGACACAAATGTAAAGTTGCAAAGGTACCAGGAAGGAGATGTAGGAATCATGGGCTTTAAAAACCTGTCTCCACTATGTCAGTCTGAAGATAATCCTGTGGATCTTGATACGCTTCCAGCTGAGGCAGCAGTGGATGATGATGCTTAAAAAAGCTATTTTACTAGCTGTAATTGGTGCTGGCCAGAACCCAACCTAGGAGAGCAGGACTTGGGATCTCGTGAAACTCAAAGTTCCTACTTGGTTTATGCTCTTGTTGGAGCTGGAGTTCAGTGGGTCAATAGCTTATTTACACATTTTTGTCCCAGAAATTGCAACATAACTTTGCCTTATCCTGACTCTGATCCTTCCTCAGCAGAAGCTTTGGGCTTAAGCTCTGCCTACACTACAGTTGCTTTCAGGTCACAGGGAGTGAATTTAGTGGTATTCCCTGAAGAATGAGGGCCTGAGCCACAGCAGTAGGCAGTTCATCTGAAGGCCAGCTGCCCTTTGTGTAGGATTTCTAATCCCACCACGGAAGGCAAGGATGTCACTCAGAAAGGAAAAAGTTATTTTAATAGTGCTTTCTCCTCAAGCCCTAGCTAAATTATGGATTTCCTGGTTTGATCTTTACCTTCTATCAATACAAAGCAGAAAATTACATGCTGCCCTTGTCCTCAATGTATTCATATTTTGATTACATCAGGATTTCCATGAAGACTGCAGGCACTGACAAGTTGCTGTTCATCCCTGCCTCCTCTTTCTAGAAGAAAGTTATTTGGGTGCTGCTAGAAGGTGTAGGAAAAGGACTGCACAAGATCTGCAAATAGATAATAAAAGACAGAATATATTTGGCCCAGTAACCCAAATCTGTTGTCCATTCAGCTCCCATGTGCTTGGCTGCAGATTTTGGTGGGGTTTGTTTTCATTTTTTATGCCTATTTTCCCCTTCTACTGCTGGAAACCCTGGGAACTTTCAGTTGATGGCACCAATTTGTTTGCAGAGCTGGCTTGATATATCCTTTGTACACACAGACGTAGACATTAAAAAAAAACAAACTCTCTTTCCAGGCCATTCGGTACCTGGATGACCTTCCCAGCAACCTGATTTTGGCTTCAGTCTTTGAAAGCAAATACTCTGTTTGTGGAGCAAGCATGACCGACTGGAGTCAGAGTGTTTGTGGGGCAGCTGATAAAGGTGCTGGGCCGACAATGGGAGATGATCAGCCCCTGGGGCGGTGTCCTTGCAAGGCAAACCATCAGCATGACTTCTGTGCTTCCAGCTCTCATTGGTTCCCCTGTCCTCAGCCTTAAGAAAATCAAAGCTCTGACTTCCAAGGTCACATTTTGGTTTCATTTGTTTAATACAGTGTAGGTGTCTGGCACTTGCACAGGGCCATCTTAACGTTTGAATCCATAACAAAAACAAAACAAAACAGACTAACTAAAGAAAAATAAAATAATAACAAAAAAGAAACAAATTAGGTTGGGGATGTCATGATTAAAAACTTTGTAAGTTTTTGTAAGCCCAGTTGGTCATTTTGGGGCTGACCTGAACCTTCCCTCCCACATGGAAAATCGTGGTGAGGGCAGATCTGAAAACCATCTGAACTTGAGAACTGCTCAGCAGTCTCTGCATGCTTTTGAGTAAAATGGGATCATAAGAGGAAGCCAGGTGAGAAACCTCTTTTTAGGTTGTAAAGAGACCAACTAAAGTCCTCATGGGATGTACAGTCAGAGTTCAGTCTGTCCTTGCTTCAGAGCAGTAGCTGGCAGGGGGGACATCTTCAGGAGGTGGAAGCAATACACCACTGCTGTCAGTGGTCCCTGCTCACTGCTCTCCCAGACACTCTGCAGCTGTGATGCATCTTGATGGCCTTTAACAATACCTCCACCTAAACCCCTGCTCTCCAAACTGCAGGGAAATCACATATTTAGTAGTTAATGATTAAGACGTTCTTCTGAGAGCCGTGACTTTGCTTGGAGGCATTGGTTTGTTCATTAACACACGTTTAAAATCAGATGTCAAGGACATTCCCCAGAAGATGCATGTTTACTGTGGTTTTGACCCAAAAACATAAATCCCTACTTCTCTTAGGGGAGGAACAGTATCACTTCCAGTATGTGAAAATAGCAAGTTTGCAGACTGTGTGCTGAGGACACTTTCTCGAATTCCCACAACACATCACTCAGGAAAATGGCTCAGTACAACACAGGGCTATGGAAAAGACCAGGATGGTGAGAGAGACATCCCCAAAACATCAGCCCCAAACATCCCTGAGTCCCCATGCAGAAAGCCTTTTAAAAAAGGGCAAAAAGGTACCATTTCCATATTAAACAAGCTGGAGACTGGGATGACAGGGCGTAATCTTAAGTAAACAAAGAGAAACTATTACCTGAATTGGGCAACAATCTGGGGCCCCAACAGTGTAATTATTTCTAAAAATTTCTGTTTCTAGACCCTGTATACAGACAGGGCATGCTACAGTCTTTACCAGCTGAATTCATTCCAGGTCTTTTCTTATCAATACTTCTTAATGCTCACTGAAATGTGAGCATTTCCAACTGCCAGTCTTGCTTAACTAAAGGAAAAAAAAAAGTGTTAACTTGCTGCCTTCGAAAATAAGGCTCCAAGAAACATTTGCAGGCTTCTTTTGAGTGAGAATAAGAGAAATTAGAAATGCAGTCAGATGCCCAAACACGCCACCCTGGTGAGCCTTGTGTTTTCTGGGCTGTAGTCAAGTTTCAGCGAAATTGGGTGCCTTTAAGATTGGGTCCCCAACTGCTGGAGCACCAAAAAACACGCAGAAGATTTAGTTTTTTTCTCTTACTCTTGCCCAGCTGTCTTCAGATAGCAAACCTTCCGTGCAGGACCAGGGCTGGCCTCAGGAGAAGGCAACGGAAGGGTTCATTCCCAAAGTTCTTTGGGCCATGGGCTGGGTGAACCAGTGTCTTTCTCTCTCTTCAAAGAACAGTGAAGGAGAGACCTCTCCCTGCAGTCTCACTTGGCTTGCCACAACATTTCCTCCTTTTGCTAATACTGCTTCTTCGTTTCCCTGCCTCAGACCCTACATGTGTATCTTGTTTCTAGTGTAGTTTTTCCTGCCAGGTTGTCATCCCCTTGTGAGTGAGATATTGCTCAAGTGAGAAGCTGAAGGGTGTGTGCATTCAGTTCAGGAATTCCTGCCCTCTGGCCAGAGGATATGTTGCATTTGTTGTCTGACCTCCACCGTGCTCCCTGCAGCCAGAAAGTGTCGCGCAGAGCTGTCTGGAGGGGTGGCAGCAGTCAGGGTGCCGGGCTTCCCCAACGTCAGCTGGAAAAGGAGGCTGCCGGGAGCCAGCGTGAGATCCTGGTATTTGCCAGGACAGAAAACCAGGCTCAGCTCACAGGGAGGCACCAGCAGATTCTCAGCAGGGAAAAGTCAAGCCTCAGCTCTCACCAGCTTCTGCACTGCCAGGTATGCAGGGAGACAGGGCTACAGACAAAGTAAGGTGGACTAAATACATTGCCTTTGGTCCCTGCACCAAATTCTAGAGGCATAAGAAACTCAGACTTCTCTTTCTCCAAAGAATGCAATTGCCTTTTATCCCCTCTTCATTCTCCTAAGCTCCTGGTTTTTTGTTGTTTGGGGTTTTTTTGTTGTTTTGTTTTTTAAATAAAACCTCTTTTTAATCCAGGCTTGCAAACCTTATGCTACTACCAGGTAGCAACTTTCATTTTCTCATTTCTGCTACAGCCACAGGATGGTTACATAAGACGGTCTCCTAACAGGCTCCTTGGTGAGAAACTTGTCTTGTAGGGTGTTCAGCTGCACTCCCAGGTGGAGTAAAGCCTCTGTCTGTGACTAATGAGCAATACCAGGGCTCTGTATGTTTAAATTCTCTTCCTTCGTTTAAAACAGGTTTTCTGTGTGAGTTCAGTCAATGCCCTTATCTCTTGGATGAAATAACATTCACGTCCCAGCTAGTTTGCTGGAAAAGTTAAATCAGTCATGAAGCCTCCCTCTTAGCTTCAGTGATGAGAGCCTTGGAAAAGGAGATAAGTGGTGTGTGGGAAGCAGATGCTTGTCTAGATCCAAGCAGACCTTGAAGGTTCACAGGTCAGGCTGATGCTGCTGTTGTGTTTTCCAGGGGAACAGACTGCTCCTCCTTTGAATGGCTGTCGTCTTGGTGATGCTGCCGTGGGGCCTGTGAGAGCTGACACAGTGGCACAGAGATGACACCTGGTCCCCTGCCAGCTCCGTGCAGCTTGTTTTTTTAAACACATATTTGCATTTTGTTTATGTGGGGTAAATACAGGAGCAAGGAAGCACAATTTCTGACTGCTGGATGTTGGTAAAATCCCCTGCTTTGCTTGACAGAATGGGGGCTGTGACTATTACCACCTGATGGAACTGGATGAGGACCATGTGGCAGTGGTGTGTCATCAGATGAGGAAGAAGTCATGGAGCTGTCCCAAGCACACACTTCTTCTGTCTTTGCAAGCAGAAAAGAATCCTAAAATATGCAGAAGAGCTCCCAGAGGGATCATATCCCCATGTGGAGGGTGTGAGTGGTGTATGGGGATACGCAGTCAGGTGTGGGCAGGCACAGCCGGGAGTGCTTTCTGACTCTCACTGGATGTGATGGCTTAGTCTTGTTCTGGGATTCCAGTTTGGGTGGGAGGTGTTGCCCAGCATCAGGCCCTGTGTGTTGAAGGTAAGGTTTGGGCAAGATCCTTGGGATTTCTGAAGGAGTGGGGCTCCATTTGTGCTGCTGGGGAGGGTTGGTAGGGACAGCAGCTTCTGTCCAAGGTCATCAGGAACATTCCTGATGAGGGATTGTTCTTATCAGGACTGCTTTGGCCGTGTCAGATTAGGAACAATCACATGCTTTACCAGCAGCGCCACGTGCATGCAGAGATGGAGGCAAGGATGGGACTGGTGGGTGGGCTGTTACACCTCAACGGCAACCATGGCTGTACCAGAGCATCATGACAATAATACTCATCCATGAGGATTAGAATCACCCTAGACTGGATTTTTCAAGTCAACATCAAGGAAGAAGTGCCATCCAGATCTGGCTCAGCCCTCAGGAGGTTTGAACTGCTCCTGAAGATGCCCAGCCTTGCCAGGGGGGATAGCTGCGGGTCTGGAGGCAGGCAAGCAGGATGAGTCTCAGCATTTTTGGCTCCTTCCTGTGACAGCCCATCACAAATTGGCACCTTGAAAGATGCCCACTCCCACCCCAGCAGCTGCCAGTGTCCCCAAGGACACAGCTGCACAGGCCAGAAGGAGGGGACCCGAGGAGGGCCAAGTGGGGGGCACAGGCAGGGAGCACTGCTGCCAGCCCAGCTGCTGCACGCAGAGAAGGGAGGACTCACATTCGGGGGAGATTTTGGGTGGCTTTTGTTTACCCAAAGGGCCCTTGTAGGGCATGAGGAGCACAGTGGGTAATGGCTTTAGGGTCTTGGTGGGAGGGCTGCCAAAGGCCCAGCAGCACTGGGAGCATGGAAATGGCAGGAAAGATGTTGGGGCTTCATGCACAGTGCATGCTCCAGGCAGCTCCCTTGACTCTTGCTTTCAACTGAGGAGACATGTCTGCAAAGCAGGACTAGCACTGCAGAATGACTGGGTTGGCAGGGAAGAGGAGAGGCAGGTGTCCACTCCCTCCCTTGCTGCAGAAAGCAGGTGCTTAGACAGGAGGAGGGAGGGAAGGGTGGACCTGGGAGGTTTGCCAGGCACCAAAGCAGCTGGGAGCTCCTGGGGAGGAGGAGACACATGGCACGTGTGGGCAGATTAATATGCTGAGCCGATCAAAGGCTGCTCAGCCCTGCACACATGTGCCCAGGCCAGCTGCCAGCTCCTCTGAAATGATTTTCCTGGCCAGCAACTGAAGGAGGGTGCAGTTCAATGGGGCAAATCCATGATCATCTTCCTTTTTACTTTGACCAGCCAAACTTGGTTGTAGACACTCCTGGCTGGGACCAAGTCCTGGATGTCAGAGCTCTCAAAGTGTTCAGTGGCACAGCCTGACTACCTCTGGAGTTCTTCCTACCAGCTGAATGGCAGCATAGCACTGGAAACTGGAGTTTAGGGGACTTGAAACTTAATGCTGAATTGGTTGGACCTCAAAATTTATCTCCAAATGTGAATGTCAGATCTGCCATAGTATAGGGAGATCTAACATGAGTGTAGAACAAAAGTGATCTGAGAACTTTGGAGTCCAGGTGTGTCTGAACTGGATATGTTGCTTCCAGTCCACTTACACGGTGTTCTGCCATAGTGTCTCAGTTTGAGATGATTTGGGGGGCCAGAGACCTCAGACAGAAGTCTCCTCCCTCAGATTCAATCCCAGGCACTCCTGAACTAGACAAACACAGCCAACAACCAAGACAGGCAATTGTACAGGAATGAACCTCTGATTCATCTAAATAGCTCGAAACCTAAAGTTGCCAGAGGCTAATTATAGAAGCTCTGAGACTCTGAGGAGTAAAATTATCTTAATAGTTTAACTGCATAAACACACTGACTCATTATATGGAGGGTGGAATAACAGTCTCCTGAGCAGTGTGTTCACCTTTAAGCCAGAGGCTGACTTCTCCACATATTTGCCTTGAGGTGGGAAAATCTGCATGAGAAAGAAATGAAGGTTTGATAGTACTTTACTCTAGTGATATTTTTATGGTAGTATTTGCAGAGCTATTTGCCCACCTGTCTGTAATTCTATACCTATTTATTTAAATTTTTTTATGGACACATAATAATACATATTTATATAGAAATGTTATGTATTTATTATTTATAAGCCACCTTTTTCTCCTTCAACTCAGCGTCAGTTGGCTGCATCTGGAGCCAGATCTGTTGCACATGTTGTCCATGTGCACTCACATGAAGGCAGCACAGCAGTGGACCTGATTGACCTCAACTGAAATTCAGTATATGGGCTTGGGAGAGGAAAATTGCCTGCTCTAGAAGACATGAGTAAGTGGTACGTCCCCAAAAAGGCGAGAGGAAAGCCTCTGCCCCAGGTGCCGTGGCAGTCAAGGTGACAGGCATCAAGGGATGCTGCTGCTTCTGTGTTTGAACAGCTTTGGAGATTGAAGCCTGGAAGGGCTGAAGGTAGTCATGAATAAAAGAAAGCAGACCCCAAAGACAACCAAACCATGCATGGCCTCTGCAGGGAGGGAAGGGCTGAGGATGACAAAAACAGGGATTCCTTTCTGTTATGTCCTTGCAGCTCTGCAATCCTGTTAGCCTGGAGACCTTCCACCACCCAGCACTACAGTGTCCACCTCCTGCAAGCACCCTTGAGCTGTCACATGCTCCCACCGCCCTGCCTGGGCTTTGCACCTCAGACAGCTGAATTTTGGGCTCTGCAAGACACCTCATCCCAGCTTGCACATCGCTGCCAGCCTGCAGTGCACCACGGCCTTCCTCCTGTCTTCCTCCTTTCTGCCTTCTCAGGACCAGGGAACCAGACCTGTGGGGCAATGCAAGATATTCTGTATGGTAAGCAAACCTGAGAGGAACTGTGCAAAGATGGGGATGGCTGCAGGAGCAGCCATTTCAACACAGCACCTCTTCCTCCCTCCCCTGTTCTACTAGCCTCCTTTCACTTGCTTCCCATACCAACATCAGCCTTTGTGATCTTAACCACTTTTTTATTTTTGTAATACTCCATGCAAAACCCATCCATGTGTTTAACAGATTTTGTGGCAGGTGAGACCTTACATGTCTTGTGACTGGGACAGAGTGGCATAATTTTTAAGCAATGCCACTAAGAAAAACTGTCAAGCAAAGGAAAACTGGAGTTCCAACCGATACCTGCCTGCAGGCAAATCAGAGGATGGGTTTTATATGAGGGAATTTACCACTTGGAAAGCATAAGAAATCAGTCACAAAACAGGCTGGGAGTATAGGAAATGATAAATGGGTCTGTCTTATCATATCAGGACAGTGAAATAGGTGAAAGGAAATTTTCAGCCGTGAAAATCTACTTTTCTTTAATTTCTTTTCCCCTACAACATGCAATGAACATGGCCCAGAAATTCCCAAAGGCAAAAATACATCAAGATTCAGAGAAAGACTAAATAGATATGGACAGCAAGAGTATCTAGATTCATTAGAATTAATGACAGTAGAAATGTCAGCACGTAGATTAAACTCCCTGCTTCAGGGTGTGGAAAACATTTGAGCCATTAGATCCAGCTGGAGAGGGGAGAATAAGAGTTGGGAGGCAGATCCATCTTCATCCCTCCTTGAAGACTCATGATGGGTTCCTGCAGCAGGATGATGTGAGATAGGCAGACGTCTGATGTGTCTCACACTGGTGTTCCTTGTGTTTGGACGTGGAGACAGGGCAGAGTGCTACAGCCATGGTCACCTTAGTGCTGCTGTGTTCTTGCCCTGACAGTGCAGCAGCAACTCTCCTGGGTGCTGGGAGCATCACCCTTCCCTGGAGAGAGAAGTCGCTTCCCATAATCACAGGAAGTTGCCTCTGCACGGAGGTCAGAGATGAGACATCACCTTTGTGCCTGCAGTGTGGCGAGAGGTGCATGTGTTCAGTTTGGAGAGGGCTGCACTGCTAATGAAAGCCTCTGGCTGGTATCTCAGAGCAGAGATGGGTGATACTTCCCCATTACTGTCCTGCCTCATGCAAGCACAGTAACACTCACCCCAAGACAGTTTCTCTCCAGTAGCCCCAAAGCCTCTGCTTTTACTCTTTCTGTAACAAATTTGGAAATCCTAATAAGCCAGGCCTGGGAGACTACTAGGGAAAAAATGTCGATGGCTTTCTGAGGTGCTGGAGGGGATCTCAATTCAAATTCAAGCTCCCAGCTACATTTCTTCTTTGAGCTTCGACAAATCAATTAACCTTTTAGTGCTTTTCTGTCTTCTAATTGTGCATCCATATGGACCACAGCTGAACTGCATTCAAGTGGAGATACCTGCCCTTTGGGCCTGTTTTCACATGTTTCTATGCACAGACATGAGCTTTAGGGGGAGTGAGCTGAGCTCTTATGATAGCAAAGGCCCACATCAAGAGGTAAAATTCAGATTCTTTCTTTCATTGGTATCACCTGTAAATTTAAAATCCTGGGTATTCACAGGTGCATCTGCAGAGTTACTTCTTCAGCTAGACCCAAACTAGCTCTAAATGGGGTAAGTCAGAAGCAGCCAAACGTGAGTGACAGGGATTTAGGGAAAAGAGGCCAACAGTAGCTGTAGGCTGCTTCTGCTCACCATGTTGTCTCCATTAGAGCTACCTCTGCTCTCTCTGCACTATACGACATCCCTCAGCTCATTAACCTCAGTGCCATGCACTTACCTCAGGATGCAGTTTCTGTGCTGCATCCTGTTGCAGTATTGTCAATCCGAGCACATTTCCACAGGGAATGCCTGTGGCAAGAGACAGCAGAATACAGAGCACTAGGAAAGAGATTACAGGGAAACCAAATCTCCCTGCCCCTCCATATCAGTAATGCAGAGCCCAAAAATAAAATGTCCAATGTATTAATAGGGCACCCATCTGAAAGCTAAAGAGTTTTAGGGGTTCTGGGCTTTCTGACGCTTCTGGCTGCTGATGGTAACTGGCAATCCTGGTCTTATTTGTGTAGCAAAGGGCCAGCCTCTCAGCTGGCTGTACCCTGAGAGGACCTGGTGATGGTCCCACTCTGTTCCTCAGAGGGATAAGAGAAGGAGACATCTCCAGAAGCTGTTACACGCTTCTTCTCTGGTTGAGGCACCCTTCTTTATGGCTACTGAGTTAGCATCCTGTCTCACCTCCAGCTTCAGGGTGCTTTTCTCTATCTTGCCATCATTCAGAGAGCCAAGTGGTCCCCAAAGGCTGTTCTGCTTCAGTTCTATATCACCTGCGCCACTCCTGGACCATGCACTGGAGTCTGGGGATGTGGGATGTGACCTGCCTCAGTAGCTGGACCCAGATGGTGGATTCAGCACAGCTGTGAATAGGAAGCCCCCAGGCCTTCAAATCAAGTAAAAGCAGCCCTGTGGTAGAGGAAGGAGAATTCCAGTGTGCCTTGGGAGTGGGGCAGGAACCCTGAATCAGTGCTGATGCTGCTGAAGCCCTTAGTCCTGTTGGAGGAGGAGATGGGGCAGGAGCATAGTTTGTCCAGCTCGGTTCATAACACCTCCACCTAAGGAAAATGAGGAAAAGAGAGGTATGGGTCTTTTATAGTCTGGTAGTGTTGATGTTCCCTCCAGTTGCTACAGTGGTAGCAAGTGAAGAAGGTGTGTTTAGACCAGTGCCTTTGCAGTAGAGCCAGTGGAGCTTGTGAGGGCTTGTAAGGTACAGCCAGCACTCTTGGCAGGTTGGTTCGCTGGCACAGCATGGGCATCTAGTCCTGGTTCAGACTGTGGGAAGATAGAGGGGAAAGAGTCAAACAGCTGAGCTGCACCATAGAAAGCAAGCACACACTGCTTTCCTCAGCCCTAGCTATGCAGGATGGGCTCTTTCAGACTTTAACCCCCCTTTTGCCACGTTTTTCTTTCTGGCACTGGTTCTTCTATTAATTAGAGAGGAGCAGCTGCAACTCTCTAATAACCAGTTTGTACTTAGCAGCTGCTGACGGTATTTTGGTGCTGTCTCCTCTCTCCTGTTGCTGAGCTGAAGCTTCCCCCTTTGCAGGGCTCTCTGCCTGGCCTTCCTCCTCCCCAGTGAGCCCTGGCCAGCTGCAGGAAGGTCACCAGGAACTTGAGGAATTAATTTTACTGGAAACCACATCCAGAGAGACACAGGCTGGAGGCGGAGAAGAAATTTGATCTCGCCAGTCATAGGGGAAGGAGAAAGGACAGGAAGGGTTTGAGATTGCTTCTTTTTCAGTGAAAATTTAGGAGATAGACAAAGGAGAAGCATTAGAAGTCAAACTTTTGATCAGGTGAGAGTTTTTGCAACAGTTTCCCCAGGAAATGCTCTGCTAGTGTTTTCACTTCCCTCAGCCTGAGCTCTGCAGATCTGCTTAACACACAAGGAAACAAAACCCAAGGTCACTGTCACACACTGTGGTATGTCTCTGTTGTGTTTTGTTTGCAGCCTGAAGAGCTGGAGCATCCCAATGTGCGAAAGGTCAAAATTTGCATTTGCCATCCAGAACTTACCCAGGCTACTTCTAGTACCCTCTGGGAGGCTGGGGGGCAGTGGAGGATGGGAACTGCTTGCACAGGTGCTGTGGGTGGGCTGCAGTACCTGTAGAAGTACAGCAGTGGGGCCAGCTGCTGACCTGGTGTATCAGTACTTTGCTCCCCACTTCCCCCCTGTGTGTCTCTGTGAGTGTCTAGTCCTGCTGCGGAAATAGGGATGAGGGGATGTGTGGCCCTGGTGCACACATGTGAAGAGCTTCTGTTTAAGTGAAAGAGCAATATTTTATATCACACAGATATAAGTAGAGGTGCAACATTTTATATAGAATATATTGTGTTACGTTTTGTTCTATTCTGTTCTAGGTTATTCTAGTCTACTTTGCTTCTCCCTCCTTTCCTTTCAGATGGAGAATCTTGCTCTTTGTGTATATCGATGCCACAGGTTTTGGGGGCTTTTTTTTTTTTTCTATCGGACTATCACTCAGTCCATTGCTTGATTCTGTGGGGTTTCTGAAAATGATGATATTCGGATCTGATTTTGTGGGTCTTGGAGTGGGATTTTTATTTGATAGCTTGTGAAAGCCTTTAGAGAGGCTAGAGTTTAAAAACTCCTGAGGATCGTGTCTCTGAAAAGCAGAATTAGATAGGGTAACCCAAAAATTAGTGCAGTAGAGGAAGAAATTGCTGTTGCATGGTCTTACTCTTACATTTGCTTTAGCTTGTGCATAGGGATGTCCTGGGTTACTCCAGCTGAAAAAGGTCCCAGTTAAATGGGAAGTGTTTCTTCCCCCAGCACTCGAGGTATGGGTAGGAAGACAGTGGATCTTATGCTCTCGCCCAGCCTCTCTTGCTGCAGCGACATTGTTGTCACCAGCAAGACCTTGTTAGTGGGACCTGCCAAGAGTCCAGTGTTAACACTGCCATCATGCAGGTGCTGGCACTGACCACCTGGTGTGAATACCATATGGTTTAGACTTTTTGGGGCAGCCTTGTGACCTGCTTACAATAAAAATGTATTTTGGAGCAGTCTGGCAAGCTATGTTCAGATGGCTCTTGGGCCTGATGCCTCTGGACAAGAGAGGTGAGATGAGACATTGTCACAGCTTTTGACCTTGCACAGCTGAGGAGGGAAGAGGAGTAAGAAGCAAGTGGGAAGAGACAATTTATTTTATTTCATTTTATCTGCGATCCAGGGGTGTGCTCTCAACTCACACAACTGCAGAGAGGCTTGAAGTATTCGATGTCTGTCTTGGGGAAGGGAAATAGTAATTGAGTGAGGGTACCATCTCATCAGTGAGGGGAATAGCACATATCTGCCCAGCTGGCTCTCAGGATGGGGAGAGAATTTGTGAAACAAAGACACCTTGGCGTTACCAACTAGACTCTGAAATCCTCCTATGATAACATCCTGAAGGCAGAATAGTCTTGCCTGCTCCCTTGTAAGGGCATGAATGAGCAAGGGAGGACAGGAGACCCATGCACTGACAGGCTTAGCCTAGAAAAGCCTCCAAACATTGTTAACCATCACTGATGGACAGTGGACACTCTAATTTTCAAACTCACTAACTCTTTGTCATTCACCCAAGAGAAGTTACTTTTAAGAACCTGCACCTGAATGCTGGGAACACCATTGTATTTCCCTGCAAAACCAAGAGAATCCCCTTCACAGTTCCTCCCACATGCCTAACTCAACATAGGGCACTGCACAAAAACCTTCAGAAATCTGCTTTTGCTATACACTTGTTTTAACTCTTTCTCTATCCAAAGCAATCGGATCTCTTCTCTCTTTTTCTTTTTTTTTTTTTCTGTCTTTTGACAAGTGTGTCCTGTGGCTGTTGGAGCTGAGACTGTAGCAGCTGGATGCCAACAGTGAATGGGAAATGTTTGCACACAGTGTTGGATCTGGATCCATAGTCTCAGCTAATGTCATCCCACACCCTTCCAGGGTTGCCAGGCATAAAATCCAGGAGCCTAAAGAGGCTTTAAACACTTAAAGGCAACAAGCCATCTGAAAAGCAGGAATGGTTCTCTCAGAAGACGGTGTAAAATTACATGGAGATTATAGGGTCAAGAGCTGTGGAGGGTGGTGAGAAAGGACACAGAACACCATCCTCCAGTGCTTTCATTTCTTTCTCACCTGGTTTTTACTCCTCATCCCACCTGGGCTTGGATGAATTTCCCTGAGAAGCCTCGTATCAGTACCATTTGGTCTCTCCAGCCTTGGAAGCTCTATCTGCTTTCTGTCAAGTCATCCAGCTCTAGCCAGATTATTTCCCCAGAGAATTCATTAGCTGACTCTAACCTACCTTGTTGGGATTATAGCTGTCTTTGATCCTGCTGTAGTTAGCAGTCATGGCTGCATGCCACGTAGCATGTCTAATCTATATTTGCTTTGCATCCTGCGGCACAGAGCGGGGAACAGATCCCCTGGGAGAAGAAAGCAGCAGCTCCCCGGTGCAGTCAGAGGCAAACAAAACAGTCTTATTTTCCCTCTTTGTGGGAAGTGCCACGGAGAAAACTCTTTGGTGCTTTATATTCTAATTATCTCAAAGTGCAGCCTCACGACCTGGTTTGCGGTTACGGCACACGAGGGATGAGCTGACACATGTAACCCAGCTACCAGGAGCTCAATCAGCTAAGCTGCACCTACAAGCCATGGAGGCAGGCAGTGTTTCCCAGACAACTATAATATGGCTTCGGAGTACTTCTGTATCCAGAAGCAGAGGTGCTTTAATCATCTGCAAAGCATAGTTAGGGTCTGAACTAAGAGTCTAAGTGAAGTGAGGAACAAGGCAAAAGCAATACCTGGGGCATAAAGACGCTGGGGTGGGAAGTGCTGGCAGTGCAGGGTACAGTGAGTCTGTTCAGTGTTCCGATGGCACACTGTGGTTCTTAGGATGTGATAATTACCAGGGAGGTAGGAAACAGTGAGCAGCGCTGGATGATTTGCATGAGTTGCTCGTAGGGTACCTGTGCAAACGACAGCTGTGCTGGTACCTCATTTCCCTCTGAGGATATAATGGGCTGCTGTGTGCCAGCCTGATGGCAGCACAGCCTGTCTTGGGACTTTCTGAGTGTCTGCTCTGGAACGTCTTCAAGGGCTTAAGGAACTGCCAACAGTTCACCTCTCCCCCTGCATACCTGCCTCTAATTGCAAACCAGATAGGCTCTGACAGAATATTGGCCAGTTAAAGTTTCCATCCCCCCAGCTACACATCCCATGTGCCTCCAATTTACCCTCTGGCTTGGAAAGGCTTATCATCTGTGCAGTCATCTGACCCAGCCCGCTTTCTTCCTCCAGCTGGGGGCTGCGTTTCCTCTCATGGTGCATGCAGCTGGCTTTAGCTGAGGGAGGCAAGATTTACCTCACCTATTCATCAAGCTGTCAATTTGTAAGTCCTTGCCAACCTGGGAGTGCACTTGACCAGCTAATGCTTGTGGTGTGAGTGCCAGACAAGTGGGAGAAGTGAGGAAGAAGAGGCCTGTGGTGCTGTGCCCCAGAAGGAGATATGCAAGATGCCCATGCTCAGCTGTGAGCAGGGGAATGGGTGAAGTAGATCAAAACCTTCTTACCTTATGAGAAGATGGGCTTTCCCCCTTAGCAGGGTTTTGTGTTTTGTGTTTTGTTTTTTTTTTGTTTTGGTTTGGGTTTTTTGGGTTTGGTTTTTTTTGTTTTGTTTGTTTTATTCTTTTATTTCTTTTTTTGTTTGTTTGTGGTTTTCGTTTGTTTGGTTTTTGTTTTCCCCATTAGTAAAAGAGATGAAATGAAAAGGAGGTGCTGGGGAGGAAGGGGTGACTGAAGAAATAAGCCCACAGAAAGGAGGAGATATATTGGAAATGGTAATTGAAAATCATTTGCTGTGCAAAAGGGGAATTTAGGCAAGAAGTAACTCCCTTTCAGACTGTTTTAGTAGAGGCTTGGGAATGACTCACATGGCAAGTGCTGTTTTCAAACTGGAGAGCTGTGTGTGGTTAACTCTTCAAACACAGCTGGTTTGATTTCCCCTTTCACATTCAACTGGAGCACTGAAATTGCTGTTAGCATCACTATCATTTGAAGCTGGTACCTGGAGCCTTGCTGTGCGGGAGCTCCTTCCCAAATAGCTCAGGTAGCCAGAGAGTTGTCAGGGATGCCAGGGCAGCTGTGATTTGATGATCTTCCAAAGCAAGTAGGAGGTTTGCTTGGGGTATAAACTGTTTGTAAGGACAGCAGTGTTTGCTTAACTGCTCTGGCAACATTAACTGGAATACTGTGACCTCCCTGTTTGTGATCATATGCTGTGATGAGTGAAAAATTAAATTTTTGTTAGAATCCTAAACTATTAGCAGAAAACTGAAGTTTTACCACACTCCAAACTGCTGTTGCTGTTACTGAGATCTAAAATACAGACCTGTTTTCTCTGGATCTAAGATCTCTGGGGTGTGAGATCTTATGTGTATTTCTTACACAAAAGAAATACAATGCTTGTATGCCTTAATCTTCTAGTTTGGCTATATAATTCTGTCGTTAAGCTTCATTACAGTAGGTGCAACAGTCCTTGCTAGTAGAAAGTCAGTATTTACAAACCACTGAACCATGGGGATCCAACCATTTGCCCTGACTGAGAACCAGAATGTGACTGCAGTGTCCCAGGAACTGCAAGTGCTCCTGCTGTGATCTTGGTATGAGCAAGGTCTTGCCTGCCAGCCTCCTGTATAGTCCATGTGAAAAGTTTGTGACTCAATTACTGACTACTCCTTTTAGCTTAAAATGGTGACAATTCACAGGTCTAATATGCAGAAGCAGCAAATTTCTCTTTCAACTCTCCTGAGTTCACTGATGTGACAAGGTTTGCCAGGGCAGTGAATTGGACCAACTAATAGAGGAATAAAAACAAATGAGTTTTTAGGAGTAGAAATCCTTGCTTGAGTCTTGTTTATGAGTTCGAATGTCTCTTGCTACAGTAGCTTGCTCCTGGATCCTGGGATTTGTACCTGCTTTTTACCCTCTATCCTGGGGGGACCTGCAGAGCTCTGATGGGCTAGCCTGGCCTGAGATGCTCCGAGCTCATGAGGTGGCAAAATATAGCTCCTGTGGTTTTTCTTGATGAAGCTGGCAGCTGGACATGTGGCATGCCCTGCAGAGACCTTTCCAAATTCTGTCTGTGTTCTTGGAGGCAACGCAGAACCACTCTAGGACCCAAGGCAGGCGTGGGATTTATACCCAGGTGGGTGCACACTGTCAGAGCGGCCATGGCAGCAGAGCCTTCCCAGTGCTCCTCTCTCTGCCTGCAGTGGAGGAAGGAGGCGCTTTCCAGGCATTGCAGGGAGGACAGACAGCAGCACAATGGTGCCCCGTGCTGCAGTGTGAGAGAAGAGTGCCCCCCCCGGGTAGCCAGCACAGGGAGCACTGCAGGGAGTGTGTCTTGCGAACCACGAGTGCCGGCTGCGGGCTAGCTTTGCTAGGGTTTGACTTTGGACGATGCAGTCCTCAGCCCGTCCTGCACACTAGATGGGGTCAAAGGAGGATTTGCCTGCAAACCGCCTCACCTTCAATCCGCCAGACCACAAACTGCTTTGGGAACAGCCCAGGAGCACCTCTGCTTCCCTCTCAGACATCCTTTTCTATCCACCATACTAGGTACTCTCAGAAATCCATTTCTGGTATTTGCTGTGTCTTTTTAAAGGGCTGTCTTTACACACAAGCAGATGCTTAATTTTTCTGGCTCCCTCTACTTTTCTCTTTCCCCTCTGCAGCCCTGTCTTTTCCCCCAGCTTGAAAATAATCTGCGCACCTGTGCATGCCAATTCCAGGCGAGACCATGAACTGAAAAGCCTATTTATGAGCTCCTTAAAATGGGTAAGTTTTTATTGATGGGGAAGACAAAGCAAAAAGGAGTGGGTTTTTAGCATTTTGGGCAACATCAACAGACACGCCATGAGATAAAAAAACCAAATCCTATCCTTCACACCTGCCTGAAGACACAATTAAACTATTTCACAGGCACCATTTGAGGTTTTTGAAGGCTGTTGTAGAAAGGCTGCTCAAGTACTTTAGGTCCAAGAAAAGCCAGTTACAGCCTCTATGTGATGAATAGATGAGTATCGGAAGCCAAAGCCCAGAGGATGCTCTCAGGCACATGGTGTGATTCTTGGGGTGTCCTGCACAGGGCCAGGAGTAGGACTCGGTGATCCTGATGGGCCCTTCCAACTCAGCACATTCTGTGAACTTGGGTGCCCACGAAGCACTTGCAAGTGAATGAAACACCAAGTGACCAGAAAGAGATGTTGGGGAATGGGATTTTTTGGGCATTCTTCCTGCAAGGCCACCCCAGGGCAATGCCAGGTTCTCCTTCTACATTTTTAAAGCTGTGTTCATTCTTTTGTATTTTAGGCATGAGCAGATGGATTTACCCTTGGAACAGGGCAGGAAAAGCCAGTCAGCATCTCCTGAAAACTGGAATATCTTCTAAGCTTGTTGTCTACCTGAGGCCTTGACTAAGGTCTTCTGAGGTATTTCAGAGACTTACCAAAACCAAACAAGTAAAACAAGGTTGTAATTCAGAAGTGATTAGACTGGTCTTAAAGGAGAAATATACAGATATATTTTATTTTTATAAGTAGAAAAATTAAGTATAAAGTTCCTGTAGAACCACTCTTTGCCAGAGCAAACACATCAATCATTTAATCATTTCCCATACTAGCAGAAATGCACACGGCATCTTTTGTCTGTAGGAAAATCACTTTTCAAAGAACACTAAACAGCTGCTCATTTCTTTTTTCTCTAGTGCCTTGGCCACCACTGCTTTTTCAATAACTCTTTTAGAGAACGACGGGAGAAATCCATTTTAGATTAAAAAACATTTCAATTTTTTGAGAGCCTTCCCCAGAGACCTATCAAAAGCACCACCCAGTAACAATACAGTGGGTAGTTCTCTTGCCTTGGGAAAGGAGCTCTCTTTAAAGCCCAACTAATTCATTAGAAGGGATTACAGGATTAAAGAGCTCCTAAAGGCTAGAGGCCCACTTCTGTAAGACAGTAATTGTTTATTTCAGGGATAGTGATGCTGCAGCTTTCATGAGCCTCAGAGTTAGTACATCCAGAGATGTACAGGAGATGATCAACTCCCCAGACACCCACTCAGGGAATCCAAAAATGGTTTCGGTACAAGAAAATTTTCTATTAAGTTAATTAGCTTCATGTATGGAAAGTTCAGATAAAGAAGAGGATGTTGCTTTGACGTTGTTTTGCAGGCAGTCACCACTCATGAAATGATCTTCACTTCAGGCTTGGAGTCTTCCAGAGCTCTCAGTTCATCATCCACTTCAGCACTCCACAAAATGTCATATAAACTACACCAAAACAAAAAAGTAAGCAAGGTTTAGTGAGCATTCTCCTGTTAAGGGAAGATGCACAAATGGCCAGTATGGGAAGATCGTATAACAGGAAGGGGCCCCATCTAGGTTTGAGTCTGGCCCAACAGCCAAAAACATGCTTTACAACCCAGAGTCCTATTACTCCCTCACCAGCACCACCTTCTCTTTGTTCTTTGGCCCTGTGGATCAAAGCAGATCGAGGGATGGTGGTCACGACACTTGGACAAGCAGATGACATTTGAATTCCCCCCGGTCACTGGTTGCCCTCAGGTGCAACTCCCAGAGAGCCGGTGCTTGTGGCCCTCTCCCCACAGCCTCCCAGCTTGCTGAGCTCACCACCTGCCAGGGGGAACACAAGCAGGGCCACAAACGTCTCTCACATTAACTGCTGCACGTTGCAGCTGGGATTCCTCAAGGCTTCACAGATCTTCCTGATGCCTTCGTCTTCCAAAGGGTTGTAGCTCAGGTCCAGCTCGGTAAGGCACTGCTTGGTGGTCATGACGGTGGCAAGGCTGGCACAGCAGGCTGCCGTCAGATCGCAGTTACCCAGCCTGCAGGGAGAGCAGGGAGAGGACAGTGCAGTGAGCCACGGCTCCAGGGACCACCAGCCCACCCTCAGACAGCAAACACAGACATCCCCCGCACAGAGCAGCAATCCCTGTGAAGCTGACAGCTCTGAGATGTCAGCAGGGGCTGGCCCGTGGGTTTCAGCACAGACAGCCGCCCTCATGGTGACTGTTCAACACTGAGAAGTCTTCCCTAAAGCTTAACAACCTGTGGCTACATGGGTAGAAGGAACCCACAGAAGATATTCCCAACTTCAACACCACGCATCATCTTCTTTTTGGTTTAAAGTGATTATAAATCATCTCTAAACTTTAGTACTATGTGAGTATTATTTGAGACTTGCAACAATCTCTCTTAAAAGGGCAACTGAGACCTCTCAGTCGAGGAGCTATAACTGGTCAGCAAATGTATCTTTCTGGAAGAGACATCTAGTCTTATGCTTCCCATGACCCATTGGCTCAACTCACTCACTGTAAGACTTGGGCATCGGAGCACGGCTCCGGCTTCTGTCCAATGGCCTGGAGAAAGCAAGCACTGAGGTGCCCTGAACATCACACAGTCCAGAGCTCAGTGCCCACCTGGGAAGGGACAGGCAGATGGAGAAGGCAAATCCCACCACAGGGCTGGATTCTCCAGACGGCCTTCTACTTCTACCAATGAGGCTGGATCAGCACTTGTGCTTGCACCCACAAGGGACTATGGGAAGAGGTGAATTCAGGCAGGCTTTGCACTGCAGCTGGCAGGCGTGAGAATAAGCACACTCCACCTGGACCAGCAATTCCTCCATCTCAGTGTCCCACCTGAGAGAGGCCCAGCATGTGAGTTTGGAGAAGGGCACCAGAAGCTTTGCAGTGTGTGGCTCCCACAACAAAGCAAGATCACTCCAGCCTCCCCACTCTTTGTCCCAGGTACACTGTGCCACAAACTTTCGGTTCTGCACCTGGGACAGCACCTGTGGACAGCTATGAATGCACTGTCACACAGGTGTCAGCCTGTACTTTCAAGACTGTGAGTGACAGAATACGTGGAAGCAGCTGTGGCTTCCATTGACTTGCTCTTGGACTAATTAAACCTCAGCTTGTGGCATGAACCGTTTCACAATGAACAAACCAAAAGAATACCATGCTAACACCTATTGCTCTCTCTCTCTCAATCTGCAGAGTCTTGGAAGGGTTACACAGCAAGAGAGAAGATGACTTCTGAGGGTGCACCTTACCATAGGGACTGGATGTTGCAGTTGGGGTGCAGCAGCCCTTCACACAGGAGTTCAACACCTGCATCTCCCAACTTGTTCTCACCCATGTGCAGCACTTTCAAGTGCTTGTTGGTGCTGAGAGCAGAGCTGACAACCTTGCAGCAAGCAGTCGTGAGCCCGCACTCCCTAACCCTGCAAGGCAAAAGTGACATGGGAGATCTAGAGAGTATCAGGCACCGCTGACTTCTCTACATTTGCCTAACACGAACCCAGACAGTGGGAAAAGAGGAACCAGAGTTTTCCCATAATCACTGTGCTCCCTTCAACCCCCATCTGCTCTGGGCTTTCTAAGCAGCACCTCTCCCACTCTTTATATGAGGAATGTCTCTCTCAGAGCATGCACCTAGGAAAGGCACCCGCCCATAAAGCACAAGGACAGTCAAAGATGAAGCACACTGGTCTGACAGTCACTCTTGGCTCCACCATGCACTCCTGAGGTTGACTTCCAAGCCTCCAGTGTAGGGGAAGAACCCAACTGGGGCAGGAGCTGAATTTGCAAAGTAGAAAAGTTTAAGTGTTGCTTGTTCAGTTTCTAAGTGAAAGAACAAATTTCCTCTCATGGCCACCAAACCATCACAACCTAAAGTGTAACACAGTCAAGAGGAGAGGATGCTGAGAACTGTTTATGTTACTAGAACTTTCTTTTGGCTGATCAATGAGAGAGATTAGATCCAGTGGAGAACCTGAAGATATCTGATCATAGCACTCAATTTGCTATTACATGAGGCCTTTCAAACTTCAAAAGTCTCTCAGCTGACATTTGTTGCACGATAAAATATATTAGAGGCTCTACAAGTGATGTTTGCTCTCCTATTAAGAGGACTATGGGGCAGATCTTCAAAGCGTCTACGAGTTTAGAAATACAAATCCCTTTTAAGTCTGTAAGTCTAGAAAAACCCTCTTCAGCTCTATAAATCCTTTCATTAACAACCAGCACAAGTTGTTTATGGAACCACTGCAACTGGGCATCAATCTGGTGGGCATTACTTCACTTACATCTTTCTTCAGTGAAGCCTCCAAAGAAGGCAGTGGATATGTGAAACTTGACAGCAGCTCACCATAGCTCCTGAAGTTTAGATTTGGGATCCTTGAGCGCCTGACACAGCATTTCCATCCCCAAGTCTCTCAGGTTATTGTCTATTAGACTGATCTCTGTGAGGGTCTCTTTTGTACTGATGAGTCTGGAGAGATCTTTACAGCTAGCACTTGTGAGATCACAGTCCCATAACCTGCAGGGAAGAAAAAAAACCATTATTTTCTCCCAAGAATGATTTAGATTAGAAAACAGAATCCTATTTTAATATTCTGAATTTCTGGTTACATCATCTCATTTTCTTCTATCCTTTACAAAACCGTAACACACAGCTTTCTCCTTACTTTCCAATTGTTTCAACAAAAGTTCTGTTTTTAACACGTTAAAAAAAAAAAAGAAACATGCAATTCTAGTAGACAGATAACAGGAAACTGAGACAATGCAAACTTCCATTTGCACTCTTCCCAGAATTTGATCCAAGTGATTTCAGCATGGCCCTGCTTGCTCATGGTGTCCTCCACCCAGTTTTGAGAAGGAAATAATCTGCAGCTGAGACACTCTTCTTTCACTGGGGCAGGGGGGTAACCGAGACATCTTCCACTTAGGACTGAACCAGCAGCACTAACTCAAAAGCTTGGAGGCTGAACAAGGGATTTAAGAAACCTCTTCCCACCCTTACCACAGCTTCTGGATTTTGCAGTTAGGATGCATCAGTCCTTGGCAAAGCAGAGCCAGCCCGGAGTCCCCGATCTTGTTATCCCCCACAGAGAGATCCATCAGTGATGACTTGTTACTGAGAACAGCGCTAATATCCCGACAGCTGTCGCTGGTTATGCCACAGTTCTCCAGGCTGCGTGAAAAAGCACAGTTGGAGTTGCTGCTCCAGACCCCCTGTATTAGACACACTCCAACACGCCCACTTCAGACTGAGAAGGGTCTATGTGCTGCTTCCTTGCTGCAAACCACCACAGCCCAGCTGGCCATTGCTAGATCCTGCAAGGCTCAGAGATGATACAGGTGTCCTAGATGGGCTCTGGGTGAGGCAACACACTGCTCCTGCATTTTATGAGGCTGCAGGGCATTTTTACTCTGACCTACCCATTCATAACCACTAAAGCAAGGATCATTCTTGCCAAACTCCCTCTTTATATTCATTATCCCTCTTAAGAGGAACTTTTGGCTGTATCACACAGTGGGTCCCCGCTGAGCCAACCCCAGCTGAACCACAGGAGCAATATAAAATGAGTCGTGCTCCTACCCTAAAGCCCTTCAAGGGCTCTACCCCAGATACGAGGCCAAGTCCCGTACCTCTGCTTTGTAGCAAAAAAGGGCTCTGAATAAGTATGCTCAGCTGGCTGAGTTAAGAACTGGAGCCACTGAGGGTACTTGTTCCTCTTCTCTGAGACACTGGTGAGCAGCCCCCCATTGTAAGTGCTGGTTTAACCTGGGGTACCAAAATCTCCAAAACTGAAAGCCCCGCACATTTGTGTACAGCTTCCTGTTACATAAATCTGAGCCCGCAAAAAATCTGGCCTAAATTTCAAGCATTCCTGACAATAATTTTTACTGTCTTATGGATGGTATGACTAGCAGCAGGACTGGTTGCAATTAGAGATGTCCAGCTCTTCCTTACTGTAGTAACTCTAGGTTGCAGCTTGCCTCCACCAGTCCCCGGCACAGCTGCTTTACAGCTGTATCTCCCAGAGTGTTGTTGCTCAGGCTGAGTTCCTTCAGGGTGGGCTTGCTTTGAAGAGCGGCATTGAGAGCTTCCACAATATCAGCTGTGAGTTCACAATATTCCAGCCTGCAAGAAGAAAAGAAGTCCAGGCAAAAAAAACCAACTCTCTTTACCGTGTCTCACTACCTGCAAGAATCAGCTGTGGGCAAAGTGTGTGTTAGCCAGGCCAGAAAAGATGCCAATGTGATTTGAGACCAGGCAATGCATAAAGACAGAGATAACCATAAGAGTTTTTAACAGCATCTCTCTGCTCCTTTCAGGTAGCATTAATTCTTAAAGCAGATCCTAGGGGACCCTAGCAAGACTAATTACCCACCCATTTTTACACTAGTTTTCCATCAAACCACTGCACTGGCTGCCTTGGAGCACACAGCTGAGCTCTACACTGCACACCATCTCGCAGCCTCACCACCGGGCCTGCCCAGCTGGAGCTGGGGGCTGCAAATAGACCTGGGTCCCACTGAGTCGTAAAACAAGGACCAAGGGCAGCAGAATCTGATGTTCCCTGGGTGTCTAAGAGGTCCTGCATTTACAGCCACCACTGTCAGGAGGCCTAAACAAAGCATATGGGAACAGACAACCAACTCTTACAAACCCATGAGACCCACCGGCATGAATAAGTGTGACACAATTTCAGGTAAAAAAAGAAGAAATCTGGCAACAAAACTCCTGCTTCTCTCAAGGGAAAGACAAGCATGACCTGTCTGATGACCAAAAAAAGCCCAGTGACTACTTACTGCAGCTTCTGCAGCTTACAGCTGGGGTTCATCATCCCTTGACACAGCACCTTCACTCCAGCAGTTCCCAGCCTGTTGTCACCCACGTGCAGCTCTGTCAGGGACGGCTGTGCGCTGAGGACAGACCGTAGGGTCTCACAGCTAGCACTCGTCAGATTGCAGTTCTGCAGCCTGAAGGAGAGAGGCAACCAGGGTGAGGGAAATGCACCCTCAGAACTACAGAGGCTCTTCTCAGCAAGGTGTATCTGCCAAGGTCTGAGCTTGGAAAGGACACCATGGCACTAACAGTGCATAACCCTCTAGCAAGCGATATATCCTGGTTAGTGCTGCTGCTTTACAGATGTTAAAATATTCTCTCAGTTAGTACTGTATCTGCACCACGAATAATAGCTCCCATGCCTCCTTCAGCGTAATTGCTCATACAGCATCTCCAGCAGAATAAATAACAATTCACCCTACATGAAGTAGCACCACAGCTGCTTTACAGAAGTGTTTTAATTATCACTAGGCTGATCCCAGAGATAAAGCAGTGGCATCTTGCGATTTCTTGCCCCCTCTAGACAGAAATGTGACCCAGAGTAGCTAGAAGTTAAAATCTCATCCTACTTGGCTTAAATCCATGGATATCATTTAGTTTATTGGTATATTCCAAGAAAGGTCTACAAAGTTGATCATTCAGCACTCGGGCTTGGAGAAGTAGCATAGGAACTGTCCTAGTATTGCTATGGGGTGTTTTATAGAGTTATCAGACAAGACTTTGCGGCAACAGAGAGCTGTCATGAATGAAGGTACTAAGTCTGACTTGGGTTTGTTTGCTCTTTTATTTCCTAAGGCACCTCACTAGAACCCCAAAACTGGACAATTGTATTTCTACAAAACTGAAAAAGCCTAATCCAGCCTGTTACTTGAGCATCTGGAGAAGTGTGAAGCCTAGGACAAACTCTCTGAAAAATTACTGAAGTCTTCCAGTACAGAGTCCCACATTTATTTCTTGAGGGCCCATCAGAGAGTTGCAATTTGATTAGCTTCACAGTCACCTTTCCCTCTATTTGTCTGTGAGTCCTCACTGCAGGGGACACAGAGACTTTGAAGCAGGCACATCTGGTTTAAAAGGCAAATGATTTTTACAAGGTAGTGTCCTAGACACCCTTCACAACCTGGAGGACTCTAGTATCCTGAAGAAGAGATGCTGTATAGAGAAATAATCTCTTTGAAGGCTTCTGAGAAGCAGGGGCAGCACCCCTTGGCTCGGCTCTGACTAAAGCTCCTGCAGGGGGGTTGCTGACGGAAGCCCACTAATGCTGTAATGCAGTGGGGTGCCTCTATAAAACATGCTGTCCTGAACCAAGCTGGCTCTGCCCAGCTGAGAAGATAAGACAGTCTGGTACAATGCAGAAAGACTGCCAGCTCTTGGAAGACCAAGGCTCATGAGAACACCCTTTTGCTTGGCTCCCAGAGAAAGGAGAAAGCAAACTGGACCACATGTTGAATAGTGTGCTTACTACTGGCAGAAGAGCACTTTGAAAAATGCATTTGTGACAATGTCAGGTATGTGCTAATGGCAGACTGGGGGCCCTTTGTGGTCATCCTTTTGTTTAAGCTGGCTTAAACAGATAATTCAGCTGCCTAGACTGTGGAAAGATCTAGTACCTGTTCTAAAGAAAGTCTCCAGAAAGCCTTTGTGGGGCTGGAAAAACCCTACCTGTCCTTCCCTCTGTGATGGAAAATGAAGAGAAGCTGATGATCTGGATTTTTCCAATACATGTATCACTTACATATAAACTGCTGGGGTTTTCCAGCCACCTGACCAAGGTAAGGGCTGAAATGGATTGTCATGGCCTCAGCCTTGACACACAGCAGCTGGGCTAAGCTCCTCTTGAGCTTATAAAAAAACCCACTGTCTGTTCCCAGGAACTAATGCTGTCTAATGAGCTCCTGTTTTTTTAATGAACAGCCTTGGAAACTTAATTCTTCTTGCCTGAATAACAACCCAAGTGGAATAACGTTTCCCTTATCAAAGTTTCAAAGAAAATTATCAATCAGGATTGAGAAGATGCAAAGGCATCTGAAGTGAGCACTTCACCAAATTCCAGGAGAATTTTTCACGTGTGAATACCTTGTACTTACTTATTTAGGTGTGTGTGTATGCAGGTGTTAATATGCTACAGCAGATGTATTATGAATGTTGCTCTCCTAGATTCTTAAGTACTTCAGATTTGTAAGGAAGTTAGGCCTGTGAGTTAACTGTCGTGCTATAGTAAATTCTATATGAATACTTTGTTAAGTCACTTAATTTAAGCTATCGATTAAATGCTGATAAGTTTAAGTGATGCTAAAACTTTTAGGCCTGAACTGTTGGTCAAGTCTGGGGCTCAGGTTAGCAAGAGGGTCTACTCTGAACCTTGGGACTCAATAGGAGAGTCTTCTTTATTCCTTTTTATCCTTACCCTTTCCTACCATTATCCTTCCTTCCACCCCAGCCTCCAGGAAGATAATTTTAGGGTTAATATTGGTTTTAGATTTGTTTTAGCTTTTTGTTTGTTTCTTCTCTGTGTGGTTTAAACATCTATTAAGTGGTAGAGTGAACCTTGCCAATGAACTTGGTCATGCTTTCACTTTTATATTAACCTGCTTTTGCCAATACCTTTGCCAGTGATTCAAGTGACCTTAAAACACTCATTCACGACAGCATGTTAGAGCAAGACAAAATGGGGCTTTACCATAACTTCTGTAGGCTACAGCTTGGCGTCAGCAACCCTTTACACAGGTATTCCACGCCTGCATCTCCCAGTTCATTGTTGTTCAGCTTCAGCTCTGTGAGGGATGGATTTGTATTGATGATGGAAGAGAGATCCTCACAGTTACTGCTGGAGAGATTGCAGTCATCCAACCTGAAAGACATGGAGAGAAGGAACATTTTAGTTCCCAGAGCTGCTCTGTTCTCCCTGGCTGGAGCATTCCCTTTCAAAGCAAAGTGGGCAGTTCGGTTCTCTGCGGTTCCTGGGATGCCTCCATAAGTATGTGCATGCCCTGTTGGGCACTGCATGGCCCAAAACAAGATGTGCTCTCTGCAGGGCTGCAGTACAGGATGGGCTAGGTGGCAGTTCCCCAAGCCGCACTCCTCCTCTGTGCTGCACAGAAGAGGCCACAAATCGTTCAACTTCAGCTGGAGGATGCGCCTTCATTTAAACAGTGATAGTGCCAAACTGCCTGCCATCTGAGGCCATGTCTAACCAGAGGCAGCTTACAGGCAGTCAGACTGGTTCTGCACTGAGAACAGCCAAGCTGGATCTTCAGCCAGCCCCAGAGACACCCATAAGCACTTTGGTCTCCTGCAGGTGAGTCATGCTGGTTTGAACCATCTCCCTCCACCGTGAATCTCAGCACACAAACAGTGAGTTTCCAGTATGGCAGCAGCTTCTCCCACTGGACATCAGCATTTTTCTAGTTGTTGCTGAATTGGTGTGGGTTAACTGAATCGAAAGGAGAGCCAAAGAAAGGATCAGGAGCCCAGGACAGGCAGAGAGGCATAGAGGGAGGCAGAAAAGACACGGAGCAAAAGGAAGGTGTCATGAAGAACCCTACAGCCCCAGGCACAGCCACAGTCAGGACTGCCCAAAGTTGCCTGGTCACTTCTCCTTAGACAACAGTATGAAAACTGAGGCTCCACTAGGTTTCTCCTTCCCCACCTCTGGCAATGACTCCCAAGTGTTCAACACTGATGAACAATCCCTGCTGCAGTCACTTTCAGCCACTGTATCTCGAGCAGCCTAGCCTCTGCCCAGCAGACAACTATCCCACTGCCTTCTGCCATCCAAGGCAGGTCTTGGGAAGTCAAGCCAGCCCCATGACACTTGCCTGCAGAAGCTCATTTGCGAAACAAAAGCAAGCCACCTTGCACGACATGGCCCATCCTCTCCAGCCCGAGCAGGATGATACCAGCCTGTGGGGTGTGAATTCCAACCAGAAGAGGCGAAAGACTGCAGGAGCAACTCTCCTGGGCCCTGTCCTACACTTTACACCCCAGGAGAGGGTTCCCTCACACTGTTTGCTCAACTAATAAGGCTAGTACTTCTGAAGGTCAAGTGAAGAATTAAAAGCCGATGGCAGGTGGCTTGTGTGTGACTATTAAGCAAAAGTTACTTGATAGCATCTAAGCTGCAGCCCAAAGAGTGTGCAATCTTACGAGCACAGGGTGATGTCTTCCCCCTCTTGAGGGAGAAAGGCAGCATAACCAAAATCGTGGTCAAATATTTAGATAATCACATCACCTAGCTGAGCTCCATGGCACACCACAGAATTAGGGCAACATTACTTCATACCAAATTATGTTTATCTGTTGTTGAAAAACTTCAAATTAATTTAACATAACTTTCTGGATAAAAATAGGTAGAATCATTCCTGTTGCTGAGCAATTTCTAAGTCCTATGTCAAACAGTTCCAAAGATGATGAGCACAGGAGAGAAATACAACAATTCTTAAGCAGAAGAGATGATACACAACTGGTTACTACCTGATGGTTTTGCAGGATTTCATTGTAGTCAGAAGTTCAGCCCATCTAGATGGGCTCATCTCCTCACACTGGATGTCAAGCTCCATTTTGACAGTTGAAATAAGACCTGAAAATTCAAACAAAACAAAACCACCTTTTTTTCTAACTGATTGAGAAGTAACAACATTCTTCAACCCCCTCAGCTCTCAGCAATGATTCACATTGTGCAAAGGGGACAGATAATATTTTTCAAACACTAGTCTGCTGCAAGCACCAATATAAGCCAGCAGAGTTGAAATGGTATTGTTTGGGACTCGTCAAGGCCATTCTCCACGAGGGAAATAGGAATCCTGGAGAGAGACGGTAACAGCCAGTTATCTGAAAGCTGCTTGTGTGAAATGAGGAAGCCTTCCTTCCCTCTCCAAGGGAGCTTAACCAGAAAAAGCTTTTCAGAGGCACTGGTGTTACTCACTCACTATTGCACTGCTGAGCCACACAGGTGCCAAGCTCTACCAGCATGGCACACCCGACTGACTGTGGAAGCTCAAGCTATAATTAAAACTGGGATATTTTTGAGAGAATTAGGGTCATTGAGAAAGATGAGCATGAGAACTTCCTGGGCTCAAATTAAAAATCCTGCGAGCCATGTGTCTGTATGTGAGAAGTGGAACCTCGGTGGATGGGAAAAGCGTTCCTTCACGACTTGATTCCAAGGTTTGAAAGGTCGTTCTGGTCGGGCAAGTCAAGTACCAGAAGCTGGTAAGCAGGAATTTTTTCGCTCTGCAGTCAAACCGCATTTCTGAACTGATGTAAACACTGCCCCTTGCAGAGCAGCTCCAGATAAATGTGCACAAAACCACAAGGCCAGTAGCTGAGCTCTAGGCTTAGTCTGCGATGGATGGGATTAGCAGCTGCGCTGCAGTAGGTGACAAAATGCAGCCCTGGTCTCCTGGTTTGGCCAACATGACTCAAACTACAGGGCATTTGTAAAAGAAATAATCGCCTGAGCTATCACATCGGAATGCGAACTGCAGTTAACCACCGCCTTCCCTCCCAGTCACCCCCTGCTGCCATAGCACCGCGGGTATGCCAAACTCGCTTTTCTCGGAGGGGACCTCGGCATCAGAGCTCGGGTAAGCTCTCGCCCGCAACAAACTCCTCACCCACGTGGGGAGGAGTCGCGTCCGAGCGCGGGGCTGCGCTCGGGAATCACGGCGGGACCCGGCGCACGGCGCCAGCGGGATCGTGAGCTCATGGACGCGCTCGGCCTCTGCCCTCCCCAACGCGAGCGCTGCCGGGAATGCCGGCCCACGGCCTCCGTGGGATGGCACCACAGCCCACGTGTCACCACGGGGTGATGCGCCTCGGAGCGACCCCCGCCCACGGCGACACGCCAGGGGACACTCACAGCCCTCCTCGGCACTCGCCCGGTTTCTCCCCAAACCCGGATCGACAAAAGGTTCTCGCCCGCCCCCCTCGAGCTCTGCCACTTTCCTGCGAGCCGAGGGGGGATCCCGTTCCGGGGTGCCCCGAGCCGGGGCCCGGCGCTGCCCCGCGGGCACACCCGCCATCGCCGCTGCCCCCCCCGCCCGTGCCCACGGCTCCACCGCCTCCCGACAGCTCCCGCAACCTTCCTTCCTTCCCTCCCTCCCTCCTTGGCTCCCTCCCTCCCTCCGTCCGCCCCAGCCCCCCCGGCCCTGCTCCCGCAGCTCCTACCGCCGCGCCGCCACCGCGCAGCTGCCGCCGGCTCCTCCCGGCTCCGCCTCGTAGCGCGGCGGGGAGGAGCAGGATCTGTCCCTCCTCCCTCACCCTTTCTTTCCTTTTTTTTCCCTTTTACGCCCTTTTCCTCTGTCTCTCCCTTTTTTCCCCGTCTTTTCCCCTCCAATTTCCCCCTTTCCCTTTTTTCCTGCCTTCTCTAACACTTATCGCCTTTTCTTCTCTCTTTCCCCTTTCTTGTGTTCCCCTTTCTTTTTTCCTGACTTCTCCCTGCCTCTCTCTGCCTTTTTCTTACTTCTTTTCCCCTTTTCCCTCTCTTCTTTCCCCCCTCCACTCTCCTTTATGTTTCCTTCATATCTTTTTCCTTCCCTCTTTTTTCATGTTTTCTTCACATCCTTTTTCCTTTTTCCCTTTTCACCTTCCACTTTCTTCTCTTTCCTATGCTTCCCCCTTCCCTCTTTTTCCTCCCTTTCCCCCCTCTTTCCCTCCATTTTCGCCCTCCCTTCCTTCCCTCCTTTTCCTCTATTGTCTCCACTTCTCTCTTTTCTCTCCTTTTCCTCCTTCTCCCTTCTTTTGCCTTTCTCTCTTTTGTTCCTTTTCCACCATTCTGTCCTCCTTTTTTCTGCTATCCCTCCTCTTACCCCATTTCCTCTTTCTTTTTCCTCTTCTCACCAACCTACCTATTTTCCTCCTCTTTTCCTCCCTTTCCTTCTACTCCCATCCCCTATTGCCCCTGTTTCCCATCCACCCTAATCTCCCCGCCCCCACCCAGAACAGGAGCACTGGGATACACAGGAAGCAAGACAGGAGAATAGGAGCAGGAGAAATCTCTATAATGAGGGGATGCATAAAGGATGGGAGTAAAAAAAGGTGGTGTCCCAGCTGGCTTGGAGGGCAACCGCCGCCCCATGCTGGGACCTGGAGGACAATGGGCATGCATCACCCAGGAGAGAGGCGCCATGGCAGGGTCTTGGCCCGGGGAGACAGGACCCCGCGTTGTCCTTCCCCAGCGAGATCGAAACCGGGAACTGTTTGAACTGGGAACAAAAAAAAAAACATCCATTCCTCTGCGGTCTCCCTGTCTTCCACTTTGCCAGACAGCTTGTGCACGGGGGCACAGCTTGGAAGGCCTGGGATATTCCTGCTCTCCATCCCTGTCACCAGTCCTACCCATGACGCATCTTTTCTCTGTCTCCCTTGTTAGCGCAACACGTTGCCGAGCAGACGAGCTGCACCTCGCTGGCACAAAGGCCTCTCTCTAAGCTGTTTGGAGCGAAGCCGTGACAGCGATGGAGGATGGGCACGCCAGACTTATGCCGCTGCCATGACTGCCCCCTCCCTAGATTTTCCCCCGACCCCAGTGACCAGCGGCTTTTCCGCACATCTCGCAGCGGGGCGAGGGTCCCAGCGCTTCGCCAGCGCTGGAAGGCGTTCGTCATCACTCGGCTCGCTTCCTCCTCCGGCTGCCGGCAACTCCCTGTCTCCCTTTTGTTTCTTAGTACTTTTAGCCCCAGTAAAAGCTCATTCAGATTTTCACGAGACAGAGCAAAGGAAGGTTTTGAAGTGCCGAGGGGCTCTAGTCAACATCGTGACTTGCCTTCCTTCCTCCCTCGCCCCCCAAATCTCAGCATCTCCCTGAGTTTTTCTTCCTACAAACCCCCTGTTCCCGTTCCCCTGGCTCACACTACAGTTCAACTAAGCACATCCAGCTGTTGCTTACGAAGGACGGCTTTAAAACGGTTACGTGTTGTCCCCCGGTAAGCAGAAGGGAAAGTTTGGGGAGTTGCAGAGCCTGATTTTGCCGCTGATACGTACCTTGCTCCTGGTGCCGTGCGGGGAGCGAGGAGGGCAGAGCTGGCGCCTTCCTGCTGCCGTTACCACGCAACCTCTGCTGTCGTACACATGGTGCCTGCTAGAGGGAGGAAAGCAGTTTTGGGCTGTGACGGCTTTTTTCCTCCCGTGGCAGCTCTTCAGGGGCTCAAGGAGCAAGCACTCTGTATGTGACTGTGTCTGACTTAGTGACGATGCAACCATCTCACTAAGAGTCATGGGGACAGAGGTGGCTTTAACTTCTAACACTGGACCGTGTAGCCACTCGACGTGGTTTAGCTCAGAGCAGGAAGTGGTTGCCATTGAAGGATCCATCCAAAAATGAGGCCACCACACTGTTAAAGTACATAGTTTCTCCATTCCCCAGGCAAGCCCTGCCCCACCTGGCTGACGAGTGATGTTGAGCACATTACTGCTTACCTGTCACCTCACCTGGGGGTCATCTATCCCACCTCCCAGCAAGCATGAACCCATTCCTACTCCTCCTCCTCCCAAATTCCCACTGGCTCTTCCCCTCCCCAGTGAATACCCTGCCATCACTCAAGCTGCATCACAAGTTAATTGCAAGTTGAAGTAACCTGCTCTTTCCCCATCCTCTATGGTGTGAAGATGAAGTAATGCTTCAATAGCCTGCGAATGAGCTGGAGGCAGAAGGCCAGCTCTGTTTTTCCCTCCCGCAGCTGTTGATACTGACAGAGGAGATGGTGGTGCAGCCTGGGAAATGGAGCCTTTGCTGAGCCCCAGGGGAAGCACTACAGGCTTTCGCCCCAGTTACCTTTATTATCATTCTTCTGGAGGAGATGGGAACCAACCACCAGAAGAGCTCAAACAGTTTAGCATTCAGCTCCCTGCTGGGCACTCAGGAAGGTGGGTTTTAGCCCGCGACAGTTGTCCACACAAAGAGTTTGCTAGAACTAGAACAGTCCTTGTGCTGGTTTCAGGTCTGACCTGAAATCTACTGAACCACAGGCCCAAATCTGGGGGATAGCACAAGGTTGGGGACGGCACAAGCTTTTGGCTTCTGCTTGTTAGGATGCTCCCTGGCAGACAGATGGGTGAATGCTGTGGCTGGTGAAGGATGTCTCTGCCCTTCTGCATTGGTACAATGGTCCCAGGAAGACCACCAGTGTTAGGAAGAATGAACACTGGCAAGAGGTTGCACCAACCCCTGGTCCACCAGGCAGTTTAAAATCAGATGCCTGTCATTCAGCCAAACAGCAAAGGTCTCATTTCCTATCCCACCCCTGCTGGCCTCTCTCTAGTGTTTACTCTTGCTCCACTGCACACATCAGGAGTCTCTAAAGGACGAAGTCCAGTGTTTGTTAGAGGTTTCAGAGAAGTTTATGTCCTGTGCACCTCCTGCAGACCTCCTGCCCTGGACAAAGCACCCAATACACACTGGTCTGTGCTTGTGGAATATTAGATTTATAAGCCAAATAGCCATGGCAAAATGTTATCAGCGTCTTTCTCTCTGTCATCCCTTTGGCTGCCCTCACTGTGGGGACAACAAGAGGCATCTCGGGACAAATCTATTGCCCTCCCCTCAGCAAGCAGGACCAGGCTGTCCTACTGACTGACATACACACAAGTCCAGAGGAAATGATGCAAAATGAGGCTAAGAAAGCCAACAGCAAACAGTAGTGAGAAATATATGTGTGTCTTGCTGCAGAAACAGCACAAACTCCTGGCATGCAAGGTATGTCCATTTGACTGTTTGAACAGACTCAGGTCTGATTCCTTGAGGAGTCTGACGGGGACATCTTCCCTTCTTTATCACCATTTTTCCATGTCCATTCTGAGTTCACTCAAATTTATCTCCCCTTTTTTTAGCTGCTCCCCTTCCTTTGGTCCATCTTGTCCCTGCTGCTTTTGCGCACAGCTGCCATGGACCCATGAAGTGCAGGTCTTGTGTTGTGGGATCTGAGGAAGTTGAAATGTATCTCTGCATTTATGACGATTTTATTTTTAAAACTAAATTTACACACATAACCCTTGAGCAAACTTACAAAAGGATACTTAAATTAAGGCTGTTAGCGTAAGCTGAAAGCTTTGCCTTTTCCCCTCTAGGAATTTTCTGTTCCATTCTCTCTGCTCTCAAGATGCTTCTGTGCATATATTTAATAGTAATTAAAGATAATAAAATTGTCAAGAGTAGTGGCAGATGTTTTGCTAACTTGACTATGCCATCCCTACCAGCAAATTCATTCCATAAATTCAGCCATGGTGATCAAAACAGCGAGTCATAAGCATATGCCCAGTTCCATTTGTTGCTCTGAGAGGCTTGTTCTAACTCCTTGTTGATCATTGCTTGGAGCCATTTGTTCCTTAAGCTTGTGTGTGAACTTGAAGTAAGTCTTTGTAGGGTGAGGAAATGCAAAAGTTGAGTCATTCCTGAACAGCCAGTGGGCTGATTAAGCACTGGAGAAAAAAGCATCTGTGGAGCCAGAGAACCTGATACTGGGGCTCAATTGATGTCTCAGGAGCCAAAAAAAAAAAAAAAAAGTCAATAAAAAGATCTGGTAGCAATAGGCTGGGAGCTATGAGGTGGCCAAGCAAGCTTCAGGTTCCTCAGTAAATACAGACAAATGCTCACCCTGACTTGCATGTGTGCGTGCACGCATATGGATGTTCCATGCTGTGTCAGCTCATTATAGATTCCCACAGGAAAACCATTAGGGAGGAAATTTTTGCTGTTCTGATGTGGTCTGCTTGTTCTTGTAAAAGAAAAGCTGGTCTCTCCATTTCATGCTGGTTTTGTTTTTTGGGGGGAGTGGGGAGCATTATAATAAAATAATGCTGTGACTATATGTGTCATATTTTATCCCTCTGCATACAGTCTTTCACCGTGGGTCCAGTGAAAATGGAGCCCCCAGAAAATGGAGCTTTCCAGATCTGTTCATCAACGACTGGATTGCATTGACCTGCAGAAAAAGGACGGTCAGAGGAATTTTCTCACATCCGTGATTTTCTGCATCTTCTGCCTCAGCCCGTGGCAGTCGTTGCCTGCCCGTCTGCAGAGGGCGATGCAGCATCAGTTTGACCAGATTTACGGTCCAGTGGTTTTCCATCATCCCGAGGTTGCCCGTGGTCACCAAGTTACTACAGGGGTTGAGGGTTGAGATGAGGTCAAAGCTAGAGGGGAAAATAAGAGGACCAGACCGTAGACACAAATGTATTTCACAACACAGTGTCTTCATGCCAGCTGTGTAGCAGCTGATGAAATAGGAGACTGCAATGGATTTCACTTTCCTGTTAAATCCTGCTGCATAGGAAGACTCAAATCTTTTGTTGAAGCTTTAAAGACCAGCACAGTGACAGCTGGTTATTTCATGAGTCTGTATGGAGCTCAGAAGCCTGAGTTTAAACCAGCTTTGAAAGGCAAGAATGAAATCTTCAAGCTAAAAAAAATCCCAACAACCATAAACTCATTTGTTTTTCAGATGTCAATTTGCATGTTACTATTGTCATTTTGTGGAAAGGAACTGTAGATGTCCTCTGCCAGTGGAGACATCTCTTTTTAATTTCCATGAGACTACCCATGAGAATTCGTGGTTATTTGTGCCAAAAAATCACTTTGAATCATGGAGTCAATAGGGTTGGAAAACACCTCCAAGATCATTATGTTCAACCCATTGCATCCTCTCTTCAATCCTGTTCTTCTTTGGACTACTGGTAATTAATTGTCAATTAATTCACTGTGAAGGTTTGGGGGTGGGATGCTCTGCAGTTTCCTGGTGTGTTGGCTGGGGCCTGTGAGCAGCTTGAAAGCTGAATTCCACTCTTTGTTATTGAAATGTGCCAGGAAGGTCATTTCCTCATGCATGTAACCCAAGAAAGTGTGCAGAATTGTTTTCCACCTTTGGCTTCCAGTTTCGCTAGTGACTGGGATAGAAGTGCCAACTGAGTGTAATCCTGTGGGGCTGCGGTTTTTTCATGAGACATCTTCAGTTTCTAAAACTGCTTCTCTTTTTGTTTAAAGCGTTTGGTGATTCTTTGGGGCTTTTTGCAGTAGAATAGGAGCAGAATATGAAGAAATTGAGCATTTTCCTGAAATTAGCACCTGGATAAATTCACTGAGCTTGACTCTTTTTTTTTACTAAACGGCACCTACATAAACGACTCCTTGAGGCATTTTGATTCCTTTGCAAATTTACTAAAAACAAATGAGCGTTTTGGCTCTAGTGAAGGCTCCCAGGAAAAGGAGACCTCTGAGGCCTCCTGCTCCTCCTCACCTGGGTTGAGCAGGTAGATATGGCTGGGGCCACAGCTGCTGAGAAGCACTGGAGGCAGTGGGTAGCTGCTCCCTGCTGCTGGCCTTGTCCCTTATCTAATAAAAAAGCAAAAGGTCCCCTCAAAGTGCTGGGAATACACAGAGAGCACTCTGCTTGCCTTAAGCAGGAGATAGGCACATGTATCTGTGCAGCTGGATGAGGAGCAGCTGAGGTCACTTGGTCTGTTCACGGCCTGGAGGAGACTGAGGGGAGACCTCATTGCCGTCTACAGTCTACAACTTCCATGTGAGGGGAAGAGGAGGGGCAGGCACTGACCTGAGGGAATGGCCAGAAGTTGTGAGGGGAGGTTTAGGTTGGGTAATAGAAAAATGTTCTTCACCCAGAGGGTGGTTGGGCACTGGAACAGGCTCCCCAGGGAACTGGTCACAGCACCAAGCCCGACACAGCTTAAGAAACTTGGATGTTACTTTAAGGCACATGTTGCAACCTGTTCTACACTCGGTGATACTTGTAAGTGCCTTCCAACCCAGGATATTCTGTGTGATTCTGTGATCTTCAGGGGTGTTAAAGAAGCAACTAAGAAGGTAAGGAATTTAAAAAAGTAAAACCGGTATTGCACTTGTGTACTCTTAAAGGAAGAGAAGGGCTGCCGCGCGGCAGAAAACTACTTGGAGAATGCGGGCATCGATCCCGCTACCTCTCGCATGCTAAGCGAGCGCTCTACCATTTGAGCTAATTCCCCACCCTGCTCCGGTCCCTTCCCGGCGCGCACATATTCTCTTCTCGCGAGACACCGCGAGCCGCCGGCAGTTGTGCTTCCCTGCCGCGTCTCCCACTGCGCGTGCGCAGGAGCGCGTCGGCCGGGGCTCGGCGGCGGCGCGCGGCGGGCCGTGCTGGGCGCTGGGCGCGCGCTGGGGCAGGAGGATGCGCCCCGCGGTGAGACCCGGAGCGGGGCGGGAACGGGGACGGGAATGGGAACGGGAACGGGAATGGGATGGTGGCGGGGCTGCGAGGGGCTGCAGAGGGCTGTGTGCTGGGGGCGCTGTACGGGGCTGTGCCCGGGGCGGTTGTGTGTTTGCGAGGCAGGATGCACAGGGCTGCGCGCCGCGGGGCTGCGGGGGGGGGTGTCCGAGCGCGGGGCTCTGCTCCCCGCAGAGACTGTGCCAGGGCGCCGGGGTGATCCTTTGAGCCGCGGTGGGTCTGCACTGAGATCAAAACAACGAAGCAAACAAAAAAGAAACCCCGCAAGATACTGAGCCCCCTTCAGCTGATGGAGCAGCGCGGGAGCGGCCCGGATCGCCTCGGTGACTGTTCGGGGAGGCTTCGCCTTCCCCGCAGCCAGGCACGGTCCTTGCGGGCACAGAGCCCGCACCCCGCCCCGCCGCTCCCTGCGGGAGCTCGGGGGGCTCGGCCTGGGAGCCGAGTGGGCAGCCGGGGGAGCCCCCAAAATACCTGCTGCCGGGGATGCAGCTGGCAGCGGCGGTGGGACGTGCGGGCTTGGTCCCTCCGGGTGTCTGGGGCAGCTGGAGATGCGGCGGCTCAAGTGCCTGGTGAGCCAACCTGCTGCTGGCAGCTGGTTCCCCCCGCCTTGCGTGCGATACCTCCTCTGAAAACAACACCCAAAAAAGTGGTATCTGGCACCGGGGTGAATCGTGAGCTCTTTTCCCTCAAGAAATCGTTCCGTATGCCGTTGTGCTCTAGCTGACATAGAGTTAAAGGCAACATCCCCTCGCTGGACAAGGAGGGAGTTGCTTGCTCTGAGCAGGGATCTTTGGGCGCCTGTCGAAATGGCAGATGAGGGCACGTGCCGGAGCCTTATGGGGAGCTATATTGATGAGATGGGATTTTGGTGCCCTGGTTTTGGTGGGAGAAGGGGATGCTCTCAATCAGGGTGTGCATAGCAAAGCAGATGAGAGCATCGGGACCTTTCTCTGCCAGCGCCATACTGAGGAAGATGAGGCTATTGATGGGTTTGCCACTTTTAATTTAAAGCTGTGTTCAGCAGCAGTGATATCCAGGACTTAGTTAAAAACCTGTCATTCTAGTTAATTCCTTGCCTTGTGCTTGGTCACTTTTCCTCCCCTCTGATGTTCTTGAACAAGAAAATGCAAAACCAACCAGCATTGATGGTCAATGCAAAATTCTTTCTGATTCAAAGGGATTACTGACTATCCTTGTTGTATAACCTCGGTAGTAGCTGCTTAACACCTTGTATTTGGAAAGCAGCAAAAGTCCTGGCCTGAGCTGGCAGGGCTTCAGGCAGTGATGCCTGTCACCAAGTTATTGCAATTCACTGAGCAGCAGGGAATTTGGCGAGGGCGATGGGACCTGCTGTGGCTTTTGCTCTATCAAATTCCTGGATCCTTGACACTGTTGGCCTTTCTGCAGTACTTTTGTGGTTATACCATAGCTGTGTTCAAGTCATTGTTCTGTTTGATTCAAAACCATTCTCTGCTCAATATTACACCCTTCCTAAGGTATTTGCCTTAGTTCTGCCTCTGATATACAAGTTTTTTTCTGAATGCATTTGCTGAATGAGCCTCTTCCAAACTGTAAATTTCTGATTAAATACTCCTATATATCAATAGCTTTAAAATTGAAATAGATATAAACCATTTATTTATTTTCCTTGACAGGGTCGGGTCTATGAATGGGCTCTGCTTCATGCAGAGTTTGCTTAACAGCTCTTTTGAATGATGTTTTACTAAACTGCTTGGAATTTTAAATTTCCTCCTCTTTTGTTCTTTTCAGCATACTGATATATGTTGCATCTTACTTTAAAGGGCCCATGAAGCGTGACCTCAGCCCATCGGAAACTGTCCTGCCTTTCATTTATCGTTTTCACGGTTGTGAGGTTCCTTCTTGTTTTTTTTTTTTCAGCAGAGAGAAGATTGGCCAACAAACATGTTCTGAAAGACATGTTTATCTTTTGAAAAAACCCCAACAGCGACCAAACAAGCAGGCAGCCGCACCCATCCAGCAGCATGATTTCTTATCTTGGAGCTTGACTCATAACTCTGATGGCTCCTTACCTTTATAGGTTTTTTTTGGAAAGAAAGTAGTTTTCGTAGCTAGGCTGTTCCGCTGGGTGCCAGGCTGAAGGGTATTGCACTTGTGTAATTTTTTTTTCCCCTGGGGTTCTCCTGTCTCTTTTAAATCACCCTGAGCTGCAGAACCCTGTAATCTTACCCATAGGCTTCTCTTTCTTTCTTTTTTTTTCTTTTTTTTTCTGATATGCAGAAAATGGAGAGATGCTTGCGAGTAACTTCTGCTGGCAAATTTCACCTTGCTTGTAAGCAATAGTATTTCACCAGCTCAGCTTTGCAAAACATGAGGTTGACTCTGTGGAGCTGGAAAATATGTTTCAGGCTGTGTTTTGCATAGATGCTCTCAGATGTGAGGTTTCACCGCCTGGGTGTTACATGTGTTTTTCCTGTCACGGGGCAGTCTGTCTCTCTGAATCGTTATGTTGCTGAGAGTAACTGGCAGAGCAAATGCAGGGGCAGGGGGGAAGAGGGGACTGCCTTCAGCCTTGCTTGGTCAACCCCAGCCACAGTCCTCCCTCATTTGCACCTTGTGTGGTTTAATAACAAGGTTGTATGGCAGCTTTTCTCACAACAAAACCTCTTTTTTCCCCCCCTTTTTTTTTAGGATTAAAATTGCACCAAAGAATGTGTGTTAAGATGGACTTTGAAACTCACAGTTTGTCAGTCCTTCACAGTCACGCTGGGGTAATTCCAATGCTTTCTTTTCCTGCCTTTTAATTACAGGAGAGAGGAGTTCAGCTCCCACATTTCAAGATGATGTAAGGGCATGTCTATACTCTGCAAGTCAGTGTTCTCCTTGCTTTTCCATTTCTGTCTTCCTCTTGCTTTTGTAGTGCTGTGCTCCTGGGTCTCCATATCTGGAGCAAACATTGTTCAAGTTTTCGTGAATCTCTGTTTTCTCCTTGTGCTCCCTCCATGCCAAGATTAGAGAAGTCCCTTTGCAGGTGACTGGGAAAAGCCCACCTAAAGAAGCGTACAGCCACTCTGTGCAAAGAACAGCCCCCAGAGATGCTGAAGCTGCAGAGCTATCAGTGGAGCTTTGCGATAGGGTTGATTGCTGCATCCCCTTTGGTTTTCAGCACCTGTGATGCTCCCAGTTGTCCATTTTATTGGGTGGTGCAGGCATGCTTTAAGTATCCGATTCATGCCATGCTGCAGATTGCTCAGCATGGCAGTGCAGTAGCTGCTGTGGGATGGAAGGCAGTTTTCTAGAAAGTGCAGGGTAACCTCCCGTGCTGAGGTTAGCAATCTTGGCTGGTTTGCTACAATACGCCTTCCCATTTTAAGTAGCAGTGGGTATTTCTAAAACAAGTGTTCAGACTGGAGTGCTTGCTCTGATTTTTGAGGTGGATGGGTGCTTTCCATAGCTGTGTGTTTGCTTTGACACTCTCAGTGTGAGGTATTTGTAGAAGGACTGCTGTAGACTGGCCGCCTCGAGTGCCAGCCACGCTTGCCGGCTCTGCGTCCCGCTGGGTTGCTCCTGCGCGTGCCATCCCCCTCTGCACTGCAGAAGAGCTAAATCGGGGTTAGAAGAAAGCTGGCAAGAAGCCTGGATGTTCCTAGAAAGATATTGATTGCCCTGGACAGTTCGGGGTTGTTTCTTTTGTTTCCCTGCCTCTTGTCACGGGGTCAGGCTCGTTAGGGCGGCAGCTCACTGGAGGATGGAGAAACAGTGCTGGCTTTTCGGGCTGAGGCTGGAGTGGAGCCATCCCAGCCCGCTTCTCTCAAGTGTTAAGTCTGAAGCAGCCTGCCTGATAATTCCATTAATGGGAGCCTAGCGCCAGGGAGATAAATGTAATTCCAGGGTAAAGCCGACGCTCGGGCTCGAATGGAGAGGATTTGCTGGTTCTCCCGGGTGCGCTGCTGTGAGTAATGTACTCCAGTATTACCCACAGACGATGTTTAAAGTCTAGATGTCAGTGTAAAGATTGGGAAGTGATAGAAAAATTTACTGCTAAATCTGTACCTGAAGAAATCCTTAGCTCCAGAGCCTAGCAGATGCAATGGGTTTTACCAGGAATAAAAGTTCCCTGCTTAACTCCTGGCATGCTGCATGGCACTAAGCTAAGGAGCCAGCTGACCCAGGAGACAGCTTCCATGGGCTATAGCCAGAACAAGCTTCCTGTATATAAGCAATGCAGAGCAGAAATAACATACCCTGCGTACGTCACGTCAGAAGGCTGGCAAGCCCCTCAGAGCAAGCTACCACAATTGCAAGTAGCACAAGCTCCTCCACAGTTTTGGATGTGATCCACACTTGAATTCAGAGGTTACAGTCCTGGCCACCTGTTTTCTCAGTTTGATTTCTTTCTGATTTGCAGACCACATCTTCCTGTTTATAGTTGTATAATACCCTTGTGGCGCGGTCATCAAATATTGTGTTGAAAAGGAATGGTTAATTGGGATATTTTTAGTTCTCCTTGTGTCTTGGAACCTTGAAATCAAACACAGGAGCCAGCCAGCATCATTCAGCTTCACGCAGACGAGCTTCCTGTGCTGTAGGCAGCTGCCAAGTAGTTGTGTCCAGCAGGGTGGGAGCTCACAGCACCACTGAGCCCCAGTGCACTGGTACCCCAAAATTCTAGCTAACAAGATACTTGCCCCCGTCTTTTGGAGCTCAGTACAGGATTTTCCTTGTGGGACACTACTTGTCATCAGTCCAAAGTGGAGGGGGAAAAAAGGTGTATGAAGAGGAAGCAGGTGCTAGGAATGCTCAGCTCTTCACGTACCCCCATCACTCCAGCTTTCCCCAAATATCCCTCAGTACAAATTTGATCTTCTTAGGACTTGGGTCCCTGCTGGCATCCTAACAGCAGAATTAAAGCCAGCTTGCTCAAAAGGCTTGTTTGTTGGTGGATTCAGCAGCTTGCCAATGCCTCCTCTGCTGTAAGAGGTGTAGGAGAGGGCTGTCTGTTGAGCAAAGCGAGGTGTGCACTTTGCTGGTGATCTTGCAGCAGTTGGGACAGCCTTCCTAAGTCCCCAGCCTGCTCGTGCATCTCTTACTTCTCTTTGCAGGAGCTGTGCACATGTGTGTCTACCTTCTTCATGCATGTGCTTTGGGCCAGAAATGAGCAGGATGAAGATCAGCTTGTCTTGAGTTTTTAAATCTCCTGCCTCCCCTTGCCTTCAGTTTTGTTCCCTAATCAGTGAGGGTCGTGAGCACGAGAGCCACATCTGCCACTCACAACCACAGTGGCAGGATGTTAGTGGGGATGCACATATCAGTTTGAGCTAGTGCAATTGCTTTTTTCTTTTTAAGTTTCTCCTGTTTGCATTGTAGCTGACTACTCGAGTTTCAGTTTAGTAGCATGGTTTTCTCATCACAAGCTAAAATTTTTGGATGTCTCCTTTCCTGCTTTTATAGCTCTGACATCTGATTTGGGTTTGAGTGAAGCAAAGTTGCATTGATAGTGAATTGTATATCTTGTCAAACATTTCAAAGCAGCGTAGATGAAGAAGCAGGTGTGAAAATGACCGGCATATTTAGAAATTCAGTATCTTTAAAAATTTTGTTTCTGTGGTGTCTTGTTCTTGCACTATCTCTCTTCCCTCTACTTCGGTTCCATGAGTCAAAACTAATCATGAGAGCATGGGGGGACTTAGTGGGGTGATGTAATGTGTTCATTTCCTCTGGTGATAATAAAGTGGGTCAGAAGTGTTCTCTGTGCTATTACTTGTGCTTACAATGCTAATCAGATAAAGTTACTGAAATTATTTCAAAGCCTTACTATTTTCTTAGCTCACTGACTTGCTGCATGAGTTTCACAGGGACACCTGTGTCTGACCTGCAACATATTGATTTGTTTGATGGCTCTTGGGGCTTGGGTGCATGGTTGAGTTACCCTGTTGCTTCCTTGGTACCACGGTTTAGGTGGCCTGGCACTGAATTTGTTCTTTAACGAAGTATTTCTGGGCCACAGCTGCACCCCCATCAGGTTTGCTACAGAGCTGACCAGGCTGATGGAGGAGCGGCCTCAGCTACAGGGGATGGGTGGCACCTATCACATGGCTGCCTAGAAGGAGCTGGTAGGACCATCCTTTTGGGCTTCTGGAGATGTTCTAGATGTCTAGTTGACCAAATAGAGCCTGATAACATTGTCCTTCTGCCTTCCTTGATCTTATGTTGTAAATCCCACAGCAGGCTTGGCAGGTCATGAACTGAGGATGCTGAGCAGTGCTTGAGATACCTTGAACAGAGCAGTATTTGGTGAGCTGTGTTGCCTCAGTGCTGGACTCTTAATAAGATGCCTGTTGAAAAGCCACAGGCAACTGAACTTGGTGTTAATAATTGTTGTTGTGGTATCAGGGAGTCAGCTCCTGCGTCCTTTCTTAGTTTTTGGGGCTGGAGTTGAGTGTCTGCTCAACTTTGAGGTGTTTGAGGGGTGATCTGATAGCTGTGCTTTGATACCCTTGTATGGTGAAGAGGTCTGGCTGAAGTCTGCTCAGTGTCTCCCATACTACGAGAGAAACGTACCATGAAATAGAGCAGGTGGAATTTGAAGTTGAATTGGGAGTGGGAAAGGGGACATGTGTAATATAGCGCTGAGAAAACCAGTAAGCATCACAAGACCTTAACCATTGAAGGGGCTGAACTTGTTTGCAGCTGATGTGTTTAAAATGTGATTAGTCACCTCTTAAAGTAGGGTGCCGTAATCTGGTTTCCGTGGAAAAAATTGCGCCATACGTCTGTCAAGACAAGAGGAGGACTCTGCTCGGCAAGAGCATGTGTGCCTTCAGGCTCAGTCTGTTATTCTTCTGGAGGGAACAGGAGGGAGACAGGATTGGGAGTATCTGTCCCCCTCTTTGGCACCGGTGGACTGTTCTCAGCTTCCTATGTGTCTAAGGAAACAATTTTCCAAGTCTTTTGTCTGAATTTTACAGGGATCTCTTCCCTTACTGCTTTGCTACCCTGGGCATGGATGCTGGCTGGATCTTCACTGACCTCTTCCTGTGGCGTATCCAAGCAGTCAAGTCCTGGTCACCTCCTGCAGGGTGCTGGATCTGGCATGGGGTCAGCTAGATGGACAGAGAGGTCCATACCCAGAGAGACTGGGCAGGAGGGGTGATTGCTTCTCCAGCCTTTGGCTGGGAAATGCATTCCTGGTTTGTGGCTCAAACAATGCTGCTAGTCCGTATTCTCTAACTGCTGGAAGTGGCAGACTGAAATGAAAAGATTGGGTTAGCCAGTATCCTGCTTGAGCTGAGAGAGAATGAATTTAGCTGTTCTTGGTTTATTTCAAGAAATTGTATTAAGAAATGAGCCAAGAAGCTGTGCATCAGAGGCTGCTCCCGCCTTAGATGTCTGCTTGCAAAGTTGTGTTGCAGAGCGAGTCCTTCTGGTGCTGTGAAGCTGGTGGTGAAAGCAGAACTATGGCACGGACCGTGAGACCTCTGTGGAGGTGCAGCTGAAGGGCTCGCTTGATTGCTTTGGCAGCTTGTCTTTAGTTAGAACCAGGTGTGGGCACTGCTTCCATCTGTTACCTTGTGTCTTGTCTGAGTGCAATGAGCTGCCTTTTCCTGCCAGTGGAGGAGCCGTGCTCTGCCCTAAGTCTCTGCTGCCGGGAGGTTGTATGCAGACAACTGGAAGGTCCCCAGTATGAACGTTGGACTTGTGATGACTCTTGTGTCGTGCCTAGCATCAGCTCTGTGGTTATACCTAGTTGCAGCCGACTTCTAAAACTCTGCTCGGTAAAAGTTGACCTTAATTGATCTGTTGTGGTTGGTTTGCTTTTTAAACTAAGATAATTTCTGCAGAGGTGAAAGCTTGAGCTTTGTAATAAAGTCAGTGATTTTCTTAAGTATGCTTTGGGATATTTTGGGGATGTGCATGTGCTTTGCATGGTAACAGTTATCAGGAAAACTGGGAATGGAGCAGCTGGAGATGTGTAGCTGGTGAATTGATTTTAATACCACGGAAACTCATTTTGAATATCTTTGTGCTTTTTCTGGTGGCAGAAAAAGAAAACTGTGTTAAGTGGAGGAGCAGTTCTGGGTATTTCTGTGAAAGGTGTTTAGAGGAGGTTTGAATGTGAGTTTTTGAACTGTGCTTGTCTGTTCGTGTCGAGAGCAGGCGGAGTTGGTGGTTTCGGTGGGAGCACGCAGCAGCGATCGAAGGCAAGGCTTGCCTGGGGGCCCTGGGGCAGCTTCGTCAGGAGCCTGTGTGACTAATGCTGCGTAACTCAGAAAAACAAGACAGGATTAGCTCTGCCTCCTTCACCCCCTTCAGCTGCTAGTGGTGGGGAGCTTCGTGAGACTGCTGCTGGGATGTTTGGATGGTACCTGTGAGAAAGCTGATAGATCAGTTCCCCCCACTCAGCACAGCCTTGTGTCAAGTACTTTTGAGGTGGGGATCGTGCCTCTTGCTGGTTTTGGAGAAAAGGTGACTGACTGGGATATGAAGGCTGGTTCTGACAGCCCCTCTGATACCTCTGGATCTGTTGCAACCCCTCCATCACACCTGTGCCAGGGGAGAAGCAGGATAGAGGTGGAGGGGTCTCAGGCTACCCAGTGCTGAGGGCAAGCCAGCTATGGGGACCATACAGAGCTCTGTCGTGCTCCTCCCTCTGCACTCCTTGTGGTGTTGGAGGTCACATCTCAGGATGAAGAGCTGATTTAGAGTTTGAGCCTGTGCTTCTGTTTTTCCATCCTTATTTTCCAGGACTTCTCTTCAAGGATTGGAAAATCCCTTCTACGGGCTGCCGTGACAGTCTTGGAAATACCCAGATGGATTTGAACTTTGGTGCTGCAAAGGGCTTTGCGTATTTATTTTCGGCTTCCTGCTGTCTGCTTTGCTTAAGAGCTTTTGCTAGATCCTTTGCATATGTTTGTCCTTGCTCCTCTTGTGGAAACCATTTGAGAACATGCTTCAGCTATGATGAAACAAACACCCCCCAAGAAATATCCCCAAACCTCTTGGAGGAATTTCGTTTTACCAGAATTACGTGGTAAGCTGCAAGGCTTACATAGCTGTGGTGTGTTGCTGTTTGGGTGCATCAGTGTAGTTTGGAGACCGCACACAGCAATTCACCAGGCCGTTGTGGATGGATCTTTAGAAAAGTGAGTGCCTGAGCAGGTTCAGCAGTAAATGGAATTGTTGAACTGATTTTAAGTGACTTAGCCTGTGCAAGACAAAGATATGATGGGTTGAAGCCTCATCTAGGTTTCCAGATGTACCACTGTGCCATCTTTCTGAAGCCATGCTTCCCATGAGCTTTAGCTGATCTCAGGCTGTTCTCCTGCCAGAAATTCTTTCTCTTTATTTTCTTCTTTCTGGGATGGCTTCCAGTTGGATCAAGCAAATGATGGTTGCTACCACAAGTGTAGAGATGACTGGGATGTGTAGAAGGGGGAGGATGGAAAAGTCAGGACTGTCTGTTTTGGCAGAGAAGGGTAATTTTGGATCAGATGAGCATGTGGGAGTGGGCGTGGCTTGCTGAAGGGCAGCTATGTAGCCCCTGGTAGAGCATGTCCTGCTTCTACCCCGGTTTCCTTCCCTGTAAAAGAGTGGTAGGGACTAAAAAGTGTGTTAATATTTCTTTTAGGCTACAATGTTAGTGGAGGTCTTTGAGGGGCACTGCTATCTAATGGCTCCATGTACATGCTGAAAGTGTTTGCCTTCCCATTTAACCCAGGGGAGGTTTCCCTCTGGGAGGACTTTGAGCACAGCTTTAAAAGAAAACTTTCTGGTGAACATATTGAGGAGACTATTAGATTGAATACAAGGGAAAAGTTTTCTATGATGGGGGTGGTGATGCATTGGAACAGGCTGCCCTCAGAAGCTGTGGATGCACTGTCTTTGGAAGTGTTCAAGGAGAGGTTGGATGGGGCTTTGAGCAACCTGGTCTAGTGGAAGGTGTCCCTGCCCACGACAGGAGGTTGGATTAGATAGTCTTTAAAAGTTTCCTTCCAACGCAAATCACTCTGTGTTTCTCTGCTTAAATACACTGCAGACCAGGGCCTGATGTGTTAGTGCCTTTCTGGGAGGGACAAATTCTGCTGTCCTGTTCTCCTCCAGCCATAAGGCAGGGGGTAGGTTTATCCTCTTGCCTGACTTGTTAAAAACCTTTATCTGACCCATGTCCAGCTGAAAAGCCATTGTGCTAGGTGCTAGTTGCAGGCATGTTATCACCTTGATGATGACTTCTCAGGGCCTGGTGGCTGGGGAACTGGCATGGCTGTGACAGCGCTCACTTCGTGCTATAGCCATGTCTGAGGAGTTCATTCTACATGCTTATGTCAAAGGGAGTTGGGCATCTTCCTCCTAAAAGCAGTGCAGAACTCAGCCTTGATGTTGGTTTGGGAGGGGTCATGGCTGTTAGTTTGAGCTTGAAATTGCTGACGTTGGAAGATCATCACAGGAGGGGGGCAGAAATTAGCATAAGCCTCTTAGAGAGAACTTTAAATATTCTCAAAGCTGGCAGGAAACACCACATCCCCCTATTTAGGCTTCAGAGGAGGGTTTCTTTTATGATGAGTATATCTGCTTGTGACTGGGGCATTAGCAAAGCTGCACAATCAGGCTTGGGGTCTGGCATGTCCTCCAAGGTCATGTGCCAGCGCTTTTGGCCAGTGTCACCCTTCTGGTTTTACTGCTTATGGTGTGGGGGACTTCTGGTCACTCCTGCTATGCAGAACCCTCCTATTTCCCTGCTCCATCATTCTTCTTGCACCTTTCACTCATGATCTGGAGATGCTTTCTTCTCCCTTTGTAGTCACCTGGTACTGCTCAGTCCTCTGCCCCCTTGCTTCATGACTTGTTCATAAACTCTAGTGAATCTTTTTTTGCTGCATTAAATGAAATAAAATGTTACCCTGTTTTTGCAGCACTGCTTCAGTCTGCCAGCAGGCAGTGAGTCATCCTGTCTTGGCCAAGGACAGAGAAGGGTCACTGAGGTGGTGACACTAAGAAACAGATGTTTTGGTGGACAAGCTGGAGCTGCAGGAAGGTAGCAGAAGAGCTTTGCTGTCATGAGTGTGTCCTCCATGCTCTGCACTACCTAGAGCCTGGTCATGTCTCGAGGAGGAGCAGCCCTGGGATGAGTGATGCCGCTGGGCACTGTGAGAAGGGAGTTTGGGAACAGAGGGAGAGGCTGGGCAGTCTGATTCCCTGGCACTCCAGTATATCTGTCCACTGCAAGACAAAATGCTTTGTCTGAGAGCTGCAGTTGCTTTGGGAAGGCAAGCCAGGCCACCTCCATATGGGTTTAATTAAATCCAGCAGCACTTAGGGAAGATACAGGCATCTCTTTTTGACTTACTCAACAGTACTGGGAGGCAAGGAGTTTTTAACTTTGCCAGTGGTGTTTCTGCAATGTTGTCTTAATAGCAGAAATCGCATTGAGAAAGTTGTTAGAGGAAAAAGGAGCCAGAGGAGGAAGGGAGAAAAGGTTGCCTGCACGGCAGCCATGCTGATCTTCTTTATATGCTGAGCCCCGGAGCAAGGCATGGGTCAATGCCAGTGCAGATGAAGTCCTCAAAAGCTAAAGCAGCCCCCTTTAGATTTAAGCTGTGTGAAGCTAAGGTATGAATTTCCTTGCTGGGGGAGGAAAGTTGTCTTTCCATACTTTTATACATAAGCTGCCACTGAACATTGTTGGCCAGGTTGGATTTGTCATGTTGTTCCTGTCTTTGTAGAACTGCTGAACAGTATTCATTTACTGGCTGCAAAAGAACAACAGAAGACCCTCCTGGGGTCTTCTCTGTAACAGGAATAAGTAACTTTTGTGTTTTGGCTAGAGTGGTAATGTAAAGCAACAGGGAGAGCAATTATAAATGGTGATGGAAACTTTGTGATTGAGGCTGGAGTCCAACGTCTGTGCTGTGGTCTTGCGGCCTTCTGCATTGTTTTCATCCTCAGAAATGCCTTCATCCCTTCCATAATGGGAAAGGAGAAGATCAAAAATGAGGGAGGGGGCACTGCAAATGATTTGCAGTTTTTCTCAGTTCTTTAAATACCAGCTGACAATGACTGAGGTCTCTGAGTCACCCGCAGAGACTGGGGAAAGCAGGCAAGTCTCTTTTTCTCAGTCCAAGGTAAACTGATGTGCTGCATGAGTAAGGTTTCTCACAATTCATAATGAAGTCCAGTTGGCAGGAAATACATGAGACATTGTCAGGCTGATTCTGTACCTTCCCCTTGCTGTTTTGGTGCTTTGACTAGAGAAGTTGTCCTTCCATGTTTTTTTTACCTCCCTCAGATTATAAATCGTCTCTGTGTTACAGCGTGTTTGAGGATGGTTGCTCATCCACCAAGTTCCTTGCTATCCTTGAACTATTGCATGAACAGAATGGTAAAGGTAAAATTGTATTAGATGAGGTGACCTTTGCTTCAGTAGTATCATCAGAAAAACATCTTACAGATGCTTAGAATTGTTTCCATTAAAACATTCCTGATACCTCTTCTTTGACATGCAACAGACATTCTCATGCCCAAAGTGAGGTGTTTTTGCAGCCCTCAGAGGCAACTTCTGTCACAGCTTTTGCTCAGTGTTCCTAGATGTCTTTTCTGTGACTAAGGTACAAACGCTTTATATAGCAATCAGTGAGAGGGAGATATAAAACCGTTTCTATTATGAAGCCATAATGATGAATCAATAATAATGATGATGATGATGATGATGATGAAAAAATGGAAGCAGCCTGGCTCTGACATCATGTGGGATTTGCCTACTCTGCAAACTAGAAGAAATTGCGCAAGTGCTGCGGAGCAGATCTTCAGCAGCATCTCAGGGATGTTAACTTCAGTGCACTGGCTGTTGAGGAGACTTTACTAGATGAACAGCCTTGGTTTGGGACTCATCATCTTGCTTTTTACATTGGCTTCCTTTTGTGATTTTGGAGAAGTCCCCTGACAGCCTTATGCCACATGCCTCCACTGTGGTGCCAGGGCTAGAGAGGATTGTGTTCAGGGCAGGGATCTAACACCCTGCCAGTTCTCGCGAGATTGCTTTGGCATCCTTCCCTTTCCCCAGCCAGCTCTTACTAATGTCACTAATTACTATTTTCTCTAATGCTTACAGGATTTGCCAGTTCCTTTATGCCAATGGGAATCGTGTCCTGGCTCCTTGTCAGTGCTTTAAGAGAAGCCGGTGCTCTGAACAGGTATGTTTGCCATGCTCCTGGTGAGGGGAAGGGGATTTATATGACTCCAAGAGTGAAATGTGTGCAGGGTTTGCCTTATGGGTGTGGAGTGGACACTGTGGAGGAGGCTGCTCCACAGTGAGTAGTTATTTTTTCCATCCAGATGCGTTGTGAAAACACCCAGGCAGAAGACAAGGTTTGCATTTAGCCTTGCTGACAGCCCTCTGAGGGGAGCACTGGAAAACACAGCGTTGCTGCAGAGCAGCTCCTGGGAGGCCATGCTCCTCGCTAACACAGGCACAACCTTTTCCTTCCAGGAGCACCAGCTGGGGAATCCCGGCTGAGCTCCGACTGCGCAGGCGGCTGCTGCGCCCTCCTGCCTTGCTGGCCTTTGGTAGCTCCCCCATGGTGTGTGTCTGCCTGCATCCCGAGCAGGAGTGGGAGGGAGCTGTGTTCGTGTTGGTATCCAACCACGAACAAATCTGCTGTTGTTTTCTTAATGTATGGTGAGAGCAGCTTCTAGCAGCTTATTCCTCCCTGGATAATTACTACTCTCCTCTGCCACAGATCGCTAGCAGGAGCAGTGGAGTAGTGCCTCCGTTGCGCTGCCCCATGCGTCCTTTACCCGGAGTTATTTGATTTGTTATTGCTTTAAGGCATCAGTGCTCAACTGAAAAATCTAATCTGCAGTCTTAGAATGCCAGACAGTTTCAAAGTGGATTGCCTGAGTCGGATATGGTCCCTGAGATGCCAAACATGCTTTCAGTAATGCCCCTTGCTGTGCTACCAGCAGGTCCACTTGCACCTCTATTTAATTTCCTGCATTACTTCGAGGAGAAGAAAATATAGGGCTGGGTTGCAATCTACTTTTTTATCAAAGGAAATTATGTTCCTGGCCGACCAGAGGTGTGCGTGCAACCACTGGAATTGGAGTGAAATATTGTGCCATTTGTGGTCGCTCAGGGGAGGTCTGAAAAGCAGGTAGATGGATATTGCTGTGAGAGCGTTGATGGACGAGGAGGGATTGGCCTGGCATGCTGAGCTCGAGCCTTCAGTTTACCATAAGAGCTTACAGAGCAAAAGAAGCTCCTTCTGTGAATGTCCATCTCTGATGGATCTCATCTCAAAATGGCATTACCTTGCATTTAGCTTGCTTGAATGGCCCATTTGACTGTATAAGGACATAGCCATAACTTGCTGCATAAAGCTTTCTTGATCCCTAAAAAAGTGAAATGGATTCGTTATGGAAAGTGATCTTTCCTGAAAACCTGGTTCATCCCGGACTGTCTGGGTGGTGCCGCAGACATGCTGGAGGAGTAGGAGTCAGGGCGGAGCTGTTTCCACCTAATTCTCCTGTAATTCTCGGGGTTTATCACACCATGCAAGCAGACATGTCTTCCACTTCAGAGCATAAAGCTGAGCTGGTTAGTAGAGCACTGCCTGTGCTTCCCATCGTAACCTTCTCCATGTGCTTTCCTTTTCTTGAATTAATTTTCTAGTGTAAAAGGCATCTTCTTAGAGGGAGAACCACAATAAGAATGGGAACAGCAAAGGCAGGAGTGCCTCCATTTGCTAGCAAGGTGTTGCAGTGTGTCTGAGTCAGAGGGAGCCAGCACTGAGTCAGTGCCCCAGACTCCTGGTGACTCAGGTGGCAAAAGCCCAGATTCTCTTCTCATGCCTGAATTGCAGCAAATTTCCTGTAACAAGGTTTTGCCTCTTGTAGCGACCATATTGGGAATGCAGTGCCATCCTCTTCCTCCCATATGGGTTATGAGCAGCTTGGTTCACTGGGGATGCACTCAAGCGATGGTGGTGGCACTTCTCTTCCTGCCAAAACAGATGGAAAGTTGATTTATCCCAGCACCCTCAACCCTACCTCTCCTTTTTTTTTTTTTCCCATTTTTTTGTTAAGATGGGACAAGTCACAGGAGTTGCAGCTGTCTGTTGAGCTTGATGAGATTCTTATGCAAATCTGGAGGCTGTGTTCTCCTGGCAGATCTGCTTGCATGTATTATCCACTACTTCATCGTATGGAAAAGGGATCTATTTTCTGAAACGTGGTTTATTTTTAGTCAAGACTTTCCCTGTCTAACTGGCAACAGTTCAGCATTTGCAGTGCAATTTGCAGAAGAAGCAGTTTTGCCAAATACTCGGACTGGGGGAAGGGAGAGGAAATGTCATATTAACTAGTGAAAAAGCTAAATCCTGACTTGAAAAATACCTTAAGACGCTGTTGTGAGAGCATAAGGGTTGGGTAACGCAGACTGAGAACAGCATTGCATTTGCTGCAGTGGATAATTCAGTCTGGCTTGCTCTTGTGTTTCACTGTGATGGCTGCCACGGAGGTTAACCAACAGTGGATGGGAACTGCTCTTCAGGGGCAGGTGGTTGATGTAGCCAACCCCTTGGTCTGACCCTGAGCAGTGAATTAGCAAAGTCACCTTAACTGCACCCGTGGGAAGTGTGTTGCATCCATGCAGTGTGTTGCACTGTCCTGTTGCACCTGCGTTTGGTGCCACTGGAGGCTCACTGAGGGTTGAGCTCTTTGATGGTATGGGAATCATCATCCCCATGTCTGAGTACCCTTGTCAGATACCCTGAAATGAATAGGGTGGCACATGGGATGTCCTGGGGCAGTGTGGCAGCTGTCTCCTCCTCTCTTACCCAGCTGCTGCTCCAGGGACAAACTCTCTTCATATGCCTCTTTGCTTTCAGCAACTACTCCTAAACATTCTGGGTCTTGCACTGGCTTCTCACATAACAGCCACCCTTCGGAGGTAGAGATATTTTCTTCTTATTCCTGTATCTCCCCTGATGTTTCCATCACTCCTTTTCCAGAGGCATTTTTGTTACCATTAGCTGTTAGTGCTGCAAGGACCGGACATCTGAGAATGACAGCAGAGAGTGGATGACTGTGTTCAAAGCCTTTGGTACTTACTCCTCTGAAAAAATGAGAGTTAATTCCACACGTGGGCATGTAAATATTTGTTTGCTGCTGCGGGTTAACTCCTGCAGTTTGCTTTATATTTCTTCTTCTTCCCCCCTCCCATAGCAGCCAATTGCACAGTAGCTTTGTCATGCTTCCATTAAGAAAACAAAGAGAAATCTTTCAGTTTTAATTTTCTTCTAAATGTTTGGAAACCAGAAGAAAGAGGGCAAGCAGCACTAGGAATTTAGGTGTATTCTGCATTTGATCCAAGTGGGTATATGTTGCCTGCAGCAAATGGAGCGGTATCTTTGTGAAAGAGCTGGGGGTGAAACAAAATTTTAAGTGCTGTGTCAGTCATTGGGGTAAAAGCACCATGAGAATCAAGGTAGGAGCACCCATCTAGAACAGTAATCTTCCCAAGGGAATTAATCTAATTTAACCTGATAAAAGAATTTATGCAGTGGGGGAAGTCTCTGCCATTTCCTGCTAAGCTTCCTGAGAAGATTAGGAAAAAATAAGTGCCAAAATGACACTCTTCTCTCCAAGGGGGAGGGGGCATATGTTTTCCGAAGACTTGTTAGTATCTCCTGTTGAAAAAACATCTGTCTCAGCTGGCAAATCAGGATTGTTATAGCTGCTCAAATTTCCCTAGTTCCTGGGGACTTTCTAGTTACAAAGCTATTTGCAAATCCAACGTACATGTGGGATCCAGAAGATCCCGTATCTCCTAGTGTTGCTGCAGTGCTCGGCCTCACACTTGCCATACATCTGATGGCCTGTGGATATAGACACTTCATGCATTTGAAGCTTTTCCTTAGGGAAAGTTTGTGGGTGGTTGGTTTTTGTGGGAGAACTACTTTCTTCCCAAAAGTAGCTCTTTTCCTCTCTGTCTCTTGCCCTCAGAGGCCGGAAGAACACTGATATGTTTAGGAAAGCCAGCCTCTGCTTTAAATGGCCTTAAGCATGTGAATATGCAGCTCAATTTCCTTTTACAGTGGCTTGCTACAAAATGAGCAGGAATGTCAGGGCATTCCTGGGTCAGCTTTTCTTCTGATCCTCAGGTGAAAGCAAGGAGGGTTTCACTCCAGTGGCTGCGTGCTTGAAGGAGGAAGTGTCTACCTCCAGCTTTGAGTGCTCTGGTAGGAAAATACTCTTTTCTATCAGTGAATTTTTGCTGGTGTCATTGAACTATGTTTAAACTATGTGGGCTTATATTGTAATCTGCTGGTAAAGATACTGTGAAAATAGCTGTCTGGGTTGGACCAAAGGTATATGAAAACTGCTAATTTCCAAATGAATACCCTGTCTCCAGTGCTATTAGAGGAGCTGCTCTGGAAGGAGCTGGATGGAGGCTGAGCAGCCTAATTCAGCATTCTATCTGCTCTAGTTTGACATCGTGCCATGCAAATGTGCCGGGTTTTTGAGCAGGTTCAGAGCTGTGCTTGGCTGGCAGCCTTCAGCCGCAGGTACTCAGGCAGGTGAGGAGCCTGTGGCTGAATGCTGAAACCCAGATCTGCATGTGAGGTTGCAGCAGTGGAAATTCTAGCAGTCTGTGGGCTACATGCAGCAGAGGACAGAGCTGACTTCTGCAAGGGTCAGATCGCCGTTTTTGAACTCTTTGTTTGGTGCAGGTGAGCAGTTGCAGCAGGCAGGTCTGACCCGTGGGCATTCCGCAGTTCGTGCTTGCCCACCGAAGTGTGACAGTGCCCATGTCAGCGTCTCTCAGTGTGGCGTCTCACACAGAGGTTTTCTCCTGCAGCCCTTGTGGAGGGTCAGTGTTTGGTGACTGTCTGAATTGCTACTTATCCCTGGGGGTGGTTCTGTTCTGCTTTGCTCTGTAATTACTTGCCATGCATTGTGTGCTTCCCAGCAGCTTTCACTGCAGTTTTTAAAAGGGAAGATAAGGAACAGTGGACAGATGGACATCTGTGAGGGCTGCTGGTAGTGGGCAGGGGGAACGGTTTTAGCCCTGGTACTTGCATGAAGCATGCTCTCCAGGCAGATCCCACTGTGACTCTTGATGAAGTTTCCCTTTTCTTGGCTGGCTTGTTGGAAAACCCTTTTCACTCCAAGTTTTGTTTGGAAAGAGAAACACCCACACAGATGGCTGCTCTTCAGTTGTCATTTCTGTTGGGATTTTTTATGTTCCTTTTTGCATTACCCTCAGGTGAAACCCAGGCTTGCCAAAAAAACATATAGCAGAATTAGAAAAAAATGGAATAGAGAGAAAAAGCAGAATATCCTTACTAAGCTGGGAATGCAGTGGGCTATCTCTTGTTTTATCGGTTTACAAGGGATTGTGTTCCTTTTTCTTTTTGGCTGAGTCTCCATGTAGTCCACTTGTTTGTTTTCCTCAGAGAAAAGATACAGCTTTCATTAAGAGTGGTTTTGGCTATGTTTTGCTCCTTGTTGAGACTGTCTGAGTGGTGCCACTTTTTCCAGACAAGTGCCAGTGCTCTGCTTTGGAGTCCTGCTGGTCTCATCTGATAAGGGTTGGGGTTTTTTTCCTCCTAAGTAGCTCTTGGAATTGGTAGATTGATAAATGATAAGTGTTTTTAGGTCTTTGAGGTATTGTAACAGAGGGGAAGGGAAGGAGGACAATTGAATTGCTGGAAGATGTGGGTTTGGTGTGCTCGTCATTTAGGAAAGTGAAGTTCTGGTCTCTTGCTTGGAGCCTTTGCTGGGATCCAGGATTCTGTGAATGGTGGAGTCCATAAAACCAGATTGGTCTTGCATGACTCCTGGCCTTTTAGCCATAGAGAACAAGCAGAGGGACGTCACAGCTGGCTGGTATGCAGCTGTGGTTGGACTTTATGTGCCTTGGAAGGTCCGGTACCAGCCTGCCAGGGTACAGGAGGATGAGGCTAAGAAAGAAGATGGAAATGGGAACCTGAAATGGCAAAGGGTTTCTGGTGGCTTGTTGTCTATTTCTTTGTTTATTTATCTAACCATGAAAAATGGGTGTGGCAGGGCTCGCTGTAGGCTTTAGGAGGCTGGTAAAATGCCAGCACAAGGAGGTGACTAATACTTCCAGGTGTATTATTCCTGAAATAGGCATTAAAAAAAAATAAAAATCTAGGATAGTAGTTTTGGGGGCTTCAGTGGTCATGCTTTGAGTGGAAATAAGACTGTCGAAAGGCTTCCTGAGGAAGGCAGGGACTAGCACATGCATAGCATGTGATGGTGCTGATAGTGCTGCCACCAGGCCCCGTGTGTTTCCAGACATCCATGTTGCATGGTGAGGACCACACCAAGGAGAAGCACAGTCCCCCAGGGATTTAACAGATTGCATCTAAATCAAAGAGGATTTTTTAAAGGATCCACAATCCATCCTTCATTCCTTATTTTCTGCCCTGGCGCAGTGCAGGCAGTCCAGGTGTGGCATCTGGGCACGTCCAACATCCAGGCAGAAGCCAAAGGAGCATCAGGATGGGGAGCACTGGGGGCTGCATCCCTGTGTGGTGCAAGTGCTGGCAGCTGCCAAAACCATTGGCACCAGTTTTTTGGATTAAACTGGGTAAAAAACAAGCTTATGAGAGCTGGGATAAATGGCTTGACTATGGTGATTTTCTTTTTGGTCTTTATTTCCTAGTGTACAACTGCTGTAATTCTTCTGTATTACTTTTATCATTCTTGATTTCTGAAAGTATGTTTTCCTTTTTTATTCTTTTCCTGAGGGTTTTGGGCAGTGATTTCCAAAGCTATTGTGGTGTGTATTTCCCCTTTTCTCCCAGAAGCAGAATTCATTTTTGAATGAATAGCTCAGCATTGTTCACATTGTCTTCCACTTTTATAGGCTTTTTTTTTCACCTCCTTTGATTTTGACTAAAACAGTCTCCTAAATGGTTCTGGAGTCTTATGGGTCACATTGCAGAAAATATTTTTTTTCCTGTTAGAGAAGGCCTTATGTTCAAAGCTCCAGACAGGAAAGCTGCCTTTGTAGCACTTACATTTGAGTTTATGAAAGTGTGATTCTTGTGTAGCTTTTGCTTGGTTTTGGCCAGGTTTCAGTTAAGATTGTGCTAAGTTAACCTTTAAGCAGGACTTCATAACCTTGACAGAGTTGACTTTCTTTGAAACATTTCTAGTGACATAATAAACCCTTTCTATGCAGCATCCCACGTGTTAAATTTGTTCTACTCTTCCAGACCAATGCTTGCTTTCAAGCTCCCCCAGTTCCCTCCAGAAATAACAGGTTATTAATAGGATCTGTGTGCATATGTGTTTACCAGCCTTGACATAGCTTTGCACTAAAGCATCCTTTTACCTGCACTGAACTCAGAAGCTGAACCCTGTGGTCAGCATGGTGTACATCTGCAAACCTCTCTTGGTTTGTTCAGAGCATGATCTGCTGTCTGTGCAAAGACTTAAGTTTGCTTCCCTAATTTAAAATAAGCTGCAATAATGAATGTCTCCACTCTGTTTGTTTGGGTTTTTTTTTTTAGTTCAGTATTTTTTATGTGAGATGTGGGGGTTTTGTGCATTTTTGGGTTTTCCCCTTCCCTTTGAGCACTGAACAGGGCTGCAAGGCTTTGGGTTACATGAGCCCAGGTAGATGATACTTGTGGCATTGCAGTGGCAGCTCCTAGGATGTGTCTGACTTCTTCCCCTCTCTGCAATGATCACTGATCTTGCCAAGGGGGAACTCCTGGTCTGTTGGGTACTGGGAGTCTGCTGATCCATAAGTGGGAGGACTGTGATGAGCAAACTGCTCAGGGACAGGATGTGAGCCACCACAGCAAGTCACTGAGGTCTTCTCAAACACCAGCTCATTACACGACCTTGATGCTCAGGAGATAGGTTTCCTAAGTGTTAACCTGAACACACGATCCCAGTACTTGTTGCAGCTGATCAGCTAAGTTGGATGGGCTCTAACGAACAATGTGCTCCTGGGCTCTTGTGCCCCTTAGGATGGGGAAAAAAAAGTAAAAACAAAACTGGTGGAGGCAGAAAATGGGGCACATGTAGAGATTAATAACCTTTTCTCAAGTCCTTTTTCTCTCTTATCCTTCGAATAAGCATTTTTTCCCCCCGGTGTAACAACAGAATTTTGCAATAAAATCCACATGTGAGAAACCAGTGGTGCATCTTCTAGTCAAAACAGCCTCAATGTCATCTGACTATTTAAATGGCCATAGAGAAGTGTTTGGATTAAGCAACTAGCAGTGGAACGAATTAGTTTCTCCCCTTTCATGATGTAGTGATGATGCTGTTAGAGAAACCACAAGAGAGAAACGTTTCTCAGAGCATCTGTTCTGAACTCATGTGTATAAATTGCAAACTCAAGTATTTTTAATCACAGTTAAAAGATTTTGGTTTCTTTTGGGAGACATTTTTGCTCAGTTAGGTTTTGTGGCAGGCAGCTAAGTGTGCATGCTGCTGGTGATGGGTAGGTCTCAGAGCAGAGGAGCTTGTGTCCTCCTGTCTCTGTCACTGTCCTCTCTTCAAGTCATGCCTTGCTGTATCAGCCCCTCTGAGAAGCTTGGTGATAGGTGTGGAGGGATATTAGTTATTTTTCTTCAAAACTATGCGGTGTTTGCCTATATCAGCCTGGAGTAAGACTCCAAGCATCGTGATGACTTCTATTTCCACAGGAAAAGATGTACTTTCTTTCGTTCTTTAGTTTGAGCAGCTGGTTTTTTGACTTTTTTCAGATGCCAGCCAAAAATATTGGTGTTCAGCCTTCAGAAGGCTTTATGTGTAGGTTAAATTAAGGACTATTTTATTGAAGGACATATTGAAGGACCCTGGCACTGCAGCATCCCTTAGGCAGGTGTAGGCATAGTAAGGTAAGAAGTTGATTATGCTTATCCTGGAAAAAACTGGTTAGAAGTCAATTTAAAGAACGTAATTTTCAGAAGGACTAGTATTTGATAGTTGTTTGAATATTATTTCTGAGTGAAAATGCCATTTCCTTCTCTTTCTGCCACCAGAATTGCAAATTTCCTTCAAGCCTCCAAGGTGAGATGATCAGTAGTCATCTCCATGCTGAGTGGTTTCTCTCTTTGTCTCTTTTTGCCTGGTGTATTAAGAACCCTCCTGGGTTCTTAAATACAACCCCTAGGCTGGGTTGTATTTAAATTAGTTTATCCTCTACCTCAGTTACGAAGCTCTCTTGGATATACATTCAGCGTTAGCTTTGAGAGAGAGCATTTCTGTAGGCAGCCAAGGCTATTGGTACGTTAATTGTGGGGGACAAAAATTAAAAACTGAAAAGAGGAAACAAAATCCATGGACTATACGTCTTGCTTGAGCTTTCTAGCCTTAGAAATTTGGCAGGCACGTTGTGAAAGAGACTCCTGTTTTCCTGATGGAAACCCTTTGAATTAAACTTTCTTTGAGTTGAAGGACTGTGTGTGTCTGGTATGGAAAAGCCTGCAAGTGTACCCGCCTCACCGTGTCTCTGGAAAAACCAGCTGCTATGTCTGCTTGAGTGTTTGTCCTGGGGATCTGCCCACAAATCTGGTTTTTCCATTGCTTGAGCAGAGTATCAGGCTTGGCACACTTCGTTGTGCAATGTAATACTGATAGGTTTGGCAGCTGGCACGCCTTTCAAAGAGCCTATTATTATCAAGTTGCCATAACTCATTAATTGTGCTGCTGAGGTAATGATAGCAGTGTACTAGTATAGCTAAAACAGTTCCTATAAAACCAAGGATCACTTTGGTTCTCTTCTACCAACTTGGCATGCTGCAGAGGTACAAGGTACCTTCTCCCTCATCATTGGTATCTGTGATAAAGTAATTCCCTGCTATCCCTATTAAGGTTGCAAAAGCCACAAGGATGATGCATGACAAAACAGACTTGGTGTTAATAAATTAGAAGCTAGATCATGAAATCACAGAGCGGTTTGGATTGGACAGGACTTTAAAAATCTTCTAGCCCAGCTCTTCTGCCCTGGGCATGGACACCTTCCACAAGACCAGGTATACAATGCCTAATGCTTTCTGGATAGCTGCAGTTGCACACATGAGAATATGATTTATTCATTGATAACACCCTGCAAAGTGTATACAGTATGAATTTTTACCTGCGTAAAACCTTACTTGTAGACATAACTATTCATGTTTATACTTAACTATTAGTATATCTAATGAAGGATTGTGCTGGATATTGGACTTGAGAAGTCACAGTGGCTGTGCTTACTGAGTACTTCATAAAGCTGCATTGATCTGAAAACTGAGCAATCACCTCCTTTTTGGTGGAAATGTGACCCTAACAAAGAGAAGGTTTTGTATTAATTTTCATTGCATACTGTTTTCTTTCCAAGTGTAGAATTACAGTTTATGAAAGTAGCAGGGAGACAGAGGCTTATTGGATGTTCTTAAGAGGATTTTTGGGATGTTCTCCACAGCAAAGAGGCAAGGAGCTGTCAGCCTTCTCCCTTTGGTAAGCTTGTCTTGGGTGTGCTCAGTCTACAGCGCAGATGCTGGAGGGCAGCAGCTCAGTGTGTGCTCTGCAAGCTCTGCACTAAAATGTTCTGCTGGTTTGAGGTAAATGTAATTGCTGTGTCTTTTTCCTGGAGGCTGAGCTATTCACCTTCCCTGGAAACCAAGAGAAAAAAAACAGCTCTTATTAGTAGATCAAAAAAGAGCAATCTAGCAGCTCGCCTAATGCACAGGTCATGCCACAGCCTGGAGCTGGGCTTTTTGTTAAGAGCAACTCAAATAAGAAAAGTAAGCAAGCCTCCAAACAAAACAGAAACCAAAACTAACAAAGGAAGCATCTGTTATTCAGATGAACTGATATAGGTGAGGGAGGAAAAAACAGCCATCAGACACTTCCAAAGGCTTGCTGCTTTGGCCAGAAATCTGCAGCTTGGAGAAGGCAGGCATTTTATAGTCTCATGATGATGAGAATGCAGGTGTTTTGATGGTGCAATCCTAGGCAAAAGCAGGCTGGGGCATGAAAAGTGACAGACAGTGCTGAGCTAGGATGAAGGAAGACCAAGACTCAGGTCTTACTCTGTTTAGAAGAGTTGAGATGCATGTCCGCAGGACAGCTCTGTTTCTGTTCTCCGGTGTGTTTTTGATGCAATGAGAAATACTGTTGGGAGGAAGGAAACCTCATCCAGCACTGGCCTCTGTTTGCAGCTGGCTTGCTAAAACAGAGCATGGCACTGGTGTGTGGCAGCGCTGAGGGACTTGCTTCGCCACTCTGCACGAGCATCTCTCCGTGGTGGCATGGTAGGAGCCCTGGTTTGCAGGACATCTAGCTTCAGGCTGAGGTGGGTTGGTTTGTTTACAAGTCTGGCACAAGGCAGAGATGCTCAGGTTAGTGGATCAGGAGGGCTATTTGTTCTGGTTACTCTCCCAGTTGCCAGAAGCCCGACTGGTTTGAGGTGAGATAAGAAACGAGGAAGCATTGTTTTAGCTGAATGCCGAATATAAAGAGCGAGTATAATATGCCCACAGGCTGCATCATCGGCACATAAATGTAGTGAACAGGAGAGAGGACAGACTGCTTGTATTGGCACTGCTGTCAGCTCTCATTTTCTCACAGCTGGGGGACCATGAATGCACAGACCCCATTGATGGGATGTCGTGGTTTTAACCTTCTCAGTGGAGGGATTTGTCGGCCCTGAAACGTAACATGTTTCTGTGTGCACCTTTCCAATAGCAAAGGGTTTCACACCTCTTTGCTGAGTGGTCCCTGCCAGCCCCAGAGCTGGCCAGTGCCATGAGGCTTATCTGCTCCTCTTTGTGGAGCAAGAGGTGCCTGGCCTACAGTTTTTCATAGCGATCATCACTCTCATTATTACTGTCTGCAATGTCCGTAGAGCTCAGACTTTAATCAGCAACTGGTGAGAGCATCCTCATAAAATTTTTCTAACCTATGATTTTAGTAGCTTAAAAGTCTTGGCTCCTTGTACTCAGAAGTGAGTAACTTGTGTGAGAGCACATCAAACACTTGAAGCAGCTGCCTAGAATAGGAAGCACGGGATGAGCATGAAGAAACAAGAGTATTTTGTCAGCCTCATTGGAAAATAGCTACAGCAGAGAGAAAATGCTTCCTTTTATGTGATGCAGTTTCTGACATCAAGGCAGAATGCTGACAAGCTGCTGTGGCTTAGAGGACAAGTTGTATGATCTGCATAAAGTCCTTATGATTTCCTGTCTGAAGGCAGAAATGGCTAAAAACCTTCAGAAGAAAGGACCTCTGACAGATTTTGTTGCTGCTAATTTGTTCTGGAGGGTTGGTTGCCACAGGGAGAAGGATTATTGAGATCTCTGCTCTGTGTTACCTGGTTCAAGACAGATGGAGATGTCCTCTGTGTGTGAGCCATTAACCTGTTGCCTGGACCTTGCCTGCATTCATGCATCTTCTGACAGAGCAGCCCTAAAGTGGAGTGGATCAGCTTCCTCCCTGCCATGAACCTTTCTGCTGTTAATGAGAGATGTTTTTTGTTTTGGAAGAAAAACACAGCCACTCTGGCAGGTTTGTTTGTGCCAGCTTTTGACTTGGATGCTTCATGAAAGAGATGAACAGCTTGAAAACAGTGCCCTGGTCCTTTAAATGATCAAGGACAAGTGCAGGAGTCAAGTGGCTTAAAACTTGCTCTGTTCAGCAGGATGGCACAGCACTGCCTTTCTATTCCTTTTCAGTGTACTGGTTTTCACAGCCTTCGAGTGTCATCCACCAATTAATGGCTTTGGAAGTGTTTGCTGTGTGTGGAAATGTTGTGGTGTAGAGAGCTGATTCTGGTGTGTCTTCCTGTAAGTTTGTCCCGTCTGGTGATGCAAGAGTTTTGTAAGTACGATCTGCTTGTTGCAACATCTAAGATTGTAGTGGTTGGTGTGGCAGAGATGTCCAAGCAGTTGGAGATGCCTCTTGTCTTCAGATTTCCTCTGTAAAGCTTGTGGCCCGTTAATGATGAGAGCGAATGCCTTTTGTAATGGGCAGATGGTCGTAGATGCTGGATAAATCTTGTGCCACTCATTGAGGATCTCAGTCCTGGAGTTTGATCTGCCTTTTGTTTGATAAAGGGTTGCTGCACTTGTTCTTGTCTTTTAGAACACCTGCAGTTTCTGTTTCAGAGTGACGCACTGTGGAAAGGACAGGACTGTCTGTGTCTCACTGCCTGGGGCTCTGCACCAGACAAAGTGTTTCGCCTCTGAATCCTTCGCTCGGGAAAAGAGCGGGTGGTGGTTATTCTCTGCAAAGCCAGTTGGAAGTAATTGTGATCCCTTCTTGGTCTGCTCATATTTCAGAGCCCTGGCAGAGATGGTCTCTTAAGATGCCTGGTCCAAGGATTTAAATGCTGGAGCCCAAACCCCTCCCAGCTTTGCTATAATGCCCACATGTGATAGCTCAAGAGCAGAGGACCTGTCATGCTGGCTCCAGCCAAGGTCCAACTCAGCCAGTATCCACTCCCCTGGAGACAACCAGAGTGGATCCTTGGCAGAGGAGAATGAGTCACTGTATTTAACAGTTGCAAGTCTTGTTTTCCTGCAGTTTGCAGATAATTTCTATAACTCGCTCTGAGTAGCAGAACATGCCACAGCGCAATTGTGCGTCACTTGGAAGAAGTATTTCCTCCATCTGGTTGACTTTTTTTCATCTTGTGTCTCATGGTCTTTCTCTGTGCTCCCAACAAGGTTTGCATGACAGCAGAGGCTCCTGGTTTCTTTCTTGCCCTGGTACATAGATGCCTTTTTTTGTGATGCCCACAGCTTAATATTTCATGACTGTATACTGTCTGCCTTGACCGTGCTGCTCTGGAGTCGGCGTGTAGGCAAATGTTTTGTGGATGCTTTGAAGAGGATTAGAACTGACCTTCTGGTTGCAGGGAAAATAGAGTAACGGCACACTTACTTGGAAAAAGCATTCGTTGTGTTGACTTTCTTCCTGGAAGAGTTGTTGAACATACCAAAGAGAAGGAATTTAGAAACATGTGACCCGACATCTATTACTCAGCAGGCATTTTTGTCACACATCTTGCATTTCATCTCTTGCTGAAACGTTAGGCAATTTATCAGTGTTTCCATTCTGTAACTGGACACCCCTTTGCACTGTCTTTCCAGCCAAAACCAAAGCGAGAGCAGTGTTTGCTAATGACGTGATCTCAGCAATTCATCTAGATGAAGACAGAAGTTGGCTGCTCTCTCCATTTATTCACTTAAAGTACCGAAAGCCACAAATGAATTCGTTTCAGTTTTCCAAGTGCTGTGATAAGAAAATAACCAGCCCCGTTTCCTCAAATTTTCCAGAATTGATGTCCATATGCATAAAAAAATCCAACACATCTAAACCCCAACTCACATGTTCCTATTCAAGAGCGCTACTGCTTGACATGGCTTGATGGAAATAACAGTGCATCCAGTGAATTGGTTGTCACGTTCCACAATAGATAGTACACTTTATAGCAGTATAATTTCCTGTGGTCTGTGGGGAGGGCAGGTGTGTGTTGGCTGTGGGTTTTTCTAATCTCCCCTCAGCAAAGGTTTTTATTTGAATGTCTATGGATCTTTGCTTTGTGCATGTAGAGGTATTGCTTGGTATGGACCATGGAGGCAAAGGGGAAGCTTTGCCAGTTACCGTGATTGGTGAGAGCTCTTGCTTGAGGTGACTGATGAAAGGAGGAGCCTAAAATTAAAGTCTACAGATCTCTACTTCTCTGCCAAACCTTGTGTTGTCTCTGTGGAGGTCTGCGTTAAGAGATTGGAGATCCATCAACGGCAATAGAGTAGAAACTGTGTGGTGACTCGTTTTGGTGAAACTTCCTGTGTGTCTTTGTTTCTCTTTCCCATGGGATTTCCTTAAAACGCACTTTCCATTTTCTGGTGGCTGGTGCTAGATTGGATTGAGAAGGGCCTTTGTCTGTGGCAAGGGCTCCCAAACACGAAGATGGCTAATTGATGATGGCTCTGAGCAGAGGAAATTACCTGCCTGATTGAGTGCTGATAGTTTGGTAGGACATTTCTTCTCCTCCTGCTTTTTGGGTTGTCCTACAATACCTGTTGTAGTTTCCTGTGAGACTGGTATCTGCCATGTGTGTAGGATTTGTTCTTCACCTGGGAACAGAATGTGTCTGGTGTTTCTTTAGGAATAGCAGGAGCAAAACCAGGCAGCTGTCATTTGCTCTCTAAAAAGCATTTAGTTGCTGTTTTCCACTATACCACAACACAACACTGCAGAATTCTGTCTCTTGATCCAAGTGCAAGTAGCTTTCTTTGGTCGTTCGTGTTCCTGAAGAAACTTGTGGCAATGCAACACTAAAATTCTGCTGTTTAGGTTGAGGTGTGCCATGGAATTGTCCTTCCCCTGCAGGGGTGGCAGATGTTATGCATTAACCAAGGTGACTTGCCAGTGTAGCTGGCATTAGTGGTCCTGGGAGCTAAACTTCTGTGGGTCGTGGTGTGCCCATGTGTCCTTTCCGCTGTGAGATGGAACTCGGCACAGTCTGGCTTTGCAAAGCAGAGGGAAATGCTGCTGGAGAACTTACTCCTGAAGCTCTGCCTTCCTGCTGGAGCAGGTCCTGTGAAGTGCTAGCCTCTGATGAGCTAAAGCCAAGGGTCTGCTGTCCCACAAGGTGCATGGTGCAGGGGATGGAGAAGCCTTGTGGCAGGCTGGGAGCAGGGAGCATCTGTGGTTGTGTGAGCGCGTTACGTACCCGTGCACCAGAGTGTCTGTCAAGGCTTGGGTTTACAAACAGAGGAGCTCATTAGTTAGAGCAGCCGGATGATGTGGCAGAAGGCCCAGGTTTGGGTAAGCTTTTAGGCAGCTGCTCAGAGGAGGAGGCAATGGTTGAAACATTCATAAACTTGACTGTGAGCAGACTCTTTCCAGTTGCCTCATCCATGGTGGAGATGAGGGAGCACAGCCAGGAGCTGCTGTACTCATCCCAAGAGAGGTGGCAGGGAGCAGCATGCCGCAGAGTTAATTCTCTGCATTAATTCCCATAATAAATTCTGCCTTCAAAAGCCTAAATGAGCAGAGGCCTGCTAGAGCAATACAAAAAGTGGCAGCTTTTCCTATTTTTTTTCCCACCTTGTAAGGTTCGTATGGAGGAGGGTGCTCTTAGGGTCTCAAGAAAAATAACAACAAAACAATACTAAATGCTGGCTATAAAAAAACAACTTTTTTCTTGCACATGTTACAGTGCAGAAATGGAGGCATCTCATGCAAACCCCTTGTGATTTTAGCTTTTATTCTTTGCTGCTTACATAAGTTTAATACTCTCTTTTGTATTTCCCCCTTATATTTAGAAGTAAGGGCACAGTAGTTCAGCCTCTGAACACCTTCAGTCTTTGCATGTCTCACAAGATGGCCAGCAGGTGTGCTAGTACCTGGTTTTACGGCTTCATGTCCCACACGAGCTAGGAGCTCATCTGGTTGTGAGCATTTCCCCAGATTGTCGTTGTCTCGTTTTCATTTGTAAGCTTTCTCCTGTTTTCCTCGTGAAAAGTTACACAGTGGATGGTGTCAGGAGAAGAGTCAGGAATTCAAGGAGAACCGCTGAGCTTGTCCTCAGTTGACCCGCTCACGTCTCTCACCCTGACAGCCCGTGTTAGCAAAGATGACAGTGTGTTAGCCGGAAAAAATAAATTTTCTGCTTCTTGAGAAATTGGCTAATCATTACATGCCTCAGTTTCCCCATTTAAGAATCTGTTCTTTAAATCTGTAAAGCTACTTGTCTTCTCCCAAGCTTGCACCTCTTTCAAACAGGCATGAATTTTGTTATAAGAGTCCTCTGCAGCAGTGCTGTTGTGAATCCAATGTTGCTTCTTACAGACAGGCTCCAAATGTCTTTCTATGCATCACTGGGAGAATGGCCTGCATAACAGAATAGGACTTGAAATTTTCTTTTTTTTGTTTTCTTTTTTTTTGTTTCTTTTTAAGGTGCTTTTGCAGATGTCATGGTTAAAGCCTTCTATTTTTAAAACCTTTAATCTTGGAATGTGGCTCCATAACAGTATATAGTGGGATTTGGAAAAAAGTCTGGTAAAATTGTATATAAGGGATAGTGAAACAGTTAAGTCATGTTAGAGTTGTTAGGATTTCTGCTGCTGCTGCATGCATTTGGTTTCTTTTCTAAAGAATGTTTTTCTTTTTAAAAATACAAATAATGGACCTTCCATTTTAGACAAATATCCCGTTTTTACGATGGTCGGGGTTTTTCCCAGTTAATGACTCTTTTAGTGGGAGCTGCCATGCTCTTTCCATCTGATCTCTGTGCTCTCACCTCTGAGTGTTTCATTTTCAGGAAGGAGAAGGATGCTGGTGCCAGCAGGCAAACTTCAAAAGCTTCATATACAGGGAAGTGTCTGAGGCATTAGGAATGAGCAAAAAAAAACCACCAAAACAACACCAAACTCCCTCAAACTTTTACTGCCATGCAAAGATAACAGGAAAACTTGCTTCTTTGTTCCTCTACTCCTTGTCACGCTAAAGTACTGAAACTGAATAATCCTGGCATCCCCTAAAAAGAACTTGAGACACTTAGGGGCGCTCAATAATTTTAAAAGAAAATAGGATGTTTTACCTGTTGAGTGCTACAGTTGTGCTGTCAAACGCAGTGACTTCAAATGGGACTTGTGGATGCTGCTTAGCTGCAGGACACAGGTAATGGCTCCCTTCCTCCACATGCCATCCTATTGCTGGTGTTTTTCACACTGCAGATCCAAGTGGTACCCAGTAGTGGCGTTCACCCCCATCCCCAGGACCCAGCTCCAGACATTCCAGTGAAGCTGAGTTTGAATTAGGTGATGTTTTTTTGTCCCAAGCCTCCTAAGAGCCTATTGAGAGGCAAGAGGAATGGTGGTTTTTTTTCCCAAGAGCAGCTGAATGCAATGCCCTAGTTACCATGGTTTTTTAAATGGAGTACTTCAGAGGATGCACAAAAGCATCTTTAGTACTTGCAGTACAAGGAGAATGAAAGGACCTAGATTATGTCAGCACTGCAGAGGAGGCTTAAGTGAGTGTCATTCATTCATTGTTAGGAGATGACCCAATTTGGATTGTGTTTACGGAGTGGGAGTGGAGAATGGACCTGTTTCAGATTACTTTTGAGCCTTAAATGTACTTACAGGCTTTGTGTAGGGATTGCGTTGGCTCCTGCTGGGTAAACAGAGCCTTTTGGAGGGTGTTGCCCATGTATTGCCTGAGTGATACATGCTGCCCTTCCTGGCTAGACGTGTGCTGCCAAAACGGGTTGATTCATGCCGCAGTCTCTCCACATGGCAATGTATTGGATGGGGGAAAAATGACTTGTCAGACAGAACTTGCCCAGTTAATTTTTATTTATTTTATTGCATTTTCTTGCAAGGCCTTTAAAGCTTCCTGTTACTATATGATTTGCAGACTGGTTCCAGCCAAGCAGATCCTTAGCTGAGGGCTGTGACCCTGCAAAGGACTGATGAAGGTAATAGGTTGTGCAGACTTCACACAGTGAGATGATTCTCTTTTTGTGTTTTCCCCCCTCCTTTCCGTAAAACAGTGAACGGTTCTGTTTAAAACAACACCTGTGTCATGGTCTGCTGCCTCCTTCTTTTCACCTGGCTGTGTTGGCAATGTCTGCATCTCCTTCTGGAAGGCTGCTTCCTATCTTTTCGATGATTTTGGTCCTGCTGAGAGGAATACACCATCTGCAGATCCCGTGAAGGATGCAGTTTCTCAGATTTTCCTTTTTCCCTTGCAAGGGTTCCTGAAGCCATCACATCAAGTTCAATCCTGAGATAATGCAAACTGCTTTGAGAAGTGTCCATAGCAGAAGCTTCTGTGGGCTTAAACCCACCTGCAGATTTGTGAGGGCAAAGTAAGCTGATAAATGTGAAAAACTTGTAAGGAACAGGAGCTAGGAAGAGCACAGCCTGTCCAGCAAACATTATGTTCTGGTTCAGATGGACCTTGTGAAGACCAGTAGAAATCTGGGTTTCCTTTTAAATTCATTAACAGCATTCTCATTCATTCAGTGGAGCTTGGGTTGCAATCTTCAGCTAACCAATGCTTTAAGCCCATGCCTCTTCCTCTGGAGAGACTCATCTACCTTGCATCCTCCATGGGATGCTTTTAAAGGGAGCTCTTTCTCCATGAAGAGGGAGAGCAAGGCATCCATCCCTTCCCACAGCCATCCCAACAAGCTACAATGTGGTCGGCTCCAAGGGAGCTGTATCCCAGCTCTCATGATATACGGTAGGATGGTTGCTGGAACACTCACTGGAGGAGGAGAGGGCTGCAAGCATTTCAGGAGACTGGCTGGCCTTGGTCCTTTAAAGATACCATCAGCCGCAAAGCCTGGATACATCCAAGCACAAGTGCATCCAAGTCCAGGCTGTGCTGGCACCACCTGACAACTTAAGGGAAGTTGTTGCTCTGTCAGAATCTACATCCAACCTGCTGGCTGGGAAAGTTTCTCTGTTGTGGGAAAAAGTACTAAAATTATGTTAAATGCAGATGTACTGCACAGCTGGAGGTGCGGGTGTGTGGTAAGGTCCCAAGGGTCTGTCAGCACAGCACACCAAGGTCAGAGCAGCACCAAGTTGCTTGTAGCAACTACAGTGTTGAGTGTGTAGAGGCAAACTGGCATTTCTTCCTTTTCCTGGCTTCCTCAGAAGTACAGATGGCAGGTTTTGATAACTAAAGGCTTCATACAGAGGTCTGTCTGGCTTGGGAGATGGGAACCTGAGTTCAGGATTGGATGTGACCCTTTTCTGATGTAGGAGCTTTAGGCTGGCTATTCTATTCAGTTTTATTTTCCTTCCTGTTTTTTTTTTTTTTTTTTTAAATCAAATTTCATACTATTGGTCCAAGTAAAGTATAATGAAAATGGAGTAATTTGTCCTGCCTCTTACACTGCCACTGCTCTGTGTAGTTAGTAGTTTAATGAAAAATGAGGCAAGACAGAGCTCATTTTGCTGTCATATGGCCAAGCTGGCTCTGCAGGACTTAGCAGTAAGATGGGATAGTAATCGGGTGTGATGTTGTGGTCTTTAGGGCAAGACCGCAGGAAGCACATTGTATTCCTTTGAACAGGATGGAGCCTTTCACATGATTTTTTTTTTTTTAAACTAATTCTGTAATCTCGATCTGTTATCTAATAGCAGGAAAACTCCCTAAACTTGAAAACATATTTCATCTGCTTGGGGAGCAAAAGAGTCCATCTTGGTCTGTCTGGAGAGTCCTGGCTCTGGCCCTGGTGCCTTGTTTGGCAGATGCTGGGGGTTGCTCTGCCCAGCACAGCGCATTGAGTCACCTTTAACTTACATTAGGGCTGGAAGGTTTTTCCTCTGTTGCTGTTGGCTCCCCTCCAAGGTATGTTGTGGGCTGTGCAATGCTTGCCCACATGGACCTCCCCCAAACTTCCCCTCCACTGTCTCTCATACCTGAGAAGTTGCTGCAAAGCAGCTTCCTACTGCTGCTTCCCACTTGGTGAAATGTCTGTAGGGCAGTCTGTCATTCATAGGTCCTGACTGAAAAGCTGACTCCTTCCAGAATTCATTGGGATTTCAGAAGGAGTTGTAAAATACCTTTAATGTCAGTGGCTTTGCATCAGGATTAATTACTATTTTTTCCCTTCATCCTTCTTGCTTTTCTCCTAGACTGCTTAGGCATGTGCAGATTATAATTTAATTTCCTCTTGAATTTAACAACTTTAAAAGGACTAGAATCAGCTGCTTGTTGGAGTTGTGATTCGAGATGTAGAAACTTTCACACCTTTCTCTTCTACAGAAGAGAAAGAACTTGAAGCAGATAATGCTTCAAGTGCAAAGAAGAATGGGGTGGCTGTCCTGTAAAGCAATCCCCAGCATGTCTGCCACCAGAGTCCTGTTTCAAGCCCTATGGAGTAATGTTTTGGCATACCCTTTTAATCTCACGTATGACCCTCAGCTTTTAAAGAGCACAGCTGGGCCTGCTTCGTTATCTTGCCAAGTTTGAGTTGCTGTGGTCCACAAGCCCAGAGAGTGGCTTTTCTGCCACTTTATCCCTGATGCTTTTAAGCTGGTTTCAGTGCAACACCCATCTGCTTTCTCCTAATAACTTCATGCCCCTCTTCACACTAATTTGTATAGGTTAGAAACCCTATGGAGTTAATTTGCTACTTGCTGGAGAGATGTAGTCCTAAATTAACTGAGGCAACACAGGCGGGGACTCTGTCAGCCCTGCCAGCTTTTCATATGCCAGCAGCCCATCAAGGGTAGAAACAAATCTGGTGGCTTGCCAGGGCGAGATTGCTAGTGTATTGCCACAGGGTGGCAAGATTCAGAGGACACAGGAAGAGACTCCTTAGAAAGTTGGGCTGTAGTACTTAAGGTGTCCACAAAACAGGTAACACACGTGCTCCGCTCTTTTCGGAGGTTTTGGGGTGGTGCAGCCACACAAGGACCAGCTGCATGGAAGGAAGAGCCTGTGGATTGACTGTGACCAGCCACACACAGAACTGGTGACATCCTTGAGCACCCCTTAAGCTTGTCTGGGCACGGAAGTGCAGGGAGCCTGGAGCTGGCTTGCTCATCACCTGCCTTGGCTGCTCACTGTTGCATCCTGAAGCTCTGGGAGAGCGTGAGCTCTGTTCTTGGAGGTTCTTGAAAGACAAAGGGCAAAGTGCTACAAACCACAACAGCTTCCACTCTAAAAATACCATAAAAGGCTGTGTCCTTAGAAGCTGGGCATAGGAGCAGTTCCCACCCACATTGCAGCAGCATGAGTCACCAGGCTATTGCAACTGCTTTCCATCTGGATGCCCATCTAAAGATGCACCGAGGAACAGAGGGAGGAACGGGAACTGCTCTGTAGTGCTGTGGAAGTGGTGAAGAGTTACAAAGAAGAGGATGACATGCAGACACATGTGAACTTGACCTTTGCTTTCCTTTTGTCAGGTTTTTGTTTGTTTGCTTAGGGGTTTTTTGTTTGTTTTTTGGAACTTCCAGCAAATGCTGTTTGCTGATGATTTGAGCCTAAGGCATTTGCAGCCAAGAGTCTTCTGAATATGCAGAAACCCCAGTTTGCTTTTAGGAATCATACTAATTGCCACATGAATAATATGAAGCTGGAAAACCCCTCTGACATGGAAGTACGTTTTATTTACTCTCTTTAAGCAAAGTTTTTCTCTCTCTATCCTCCTTGTTTTCATCTTCTCTCTCATACCTGGAGCAGAAATGGGCTGTGTGTTCTTGTGACAGATGGTATAAAAGCACATCTCCCTTGCACTGCGTGCTGCTCTTGCCCATACTTTTCATTCAACAAGCAGGTATTAGGGAGTAAATTTGGGTTTGTTTAGGTTTCTTTCCTAAGACTCCACCCACCTGCCCAGGCCCCAGAAAGGCTACGGTTATTGTTTTCTCTTTTCCTTCCCTTTTGCTTGACGTCTTGGCTATCGGGGTTTACCGGAATAACTTTGTCAGTGAGAAATTCTATAAAAAGCTTCCTTTATTTAGACACCAGCCCAGTAATGACATCATGTGGACACGTCTTCCAAGTTCCACCAGGCTGAGCGGACGGAGGGCGGTGGTGGCTGTGAAGCTGAGCCCTGCCTCCTTCCCGATACTCCCCTGTGGTTCTGCTCAGTGGATGTCCTTCAAAATTACTTCAGGCCCCCCAGCACACTTCTGCAGCTCCTTTAGAAAACTTTTTGGTCGTATAGTAAGGTGTGGTGGTCTGGTTGTCTTCCTGCTCATCACTTTCAGGTTAGTCCTCTGAAGTGCTTTTTGGTGGGTAGTCACCCTGACTTCTCAGGGAAGTAGAAGGCTTGCACACTCAGTCACTTCGATGCCACTAAGTTTTGCATCAGGCCAGTTTCAAGTAACTTTGACAGGGAAGAGGTGGACTAAAGGTGCGAATGCCTGCATGAACAGGCATAAAGAAATGGAAGTGGGCATGTGTGAGAGGTACTGCTTATTTTGTGGTGTAGAGAAGGAGGCATCTGGGGAGGGGGCAAGAGTTGGCCACCTGGGCAAGGTTTCTGTACCTTCTGGAGAAGTTATTCCTGGAGAAGTTATGTGGATTTCATATACATCTTTGGAGGAAAAGGCATGCTGTAGTGTGCTAAGCTTCCCCTTGTACATGCTTTGTTAAAATGTTATCACAGGCATTTCCTTACCTACGTGCAGTAATTCCTGGGTATTTTTCTATATGATCAATTAACCAGGGCTTATTTAGTCAATGAAAAGGTACAAAAGTCTCTGCTGGGGGGCATTTAATTGACCTTCCTTAATTCTGCTCATACTGCTGTTGAAGGAAGCTATAGGGTTGCTGTACATCATGGCTATTGCCCCGTAGAGCTGGGAGATTTTGGGCAGCACAGTAACCACTTCTGTCTGTCTATAACACAGATTTTCCAGTCCTACCTAGGTTCTGGGTCAGATGAGAAGCAGTTTCCTGCTCTGTGCTAATAGTTGCTCTGATACTGCTGCTCTATTTGTTGATGTTTTCTCCTTCCCATGTTCACCACCTCAATATTCCAAAGTATTAAAAAACACAAATAAATCCATACTGCACAAATGCTCTGCAGCATGGGTGGTCAAAATACTTTGTTCTCTTTAGAAAGTTATTTTGCAAAGTTAGGTGGTGATAGAAGAAAATACAGATTTGCAGATGCCAGTTTCGGACAGTATCTTGTCTTGAGGTAGGATAGAAAAGTGGGATCTTTGAGGGAGCAAACAAGGTCTTTTCCTGAGGTCTCTTGCTGTGTTCCCTGGCAAAAAAAAATGCCGTGCTCAAAATATAACCTTAATTAAAAAACAAACAAATATGTTTTTACCATTGGGAAGTGACATCTGATAATGTTTTCTCTAAAGAACGGGTGTGGGGATTGGGTATTTTTAGCTGCAGCTATTCTCAAGTTGTTTTGTGACCTTCTGCTAATAATACATTTCTTTAACACTTTCTTTAGAGTTTTGGTAGTTCCAGAAGATTTTTCAGAGAGAGATGGGGGGAAGAGAAGAGGGAGAAGCAGCCCACAGGCAGTAGAACTGTTGAAATCTGTTTTCTGTTGGATTTTTGGTGCCTAAAAGGGTGCAGTGTTAGAGTTGGGTGCATCTTGAGAGGGACCTTTCCCAGGTGAGAGGGGTGGCTTGTGCTTCAGCTTTTCCTCTGGCATGTGAGCAGCTGTGAGATTGGCACTGCCTGCTTCTTAAAGCAGTTGAAAACAAGATCGAGAAAGTGAATTGGAACAAGATTTTATAGTTGAAAGGGGAAAGCCTGGACAGAGGAATGATGTGCTAATGGAGAGGCTGTAGTCTAGGAATCTCCTGGGAGTGCAGATGTAAGGAATGGCAGTTTAAATTTCAGGTCTTTGTGGTTTGGGCTGTGGCTGACTGTCTGGAAGCTCTTGAGATTTACCTGCAGATGTTGTCTCTGAGATAAGAGAGCCAATAAATTCCCGTGTGAAACCTGCAGGTCATCATGAGTCCACAGTCTGCTGGCTTCTCCTCACCTGTTGTTGATAGACTGAAAAACCAGCACAGATCCTGAGAGTCGAAGAAGCTGATCCTGGGCTCTTGTGAAGATCAAAGAAGCTGTTAAAAAGCTTCTCAAAGAGAGTGGTATGAAAAGCAGGAGAGGAGTAGTGTTTTCAGGATGGGTCACTGATGCTGTCTGTCTCTTGGTGGAGATGATCTGGCTTTCAAAGTGAACAGCACACTTAGGTGTTTCCCTGAGCTTGCCTCTGATGGCATTGTGGGAGGAAAGCAATTAAGCTGAGTGTAAATAATAAGGACACCGAGGTGAGGGCAAGTGGGCAGGAGTAAGATGGGCAAGAAGTGTCTGTGCTGCATCTGTGCTGTGCTGCTCCATCACAGTGCGCAGTAGGGAAGCTGAACCCGGCGATGGGGCTGGAGAGGTGTTTGGCTTAGGCTGAGCCTGGGGAAGGGACAAGGAAGGTGTTTTAAGTTGTTGTTTACTTGTTTATTTTATTTTTCAGAACCCAGATCAGTTATCAGTGATTTCTGCTAATTGTCAATAATTGAGATGAAATTAAGGAAACAGTCCCTGAGCTGAGGCCGTTTTGCTTTCCAGCAAATCCTTTCGTGCTGTGGTGCCTTTTTAATGACCGCAGGAACTGTCAGAAATGGCAGACCAGGCTACTGAAGGTGTTGACACTGCATGTAGTCACTGGTCCAGCCTTGGGTCAGAAAAAAAAAAGGGGTTGCTGCTCCCCCAAAAAAACGAGCCCACATCCTGCAGCTGCTGGCCAGGGACAGTGGGCTGTGGAGGTGTTTGCAAGCCCCATGCTGCTCCAGGGCTGGGCAGGACTTGCCCCAGTAAAGGGGATTTTGCTTGAGAGGGGTTATGGATCATTTAACATTAGAAACTTGCTGAAGTGGCCTTTTTCCCTCCCCCTTCCCCCTCCCCTTATTTTTGGGCCTAGACATTACTTATTTGTTTTGAAGCTCATATTTTAGAACTCTGTCTTCAGGAAAGCCTTATGCCAAAGCGATGGCCAGAGTTAAAACCTGAGCTTTCTGAATGAGACCTCCTGGGAGCTTTCATCAGGAAAGAGTGCAGGGCTGATTCTGAGCTCCTGCAGGAGCCTGTTTTCCGTGACTCCACGTTTTCCTTTGTGTCAATTTTGGGGCATAAAGTGGCTATCTTGGTAATGCTTTTGTTGCAGGGAATCCATGCATATATATGAAAGCTGTTTGGGCTTAGCAATGGCTGTCACGGACAGATTTCAGTCAGGACTCTGCAAGGTATCAGCTTGGGGCGCCGTAGTTGAATGTTTCGTATCTTGAATAATACTTAGACTTTTGATGCCTTTCTGAGTTTAGGACCTGACACTTGATACTCTGTCTGCTTAAGAAAAGATTAAATGAAAAATAAGAAGTGATTAAGTATTGCTTTTTTGGGAACTGTAAGCTTGGTACCCTGTTTTCGTATGACACCTGTGTTTAATTCTTTATCATCACTCATTAGCAGAAATGCCCTGGGCTTAGTGCCTGGTGTGAGACTGTTTCCTTTGGTTGCTGAGTAAAGGCACGACATCAGCAAGAGTGGAAGCTTCGTTTGGGTGATTTGGGGATGAAATATGGTGATAAGAGATCTGGCAGGAAGGAAGTGCAGCGTGTGGTGAGAAGGGCAGATTCTCAGAGTATCGTACTTGGAGTATAATACAGCAGATGCTTAGAGGGGACAAAGTATCTTCTGGAGATGGTTTGCAGCTGGAAAATGCAGCTACTTGAAGTCGGGTCAGTACTGCAGAATTGACCCTGTCTCTTCAAGCCATGCTTCTGGAACATCATCTCCTCTGCAGGACAGGTAAAGTGATGGAGTGTGTACTGGAGTGTGCAGTCCCCAGCAGGGTTGGGAAGGGCAGGACCAGGCTGTGCTTGGGTCCAGGCTGGATTTCCTGGGTGGACTCTGAAGGGCCTCTGTCTCAAATCACCCCCTGCTGCTTATTGTTGGGAGTGAGCCTGTTACTCTGCTGAAAACCCTTCCAAAACAGGGAGGGCAGAAACAATCTGGGAAAGCAAGTATTTTCTGATAACGGTGAGCAACAGTACAAGCTTTTGTTTGCAGTCAATGGAAGGAAGTGGGAGAAACATGTAATAGCTCTAGGACAGCACAGGCTTTAGTGCTGCAAAAGAGATTTAGTGCACACACTCATCTAGGAGATGGAGGGGAGGTATCCATAAGGAGAGGCTGCTTGGAATTGGTGGGAAAGGCAGAGCTTTTGTTTTGCTGCAGCTGTGCACCTGTGTGAAGCAGATGCTAAAGGAAGGTCTGTGACCAGTGAGCCAAGATGGGAATGCAGGTCAGCGCTTACATGGCAGATGGCAACTGGGGAGATGAACTCCTTGATTTGTACTCAGGACAAAACTGAAGCAACTGTGTTTTAAATTAAAGGGAGGACTCACAGAGGCACTTCTCTACTCAGCTGACAGTGATGATAAAGAACGAACCAGCTCTGATCTCTGTTCTCTGGAAAGATTCTTCCTACTGAAAAACTTGAGGTTGCATAAAAAACAATGCAAAAAGCTCCCCTGCAATTGCTATTCAATTTTTAAGGCCTTCAGGCGTGTTCTAACTCAAGCAGGGATCTTATTCTTTGTGTTGGACCCACTCTTTATGTTAGAAAAAAAAGTGCCTTTCCTAGCGAAAGGCACTCCACTGCTCTCAGATGCTTATTTATTGGCAACTTCCCTTTTCCAAGCTCTTTTGCACAGTGCAGGGTTCAGCTGTCCTTTGGTAGGATGCATTCAGCTCTCCCAGGTGTTTGATCTTTGAACAGGAAGATTCATTTCCCAAACTGCTGAGGAAATCATCATTCTGCTTGCAAATGCCTTTTGTAGCAGTTAACTGAAATTTTGTATTTATAGGTGAACTGTTTTAAGTGAACTGTCTAGTTGTTGCTTTGTTGAGTGAACATTAAAACATTTTTAAGACAAATGTATCTTTCAAGTTCAGAATAGTTTTGGGGTTTTTTTCTTTAGCTGAGCATGTCTTCAGCTAAGACTGCATCTTGAAATGTAGGTGACACTTGAGTTGTGTTTGTTTTTCTCCTGGGGAGAACATAATTTCTTGCTGCTTTTCAGGACAGCCTTACATGGCTCTCCATTGTACCAAATGCTTGTCTTTATCAATCACTGTCACAAGCTTTCATGTACTTGAACTTCTCCCTCTGCTTTTGATCTCATCCCAAAGCGAGGTCCAGCTTTCACTGGAGAAACCCTTCTCAATCATTTCCATTAATAGACTTGAGCTTGCTGTGTCCCTTTTGACTTGCTTTTATCCCACTTCCATTGCTGTCCATTACGTTCATCAGAAATGCTGAGGACATGCAAAACAGTAAATATAGGTTCTGAGCAGGGTTTTTCTGAAGTTCCTCATGTTGCTTTTCACAGGCATGTTTGATCAAAGGTGCTTAAGGCCTCTGGAAAATCTAGAAATGCGAATATGGCATCTGGTTTGATGTCTGCCCATGTCACCTGGCTCTCCCGGTTATACATCCCCTTGGGTCCTGGGCTTCATGGTGGCAGGCACCTGCAGATTCAGGTTCACACTGGTCCTGCCTGGGGCTCTCCAGGCACCACATGGAGCTGGATTCCAAACAGGGGGCTGGTTCAGGGCATTCATTGTGCTGCTCTTACACTTCTGAGCCCCTTATGGTGTCAAATAAGGATTGAGCCAGATAATGTGCTCAGGCATAGTGTTCTCTCCTCATAAACAGAGCTGAATTCATGCCTGCCTATGGTGATCACAACATCACAGGTGGTTTCCAAACCAGTGGTGAGGAAGACACTGAGTTGGCAAACCTGAATTTGCGGTTCACACTGATTTGAGGCGCCCTAGGGATGCTGGTGGTATACGCTGTTACATGGTGGTACATGCCACAAAGTGTGGCAGTGTTCTGTCACCTCCCTGATGGAGGCGTGCATGCCGGGGCCTTGACCTCGCTGCCAAGGGTTGGGGGAAAGCATTGCCATTGTGGTGAAGCCTGTGGCATGGCAGTGTGGTGATGTCAGCAATCCTTGCCAAGCCTGTGGAGTGGTGTTTAGCTAATTAGGAAATTCCGCCCAGTTCTTAGGGTGTGTTCGCAAGCAAAAAAGTGGTGTTGGGGGTCTTTGGCGTGAACGTGGGGCTGGTGGAGGAGGAGATAAGACTCATTTTATTCCCCAGGCTCACATGCAGATGCACCAGCTGTTTACATCCCTGCACGGGGGACCTGCAAGGCCTTGCTGTGGGACTGGGCACTCCCAGCTGCAGGCACAGGGAGGTGTGTGCCACGCTTGCACGGGATTGTGGTTGGCTGGGGGTGGGTCAGGCCACAGTTTCAAGAGCTCTCGTTTGGCTGTGCTGACGGTAGGGAGCTGGTGCTGCTTAGCCCTTGTCGCTGCCTGGCATGGCAGCTCACCAGCTGCCTGCTACCAGCATTAGGGCTTTGCCAGGGACTGGGAAATTTGCATCTTCTTCCACACTTAACTCTTACCAGCATCCAACGCCAACCTGCCCAGCTGTGTTTTCACCAATCCTCTGAGCATCAGTTAATTGAACTGATAACTTCAGTACAGAAGCTATTGCTGCAGTAATATGGTTTACTCCAAAACATCAGTACCATTTAATTTTCCCTGGCTGGGAAGTTGCTTGTCTGTCTTTCAGCCCCAGTGGCAGGTCTAGTTTTACACTGACCACAGTAAAGTGGTAACAGCCAAACACACTGTGAATTTTAAGATGTATTTTGGAGCCCTGACCAAATGACATAGGTGTTGATTTCAACACTATTAAAAGAACCCAAGAATCTTGGAGTTATTTTTATATTGACTTGTAAGCTGGCAAGCTGCTTTTCACAGGGTGTCCTACATGACCATTTCAGAAGCTGAAGTGTTACCTCTGCCTTAAGTCTTCACCTCTGCTTGGATTTTATAAACATGTTTTCCACTAAGAGAAGAGGGGAGGACTTCTTAGGTGAAAAATTTCCTCAAAGGCAAGACAACGATTACGGGAAGGGACAACTGGTAACAAGAGGTATGGAGGAGGCTAAGGTACTCAACAATCCCTTTGCCTCCGTCTTCACTGGCAGTCAGGCTTCCCAGATCTTTCAAGTCCCTGAATCTCCAGGTGAGGATTGGGGCAGTGAAGTCCCTTGTACTGTAAGCAAAGAGCAGGTTTGAGACCACCTGAAAATGATGAGGCATGAGTCTGTGGGACCTGATGAGAGGTCTGATGTGGGGCTGATGTGGTTGGCAGGCCACTATCCATCATATTTGGAAAGTCACAGTGGTCAGGGAAAGACCATGGTGACTGGAAAAAAGGGAAACATTGCTCTTATTTTAAAGAAGGGTAGAAAGGAGTACCCTGGGAACTACAGACCAGTGAGCCTCACCTCTGTGGCTGGAAAGATCATGGAACAGATGCTCATGGAAGCAATGTTAAGGCACAATGCAAGAGAAGAAGGTGATCTGAAACAGCCAGCATGGCTTCATTATGGGCACATTGTGTGTGACCAACCTGGTGGCCTTTGGTCAACAAGGGAAGACCAACCAATGTCATCTACTTAGAGTTCTGTAAGGCCTTTGACACAATCTCATGTGATATCCTTATCTTTACATTGGAGAGATGTGGATTTGAAGGGTGGACTGTTGGGTAGATAAGAAATTGGCTGGCTGGATGCAACCAGGGCGTTGTGTTCAATGGCTCTAAGTCCATGTGAAGGCCAGTGACAAGTGGTGTCCATCAGGCCTCTGTCTTGGGACTGGTGCTCTGCCATACCTTCACCAGTTAGATCAAGTGCACCAGTGAGTTTGCAGGTGGTGCAAAGCAGAGTGGTGCACTTGACACAGCAGGAGGATGGGATGCCATCCAGAGGGACCTGGACAAACTTGAGAAGTGGGCCCACAAGAACCTCATGAAGGTCAACAAATCCAAGTTCCAAGTGCTGCACCTGGGTCAGGGCAATCACAGACGTGAGCATAGACTGGGAGAAGAACTCATTGAGAGCAGCCCTGTGGAGAAGGACTTGAGAGTGGTGGATGAAAAGCTGGACATGAGCCAGGACTGTGTGCTCAGAGACCAGAATGCCAAACACATCCTGGGCTGCATCAAAAGCAGTGTGACCAGCGGCTCGAGGGAGAGGATTCTCCCCCTCTGCTCTGCTCTGGTGAGACCCCACCTGGAGTGCTGTGTCCAGGTCTGGAGTATCCAGCATATGAAAGATGACTATCTGTTAGAGCAGGGGGGGCACCAAGATGTCCAGAGGGCTGGAGCACCTCTCCTATAAGGACAGGCTGAGAGAGCTGGGGTTGTGCAGCCTGGAGAAGAGCAGGTTCTGGGGAGACCTTAGAGCAGCTTCCAATACTTAAAGGGGGCTTATAAAAAAAGAAAGTGACTTTTTACACAGACACATAGTGATAGGACAAGGGGCAGCAATTTCAAACCAAAAGAGGAGAGATTAAATATTAGGAAGAAATTCTCTGCTCAGGGAGTGGTGAGACACTGGAACAGGTTGCTCAGAGAAGTTCTGGGATATCCCATGCCTGGAAGTGTTCAAAGCCAGGCTGGATGGGGCCCTGAGCAACCTGGTTTAGTGAATGGCTTCCCTGCCCATGGCAGGGATGTTGTAACTGTGTGATCTTTGAAGTCGCTTCCAACTCGTGATTCTATGATTGCGTTTTCTTGTTTAATAAAATGTTGGTTTTGCACAAAAAAAAAAAGAAAGCAAAAATTCCTGTGTCCCTTAAGTAGGGGTGATTTTAGGGGTTATCAACAAGCAAAAGGGAAGGGAAAGATTATGTTATAATTAAAAAGATTGCTTTCATACTCCTTAGAAAAGTTGTGTATCCTAATGCTGTCTTGCATGTAGTTCAAGGCTGGAAAAAAGTTTTGGGAGACATTTTCTCAGTCCTTTCTGGTGTACGATCAAATATTTTTTATTTTTCTGAAGTTTTCTATTGCTGGATATACTTGCATGGGGCTTTGGTAGGAAAAAAGTTAACAAAAGTTCACCCATTAGCATCCAGAGATGCTGTTGGAAGGTAATGCAAGTCCAGGGGACAGCCACTAAAATGGTCAGGGAGTGTCCTCTGCAGAGGCTGCCAAATACAAATAATTTACTGCAAGGGTTCTGTATTTGGAGGCAGTCTGAGCTGATTAAACTCATTAAAATGATTGAAGGAATGAGGGTGGTACTCGGAGAATGTAATTTAAAACACATATTTTCCTAGGGGCTGGGCATTACCCTGGGTCAGCCTAATGGCTGAAGCTGCCTCCCCTCCTAAAAATGGGGAGCAGCCAGGGGCTCTGGCAAGCAGTGCAAGACCCACAAGGTCAGCATACGAGCATAAGTCTCACTTTAACTCAGATGTCTGTAAGTCATTCCCCTCAATAGTTATTTTGGACACGTTTTTCATGAAGAAGCTGCATCTTGTTAGTGGATTTTTAACTTCCTACTCCTTTATTTCATCGGCTGTCCCAGTGACTTTATATAATGAATCATTTGTGATTTGTACATGTTTTAAAAAAGGTGCTGCCTGTCTGTGCCAAAGAGAGCACAGGCTGCCGGCAGCACAATAGCTTACGTTTGCGTCCTTGTTCTTTGGGGTTTGGCCAGGGACCATCGCTGGCTCCGCCGTGCCCAGGGTGACATCTTGGGCATCAGCCAGGACGCGTGTCCTCACCCTGCTGCTTCGGGCACGTGTTAGGTATGGGTTGCCTCTAGCTGACAGTGCCTGCCAAGCCAAAACCAGGAAAAGTTTTAAATAGCAAAAGAAGATGCAAGAGGAGCCTTTAGCTTACCCAAAATTGCCAAGTATAGCTGGAAGGAAGAATGACAGTAGGGATGGTAAAAAGGAAAAGTATTGTGTCCCTTGGTGTTGCTACATTTACCGAAAGGAATAAAAGACAGTATTTTAAGAGGAATGCATGTCCAGTGGAGAATGACCATCATTGTAGCATCCTTTAGTTTATAGTTAAAGAGAAGTAAACTGCTCTTACAGTCTTAAGCAAACAGAAGAAGCCAGTTACAAAGCACTGTGTTTATACAGTTCCTTTCCAGGTCAGTGCATCACCCGAAAAAAGAGGAAATTTTTTTTGTTTTCCCTCTGGCTTTTTTTTGGCCTTTTTATAGCCACTGGAATGAAAGAAGGAGGGAATGCAGAGAGAAAATTAATCTTCAATTCCCAAAGCAGCATGTGGACTTTCGCATTCTTCAGTTTGCTTATTTTTTTAAAATGAAAAATTATTTAAATACTGATGCTTTAAAAAAAATAATTCATGCATCTTGAGATTTTTGTGCGGTCTTCTGTTTGGCTTTTTTTGCTGTTGTTGTCTGTAGAAGATGAGTTCATGTTTAAAAGAGCTTAAAAAGTGTTTGGATGGTCTTTTATTCCCTGTGAGGTCTAAAAATAGAAGCTGACAAAGAATTGCTTATAGACTCACTGCTCTGCTCGGAGGGTTTAGCTTATGTCTAAAGCTGCATCTTCTGACATTGCAACAGCTGAGCTGTGCAGAAGCACTAAGCCTGGGCTTACCCAGCGTAAGCAGGGAGGAGAGCAAATCCCTGTATCAGCCCTCTTGCTTCTCTCCTCCCATCTCCATCCTTGGGCAGATCTTAACCTGACCACCAAGGCACAGCACCAAAAATGTGTGTGAAAATGAGAGCGAGATGTAAGTACTGAGAGCACAGGAAGAAGCATGGTGGGGAGAGGGTTGAAGTTTTATTTGCTGTCAGTGCTACCATCACACTGCTTGTGATGAGTGGATGGGATGGCATGTAATTGCAATCTTACGTGGTTTTAGTTATTTCTATAACTAGAAGACTTGGCCAACGTATTTGGGTTTCTTGATACTGCCATAGTCTAGTGACGAAGTATTATTATCGTTGTGACCACAGCTTGTCACTGTACTGTAAAAACTTGGTGCAAACTGGGAGAATAGAGGGAAATGTGTGTAATCTGCATTATAATGCGTGTAAGCCACATTATAACATACTCAGTGATCATTTACATAAAATGTAATCTGTGTTTTAGGTTATTTGTTTATAAAGGTGGCCACCTCTGAAAGAGTGCAAGGTGTTCTGCACTTTGGGGTCTCCAAGTTGTTATGCCTGGCTGCTGGAGGGGTGACAGCAGGGAAATTCGGCACAGGACCGCCCAGGAAGGTGGGGATAGCTCCATTCACAGGTGCTTATGGGGGGAATTAGAGGAGAGGTGGCGTTATTGACAGCTCATGACGGTGAGCTGTGCTTCCTCTCCCGGTGCTTGCTGGTTGCAAATAGAGCATTGTGCTTTGGGCTGATGTCTTGAGTTTGCACTTGTGAAACCAGCGCTTTGCTTCTGTGAATTGCTGAAAGTGAGAACTAAAACCGTAGGTTTTTATAAACAGTATGTTGGGCTCTGGTGTCCTTTGAACTGTGTTAGCTGTTTGGATGTATCAGGTAGGAGCTGCAAGGGCTGGGAGGTGGCTCAAATGGCATGGCCAGTGCCAGCTCTTCTGCCATGTCAGTGCTGTTGTATTAACAGTTTTAACCTGACCAAAGTCCTCAGAAATGGCCTGGACCCTCCATTGCAGCCCTTCTTGGTGGCAACATGCTCTTAGATAGCTGAAGCTGGGGGTATTACTGTGCCTTTGACTTAGGCAGGGGGGCATGTTCTGCTTGCTGAGTTGCCGGTACAACGTGCCTGCTGGTACGAAGGGGTGCTGGATTCTCAGACCTGCAGGGGAAGCCCCTCTATCCCTTGGCACTCAACCAGGCCAGAAAATGGCCAGAAAAACCACGCCAGGGTTTGTTTTGCAATGTGGATGAGCACAGTTTACCTTCTGCCATTGGGTCCCCTGTTGTTACAGCCTGTTCCCTCCCCACCAGGCTCAGATGCTGCCTGCTCCAATGGGACCTGCCTTTTCCTCCTTGTAGGAGGAAAATCACCTGTTGTGGTAAAGGACCAGGCCTCCATCATTCCAGAACTGCAAAGCTTACCAACGACTTCTTATTTCCTTTGCAGTGAGCCTGGAGGACAAGAGAGCACACGTGTGGATTGCCTCCTGCCTTGCCTTTTCTCCCAGCCACCTACAGTGAGCTCTCACATGCCAGAGGAGCGGAGGGTGGAGGAGAGCCACTGCACAGAGCTGGGGCAGCACGAGTGAGCCAAAGGGCATTTGATCAGTGCACTGTGGCAACTGGGGGCCCTCACCACCCCGCAACAGGGACAGCTGGCTCCTGCCAGGTAGATGCCCGCAGGGGAGTGGACAACTCCAGCTGAGCTGATGCATCTCGGCACCTGATACAAGGCTCAGGTAAGGGAGCTTGGAGCTGGGCTGTGTTTTCATCCTGTCTTTTCTGAACTCACAGACTGGCTTTGGAGCAGATGAGAATCACCATTGTGTGCTGTGGGTACACATGCTAATAAATCAGCAGGATCTCATCTGCAGTGATGCTGTCCCCTGGTTTGTTGGGATATAGCTGATGGCATCAAAGTGAGTTGCAGTTCTCCCTTGGGTGTTCCCAGTATCTCTGCTGTAGGAGGTGACCATGTTTTTATCCAGCACAGCAACCTATGCAGTTTCAGATACAATGCAAGTTTCCTAGGGCAGGAGCTCATTTGAATTTTCTGTAACACATCTGTGATTCATCTAAAGTGATCTATGTGCGGTCATTTTCAAAGACCCCAAGACAGTTAAAACATAAACCTCCCTACAATTCAGCTGGTGCTCCTTATACTCTTCAAACAAACAAAAAAGCTTGCTTGTGTGCTCTTGGACTGTAGTCAAGGAAATAAACATGCAAACAGGATGTCCTGTATCTTGGTTCATCCTGCTTGGTAGTAATTTCATTCCTGAAGTCATAATTCACTTTGTGGATGCAGGTCTTGATTTCCGTTCCAGTAGCAGGGTTTTAAGCGTGAGCCAGGTTTGGGCTGAGGCTGGTGATGCACAGAGCAGTGATATGTTGTTTTGAAGCCGGTGCCTGGTCAGGATGTTTGCAGTCTGGGTTTGTTAGTGAGAGGGGCTGCAGATGGGGATCACTAGAAATGCTCGGTTCAAGCACATTGAATGTGTTGTCCATTTTGGAATAGAAATTGGTTTTCTAGTAAAAAAAATACTGCAGCAGCAGCAGCACTGGAGGTGGAGGTGCTGGTCAGTCTTGTACCAAGTCCTCAGGAGCAGCTTGACTTTCACGTAGGGGCTGGTTCTCACAAAGCAGAAGCTCTGCCTGCAGTCAGTAGCGTGTGGCCATCACTTCCTCTTCGTCTCGGTCTCCTCTGGGGCACACGGCACACAGTCACGCGTGCCAGCGCCCGCCTGCAACAGCCCACAGCCCCTCCTAGATATTTTGGGAGGCTCTGAGGTTTCCTTGGGCCATGGTGCAGTTGAAGCACCATGCTCATTTTGGCTGAGCTTGGCAGGTATGTGCAGTGGTGTACCTCTGTGGCTGTGGTTCTGAAAGGCTTTAAGCATGTGGGAGAAGAGCCTCTGATGACAGTTCCCCTCACCTTGCTGCTGCTGACTGTGCCTGGTATATTTTACCGGTCAACCAGGATGGGCAGTTTGCTCCAAGCCATGAGTCTGTGTGGTTTGAAGTGTGTTGAGGTGCATTTCTCATGCACTTTAAAAAAACCATGATAGGGTTTTTTAGCCCCTCGTACTGGTTTGCATGCCCAGGTTTGTTCCATGGCGTGCAAGTGCATGTCACCCTGCAATTAATACTGGCTTTAGAAGTGAAAGCAGTGCTTTGCTGGGACGTGGTGTAGACTGCAGGTGTGAGTCGTCAGAGGGTCTCACCTCTTAGCATATATTGTGTAAGCATTTGCATTTGCATAGATGCATAAGCCTTTCCTTTAAAACTGTTCCCTAAAGGAAAAATTGTAGGCTTATAACATAGATAGCTAAAGACATAAAATGCTGTGTTAAAATGTTCTTTTAAAATAGAATATGAAACAGGAACAGTGACTTGTTGAGTTTCAGCAGTGGTGGATGTGGTTGTAGTAAGTATATACCTTTTTTTACTTTATTCCACAGCAGTAGTTTCAGTCTGATAGAGGCCAGAATGACGGTGAAGTACAGTGTGTCAAAATGTGCTTTTTTTTCTTCTCCTAGCAGCACTCTCTATTTAAAGTTAAATAGGTACATTCAGAATGTGAACACACATTCACCTAAAACCATTTCTCCTTTTTCAGTGACCTTCTGCCAGATAACCAAAACAGATAGTCTTAATCTCAAATGGCTTGAGTAAATGCTGTTTTACAGTACAAAAGATTTAAAAATTGGATTCCAGAATATCTTCAAATCCAGCCCAGGATTGAGAACATGTTGCTGTGCTATGCTTCCTAAAAAGAGATTTTACTGATATCTTCATTTTCAAAAGCAAGTACTGGCAGGGCAATTGCTGTTGGATTTATAAGCATGAGACATAGAGTTGTGGCTGGAGGTAACAGGGGACATGCGTGTGTGTCCTGGGCTGTGTCACAAGGAATGCTGTTGCTGGGCCATGGGATAAGTTTGATTCTTTATCTGGGCAGTGGGCAGGGTTGCAACAATGGCTTGGGTGACTGGGGGACGGAGGTTCCCATGCTCCCAGCCAGGCTGGTCCCTCTGAGTACCACCTCACGTGGGGCAATGGGAGCTCAGCAGATTTGACTGGAAAGATGTGGGGAAGGTTATAGCAGTAAATCTGCTTTATGGAGATCCCAGCTGGTGAATTAATTTCAGGAAAGTTGTTTTCATCCAAAAATTTGGTATTTTACTTCAAGTTTACTGATGGCTAGATAGTGTTCAATGGGGGTAGGTAGTAACATGCATTTTCATTAAGCATCTTTAGGCTTGCTCTTGCTGGGATTAATTTTTACTTCCTTAAATTGTAAACTGGAAGCTGCAAGTTTGTGTGAGATGACAGATTGTGGGTGTTTTCAACTTGTCCTTTTTAAAAGGAACTACTTGATAACTTTGTTTCCCAGTTGAATTTAAGTGTGTGTGGCTTGGAGCTTTCCGTTATTAATGTCCCAGTAAATTTATGTAATACCATTGTTGCAGTGTTCACATTTTCTTACCATTCCTGTTCATAGAAGCTTCATCTTGTGTGTTTGTCGTGGGAAAAAAATCTGTTTGCTAGGAAAATACAGTACTGGCAGGAGAAAGTTTGGTCTCAGGCTTGAGAAAATAATTGGAGTGGTGTTACAAAAAAAAAAAAGAAAATGTGCAGTCATACATAGGTATATGGAGAAGCATGGCAGGTACAGCCTGTTTCTTTTTGCAGGAAGCCTGTTTATATCAAGATAAAAAATGGTGTGTTTCCTCAAACCCTTCAGAAAATAAAGTGTCTCAGTAGTTTCCATGTACACAAGGTGTCATTTTCCTCACGCAAATGCTATATAACATCATGGTGTCAAACTACTCTGGAGTTTGAGTATGTGCAGAATGAAATAAAAACGATATCCATATTCAATATAGGCTATTACAGAGCTAAGCTATATCCTGCTCCCTCTCTGGAGTACTTTGAAAATCATCTACTTGAGCATAGCACTGTCTCTGTACTCCACAAAGCAGCAGTGTTGTGATCAGATGCTGAGGATGGTGCAGCCGCTTGCTATCGCTGTCCTTCCCACTGCCATTTTCTCTGCTTTCAAATTTTTTCCTAAATTTGGGCTTTTGTACTGTTATAGTAGAAAGAGAAAACAAATGTACATACTCCAGGCATGAGATGCAAAACTGGCTCATGTGCACCAGTCTGGTGTGTCTGGCTGCAGAGAGGCTATTGCAGAGGTGGATGCCAAAGTATATGTGTTCTTGCTGTCCAAGTTGCTCTTCCTTTGGTTATTCTATTACGGAGTGTGGTCAGAGATGTTCAGAATAGCTTTCACTTTGTAAACATCTTGAACATTTTCCCATTTAATTTGACGTACAGTTTATTTTTGCCCTGTAGCCTGTAGAATATTTGTATTTTTAGCAGCACGTAAAGGACATAATTTGAATTTTTTGGCCCTGTAACAATCAAAAAAACAGTGTCAGAAGTGGGGGAGTGAAATTGCCTTTGAGTTAAACTTCACAAGAGAAGGAGGAGATGCAGATATATTAGGTGACACTGTAAGACAGTTACTCAGACCTTGCTACTTTGAAAAATTAAGCTGTGATTAAAACGTATTGAGCAAAATTCACGCTTGAAGTAAGAGCTTCAGCTTGAAAAAATAAAAGAACAAAACACACTGTACTATCTCTACCCTTGCTCTGTTTTGATTGTTGAGTCAGTAATGGGGAAAGATAAACCCATTCCTGTCATGAATTTGAAGAATTTGCTTTTTTCAAGTGTCTATATGGATTAGTGTCAAGTGGTGCCGTGCCTGTGCTGTTGGCTGATAATAGGTCACTGAAGAGCTGTCCTCATAGTCCTGGTTATATTGCATGTGGTATAATATTTCTATCACACTGCTGGCAACTAGGAGTAATGGCTGCTTCCAAAATGAAGAGTTAGGGAAAGATGGATCTCCCAGCCATCTCCATCCATGCCTGAAAGACATGGCATCAAGCAGGTCGCATTAAGAAGCTGTTGAGACAAATAATCTCTTGCAGATGTCTGAAGGTGTGGAGAAGTGGGCTGAGCCTTGGAGAGTGGTGATGTTTTTGCTCATCATATCTCCCCCAGATTTTTTCCCCTCAAGGAATAATCACATCCTTCAGAAGATCCCAAGTGTGACGCCTTTGGCTGCTCTGGCTTGTTTGGTGGCAAGCACCACTGCTGAGATGCTGCTTCAACCAGAAGCTGGGTTAGGCTGACCTGTGACAAGAACCCTTCATGTTCCTCCTAAAGGGAGGTTGTGATGGTTCCTGGTATCCCTTAGAGAGCTGCAATGGTCCAAAGATTTGGGTAATGTGGCCTGCAGAGGCCTGGCTTTAGCCTCCCCCTTGCTCAGGTTCGGTTGTGTCCTCGTGCAGGGAGTGGGGAGCTGGCAGTCCTGCTGTGTGCAAGCAAGCTCTGCAAATGCTTTGTACAGTAGCTTTTCAACCTCAGCCTAATTTTAGCTATTTGATATGGATGGGAGCTAAAGTTGTCAGCGAACGTGTTTTGTATTAGCACTTTACTAAATACTTCTCATGGTGTCTACACATTTATGTATCTCCTCCCCTCCTTTTTTTTTCTTACAGCTTCTGATATGAAGAAGGATATAGAGTCTTTAATAGCCCAGGAAAAAGCAGAGATCGTTGCCAAGTATGAGAAGGTACCAGCCTCGAGTTTCTCCCCAACATGCTGGCTAAGGCTGAAACTATTTAGTAGATAGGAATGCTTCAAATAAGAATTGTTTCCCTGCAGACATCGCCCCAATAACCCTCATGCCATCAGGCTTCATGCCAGCTCTCCCTGCATTCTTCTGCCAGCACATCCCCTTTCCCTATATTCCTGGAGTTTCTTGAGGCTCCCGTGTGCGCTCAGTACAGATCCTGAAAGGTGCTGGGCTTCTAGTGCTTCAGTGCTCCCTTAACATCAGGACAGCTTGTGCCTGCCAGCCCTGGTTTCTCTGATGTGCAGCCCTTCCCAGCCTGTAGCAGAGGCATACCTGGAATGTTGGATAGGCTGAACTTGCCCATTTTTCTCTTCCTGTGTTGCCTTTGTCTTTTTAGCACAGGTTTTGCATTTCTCATTCTGTGCCTTTCAGCATGTGGAGAGAGAGGGATATGGGCTCTGGGGATGGGACGAGGTCATTCCTGATGCTGGGACCAGCTCACAAATGTCCTTTCTGCTTTCAGGGCAGACAGGAAGGAGCTCCGATTGACCACTGGGAAGATGCCGATTTCACCCTGTATAAAGTTACAGACCGGTTTGGATTCCTGCAGTAAGTCCTGCTGCCTAATCCCTGTCTCCTCTGACCTGTGTGTGTGTGTGGACCATCCTCCTGCACCGAGCATGACAGGCCCAGCATCTTTCCTATAAGCTGCTCTGTGGGTTGGCTTGATGAATCCCAAATGCAGGAGGAAAGATGAGATGGGCCTCCTTCCTCAGCAATGTATGTTCAAACACCGATGCTTTGAATCTGCTCTAAGGTGAGGCTCAGAAATGGTTTCCTATCACAAGCCTGGCATTAGAAGGTGCAGTCTGGTGCTCCCGTGCCTCCATGAAGAACCACGGTCCGTCACAGAGGGAGAGGGTCTTGTGTTTGCACCTAATGATTCAGGGAGGTACAGGAAGAGAGGAGACAAGATATCTGTTCATCTTTGGTTCCCTTAGGATATCCCCATCCGAAGCAAGGCACAGATGAATTAGATGCACGCCTCCTGCCTGGGAAGAATGCATAAAAGAACTATTTTTATTCCAGATCTGAACAAAAGTTATAATAGTAGGTGTTCTGTGTGTAGGAGTGGGCTTTGAAGCAATTGCTGTCCAGAAATTCCTCTTCCCTGCGCTTTTAATTGCTTGATAATGTGTGTATTGAAGAGGAGCTATATGCCCAGGATTTCCAGTTATGTCCAGTGCTTGGTTACGCCCCAGGAGCTCCTGTTGGGTAGTGGAGTTTCTTGCCCACAAAGTAACCAGTGACCCCTTGCTTTTCCAGCGAGCAGGAGCTGCCAACCCGCACCGCCTTGGAGGAGAAGGTGAGAGCTGCCAGCTCTGTCATCATGGATGTGGCATCCTTATCACACCATCTGGGGAGGGAATGTTTTTTGAGGAAACGAGTGTGCAAGTGAGAGTGAAGCAGGCAGCCAGCACCCACTGGTCACTGCTGCTCACCCAGAGGTGGGAACTCTGCAGAATGCCCAGCTGGTGGAGTTTTTATTTTCCTGGGTCAGGCATCTCTTCCTCCACACTGCACTGAAAAAGCACCTTTTCAAGCAATTTTGGGCTTTTCCCTCTGCTTTGGCATAGTGCTCAGCAGCTGTTTGAAAAGGGGACTGCATGTTCAGGGGAAAGAGGTCATCTCCATCCTCATCTGCCCTGAGGCGAGAGCATGTCCTCTGTTAGGATCCTGCTAATGGGGAGTCAACAGCATCATGTTTCTGCCAGTCTGGTACAGTGATACAGTTTGAGGCTAGCTGAACCTGCAAATGTTTTTATTGTCAAGGAATACTCCTCTTGGACGTGCTTTCTCTGTGTTAAGCCTGTGTGTCTTGCCATTTTTACCAATGCTGCTTTTAATGACTATGGGTTGAAATTACCAGTTTCTGCAAGCAGCAGTGGGTTATTCCCATCTCTAATGTGAAGTCTTTGCATGGAAGTTTAAATCTAAGAGGATGCAGTTTTGTGTTTTCATGAGGTATCTTCTGGGGCTTTTTTTTTAAAATTTGTCTTCTTTTCCCTCCGCCAGCAAAAACAGCAGGAAATTGAACGTGTGGACAAGTGGCTTAAGATGCTGAAGAAATGGGGCAAATACAGAAACAGTGACAAGGTAAGGAGGAAAAGAAAGAGCATGTGTCTGGAAGGGTGGGTCTGATACATCCTTATGGTGAGTCAGACTTTCAAAAAGTTGATAGAGAAACCAGAGATCACTGGAACATTGTCTAATTCTACTCGTCGGTCTTTAATATTTTAAACCTTTCCTTGAAAATACTGGGTTACCAGTCGAGGGAAAAGTCCTATTCTGACTTCCATGGTTTTCAAAAGGGTTTCGTAAGCATTGCTGATGTGTTTGCACTTCTGCTTCCCTGTGCAAGCAGGAGCACAGCAGAGATGTTTATGTGCCCAGCTGGGTCCCTGCCCTGTGAGAGCAGAGGGCAGTGCACACCACAGGTTGCTTCTGTGTCTCCACTTCCTGGGAATGATGTGGGAAATGTGACTGATATGGTCCAGTTCATCTTCCTTGTAATTCTCCTTGGAGGAAGAGTTATTTGTCTAGAACATCACCTGGATTTTCTATTTTGCTCCTAGCTGTGCCTGTGAAAAGCCACTTCACTGTTAGGTTTGTGTCCACCTGTCTGTGAAAATCAAGGATGGAGACAGCCTTCATGTTTAGCAGGAGGAGTGGGGTGTTTGTCTGGATTGCTCCCGCCGAGAGTCCTTGGGAGAAATTTGGGCTTGGTTAAAAGGGTTATGTAGAGAGAAATACCTCAAGTGAGAATATGTGCATAGCTGTAGGGATAATGTCAAGCAGAGCCCAGCCATCAGGAGGGATGTCCGGTTCACCCAGCTGTAGTCTTATCCTTTTTTTAAAAAAAAAAAACACAACAAAACCAAAATCATATTGATTACGGCAGGGATGGGGTGTAGATGGGTTTGGGACTTTTTAGTCTTTTTGTTTACTTCAGAGTAGTTCTAATTATTTTGTTCATTGGTGATGCTCCACAGGCAAAATTGGAGGCTCTCCTGTGGCTTGTTTTTTTCTAATTGGAAGTTAGCACTAACTGGTTAGTGGCCTTGTGGGTAAACCACAGAATTCCAGCAGAGTGCAGGGAATTCCTTTGGGTCCTGGAGGATGTTTGGGGTGGGTAATGATGAGTGGTTTTAGCACACCTTCGCTTCCCTGGGTCAGCCAGTGGGGACAGACAGAATCTGTCATGAGGGGTGTGGAGCAGTAGTGATCCCCATCTATTTTGGATTTACTTCAATAATTAGTGGGTGTGTTAAACACACTGTGCCTGACATCACTCAGGTCTGCTGGATGGCGAAGGGTTAGACCGGCAAGTGGGGTTTGAGGGTCTTTGGGTCAGAAAATCACAGAGCTCTTGTAGTAGAATAAAGGACGTTATTTATAACAGCCTGTAAATGGTCGATGGCTCTTGGGCACAGAGATGGCATTGTCTTCATGCTGGGGGACTGGAAATGGCTGTCCCCTCTCCCAGCAGACAGAGAAGCAGTGCTTGGCCCCAAGCAGGGAAGGAGCAGTCTGGTGACCCTGGAGTAGAAAGGAGCTTTGGTTTCAGTCCCGTCCAGCCCCACACCCTGCTGCCTTGTGCCAAGTCAAGTGCAGGCAGGGCAGTCTGTAGCAGCCACACAGACCCTGAGAGGCACAAAAGCAGTGCTTTAAAAAAAAAAAAAAGTAAAATTAGGTTGTACCCTTCACCTTGATGTGCAGCCCCATGCTCTTATGTCAGGAGCATGGAAGCTGCTCGGATATTCCTGCTGCCATGGCTGGATGCAGTTCAGCTGTGGCATTTCAAGGACCTTATGCTGGGATCACAGTCATGCCCTTGAGATGGCTACGTTTTCTTTTCTAACTAAAGTAAATGTGACAAGCCCTTGATCTGATTTTTCTAAAGCAGAGCGGGTTGGTTTTGTTCCCTCTCTGAGCACTCAGGCCGACACATCTGCCTTGCACGTTTTCTTCAGGTTTGTCTTTGCCACTTTGCTGACACGATAGAAACCAGAGTGTCACAAGACAGCAGCTCCATGTTATTTTAACAATGACTAGGATGTCATCTTCGAAAAATTCCTCTTACTGAAGACAGGAATCTTCCCTTTGATGTTCATTTTGATACGCTGTGCTTTATTAGAAGGAAAAAAGTCGTGTTGCAGGAACCACAGGCAGTTTCACAGAGAAGTTGCCCTGACTTTGACTTCATGAATGATGTAAAAACCCATCTTATTTTCCAGGCTGGGACTTTCTGGACTTCAGGGCCGACCTTTTGAGTTCCAGTTCATATGCTGGAGCTGGCAGACATCTGATCATATTGAGTGCTTGATGAAGAGGGACTTAACCAAGCAGGCCACCGTGTTTTGCAGCATCTTAGTACCCAATCGGGGCTTAGGTTGTTGCCTCAATGTCTGTGTTGTGAAACGTCTGCAGGCAGGGAGAGGTTTTGTACCTATCCAGGGCGCTGACCCCAAAGCAGCCACCCATCAGTGGGCAAGAAAGCAGGTTTTTCAGACCCCTGGCATGAGCCATTGCCAGAGAGAGCAGCAGGTTTGGCTTTCTGTTCCCTCACCTGCAGCCAGTGTGCATCCCTGAGTGCTGCTGGTTGCAGTCTGGGTCTTGTGACTGGCACAGATTATAGGAAATCAGGGTGGAAAAAAAGGGGAAGACCTTTTACAGCTCCTAGTCCAGAATGGCCTGACCATGCCTAAAATAATTTCTGGCATAACCTGTTTCAGGATGAGAAACAAATAGGATTATCTTAATTAAAGTGATGTCCTGAGGCTCCCTGTGCTCATTATCACTTCGGATCTGTCTCTGTGTCTCTTCTCAACATATTTTGTAGCGATATGATTTAATTTCAGTAGCAACATCAGCAAAAAGTGACACCAGCAGAATTCCTTGCATGGGTGGGGTTAGAATGATGCAATAGTGCTTTTTTCTGGCTGTACTTACATGAAGGAAAGGGCACAAAAATAAAGGAGTCCATGGAAGTACCACACTTTTGCAGATTTAAGCTATGTCAAACTTGTAAAAACTGCTAAATTGCATTACTCAGGGCTCAGCACAGGGAGGGTTGTGTGGTCTGTGTTCTCTTCACTGCTGATTTGATCCCAGGTTTAAATCCCAACCTGACTCTGCTTGGGAAATAGTTGGTGCATGTAAGAATATAACAGTTCAGGCAGCACAGTTCTGCAGAGAAAAAAGGCTCTGCTGTGTGCACTCCAGCAGTGGGATAATTTATTCATCATAGCCCTGAAATAGATGGCTTGCAGCCAGAAGCATCAGTCGTAGGGAGAGGATATGACCTCTGCATCCTTTGCAAGCTGTGTCTTGTTGCTGTCCATGTGGGATGGGACCTTTAGAAAGGGATGTCTTTGGTCAGAGATGTCTGGTTTTTAGGCAAAGCCTGCCTTTGTGCATGGGGGTAGCCTGGTCTCTGCTAAGGTCACGGGAGTGCAGGGCGCTTAATCCAGTGCATGCCAGCAAAGCGGTTTAGGATGAATTGGGGATCTGTATGGACTGACACAGCCCCCCAGGAGCGAATAGTCTGCTAATGCCAGGGAGAGCCAGCAGATGTTTGTCATGTCAGGGTTGGCTGAAGTCAGGTCTCTTGCATGCAAATGCAATGGGAAAGAAAGGGGGTTGCATCTGGGAGCTGCAGGGTGGTTTCACCTGCCTTTTTTTAATTTTTTCATTTTGGAAAAGCAGGTTGCGTTTTTTTCTTCTCCAGAGGTAGCCCAGGCAATAAAGGTAAATGCCTACCCACAGCCCATCAGCTTTAGAATTTAAATTTGCCCCTGCTTTGCTGCTGGAGCCCCTGCAGACCTGGCGACACCTCGTCTGGCATAGCTGCATAGGCTCCAGCTGCAGGCACAGCAGCCAAGATGGGAGTAAGCATTATCTGTATGAAAAAAAGCCACATGCAGTGATGTCCCATCTGCCAAGTGTCTTGCACAGCCACATCATCAGTCAGTCATCTTTGTGCAGTCATCTGGCTTTGTGGTACAAAAAAGAAATCCTCTTTTCCGGGGTGATGGTTGTTGTTGTTGTGGTAGTGAAGATCTTCATAGCTCAGTTCCCCTGGTGCATCACTGGTAGAGGATGTGAAGAAGTCCTTCCTCTCCAGAAGGATCACTCTTTGAGCCCTAAAGGAATTGAGGAAGAGGGACTGCCCCCCACCTCAGGGTGTTGGAGACATATGTGGGTATAGAAAGAGGCTTGAAAGGGATATCACCATGCATACCCAAACTTTGGACATTGCTCCTGCAGTCTGTTCCTGGTGAGCCATGCACATGGCTGAGAAGCTAACAGTGACAGACTCCAAAGTGTGAAAGTGAACTGCAATGTGTATGTTCTGCTTTAAAAACCAACCCATGTCTCCCAAACCCTTTTTAACTGCAGTGTCTTAACTACTGCAAAAACAGGTTCTGTCTTTAAAGGCAGTAACTCCGCTCTTCTAGTTAAAGACCTGGAACACTTGGTCGGGTACTTCTCAGTGGAGATTTCTGGTGCAGGAAGATGGAGCTCAGGACTGTACTTCAATAGTCTTCCCCATCCCAATTACCAGAAGGAAAATATATGGGGAAGGGAGAGATAGGGATGGGGTGGTGATGGCCTCTATGCCACAACCTTTGTCTGCTAAAGCCTAGAGAAGGAAGATGATCCCATGGCAAAGTCTGGAGCGAGTTTCAAACACTGTGGGTTCAGTCCTTGGCCTTTCTGCACAGTGTGTTGAACTGTTGCATTGACCACAAGCAGCTCCATTCGTGGAGCGGGATGATGTCCTTTTGTCCTGTCCTGCATTGGTCAGTCTGTCAGTCTGCATAGGACATGATCTAGTTGCTCTCTTCCCATCTATAAGCGCTGAGCAGCCCATAAGAGATTGAAGACTCTGATCTTGAGGGTTGTTTTTGGTTCTCACATGAAACAGGAGTTGTCATCACCTGATGCCTTACCTCTGTCACTTCATCCCAGCGTAAATGCTGCTTGTAATGGTAACTTCCCTGTTTTCCTTCAAGTTTCACAATGCAGAAAAGTTGCTCATTTTTCCTCTGCGTGACTCACAGCTCGGAGGTTTATCACTTTCATGTCTGGAGGCGGTGGGAGGAGGAAAGCCCTGGGATAAATAACACGAAGGCATTTCAGTTCAGTTCCATCTCAGCATGTTTTGTAACTCCCCTGTTCCTTCCACACTTGTGCAAAGAAAATCGTTAGAGACATTTACTATACGCCACTGAGGGTTGCACTCATTAAAGTACAGCAGTACCAGCTTTGGGAATTCAAAACAAAATTATTTTCTTCCCACAGAGCTAAGCATCACCTACCCTGGCAACTGTGTCAGTCAGTCTCTCCTAATGCATTGGAAATAAGCATTTTTTTCTGAATCTGTGTTTTTATCAGAATTGGTTCATGCTCCAGTTTCTTGATCCCACCGCAGCTTTTGATTCATGAAGGCATGAGTGCTTGCAAGAGCCAGGCTTTCGTGGGTGCCTTGCCAGTACTACTTTGGGGATGTGGTTCATCTTTGTGTCTCTTGATGCACTGCACTTCTTTCATCCTGATTTAATGACTCTCAGGAACTGGATCTTTCAGCTATGGAGATGTTGTTCTGCATGGTGTGAAGGTTTGCTGTCCTCAGAAGCACCTTCCCACGTGGGCTTGGACGAGCAGAACCAACTGCCCTGGATGTGCAGCTGGTGACTTGGTGATGCCCCTCTTAAAATGCAGGATGCTGTTGAGCAGGATGGTGACCTTCTGTGGGTGTGTCTTGCTACTGAGGTTGCTTTTTAGGGGGCAGCTCTTGGTGTATACAGAGGGGAGGGCAGGATCTGGTAAAGGATTTCTGTAGGATTCGGTCTTGGCTATACATTTGACCTTCAAAGCTGGTGCTAAGCAGCACTTGGGCAAAGCAAGCATTTGGGAAGTCCAGAGGACTGGATTTTGAATGTTGAATGTGACTTACAGGATCAGGATACATTACACTGACACTTTCTGTGTCAGCAGAAATACTGAAATATTTATCATAATGGAGTGGAAAAGCATTCTCACACACATCTAATTCTCCTAGTACTACATGGTGATCCTGACACTTACTATAGAGCTGGTTTATATACCTATTTTGGCTGGGATGGTGATGTTAATTCTTGGCTGTCCCCTAACCTGTCTGTTTGAACTCCACCTCCTGTCTTGCCTCATGTTTTCTTGTCCTGACTCTTCAGCCCATTGCTGGGTTTTGCTGTGGGTAGGCACAGTGCTGCTGTGCAGACAGGAACAAAATGAGGGGTGTGGGTCTGTGCTACAGAGACTGCGAGCCAGCATAGTGCCATGGTTGTGGTCTTTATATCTTTGTGAAAGCTTGGCGTTAAAAAGTCAGGCTGGGAGTAAAAAAAGGCAGTGGTACGAGGTGGGTCAGAAAGGAAAGGTGACAGGAGCAGATGTTCAGCTTGGTGTAAGAGATGCAAAGGCAGTGCAGCAGGCCTGTGTCCAGAAAGCCGCCTCCTGGGATCCCAGTGCTCTCCTGTGAATTGCAGCCCTTCTCTTGCATCAGCCTGGATTGCATGAAGCAGAACAACGTTTGGTAAAAAAAAAGGGGATTTGAAGATGGGCAGGTGCATTTGTACCAGGCAGTGGCAGTAGCTCAAGCTGATTGCCTGGTTGGCTGCTGCCCTGCTGAGCCTCGAGCTCATTCCCATGACTGGAAATCCAGCACCTTTGTCCCCTCCTAAGGGATTGTCTGGTTCTGAGGGAGCACCATGTCACAACATAAATACCCTCCATGGCTGGAGGCCAGCCATGTGCTGCGGGTCCTCAGGAGCCTGGAGGAGTGCTGCAGTTGGTTTCGTGCTGCAGCTGCAAGGCATTTCACGGGTGGGATGAATGAAAGGATGGAAAATCTCCGAAATGGAGCTTTTTTTGGTTTTTATGAAGCATTTTCTTTTAATGGAAGAAGTCAGCAATGGAACAAAAGCTTTTTTTTTCTTTCTGTTTTACACTGAAATGTAATGGTTTCTTTAGAGAGAAAGGACTTTATGGCAAGAAAAAGGGAAGAGGCATCTGTGAGATGAAGTGAACATGCATGTGTTTGTCCCCAATCCCCCTCTTTGCCTGATGAGTGCCCTGCTCATTCAGGGGAGAGCCCTTGGTGTAGCCTGCAATCTGCTTTGCCACTTGTCAGGCTGTGAAGCTGCTGTGGATATATCTTTGTGGCTGTCATGGTAAGGACTCTCCTCTCCAAGGGGAAATGCGTTTTTTCTGTCAGTCCCTGAGCATCCAGATGAGAACAGCTATGCCAGGTCAGATCAAAGGCTTCAAAGCCAAGGACACTGCATCTGGTCCTTGAAGATGAGTCCAAGGGCAAGCACAGAATGTGTGCATGGTTGCAGGGCTACGATCTTATTGGCATCGTGGAGACAGTGGTGGGGCAGCTTCTGTGACTGGAGCGGAGCATTGGAATGGAAGGATACAGGCTCTTTAGGAAGGACGGGCAGGGGAGATGAGGAGTGGGTGCCAGGCTCTATGTCAGTGAGGAGTGCATGGAGCTCCGCTTGGGAATGGACAAGGAGCAGAGAGCTTGTGGGTCAGGGTTAAAGGGAGGACAGGGACAAGTGTTGTTTTCATGGGGGGTTGCTACAGGCCATCCAACCAGGAAGACTGAGTGCATGAGGCCATGGAGACAGATGGGAGCAGCCTCATGTTCACAAGCTCTGGTTCTGTGGGAGTCTGCAGCCACCCTCATATCTGCTGGAGGGACAGCACCGCAGGGCATAAGCAATACAATGCATTGATGATAACTTCCTTTTCCGAGTGTCAGAGGAGCCAACGAGGAGAAGATGCTATGCTGGACCTTGATCTCACCAACAGGGAGGGGCTGGTGAGGAATGTGAAGCTAAATGGTAGCCTTGGCTGCTGTGGCCATGAAATGGTGGAGTTCAAGATCCTTAGGGCAGCGAGGAGGATGCACAGGCTCGCTACCTTGGACTTCAGGAGAACAGACTTTGTACTCTTCAAGGATCTGCTTGGTAGAGTACTGTGGGATAAAGCTCTGGAGGGAAGAGGCATCCAGGGAAGCTGGCTGATATTCAAGGGTGACCTCATCCAAGCTCAGGAGCAATGCTTCCTAACAAAGACCTTTCCACTGAATACAGGTTGAGATAGCTGGGGTTGTGCAGTCTGAAGAAGAGAAGGCTCCAGGGAGAACTTGTAGTCTTCCAGTACTTAAACGGGGCTTATAAAAAAGAGGGAGAGCAACTTTTTACACGGGAAGATAGTGATAGGACAAGACGGAACAGCTTTAAACTACAAGAGGGCAGGTTAAATTCTATGTTAGGAAGACATTCTTTACTGTGAGGGTGGTGAGGCACTGGCACAGGTTGCCTAGAAAAGCTGTGGCTGTCCCACCCCTGGAAGTGTTCAAGGACAGGTTGGATGGGGCTATGAGTGACCTGGTGTAGTGGAAGGTGTCTCTGCCCATGGCAGGCGTGTTGGAAATAGATGATCTGTAAGGTCCCTTCCAACCCAAACTTTCCATGATGCTGTGATTCTATGATTTTGACTGAGTAGTTGTCTATGGTGGATGCAGGTAGTCCGCTCATCCATCAGGTGTGCCAGTGCAGGCAGATGAATTGACTGGTCGGGGCATCTGCTCAGATGGTCTGCCCCAGCAAGCCATGGAGAAAATCTATTCTGCCACCAGCAGGGCCAGCTAACCTTGCACGCGTTTCCCTCCCCGCAGATGTGCCGGCGAGTGTACAAAGGAATCCCACTCCAAGTGAGAGGCCAGGTCTGGTCACTTCTGCTGGATGTCGAGAAGATGAAGAACGAGAACAAAGGAAAATATGAGGTACGAGTTCTTCCTGCCAAAGGCAACAAGAGCAAGGTGATGAGGAGGCTAGATTGGGGGTGGGGCTGGCTAGGTGGGGCTTTATCAGCCAGGGCAAGTTGGACCCATGGTGCATGCAGGTGTCTTCATCTCCACCTGCATGGGCAGGAGAGAAATGGGAGTTCCTATGGGGATGCTTTAATGGGCAGGAGGACTGCACGGCCCTTGCATGCTCTCTCACAGGGTAGCAGCATGCTGAGCCCTCTAGGTGTACGCTGGTGGTGGGGCCTCATCCTGTCTGTGGACTTCTGCGACCTCTGAGAAGGAAAAACGTTTTACACCATTTGTGTTTTCAGTGGGGACTGAAAACACAGGTGGTATAAACTCTTCATCAGCAAGTGTATATCAAGCTGGGGTCTTTCAGCATGTTAGCTGGCTGCTTTCCGTAATACGCTGCTTCCATTTGTTGTGCTGGGAGTTGCAAGCAAAGTTGCTGCTGGTTCTATTGCATCTTTAAGGAGAGATACAAGAAGTGAGGGGAGGCTTAGCAAAGGTACGGCTTACAGTTCCCTGAGCTCCCTGGGGTGATACAGAGGAGTCACAAGTACTCTGGAGCAGGTATGTGCTGGATGGGGATACCCCAAACCTCTGTGTGTGCTTGAAGATTTCACCTGGAGATTTTTGAAATGTGTAGCAAGGTGAGAAGCCCTAAACCATCCAGCAATGGGTTTTCAGTCAAGAGACCAAAATAAGGGTGGGGTGAGGGCAGATCTTGCAAGTTGGTTTAATTCTGACTACAGGGTCCTGGCTTACTACTTAGGTGTGCAGCTAAAAGTTAACTGGCAGCATTGGAAGAGCGTGGATTGAAATGGATTCTTTTATCTTCCATCTTCAATTCTTTATAACTGTTGTGAAAGTTTCTATTAAAAATCATTATTAAAATCAAATAAAAATTACTTTTCTGATAAAAATCACCTATTTTCTCTGCAAGTAGGAGAAAAGCGTGCCTTGCATTGCTTCCTACCAGAGCACTCCATGCTGCAGGCTTGGATTCCATGTCATTAAACAGGCAGTGTCTGTAGTATGCACTGAACAAGAACTCAAGTGACAGGGCTTGTTGTATTTGTTATTTTTATTTCAGGTGTTTTGTCTCCTTTCCATAGGCAGTGTGGTAGCCTTTGATTGGTAATTAACTTATTTTCCAAACCTGTGTTATGATTTAGCTTGCATCATGTACCAGGGCGAGGTGTTGTGCAGACAATTATTTTTCAGAGGCAGGAGGTTGAGTGCTGCTTCCAGCAGGTGTTCCTAAAAATCCCTGCCTATTAATCGGGATGATGATAACGCTCATTATAGTTAGTCAGGCAGAGATGTTACTTGGCGAGGTGCCGCTGGGATGGGGGCACATGCAGAGCTTGGGGAAGGCGGGCTGGGCTCACCACAGTCAGCAGAGATAAGGAAGCTCTCCCAGCACGCAGATTAAAATTGTGCTCCCTCCCTCAAAGCCGTGCTACACAGGCAGGGAAGCAATCCAAGCAAATGAAAGTCGAAAGGAGTTTATCTGTGCTCCAGAGGGGTCTGTGATAAACAGGAGCTTCAGGGCTAATAGGCTTTGCTGGATGCAAACCCTCTACAAGCTCATCTTAATCTGCCTCTTCTTTGGTGCCACCTGCTGCCAGTAATTAGCTCTCTCCTAATTTCCTCCAGGAGAGCCTCAGTGCAGGTCCTGGATGAGGGGTTTTGCTTTCAAGAAGGGACTAAGTCTCAGACTTGTGTCATATAGGGGCTGGTCCCAAGGCCACCCCATTTCTCCCAGGGGCGTGAACTGTGGCACAAAAGCCCAGAGGTTACCATGGGACATGCCGTGCTTGGTTTTCATGTGGGTGTGGTGCTTTGCTCCCCTGGGGTTTTTTAGCCATAACTGGAGGGCTTGAGGGGAGCTGAGAAGGCAGCAGGAGAAACATCCTGGCCATGGGGCAGAGCAGAGGCATCCTGGCTTTTACCCACTGCTTTTACAAGGTCTCTGGGATAGGATCTCGAGTTTCCCAGCCTCTGTTCTGCCACCAGCTTGCAGGGCTCACAGCACTAATGAGCTCAGCAGAGCAACTGCAGAATAACTGTGAAACCCCCAGTTTACTTAAACAAGAAAAAAAGGAGAATAACCCATCCTGGGTTTCTTGTTTAACATCTACACAATCACTAAAGTCTCCTGGGTGCATGGAGAGGACAAAGTGCTGTGCAACCTACCTGCTATTCAGGTGCAATACTTCAAAACAAACTGAAGTAGGGTTATTTTCAGTCTTTGACAGATTGCTGTGTTAATCCGGCAGGGAAAACAAGAGGGCCTTTAGGAGAGGAATTTGAACTGAACTGACCTGATGGATATGAACAGTCCTGTTCTCTCAGGTAGTCTGCTTGCTTTATAGAGGACAAGGAGCCATAGGATGCAGAGAGCACAGTATATACAGCAGGGAAATGATGTTGTTCATCAGACCTTCACTCTGTGGCTGCTTTTATCCTCCCTTGTCTTGTGCAGGCAGTAATTCAAAATAGCCCTTGTACTGTTGTTCCTCCATACAGCTGCTTTCAAGGTTGGAGTTAATATTCCCAAGATGCTGTGACTGCCCTAAGTGTTGGCAGTACTAGTGACCTTTTGATGTTCCCCAGAGCTGATGTGGCCACCTCCGGAGGTCAACAACCACTTGGAGGCACCTGATATCAGGCTGACAAGCATTCATAGGATGTCAGCTGCTGGAGCAGATGATAAGCATCTGTGCAGATGTGTTCTTTTCTGTCTTCTGCATGAGCCCAAGGAGGGGTCTTGAACCCGGGCTCAAAGCAGGGTGGGCTTGCTGCTCATCTCTGCTGCCTCTAACCTGCCAGTGGATTTCAGTATGCCTGAAGACAGTCACAAATGTATTTTCTTCGTGCAGTTGGCCCTGTAGATATTAAAGGAGGAGGGCATGGTAGCTCTCGGTATCTAAAGGCTGTGAGATGAGATGCTTGGCTATAGCGTAATGCAGCACAGGACTGAACAGTGGGTTACGAATGCCACTGCAGTGGGATTTGTCTATGGAGCATCTTCAGCTTGGAGCTCTGAGGGCACAATTGATTGAGGGGGTCTTAACTTTCATTTGAATTTTCATTTTTTTGCACTGGACTTAAGTCCTTTATCTGTGTGATGCTGCCTTAAATGATTAGCCAGTGTGGAGGGAGCATGGGAATTCTGGACTCTGCTGGTTTCTTAAAATTAGCACCAGTCTGAGGGAATGCCCCAGAACTGCTTTTCTAATGGAAACTCCTTAAACCTCAGATGATTCTTTTCTGCAGGGCAAGTAGTAGTTGGAGATCACTTTATTATAGAGTCTGTTTTAACAGTTTGGACTTTGTTACAACTGAGCCTTTGAAAAGCTCAGGAACTCAGTGTGTACACCTGCGTGTTGGTTCCTTAAGGAAGTATATAATTCCTTAAGCACCAAGAGAGGTCTCAATGCTTTATAATAGCCATCCAGACAAAGAAATCAAAATAAATCAGAGCAGAATTTAATTGTAAAGGTTTTAGATTCTGAAAACTCAGTATTAGCATTGGAAGATGGGCAAAGGCTGGGTTGGCAGCTGCCACTGTCATAGCATGTGAATGTGTGGTAGCATGTGAATGTGGGGTTGTCTCCTTCTCCCAGGCCAGCAGCACAGACAAAGGGTTGGGAATTCACCTCCAGGATGCATATCATTGCCTACCGAAAGGCGGCAGTGTCCCCTGCTCTGGATACGTCTGTGCAGCTCACAAGCTGCCACTCCTGCTGTAGGGAGCTTGCCTTCCCACTGTGTGGGGAGAGGTGTGGGCTGAGATGGTGTCTGATTCCTGCCTCTTGTCTGTCCCTGTCCCTTCCAGCAAATGAAAAAACAAGCGAAGTGCCTTTCATCAGAAATCAAGCAGATAGATTTGGATGTTAACCGCACCTTCCGAAATCACATCATGTTTCGGGATCGCTACGGAGTGAAGTGAGTACAGGAGGCTTCACGTGGCTATACAGACACTGGTGCCTGTGGATATGGGGGGGTGAGCTGGATGGGGGGCCAGCAGTCCCCTGGCTTGGGATGGCCACTGGCACCCTGACTCAGAGCAGTTCACAGGAGAGCAAAGCCATCTCTGCCTGCTCCTCAAACCCTCACCACACAGTACAACCCACACATGTTGGGCTGCTGATTCTCCCTTCAGAGAGATCCACACTGCACCACATTCAGCCCCAGTTCTTGAGCCAAGCACTACCAGCCTGTTGCAGTGCCTTGTCCCTCAAGGTGTTAGGGTCACAGTTACAGAGGGCTTGGTATGGGATGGCTGGCATGATGGGGTGGGCCCATCAGGATCTGGGTGGGATGGGGTCTCCACAACAGATGGAGTCGGGGAGGTTTGACAAAGTGGCTTTGTACCTTGGACGGGTCACACCTAGCTGCCCTACGCAGTCTCTGAGGAAGGTGCTTTCTGGTTTTGTGAGACCTGCTCCTTGCAGGAGGCTCCTGGGCAAAAGGCATAACTGGCTGGGTGTTTTCAGGGTCTTTGCTCTCTGCATATGCCTTGGTGTGGTCACAAAGCTGGAGACTTTGGGCTCAGGTGTTTTAATATCCTTCTTTCTCCCCAGGCAACAGGCGCTCTTCCACGTCTTGTCAGCATACTCTGTTTATAACACCGTAAGTAGTAAGTCCAGTCAACATGAATAGTGTTGCACTTTATGTATATACATGTATATAGATATATGAATGAAGACTTTTAAAAAGCATTTTATATATATATATAGACAAGTATGTTTGTATGTATACATATATACAAAATATTTATTATATATATGTAAAATAGACACACACATATTTAACCAGTGGCAATTCCAATTTTAAGTCCTAATACTGGCTGATACAGACAGCTGCAAGACTCTCAGGCAGTACAGGAGTCTTTGCACAGTTGTTTCATTCCTTTGTTCATTTTGTCACCTGGTAAATGACATCTGGCAGATTCAGTTTGGGCGACTGTCAGCAAAGAGCAAGGGATTGCCCTTTGGCTTTCCAGCAACAACAGTTAGTCTCTTGGCAGTCTGCCGTGTTGCTGCCTTCTTGTCTTACACCAAATGGCATTCCTTGTTAAAAACACTGACTTATTACAGCAAACCAGTCAGTTTTTAGCTGAAGGGCATAGGCAGAATAAGCCTAAACTAGCAGCTGAACCTACACCCTCCATCTCCTGGAGGGGACAGTTACCCCATAGGGTACAGAAGATGCTCAGGGTGGTTAGTCAAGGAGCCTCCCTCGTACCAGATAAATGCTTATCATATTTATTTATTGTTTAATTACATCAGTGCTCATATGGCTGAAGGAATCCAAAACAGCATCAGTCACATGCTGTTTGTCATCCCATCCCCTATTCCTTGAAGTAGCTGCAGGCACCTCTTTTGTTGGGTTTCTGTCCCTCACCCTCCAGGCTCGAGCAGGGGACAGAGGCATGGTGGGATAACATTGCCTTCAAATCCCTCGCCTCCTGCTGCAGGCCCTGCGGATCTGGAGGAAGGGCACAAAACCAGCCAGAGGGCCAGAACCCCTCTTTTGTTAAGAAAGGGTGAGAGTTGGGATTGTTCAGCCTGGAGAAGAGAAGGCTCCGGAAAGACCTCATTGCAGCCTTTCAATATATAAAAGGGGTTTATAAAAAAAAAAGATGGAAAGACTTTTTATTAGGGCGTGTAGTGACAGCACAAGGGGCAATGTTTTTAAAGAAGTATGTTTAAATTGGACATAACGAAGGCATTTTTCATAAAGAGTGTGATGATGCACTGGAACAGGTTGCCCAGAGAAACTGTGGATGCCGCATTCCTGGCAGTGTTCAAGGCCTGATTAGATGGGGCTTTGAACAACCTGGTGGTAGTGGAAGGTGTCTCTGTCCATGGCAGCGGGGTTGGACGAGATGATCATGAAGGTCCCTTCCAACCCAGTCTAGTCTGTGAGTCAGTGACACGGTAGATGCTGCAGACATGGGGGAGCTGTGAATTTGGACATAAATGGTAAAGACATTGAAACAGGACGAACCTTGAAAGAGGAGAGGAAAGCATAAGGCAGCCTGACCTGCTTCTACAGTTTTAGCATTATGGTAACATGTGTGTCCCTCTTGGCTGTTGCAGGAAGTGAGCTACTGCCAGGGGATGAGCCAGATTGCAGCCATCCTCCTGATGTACTTAAATGAAGAGGATGCGTTTTGGGCACTGGCTCAGCTGCTGACCAATCAGCGACACGCCATGCATGGTAAGGCTGGGGTGGGATGTGGATGGGTGTCTGGCAACAGGAGGGAAGGCTGTTTAGTTGGCCAGTTTTTCCTCACATACTTGTTTAAAAAAGTGGATAAGGCTTAACTGTATACGCAACCTGACTACGGAGCTGAACTTGGCTCTTGGAGGCAGACAAGTTCTTACCAGAAAAAAATGTGTTTTATCAACACTGAGCTTTAGCCCTCAGTAATTAACACTTCCACAGAGGAGCTATCCTCCCTCCAGAGTGCCTTGCTCTTGGCAGTCAATTAACTCAAGGTTATGAGTTTATAAGAAGTCTCACAGAAGTACATCCAAGAGCATCCGCTAAATGTGGATGTAATTCCACCAAATGTGCTGTATTATTTTACTTCAAACATATTAAAGATCCTTTCATCTTTCTTGTGGTTAGCAGTAATGTATGCACAGAGGGTTATTTTATGGGCAGAGGGCTAAGCCTTATGGTTTGATAACTCTGGACAGCCTTAAATGTGATTAACTGAGATTACAGGGCTCTGCGCAAGCTTGTGGTATTCAAACATCTTCATGTTTTTTCTGAACCTTGGTAAGCACTGAGATGTGTTCAGAGAGGTCTTGGCCAAGCCAAGTCTCAGGCAGGTGGGCTGGGGGAGGTGTGTGGTCTGGTCCATGGGGCTGGTTGAGAAGGACCAGCTGGGGTTGGTCTGAGGGTCCTGTTGCCCATGTAGGTGGAGTGAAGGGCAGACTCTGGGAGGGAGGTAGCTGGGCTCCCTGTGGTCCAGCTGACTTCAACAGGCAATTGAAGAGATGAGTTTCTAGAAAATCAGGCTGTCCCTGTCCCCGCTCCAGAGCTTTTCTGATTATTTTTTATTTCTCTCATCTTTTCTTTTTAAGGTTTTTTCATTCCTGGGTTCCCGAAGCTGCAGAGATTTCAAGCTCACCATGAACAGATTTTAAGCAAAATGTTTCCCAAACTGAAGAAGCACATGGTATCGCTTTGCTATCAGTTTTCCTATAATAATACCACATTTTAATGCTAAAGCAGTTAGTGTAATGTTCTGCCAAACAGATGCACAACTGAACATACTTTTAACAGTGTAGGACTGCTTCAGCCACAAAGAGGCTGATGCTGAATTTTCTGGAGTCTTAATTCAGTAATTATTAACTCCAAGTGCTTTGCTGTTGCTTAAAGACAGGAGACACAGAAGATTTGCTGTTGTGTTTTGTTGCTCAGGCATGTCCAGTTGTTTCTCTCTCTAGCAGATGGTACAGGCCTGTTTGATAGCTGGAGGAGCATCTGCAGGGCACACTGACTGCAGTCTAGCATCTTAGGCGACTGTTTTGCAACACCTGCTCCCTTTTATTTTTTGCCTTGTCCACCTTTGCATTTGGTGTAGACAGCTGGCATTCAGTGACCAGACTCCTAAAGTTTTCTTATGCTCCCAAAGGGTTTGGTGGTCCCCAGCTCCAGGAAAAGCTGTTTATATTGCCGTAACTTCCAACAGCTCGTGCTCCATGCTACAAGTGAGCCAGACCTGCCTGTAAAAGTGAAACGGGGCCAGGACAGATCTTCACTTAATTATGGTCACCAGCAGAGGAGGGAGGGTGGGAATAACTCTGAAAGTCGCTTCATGCCTCCTTCTCCTGAAGGCTCTCCAGGCTTGCAGGTGCTCAGCACCAGTCAAGAGCAAAGGCCTGAGTCAGATGTCAATCCCATGGGCTTCTTTCTCTCCCCATCCCCACCGCTTTGTTGGCTTTGCAGCAGCAGTTACATCAATTCTGTGCACATGCAGAGCACTGTGCATCCCAGCACCGTTAGACAGGGGTGATGATGGTGAGGGTTTTAAGAATTTTTGAGAGTTTTTCTTAGCCTGTCAGGCTGTCCTGCTCCTGTAGCAACCACGCCATGCCATGCCATGCCAAGCAAACGAGGTGGTGCTTGCAAAGCTGGCTTGACTGTGCTTGGAGAGGCTTGCATGGGAATTGCTATGGAAACAAAAATGGTAGTCTGCAAGGAGTGAGTAGTTCGGGTTCCTTGAAGGTTTTTGTAAATCCCCTGGAGCAGGTACTAGGCCAGAAAAGCTTCTCCTGGAAATTCCTGTTCAAAGTTGTGGCTGAAGTCTGTCCACATTGAAGATTGGCTGAAGGAAGGCTTCAAAACTGGTATTTAAAGCAGGGGCTTTGTTGGGAGACAAACCACAGCCAGATCCTACACCCAGACCCCAGCACTGATGAGCCAACCAACCAGCCTCCCTCAAAGCCTTATGAGCTGTTTGAACCTCCAGCAGCCAGCCTGGTAAAACTCCTGTCTCTCTTTGCTGTCTCCCCCCAGGACAAGGAGCAGATGACTACAGGGATTTATACGACCAAGTGGTTCCTGCAGTGTTTCATTGACCGGGTGAGGATGCTCTAGGGGTTTTTTGCTGCCCTGCTGCTTGCATGAATGGTTAATCTGCCAGGAATTTTTTGTAAATATCATACTTTGAAGAAGGTGTTAATATTTTATAAGGTGGGATACTATGCACACTCTCATAAGACAAAAAAAATTAATAAGAGAGAAGGTAAAAATAACTGCGTGTCACTGATGACAAACCAATTCCTGCTGCCTCATCTAAAGCAGTCGCTGGGAGATGGCTCAGCAGCAGCAGCATAAGCTTTAAACTCAAGAGAGGTCTTTTGCCCATTGGCACTGCTGCAAAGGCAATTAACCTCACTTGGGCTCTGGAAACAGCGTAGGGAGGAGAAGAGCTGGGGGCACAAACTTCAACAAATAGCAGTGTAGCAGCTGCAGGCAAAGGAGAGGGCTGGGACTGGAAACATGTGAAAGCGTGAGAAAATTACCCTGATTTGTTCAGAGCTAATTTGCCAGTCCTGAGCCAAGACTACTTTGTTTTTAGCGGCAGTGTTGTGCTTGCACACTTGAATGCAATGTCCAGACTTGCTAATGTTTAGGACATCTGTGTGCCCCAGTCTCAATTTTCTGCTGCCCCGTCTCCTGTAAAACAGTGGATGACCTCCTCCCCTTTAGAGGGAACTCACTGCTTTGCACTCTTCCACTAAAAAGCTGTATGAAATGCAAAGTCTGCAGTAGCAGAGCTGCAATGGTCAGTTGTGCCAAAGTCTGGAGAGTAAGTACAGCATCCTAAATTTGAACTTACATGTCACAGAAGGACCAATACTGATTTCTTTGTTGGTGAGATGCCTTAGATCAATGCTGGGAGGTATAAGGCTGCTCCATCATTTTGGATATCAGTTCACTCCTGTTTGCCAGATTGGGTCTGGGTGCAAATGAAAACCTCTTGCAGAGGTGTTTCTAGCAAGCAGAAATAAGTCTGTGTATAAGGAAGCACACTCCTCTGGACACCAAATGAGTGATTTTTTAATGCTTAGTGAGGCATCGTTGGGCTTTCAGACCTATCCCATAAATAGCCCTTCTGAGAAATTTGGATGGATACAGGAGCTGTTTTGTGTGCTTGCAAGGCTGAAAGATGATGGTGCTCCCTCCGGGATAGGGGAATCCATGTGCTTGCATGCTTGTGAGGAAAGCTTCTCATTTTTCTGCATTTGTGGATGGGGTTTAAGTACTTTCCCAGCCATCCAAGGTTGCTAGCTTTAAGGCAAAGCCACTGATGAAAAGATGTATTTTTGTGTTATAGATGAATTCATGACAGCCTAGCTGTGCTGTGTGTTTTGGTGCAAGGGAATGTAGTGATGGCACCAACCTCTGTATCGTCATCCCATGCGTGTATTTGTTTGTGTATTTGAAACAGACACCCTTCACCCTCACCTTGCGGCTGTGGGATATCTACATCCTGGAAGGGGAGCGTGTGCTGACAGCCATGGCTTACACCATCCTCAAACTGCACAAAAGTAAGGTCCCAGCAGACTGTGTCCCCTGTGGCCCTGCGCTGGGCCACCCTTGGGCTGCCAACCCGGAAAGCCTTGCTGGCCACTTCCAGCCTCTTCCAGGCCCTGCGCCGGCCGCAAAAGGCAGAGTCCCGAGCTGATGCTCTGGGCACGAAATGAGATGCTGCAAGGGTTGACATGCTGTGCTTATCCCACACAAACCTCACCTGAAATGCTCCCAGCTGCCTCTTTCTACGTGCTGTCCCCCACATATTATATCAACAGGCTTTTAGGGGCAATACAGACAGCAATTGCCATACTTCGCAGCATCTTTCTTTGCTGCATCTTTGCAGCATCTGTCTGCAGAACTCTAGGTGGTGGTTCAGCTGAAAAGTCTGTAGAGGGAGAAGTAAATCCATTAATGTACTTCTAAACTGATCAAAACCTGGTTTTCTTGCATAACATTAGAGCACTGATGTTTCTACCATGAGACCTTTGTGACTTTGAACCCCTCTCCTCCCATAGGATTGCAGCCTTGCTCTGTCACTCTGTGGCCTTGATCTGGGGCAGGAGTGTGTGCTGGGAACCTTTAGGCCAGCAGGATTTTTGGGACTGCATATGTTGGCTTCTGCAAACAGCCACCCTGCTCTTCCTTCAGTTAAATGAAGAACAGGCTATCCAGAAATGAATCTTGAAGTATCCTGTTTGTCTGCTAAAAGTTGGAAACTGGCAGGCAGGCAGATGTTTCAGCCTGGCTGTGATATCTCTCTTCTCTGAGGAATGTGTGGTGGAGATTGGCATCCCTCCCTGCAGCCCATTCCAGACTGTATCCCACCCCTGCCTGCAACTCTGATGAGGGCCAGCACTTCTGCCTGCATCCCTGCCTGCTGGGTGGTGGTGCAGTTTGGCATTCCTGGCTGGTGGTAGCAGCTGCCAGCAGTGGCTGTTCAGCCTGACACTCAGGGCCTGTCTCATGGAGCTTTTCCTCCTCCTAGAGGCGTTGGTGAGAATTTACAGAAATGGCCCAAAAGGTGCATCCTTGTCAGCACAGCTTCCAGCCCCACTATTGTCCTGCCATTGCAGAGCTACTGCTCAGAGGTGGCATGGGATATGTACATGTATTGATGACCCTGAGCAGCAGGGGAAGGAAAGGTGGGAGAGGGGTGAAAACATTCAGGCTGTCTCACTGCAGAGTGAGAACAGCAGCAGAATTCCAGATAAAACCAAAGCAGTGCAACCCACACTCATGCTACCCTGCAATTTGGCTGTGCCGCTGTCATTCCTGCTTCCTCCTATTCCCCAGAGCGCTTGCTGAAGATGACACTGGAAGATTTACGTGAGTTTCTGCAGGAGAAAATTGCTGCTTCCTTGCAGTATGAGGATGATGCAGTCATCGAGCAACTGCAGGTGTCAATGACTGAACTGCGGAAGATGAAATTTGACCTCCCACCACCAGGTGGGTAGAGGGGAAGGTGGGCAGCCCAGCAGAGACCAGAGCATCCTGCTGGTGTGGCTGGGAGCTGGGGCAGCCCAGAAGGGGCTGTTGGGTGGAGCACCTGCCTTCCTCGCATTCAGGGCATGCAAAAATGAACTGATGCATAGTTTGGGTCTTATTTTGTTTTCTCCACTTTCAATGCAGCAAAGCCTGAAGAGTTTCCAAGGAAACCCCTGGGCCTGGAGCTCTCTCTCAATCCAGTAGCTGTAAAGGACAACCCAGCAGCCAACAGCCAGAATGGCCGGGTGGGTGAGCACACCCCGGACAGGGAGCCCCATCCCCACAGAGTTCCTGGGGGACCGGGAGAAATGACAGTGGTGGAAGAGAGGATTCCCACTCTCCAGGGCAGTGAAGCAGCTGAAGGAACAAACCTGCGTCCTCCTGGTGGGAGCTCACTGGAAGAGCAGGGCCGGGTGGAGCCCATTGTGGATGGGCAGCCATCATCTCTTCTGAAGGCAAGTGAGACACAAGCTCATCATCACCTCCTGCCCACAGCCCTGCCTCCAGAGGAGCCTCTTCTTGCTCCTGGTTGTGCCGTGATGGACCACGGAGTCCCCCTCCATGCCCCAGCTGAGCACAGCTCCTTAGACTCCTCTCTCCAAAACAGGCCAGCTCCTACCGACTCAAGCACTGCTGAGCTTTCCACTACGGACAACGCAGGATGGCACCCAAATCCTGCTGCCCTGCCGGCGGGAGAACAGGCATCTTCCCTGTGTGAAGATGCAGTGCTTGAAGCACCCCCACATCCCCTGCTGGGCAGCTGCCGGCGTCTCTCTTGCACGTCACAGCACGATGGCTCTCCTGACAGTGCGCTCAGGGAGGGAGCGGACCAGGAGCACTGCAGAGCGGTGCTGCCAGCCAAAATGGACTTGAAGCGCTCGGCATCCAAAGCTGCATCCACAGGAGAGCTCACCAGCCTGGAGAATGGGCTGGGGAGCACTGCTGGCACTGTGCACTGGCCCAAGGACAGGGTGGCGGGAGGCAGCGTGCCCATCTTATCCAGCAGCGAGCCAGAGGGAGAAGGGCTGGGTGAGGGCTGCCCCTTCCAGCGGCCGTCATCCCCTGTGGTGGAGGGGAACAGCCCCTACGTCGTTATCAAAACCGTCACTCCCCTCCACCTGGCCCACGCGACAGAGCAGGACTTCTTGAACAAAAAGCAGGTGGCATTGCCTCTGTCGGAGACTGGACACCCCCTGCCTGCCACCTCCACGCCACCAACTCCTACACCGGACCCGGAGGAGGTGGATGTCCAGAAAAGCCTCCAGAAACCATTAAATGCACTGAAATCCCCACGACCCCCTCTGAGCCCCAAACCAAAATTACCACCACAGGTTGCCAAATCCCGCTCAGAGAACAGTTTCCTTTCAGGCTCTCCTCCTCTGGCAAAGCTGCCAAAATCAGTGACGTTTTAGTGAAGATGGGGGAGGCAAGGGAGAGGAAGCGGATTCTGGAGCAGCACCCCTGCCCCATTTATAGGTTTCCCATCCTTCCGCAGGGCTGTGTCGGGGTGACAGCACAGCAGCCATCATGTGTTGAGCTGTGCTTTGGTACGTGTGCCCAGCGAGGAGACGAAGCAGGGGCCACCAGCAAGAGGAGACACCAACAAATTGGATTTGCATCTTTCTTATGGACAAACTGGAAAGTGATTTCATTTTTTGTTCCTCAAAGCTCCCCGAGCCACATCACCTGGGGGAAGAGGAAGGGCTGGTGAATGTGTTGCGTGTTTTCTTCTGCTCCTGCCTGCCATGGGTACCCATGACCAAGGAAGCAGGCACAAGGCATAGGAGTCCGAGATGCTTTCTTTAAAATGCCCCATTGGCAAGCCTTTGTAGCAATAGATCTTTATTTCGTTTCCCAGACCCCTGGTTGTAGGCAGCAGGATTTCCAGGCAGGGCCATGGCATCCTGGCCTGCTGCTCCCTCTATGCAATTCCACAAAGCGGTGCCCAGCTGTACCTGGCTCCTGCCGCGGTGGTGGGTGGTGTCCCAGAGAAGAGATTTAACAGCTGCTGAGTACCAAAAGCATCTGCTTGGTGTTACCCTGGTGGAGGACCACTAGCTGGGTGGATCTTTCCTAAGTTCTCAAGGTGACAAGGACAGTGTGGCCTGCCTGCTGGCCTTTCCCTCACAGGTTCAGCGTGGCGAGCAGGCTCGCTGCCTTTTTGTTGGCCAAACAGGAAAAGGGACTGCTGGCTCGGGAGGCCTGCGGCCACGAGCAAGCTGCTGGAGGTGCGATGGCGTCTAATCACAGTGCCCAAGCTGAAGTCTGCTTTTACTTTGAGTAGGTTAAGTGTCAGGGTGGAAAGGGCATAGGAGTTGGGGAAAGGGACCGCATTGCCCAGGGCCTGATCTCAGCTCTTCTTGTTTAGATCACACAGAAATTAACAACCAAGGAAGGAAACTTGGGCATGATGGGTACCCACATGCCTGCTTGCCCTTCATGCACCAAGTCCTTGTGGCCGGTCCATCTTCTCCCCATCCCAGAGTGTTGCTGCTGCACAGCCCAAGCTGTTGGTTGGAGGGGTGCAGGGACCTTGGGACCCTCACCCCACAGAAAGAGCTGGTCCAAAATCCTGTTCCAGCATCTAACTTCACCCCTGGAGGTGAAGGGCCTTCATCAGGAAGGTAGGTCGTTGGAGAAAGCAGGAAATAAACCAGTCTAGATGTGCTTTTTGACCTTGCGGTTCAGAAGGGGTGGCTGCAGGTGGGATTCCCACCCCTTCAGTGGAGACTCTCAGCAAAAGCTGAGTTTCTAAAGAGACTTAGAAAACTAATTTTTTTTGTCTCACAGGCTGCTTCAATAGCATAACCTGATCTGAAGCCTACGTGAAAGCCCAGCACAAAACTTCCACTGAATTACTTTGTGGGATTCAGGAGTTGGACTCGATGATCCTGATGGGTCCCTTCCAACTCCTCATATTCTATGATTCGATGATTTATCGGGGTTTATTTTGCCTTGTGTACGTGTGGTTGGTTGTGTTTGTAGCAGGAAGAGTGTCAAAGGGAGCACCCCGATCTTTGTTTCGCTGTAGCCAGCCAGCCCACAGCACTCTCAGCTTCTGTTGCTCTGTCCAAGGCCCCATCTTCTGCTGAGCTTCCAGCCTTTGATGTCCTCTCCCTCTGCAAAGCAGGGATAACCCTATTAGCTACCTCGCAGGGGTGTTGTGAGGCGTCAAGCATTGCTGTTTGAGGAAAAGTGCTCTATGAATGTTCAGTATTTGTGTTTTGAGACACCAATGATCCTTTCTAGGACAATGGTGCTTGAGTTGTTTTTAATTTAGAGTGTGTTCTCCCGTAACTCTGCGTAGTTAAACCTATTTGTGTGTTAAAATACCTGAGCAGTATTTGAGGACAGGTATCTGTTGCCTTTTGTTGGCAGCCCACTGGCCACTGGAGCTGACTGTGAAGCAAGGGAAGCATCTGAGGGCTGTTGGTCACATCTTGGCTTGGCTTCTGTAGCCTGGGGCTCTGTCCTCAAAACCCACACAGGACTCCTGCTAATGCATCTGAGCATTTGGCTCACGCGTGCAGGAGCTGAGACCTCTTTCCCCTCATTTTGACGTATTTTCCCTCATTTCAGGCACACAGCCTTGGCACATCATGTTGCTTGTGCACCCGGGCTCCTCACCCAGCACGTGTCTGGGATGTTTTGCAGTATTAACATGTAAGAAGGTGGTTTGCTCTAATTTTGGAGAGCTGTGCAATGCACAGTACTCATTGCATAGCGTTTGGTGCATGATTTAATGACTTAAATTTTGAGGGGGTGGTTCCTCCCCTTCAAGCTCTAATGGGAATGAGCAGGAAGGTCCTCAGACACCTCCATGCCTGGGGGAAGCCACCAGCTGGTTTCAGTGACCTTTGGACCAGGCAAACAAAGGCTCCTCCTTTCCACCAGTGTGCTTTTTGCTGGCAAGGTTTCTGAGCTCCTCACTGTGCCACCTAAGAAGCTCTTCTCCAACCTGCAGGCCTTGAAAGCTGGTAGGTTTGGGAAGAGGCCCTTTGCCACAGCTGGGTGGGAGCCAGCAGTGTGCATTGCTTTCCTTCAGCACATCAAAGCATGATCTACAAGGAGATGACGAATCCCGCCTCCCCTAGTCTGCAGAGCTGCCTCCTGCTGCAGACAAAAGTGCAGCCATGGCAGGTCTGTGGCAGCCAGGATGGGCAGCATTTGGCCCAGCCTCAGCTCTTTTCATTGGGAATAGGAAGGGAAGGATGAGGGTGGCAGGACAAATTAACTGGCCTAAGCCACTGGCCCCCTTCACAGCCTCTTACAACAGTGTCAGCCCCTTGGCAAAAGGCACTCTTACTGTGAGCAAACTTGGGAAAGCAGCTCCCCCCGTCTTTGCCCTCGAGCCCTGAGACAACTCTTGCCTTGCTGTCTTCCATGTCAATATAAAGACCAGTGTTGTGGGTTTGGGTTTTTTTGGAGTTGGTTTGTTTTTGTTGTTTGTTGTTGAGCACTTTGAGTGGCTGCAGCACCGTGGGCAGCAGGAACCACGGAGTCGAGTTCCAGTATGGGACTGTGGTTGAGGTCAGGGTTTCTCAGCTGTGCACTTTGAGAGCCTGGCTACCATCTGCTTTTCTTTTTAATTGCTATTCTTGTTTACAGCGTGGAACGCTTCCTCCATGACTCTTTCTAATGTATTATAATTATTACTTAAAAAAAAAAAAAAATTTTATGTCTGTGCTTTTTTTTTTTTTTTGCTTTTTTTTTCCTGTGTGGGTTTTTTTTTTAAAAGGAAGTTTTTTTGGGGGAAAAAAAAGTTATTATTCCTTTTTATGCTGATCCAGACTGTCCAAAGTATTTGATGCTGTGTTTTACATGGTTGTAATAATAATAATGGTTAAAGAAGTTTAGCATAAAATCAGACTCCATGAGGTTTATTACAGTGACAGAAGCTGCAGCAAGACGGGTTGCCTTCTCCTGAGTTTTAGTCTGGTTCCCTGGGTAAGATTCAGCTGCAGTGGGTCCCTCCTACTTCATCTCTGCTTTCCTCCCTGGTTTTTTACTGTAGTTAAATCCAGGCATCCCCAGCAGCAGTGGAAAGAAAAACACGTCACCCCACATAGCTGTCCTCTCCCACCTGAGCAAAGGGCAGTACCCTGCCTGCAGCCTCTGAGCATCCCCTCTGACACGTGGCCCCTTGCCAAGCAGCCCCTCTGCAGCTTCTTTTTTGGCCAAGAGTTTGCGTCTGGAGTTTGTTTTCCCGGCCAGAGGCAGTGCTAGGAGGGTTGGACAGGACAGGGAGCCAGTGGACACAGCTCCTTGCACGGCAGGTGGGTGGGTGGGTGCGACTCATGCTCATGAGTCAGGACTGAGTCACGTTTACGCCAGTCACTGGGAGTGTAAGGTGGGGCCGCTCACAGCTGAAGATGAATTTTAAAAGCTGTGTGAGCAGTACCTCTGACACACCTCAGATTTCATGGCCAGGGCTTCCTGCGTTTAGATGACCATGGTACTGTTGGCTTTGGGGTGTTAAATGTGAGCAGTATTCTGGCTTCCCTAAGGGAAAGCTGCCGTTTGTTCTTAAGCAACATGGTTATAGTAAACACAGGGCCATCTGTCTCTGCCAGAGTAGCACAGAGTGCACAAAGACCGAGAGCAATTGGAAGGGCCAGGACTACCTAAATGTCACCCTAGGATTTAAGAGTAGTGCAGGAAATCGGCATCCCTGTGTATCACCTGCTGGGTGCTGTAGGCTGGTATTCCTTCTTCTGTCACTCCTGTGCCTCACCTAAAAGAGGCTCTCTAGTGTCTTTAATTTAGCTAATTTACATTAACTGTTTAAAAACTGGTCTGCAACACTACCAAAAAAACCAGACGTGCACCCATAAACACCATGGAGCAGGAGTGCCCTGAGGATGCAGCTCTTGGCACATCTCCCATGCCATTTCACATTGGATGCTAGCCCAGGGAAGTGCCATCATGAGCATGGGCGAGACATCCATGGGCTGAAGTGAAGCAAACCTCGTCCCTTGTGTGTTTCAGGCACCCACAAGCAGCCCAGTTGCACAAGATGCTTTGTGTCACCTCCCAGCCAACAGCCCCAGCTGCCTTTCAGGTGGTGGGGAGGAAGCTGCCAGGTGGGACCAGGTTTGAACATCTGCCATGGTTACCGAAATGACAGGCACTGTAGGGTTTAGATAATGGCATTTATCCAACTGCAGGAACAGCCTCCCTGCCAAAGAGGGAGCAGAAGTGTCCAGAAGGGCAGAATTTTCCCCAGGGAAGGTGAGTTGTGCTAGGGACGTGTTCCTCTGTTAAACAGCCTTGGTTCACTTGGTAGTTGAAAAAAAAAAATAGAGTAAGATACTGCTTACAGGTGTCCTTGATTCCCAGTCCATGTATGTACCCAGTTGTGGCCTCCTGACTGTGGTAGGATACTCTCATCCTGCTCCTGCAAGACAGGCAGGGCTCCACTACCTCCTCTTGACAGCATCCCTGCAGCTAATGCAGGAGCCACAGCAGTACCCAGCCCCGAATCAGTGCTTAATGGGGCTAGGGTTTTGGGATGCCAAGCACCCACTGCAGAGTCCTCCCCAGGGGGAGACCACCCCGAGACTTGCTTATCAGGTAAACCCAGGGCCTCCAGCCCTTACCCAAGAAGTGAAAGACCCCAGGGGTGAGCATAAGCCTTGCTGGTGCTCAGCCTAGGCTAAATGCCAGGCCTCCAGCTGGTGCTAGGAGCACCAGGCCATGGCATGCTCCCTGCATCAGGGAGGTGTCAGCACAGGAAGTACTCATGTCCCTAATGGGATGGGAAGGGAGACAGCCCCTGCATCAGTCAAGCAGTACTCTCTGCTGCCTCCTATGTCCCCCCAGGGCCTCGCTGCTGCTCACAGGGGACAAAGAGCAGGGCAGTGCCGGAGCCCAGCGTTACCAATATCCACTTGCTGGGCAGCACTGGGACTAGTGGCAGATAAACTCTGTAAAAGGTATTGAGGCTGCTGCCTAAATTCTAACAGCCTTGTCAGCCAGGGACTGGTCTTCCCACAGCATTTCCCTCTGCATTCAGTATTTGCCAGTACTTCCTATCCCCCTTTCCCTGGTGGAGCCACTGCTCTTATCATGGCTTTCAGAGAACTCTACACCAGCTCTCTAGTTCCCAGGGCTGATCCCTGCCCAGAAATGACCCCAGGGCAGAACTGCAGACTCCCCAGGCTGTGCTCAGCTCTGGTGCCCTGGCAGCCCCGTTATGGCTCCTGTCCTTCCTGGCTCATGAACAGCCAAACCAGCAGTGCCAGGAGCTGGGACAAGCAGGTGGCCACTTCTGTCCCTGTTGCTCGCTGGGTCTGTGCCAAGCCATGGCTGTGCTCCTCACCCTCCTTGCCCACCACCCACGACATGGAAAGCTCATCAGCCCCCATTGTGTGCCTCTGCAAGGCTTCAGCCAGTCAGCACTGAATAATTGATGCTAAGTGAGCCTGGAGCAGAGCCAACCTGAGGGAGGGAGCAAGGCTTTGTGCTGGTTTAGGCTCTGGTCCCTGGATGTAGTGGGGGGACAGAGATCAGTGTGCTGTGTCTGGCAGCTTTGCGCCCCAGCCAGTTTGGCAGAGGGGCAGTGTCACAGCTTGGCTGGGCCTGGGAGCGTTCCTCCTCTTCGGCCCACTGTGCTGCTCCTGTGCTGCAAAGGGGCCCTGGCAGTGGTGGCTGGGGGTTGTGGAGCAGAGTGAGGGTACACAGAGCACAGGGCGTGCACCCCCAGCCCCAGCAGCCATGGCTGGGGCTGGTACCTTGCCTCTGCTAAGCCACAGACCCTGTACTCAACACAGAGAGCAGGGCCCATCTGCCCTAAGGGGAAAGGAGCTGCGCGTGGGGACAGCCCATCTGCCTGTCCCAGTTCCCACCATTGCTCGGGATCCTCTGAGCAGTGTCACCTCCTTCCTACAGCACATCATCTACAAAGCAGTACATGGAGAAAAGAACAGCCTGGCAATTGAAAGAAGCAGGTCTGACCCCTTCCCAAACCACCTCCCAAATCCTACAACCTCAGCAGCCGAGGAAGCCCCCAGGGCACACAGTAGCATCCTCTTCACCTAGAAGGATGTGGGCACAAGGACAGTGCAGGAGACAAGCAAGCCAGAGCTGAAACAGTATCTCACTAGTTGACGCAGCAGATGGTCCCATCCCACAAGCATCCTCACTCACTGGCAGCAGTTACAAATGAGCCCAAGATGGTGATGGAGATGACTTTGAAGGCACAAAGACAAGAATCTGAGGGACTGAAGTCACTAAAGCCTGGCCTATTCAGTCCTATTCTTCCACATAGTAAAACAGGTTCCTCCTAAGACACAGAGAAAAGCAAGAAAATTCCATCTTGGTCCAAAACTGGTATGAGGTCCCTTAGAGGTACCTGTGGATAGGTAGAGTGCAACACCACAAGCCCCTGCTTCCAACTATCCCATTAAGAGCCTAGGCCACTCTGGTGCCCTGGAGGCCACTCAGCCTGGCTCCACATCAGAGCCCAGCCCCTGGGATACCTAAGCCTGCAGACAAACTTACATAACCTCAGGCAGGCAGTTGCTTGGGTGGCTTTGCTTACCTTTATGGCTCCTGGTGGAGGTAAGAAGTGCTATTTGGAGCTGAAGAGGTCTGCAGCAGTTCCTGTAGTCCAGAAGAGAAACCTGGTCTGTTCCTCTTTACCCAACCAGACTGCAGGTGAGGAGGATGAGGCCAGCATTTAGCCAAGGCTTCTCCATCCATAAAACTCAAACCTTTCATTCAGCTACCCTTGACACTAGCATCCCATCTCAGAGCAATGAGCCATTGCTGCCAGCTCCTGAAAACTCAACCCAGGTGCTTGCCAAAGCCTTCAGCAAGCATCATGTGCTCATCTGTTTTGGCGTCACCATCTGTGCTGGCTTAGGAAAATGCTTCTGTGGAAGCCCTCAGAGACCAAAAGGCATGAGATTTGTTCGAGCATTTAATCAGCATCTTTAAGGACTTGTAAGCAATTACCTCAGTTGACTCAGCTGTGATGTATCTAGAGCCCCAACCCCACTGCAATAGGGTGTGGGGCTCTTGAATGATGTGAGAAAAAAACATACATTATACATCCTGAGACATGTGGACCTGACCAGACTAGACCAGACCTCGTCAGCTATTCTGTCATTTAAATACAGGTTCAAAGGTGGCTCTCCTTCATCACAAGAGATGCAGTGTCAACAGATAATCAGTAGGATGCTGACTGAAGCCTTCTCAGAAGTGGTGTTCACACTTGCTGGAGCACAGCACCAAGTTTAGTTCAGCCTTGCCATGACCAGCTGAAGAGATCACAACAGCCAAACATGAGCTGATGTGCTCAAATATAGCAAAAACTTTCTTCTGCGTATTCCTGCAGCTTCCAGTTATGCAACAGGATCAGCCTTTCAGAGTAACTGTACATTCTGCTCACCTAAGCTTCTGCCACAGAAGCAGAGCTGAGATAGGCAACAAACTCCTTGCCATAAGGGAAATGACTGCAGAAACTGCATCTTCCAGTCCACGTATACTTCTAGAACAAATGTGCCTTAAAAAACTATGGGGAAAATCAACTCCAAATCCCACAATTCCTTCTCCAGACCTACATTCACACCAGTGAAACTGAAATCCTGACATTACTTTCAGACTTGAGAAGTTCAGCTAGCAAGCAGAGAACACATCATGAGCTCATACACTGACCTTCTGCCTGTCATGGCCAGCAAGTTGCTGTCCTGTACCCAAATTACCAGCACCAAGGTAGCAAGTGAAAAAGCCAAATCCTGAGTAACAGCTCCACCTGAGAGAAGTCATATAATCTGTTTTTTTCAAAGATCAGATCACAGCTGATTTATCTTACTGCATATTGAAGATCTGTCATGATTCTCCTCCTGGAACAAAGATGCAATACTACATTAATACACAATTAATACATGATTTCTAGAGAAGAGCTGTGGTGTCAAGCTTTTAGCACCTTTTTACTCCCAAACTATCTACAACTTTCAGCGTGGACTTGACCCCAAGTTGAAGTTTCTTGTGATCTTTCAATTAACACAAAAGGCTGACCAGCTCCTGAGATGGTCATGTTACTGACCAGCACTGTTTGAAAAAGGGTCCTGGCTGCCTTGCTTCTGCTTGGTGCAATCCACAAAAGGCATGAGATTGGTTTGCAAACTGCCAGACTGAGACCATCACCTATCAGCCAGGTCCTCAGACGCTTGCTGTCTCCAGTTCTCCACTGGACTTCTGCAATGCTGTCCTGTCATAGCACTGTCCTGCCACCTGCACCAAAGTGAAGGTAGACCTTGGCTGCTGAAGAACTCTTAGGGCCATTTGCAAAAGCGCAGTGTTTCCTGGCACATCTACGTCTGCTTTAGCTATACGTAAAACAGGACTGTAACCACCCACACCAGGAGAGACTGAAACCACTTGAAGGGTACAACAGAATAAAGCTGTGAAGTTCCAACCAAACTCTTCTGCTGGGAAGAAAAGCCTGTCTGGTTCCTGATGGTGACACTGAATGCTGATCCATGGATGAAACAGCTCATTTTCAGTACCCCTTGTAACATGGTGTAACAGCCATGAAGAGAGGTCCAAGGAAGCAAACTATTTTGCAACGAGAAGGTGCTCAAACAAGCTACGATAACATATGTAACTTGATCAGACACGGAGCTTTTCTGAACAAGCTGGAACACCTTACTCTGAGGAGTGCAGAAACCTCTCTGAAAGGGAGATGCTCCCACTTCGGCTTCCTGCTCCTGACCAAGCTGCTGAAGTAGTTTGCATTCTGGCTAGTGTCACTCTAGCACACCCTCACCAAGATGTGCCAATTTCTTGTCACTGCAGCTGATGCCTGCCCTGCAAAGACACCTCATCCCTGGTGCTCCCAGGAGCTCCCCAGGGGAGCTGCTTAACCACAGCTCCCAGTCCTTCACGGTGGCATCTGGCTCCCAAAAGAAATGAGAGAATACTCTGTGGTTAGAGCCATCCAGAGTCCAGTCCTTGAGAGAGCCCCAGACAGAGTGTTACTTCTCATCTGCAGGCCTCCAGATACAGCTATCCCATCCCTCACCAAGGGCCTGGTGGGAGAAGCACTATTGCAGATAAAGAGCACCAGGATCCTAGTGCAGAAACACCACCAAGTGAGGGCCCCCATGTCAATGCACTCCACTAACTGTTAAGGTTTTTAGTCATCTTCCAGAAGGACAAAGTATCCCTGCTCTCTGTCCCATGGGCAGTTGCACACAAGCTGCCAACTTAGGAACAAACACCATTCTTCCAGGCTTCACACTTGAAACAACTTAGGTTGGGAGGTTTTCTGGGAGCCTCTGGTCCAGTCCCACCACGTAATCTCAGGCTCAGCAACTTTTTGCACTCCTCCAGCCCAGGGACAGGCGGTGCTGCAAACAGCACACCCAGCTGAAGGCAGGGCAGCTCTTCCTTTGGGCAACTTCTCCCACTCCAGCTGGTATCAGTCCTTCTCCTGTGGGAACAGGGTGCCAGGCAGCTGCAGCCAGGGTGGGGGCTGTGCCCCACAGCAGTTCGGGAGCAGGCATGTACAAAAACCCAAGCCATTAGCACAAGTCCTCTCTTGCCCAGGCCAAAAGCAAAGGCAGCACCTCCAAGCAGTATGGGAGTTGAATTCTACTGCTTTAATTCTGCTGCTGCCTGGCATGAGGGAGGATGAGGAGTGGGATGGAGGCTGTTCACACGGAACACTGTTCACCAGGGAATCCCTGGGTGGGCTGTGGCTTTGTGCTGGGGGTGACCAGGGTTTCTGTACCAGTTTTGCCATACGAAGCATGTGACTCACACACCACCCTCGCCACTCCCAACCCTGACCGGCCTTGGCTGCCAAACCCAGCACCCCTTCAGGCCTGGGCTAGCCCGTGCAGAACAGCTCTCTGCCACACTCAGCTGGATCACCTTCCCCCTTTGGTGCTCTTTATTGTGGATGCCAGCTAAATTAGCCTGTGCAACAGCTTGGGAGAGGGAAAGGCAGCGAGTACTGAGCCACCAGCAGTACTGAGCACAGTGCCTCATCTTGGGTCTGCGAGTGAAAAGCACATGGGTCAGAGCTCAGGCAAAAACCACAAAGAAACAGAGATGGGGTTCCCAACATATTAGCCCTTATCCAAAACACTCTTACCCACTCTAAACCCAGGACTGGAAGCCTGAATCCTTTAGTCTTAGTTGCTGAGCAGCCAGGCAGCTGTCTGCAATGCAGGAAAGCCCTTCTCTAGGTGCTCACCAGTAATGAAGCCACGCATGGGGCAGAGGACGATTTGCATACTTTTACACACTGCCAACAGACTGGAACAGCCTGAGGTATATGTGCTATACAGGTGATAGCACGAGCTAGGTGCTGGAGGGGACCAGAAGGGCCTAATTCTATCTCCGGAGCACAACACATTATGGAGGTCTTGGGCCAGAAAAAGATGCCTGAAAAAAGTCACGGAAGCAACTAACTGGAACCAGCTGAGGTGAACCTGGCTTTTGGATCTCCTGCCCATTGCTTCTTTCCTTCCAGGCATTGCATCTGAGGCCATAAAAAAATCCCACAAGAACCAGGCTAAAAGCAAGGCACTCAAGGGAGCACCGAGGACAGGCTTGGACTGGTTGGATTCTTCCATTCTACCAAAACTTGGAGCTAGCAGAGTATCAGGTGGGCTGGAGGTGATGGGACCATGACAACAACTTGCTGGAGACAAAGACAAGCTGTCTTCCCCTGAAAGGCAGCTTGTCTTTCCCACCCCAGTCACCTTCATGATCTACAGCATGACTTTGGTCTGAAGAGAGCACATATCAGCACCCTTTCCTCCCTGCCATCCCATCAGCAATCCTTCAGGAGCACAGCAGCAGCACCATCTGGAAGGAGAACACAGCCATCAAGATGATTTGTTGAGACCATCAAATAATAATTTACTGTGATTCAATCTGTGGCTTTGTACAGTTGCCGGGGTGGGAGGAGGCCAAAGGATGAGGGGATGGGGATAAAAAAAGAAAAAATGTTGTTTGCCGCAGGCTTGGGTGAAGTGCGAGATAGTCCTTGGAGGGCTCATGCTCACCCTGTCCTCTTCCTCCTCCTCTCCCCCTCCCTCATATTCTTCCTCTGAATCCGTTTGCTTCTTCCTTCGCTTCACCTCTGTCCTTGTGCACTGCACAGTGGGAACCTCTCCAAGACACGGTCCTGTCAGCTGAAACCAGAAGAGGACACTCATTAGCACCCACTCACCGTCAGAACCATCGGGGCTGTTTCCATCGCTCACCCCTCACACTTTGGGATGACCCTGCTAGTGCCCACAGAGAAAAGCAAAAGGCTGCACAGGTCTCAGAGGCCTGGGCCTGGCTCAGCAAAGCTGAAGGGAATAAGCTTTGGAGTCTTATGGAGTGATGGGTGAGCCCCAGGCACCTCACCAGGCCTTCTGCCTCTGCCTGAAACTCCTTGTGGGAAGGGGCACTGTTTGGCAAGATTTTCCCTGCCCCCTCCTGCAGGGATGATGGGAACCATGAAGCAAATCCAGGGCAAATGCAACCACATTTCCCTGGCCACACACCCACCCTTTCCCTCCTCAAATCCCAGCATGTCTTTGCCTCACTTCTCCCTTTTGTGCTTTGATGTTCCTCCCTCTCTGCCCTTGGCCACTGCAGCTAGAGTGAGCTGGGATGTCTGGTTTCCAGTTTCTGCCTGAGCAGAAAAAGAGTTGGGGAACTCACAGGGCATGCTCTTTTAAGAGAGAGGAGCATTTCCAAGAGACTCCTTCCCTCCCCTTCTTGCCCACATCAGTGCTGCCACTGGGCTGTGACAAGGACTAGGCTCCCGGCAGTGTAAGGGAGCAGCAGTGTCTGCCAAGCCCATGCTGTCAGCTGTGAGCCAGAGCAGGAAACGAGCCTTGAGCTCACATCCCCATCCGGAGGAAACGCTCTTGAACATCTGGAGGACCCAAACATCTGGAAAATCTCCCTTAGTAGTGATAAGTGTGCTGGGCACAGCATTTGGCTCAGCCCCCAGATGACCTCACGTGCCTCAGCTGGGAGCAGAGGGGTGGGGTCCTTGGGCGGTTTTTTTGCTCGTAGGAAGCAAATGTTGCCAGCGTTTTTTTGTTTGTTGGGGTTTTTTCGGGGGTGGGGGGCAGGAGGAAGAGCTCTGCTGTGCTCATGGCCTTTGGCTCAAAGAGCAACAGAGGCCACCACCAGCTGCCCACCTCCACCTTCAAGAGATCCTCTTAACACCATCTCTGGATATAATGCACTTCTCTTTAGGACTCCAGCAGTTGTTTAAAGGGGCAGAGGGCCAATCCAGATGCTTGGGAGACTCCCAAAAGACAAAAGACATTAAGGGCAATGTTCATGCAGGCTTTTCTCCCACATCCCAGCCTCTGATGTTCTTAGATATAGATCTCATCCCCAGTTGCCCCTCTCTCCACTTCTGCCATGGAAGAAGTTGGTTACACAGACAGATATTCCCAGGCCTTTGGCTTAAGACCAGCCAGCACATGCAGGGACAACAATAGGAGCTCTCCCTGATTGCTATCCAGCAGGATTGCAATGATTTAAATAAACTCATCATAAAAAAAAAAAAGCAAGGAAAGAAAAAGAAGAAAAACAGGCAAGTGAACATAAACAATCAGAAAAACACTGTTTCTGGCTCCAGCACAGAGAGTTTGTAAAAGCAAAACAGCCCCCTTATGGCTAATTCTCAACACTGCATCAGTTCCAAATATCCCTGGGGAAATATCTAATGGGGAAAACTCTTCTGAGGAACACAGGACTTTCACAGCGAGGCAGGTCTGCTCTACAGCTTTAGGATGAGGCAATTTACATGAGTGCATTAGGAGGCAATGCACCCACCCAGCTCTTCATCTCAACTCTTCTAGAGCCAGTCTGGTGAGCAGGCAGTGAGCCGTACACCTTCAACACCAGCTTAACTTCTCTTTCAAAGCAGCAACATGGGAACAAGCTTTCCTGGGGAAAGCAAAACAAAACACGCTTTTTTTTTTTAAAGTTCAGTTCTATAGAATTTTGTCGTACAAAATGAGGATCCGGGGATAATAAACAACCCCTTCCTCTCCCACACTTCCTCAGGAAAGTGGGAATTTCAACTATTGCTATTTCAATCAAAAATGCGTTTCATTCAAAAAATATCTGCTGCTGAAATTGTTTCTGCTGCATTTGTTTGCAGACGAGTGCATCTGTAGTCCCCACCTGCCCTGCTTCCAACATATCTCCATGGCACTCCATCGCCTGCTGCCAATATGACCCCACTGCACCACATCTCCCGCTTCCACAACTCACCATAGTCACGATACCACACATTTACAGTTCATGCAGCCAGGGCCACTCTCGTCTGGGGGATTCAGCTTGCGCAGTTTATGCTGACGGATCTCCCGCACCAAGGTGTAGAAGGCATCCTCAACGCCCTGGGGAAAAAAGCATCACTCCAAGCAGCTGCCCACTTTGAGAGGGGACAGTGGAGAGAAAAGAGGGCTCTGCTACCCAGCAAGATGTTCCTAGCCCTGTCTTCCATCGGTGCAAATTGCAGAGTTAAAGGTAGAAAATCAAACTGCGGAGACTTAACAAGGACCTTAGTGTGGCCCTTGAACAGAGAGAAAGACTGAATGAGCAACCACAAGGCCAGAGCTCTCAAGTCCCTGAGTTTCATCAGCTTTTAGCAGTCTGAATGAGGTCTGCTACCAAGAGAAAAGTCACCACTGGACCACTGAAGGTGTCAGCTGTTCCATTTCCACCTTTGTGCTCTGGGAGCCCCACGTGGTCCTTCCAGCACTGGTATATGCTGCCTGTAGGTCTGCCAAAATAGACCACACAGGAGGTCAGCCAAGGCCCCTGAGCTTAGCTGACGTGCACTGACTATGGGGGTTATTCCAGAGCCTTGGTGAAAGCCCTTAGAAAATATCACTGCTGCCAGAGCATGAATTACGCACTGCCCCAGATTAGAGGCTCAAGCCCAGACTGGGGAGGGAACATCCTGATGGAGCACTTAGCCTGGAAGAAGCAACTAACCCCAGCCCTTGCACCCATCTGTCTGCAAGCTGGTGTCTGCCTGTTCCTGCCACTCCAGAGCAGCAGTGGAAAAAAGAAAACAAGAAGAACATTCTGTTTAAAACCCTCCTCCTACCTGTCTGGTTTTGGCAGACGTTTCTATGTAGGGGATCCCGTAACTCCGGGCCAGGTCCTGCGCTTGCCGAGTCTCCACTGTCCGGGCTGGCAGGTCACATTTATTCCCCACCAGCACCATAGGAACATCATCTGAGTCTTTCACCCTCTTGATCTGCTCTCTGAAACAGGAAGAAGTGACAAAGTGAAGGGAGAAAAGGCATCAAGGGCAGCTCCAGAACACTCCCCACCAGCTTCTTTGTCAAGAATTAACAACTACGCCTCGCTCCTGTCAAGTGCCTTGTGCTGGGCTTTCAGGAAAATGTAAATGACTATGGCACACAAGTGAATAAACTGCAAAATAGCTAGGGCGCTTTTGGAAATGAAAACTAAACATACTTCTGCTCTTTAACTGCAATTATTTACAAAGCAACTTGAATTATGACAATCTATATTAAGAAATGACCTTAAGATAGTTTAAGCTAAATAAAAATGAATTCTCAAGCAGTTACCTGTGCTATTTCCAACATTTTAGATCAAGTAATCCCCCCAAAATGGGGATAAAAACAAGAAAAAATCAACTGCAACCAGGATTTGCTGAGCTGATAAAGCAGCTTTTGGCAGCTGTAACCTTTTCTGCAGATGCACAGGCAGTATTTGCTCCCTCTCAGTTTAGTTCAGGTCATTCAAAGTTGAGAAACCAACTGGGAACTAAAAAAACTGTAATGCTCACTTCTTCATTCCAACCTTGGATCTAAAACTAGGTGGGTGAGGATGAGATGTACCACTTCTAAAAGTCTTAAAGTCCATTATGACCACAAACAATCCATTCAATTCCCTTCTGATAGATAATAACTTCCTTTGCTTAATAAATCATTTAACTTCAGCCTTTTTTTCCCCTCATGCATCCAGAACATTTGACATGGTTTTATTTAACTAATAAAAGCATTATTTAAAATGCCAATTTCTGCATTTTAATTTAATGCAAATTTCTATCCAAAGGCAGCTGGACATGCATCACACACAAAGGAATCAATCGCCTTTTTTTAATGTAGTAGAACATAGAAATGAAGTCTTACTATATGCATGATATGCCATAAAGCCATTTAAATGTTCCATGTAACATCCTGATCAGCAAATGCAAGTACTAAATTTAGTGCACAGGCTACACTTAGCTGAAAAGAGATACCTTCAAATGGTTACTAACCAGGGAGAGCCAGCATTTCTCTGGGGAATATTCTTTAAAAGTACAAACACAAAGAGCAGAGGCTAAAGAAGATGAAAGCCAGTGATTTACATCACAATCATGATGACTTGAAATCATGCCATCCTGCAAGCGATTCACAGGCACCAGCCCCAGCACAAGGATGAATGTTGCTTAATCCCTCAGGTGCTTTAGGAAAATCCCATCCTTTGTCCTCCAGTTCAGCTAAAACAAGCCAAATTAGTCCACCTGTGCAGCTATTACACTGAACAGCCTGCTTGCTGAGACTGAGACAGCTCAGAGCAGCACCTCGGGACTATGGAGCAAGGAAGGGCGGTGCCTGTGCTCAGAGCAACAGGATTATTGGAACAGCAGTTTATGATGGGGGACTGGGGTACACGGTCCCTTGGTGGGCAGCGGACAGAACAGGGACACGCAGAGCCATCTCTTGCATCCTCTGCAAGTGCCTCCCATCACAGCCAAGCCTCAGAAAAAGGCACAAGGCAGAGAGATCCCTCTCTAAGCACTGGGATAAACAAGGAAGATTCCTGCTGTGTTTCTATCACCTCCTTGGCTCTCCAGCTCTGCAGGGCTGATGTCAGCAAGGAGAAGAAGTGGGATGGGTTGCTCAGGTGCTGCCAAAGCAGGGCCAGGTCGGGATGAGGTCCCTGCTTTGTCGCCGCTTCCCCACAGTGTCTTGGGCAAATCACCTCGCTGGGGCTCTGACTCCCCTCCTGTCAGTCTTTGCCCTGGTGGAAACCAAGCTCCAAAGCGGCAGGACCTCTTTTCCCTTCATGTGTGCAGCTGGCAGACTACAGCCTCGTCACAACAGCAGACAGCAGGGCAAGCAGCCCTCTCTGCCCTTCCCAGCCTCCTCTCCCAGCTCCAGGGCCCAGCAGAAGTCCCTGAGATCGATTGCACTAACAAAGCAATTCCACTAATTAGGGAGGGAAAGGAGGGGGTCATACAGGATCAGCTCTCTCTTTAGTCACCATAAACACTTAAACATTACATTACCGAGTCCCCAAAGGCCACAAGCAATCCCTTCGGATGGGCTTTATTGGAGTCACTGACATTAGCCGTCTGCTCCGTCTCTTCCCTGGGGAATGGCCACTTGAGCTAATTGTCTTTGCTGGCAGCCAGCGCTTCTACCACTGGGCCTGATCTAAAAGGGTGGGCAGGAGGGGCAGAGGCAAGGCTTTCCCTTTGCACAGGGCAAGAGGGAAAGGGCCCTTCCCAGGATACTGACCTGTACTGGTGAATATCTTCAAAGGACTTGGTGTTGTTGATGGCAAAGACACACAGGAATCCTTCCCCTGTTCTCATGTACTGGTCTCTCATGGCACTGTACTCCTCTTGCCCTGCGGTGTCCAAGATGTCTAACAAGCAGGTCTCTCCATCAATGACTACTTGCTTTCTGTAGGAATCCTGAAGGCCAGGAGAGAGAAAAAAGGGATGAGGATGCATTAAGGGAGGGCTTGGGTCCAGCTAAACAAAGGGATGCAGCAAGTACATCCCTGGGAACATGCCAGGTCACACTCTGCCTGCGTTTAGCTTCCATTAAAGAGACAACTCAATCTGTTTCAAAAACGTGAGGAAAAGGAAAAATAATTTAAAAAAGAAAAAAAAAACAACAACAAAACAAAGGAAAAAGGTAGTAGCTAAGCAGGTTTCTCCTGGTCTGTTAGAGCCACAGAGAAGACAGCTCCTGGCTTGCTCTCCCCACTCCCAGCCCTGCCTCTGGCAGACCAGGCACAGCTTCATCTCTACCACACTGCACAGCCCTCGGCAACTATTTCCTAAGCATTATTTAGTCACAGCTTTAATCCCTTCTGCTGCCACCCTACCTGGATGCTGGAAGGGGATGCTCAGGAGAGGAGGCTCCTGGAGGCTCCAGGGCTTCCAGCCACCATTTGTGATCTGCAGGACTAGAAGGTGTTTAGAATGACCTGGAAATCCAGTGCCTCCAATACACTTCAGATCAGGCACTGGAGGCAATATGCCACCAGTTAGGTTGCAGACTGGGTTTGATGGTAAACCTCTTCTTTAAACATGAGGAAAAAAATAAAATAAAATTGCTCTCTGAGCCAGGTGTTTCCCACAACCAGTCTGTGCCCAGAGGGCTCCAGGAGAGGCAAGAACTATCCAGGCAGGTCCTTTCAAGCTGGGGGTTTTCCCTGCAGCAGAAGCAATCACAACTTATCACAGATGTGAGGAGGCCTGTAAATCACCCAGGGCATCCCTCAAAAGGTTTCATTTTGAAGACAGGCTCCTCAAAGCACTGCTCCTTCCCACCGTGCCTCTCCCCGTGCTCAGTCTCATCGGCAGGGATTGCTGCTGGGGCAGCCCCTGCATGGAGGACAGCCTCCTCCCTCTCTAACAGCCATCCCCCGTGGACAGTGCAGCATCCTCAACCCCAGCAAGAGAAGGAAGCCAAAATGAAAGATATGGAAAAGGTGCAAGTCAGCGCTATGACCACAACACTGCTTTGCAACCCCTCTCAGAGGCTACAGCTGCAGTTTAAAATTAATTCAAATGTCGTCTGCTCTTCCAACGACCACAACAATGTTATCAGATGAGCTTTGCAGGTCTGCAGACAAACAGCTGACACAGCAAAGGTCACAACAGGACCAGCAGCAGCACAGAAAGGGAACGAGGCCAACACGGCCTCCATCCTTTCGTTCATTACTAAACAACATCATTTGCTGGGACTAATTAGTCTTTCCTCACCTTGCAGAGAGGGCTGCAAAATCAGAGATGAGATCTGCTCTGCCACAACCTTCTCAGCTGTGCCTTCCCAAAAAGTGGACTGCTGACCCATCGAGAATAAGCACCGAGTGAAGGGCTGGCTTCCAGCCAACCACTCTGAAGGCAACTGGCAGGCTGCCCTGCAGGAATGTACTCCCATTTCTAATCAGTAATGTATCTGGAGCCTCCTTGGTGCAAGGGGACCCTAGTGCCTGCTCTGCCCAGCAAAGCATCCTCCCACCCCTGCACCTTGGCTTGCGTACAGAGGACCAGCCTCTTGGCACCCGTGTTCACAATTAGTTGCCAATTCCCCAGTTACAGGAGGTCTCTCAACCACACAGCATACAGATGGAGGACAGATCCCACACCTCAGCTCAGGTCATCAACAGGCTGCCCATGAGGCAAAAGCATTAACTGCCTTGCAGAGGATGCTTTGCTTCTTGCAAAGGAAGGGGACAAGCTCTCCCCACCACTGGTTTGTGCACAGCTTTATCCAAACCCTGCCTCCGGATGGCAGTTCAGCCACACTACCAGGTGACCTGGCTATCACTGCAGGGGTAGCTGCCACCAGCCCACATCAGCAGCCTGCCTCAATGCTCCTCTGCAGCCCCTCATATCCTACCCTACCTTCCTGCAGAGGGGAAAGCAGCCAGACCCAGCTGTGAAGTGCCAGGCAGCAGAAACAACATCTGTCTGGGCTTCAGACTCAGGATCCCAGGGACATGCTGGGAGCATCCCAGGTGTGCTGGGGGACCAGGCCAAGATGTCTACTTGTCAAACGCTACAGTCAGGATGCGATCAGAGGTTTGGGAAGCCCGCTACTAGCCAGCGGCTAGAAGCCACAAGATAAACCCAAGAACTTCTCAACACAGTGAAATTTTTTACTCCATCCCTGCTTATTCACCATGGGATAATGCCAGTACCATACATTTCCTTGGAGGCTTGGCCCTCCTGTTCACAAAATAAAGGTCTTAAGGTTCCTCAGCAGTAAAAGAGCAGGCATGCAAGCATGTGCTGCCACGGGTTGGACAGTGTTGAGTTAAAAAGCCAAATGTTTGCAGTAGGGAGTCAGGAGAGGAGCAGCATCCAGTCAGCGTCTCTGCCCCAGACAGGGGACAAAACCCTTCGGCCCTGGGGAGCATCTTCTCAGTGCACCTTGACCCACTCACAACCCCCCTTTGCAGCACAGCCTGTGCTCAGACCATCTGGGTGACAGGCAATGCCTTTGCTCCATGCACGTATACTCTTTTTTGCCCCCTTTCATCCTGCTCATTTCAGCATTGCTCTGTGTGTGTGCTGCTTGTTAGTCGGATGAACAGTCATAGTCAGCCCCTGGGCACGATCCAAAGCAGCTTAGTCACAGGAGGGTGGTTTGTTGGTCACATTTGGATGGCTGGCAGGTAACTCTCTGTGTGTCCTAAATCCCCAGAAAATGAAGCATAATTAAAAGATGTCTCCTAAGATGAGCGAGAAGATGCTGGGATAGCAAGGGAAAGGAGGTATAACCAAGGGAGATGCAAAGGCATCTGAGTTGGTGGGACCTGCAGGTGGAAAAGTACCAGGGATGAGAGGGCTACAGAGCTTTTGGAAGAGGAGAAGAACAGAATGGGGCTGGAGGGAACAGGGGAGGAGAAAGCAGCGTCTCCCAGGGCACTGCAGGAGTGGGTAGGGTGAGGAGGGTGTGCTGGGAAATGCCATGCAAGGTTTACATTCCCCACTGCCTGTTTACATGGAGAAAATTCCCTGCAGGGTACATACAAGGGGCAGGCAGCTGGAGACAAAAAACTCCAGGATGCCAAAACCCAACACATCACTGGGTGAGAGCTGCCTCTGCCCACCTAAGGTCCAAGAAAGGACTCATCCATGCAGATGTTTCCCCGGGGAAGCTGCTCTCCATCAACAGCTCTTTTGCCGAAAACAACCTGGAATGGGTTTCTAAGAAAAGTATGCAAAGCTACTGGGCATGAGCACATGAAGGGAGAGGAGTTGGGGAAAAAGGCAACTGCATCCATAAGCAAGGAGACTCAGGAGCTCTTAAATTAAATTCTAGTCTCTGCCATGGGCTTTCTAGGTGACCTTGGCCAAATGACGTAATAGCATGTGCTTTTTAAGTGCTTTCTCTCCTTCCCGTGTGTAGGATTGTAAAACTATTTCAGCCTTTCTACCAAGCCTTGTCTTGCTTGTTTATTTAAGTTGTAAGCTCTTCAGGGTGGGACCTACACATACAACACCTACCAGAATAGATTTCTGGTCCCTGCTGGGGCCTTCAGCCATTATCATAATAATAACTGCAGCAACCACAGCTGTATTTATATGCATCTGGCAGAGAATCCTTTAGGACTGCAGACAGGGAGGTCATTGTCCAAGAGGCATGACAAAGCTGCAATTTGCCTTCCCAGGATGGACTTACTCCTCATGCGGAGCAGCAGCTGCTACCCACATCTCCCCCAGCAAAGGTGTAAGGCACATAAAGGCTAATTAGCATGTCACTAGCTACAGTGATAGCAGACAGAGAATGGAATATGTTTTTAAAAAGGAAAAAGAAAAAAAGAATAGTGTAATGGATATTGAAGACCAGATCCCCCTCCACCCCCATACAGCCTGGGAAGACCACAGGGTCCCTGCCTGCTTCTTCAGGAAGGATGCTGAGCTAGACAGGTCAGTGCTACCATCCACACTGACTGCGAAACCCACACATCAACCACTAACTCCTGCTGATGAGGCAGAAGCTGCACTCTGTTAACTACAACAGTTCAGCTGCTTGGCACGTCTCACTCAAACTGCAGGACATACATAATACAACCAAGCTCTGATAAAACCCATTTCATCAGTAAATCTCAAAACACCCTGCAGAAAAAGTCAATATATTTACTGTGATTTCGCAGGAGGAGAAATGGAAGCACAGGCACAAAATGGCTCTTCAATCCCAAACCTTTAATCCCTCCCTGTGCTGTCATTTCATCAGAAAAAAGGACTTTTGTGCTGCCTCTCAGCACCTGCCCAGTTCTGCCTGCTTCTGCTGCCTCCTGTGTCATCTCTCTTCAGCAGACATCACTATCCTTCTGCAGGAGACACATGTCGGTCACTGTGACCTCTGAACACGCACACAGCAACTCGGAATAGCTCTGCAAAGCAGAGGACATTCCTAATCAAGTTCACACTTGAGACCAAACTGAGCATGCTCTGAGTTGGAGACAAGGTGGAGAACAGCAAGAGGAAAACATACAGACAAGACAGACCCCACGCCCAGAGCCACTTACCTCTATCGTGGGGTCATACTCATCAACAAAATGGTTCTGAATGAGCTGTATCGTCAAAGCACTCTTCCCAACACCACCTGCTCCCACCACCACCAGCTTGTATTCAGTCATCTTCCAGCTGACCCCAGCTCAGGACTTCCAGCAGCACCACCACCTGCACAGAGAAACATCGTCACCATGTTAGGAGAGGTTACTTTAACATGGGCAAAATAATCCATCAAACTGAATACAAAACTGTGTTTATCCTGTGGCATGTTGCAATTCTTCAGCCTGACAGTCTGAATACAAACTTCACAGATTCCCTGAGCGAACTTCAAGAGGTAAAGGAGTATTACTGATGAAAAAAAAGAGGTACAGGCTGTGTAAATCAACCCTTAAAGGAATCAGTTTAAGAGTTCTGGTATTGCAGAAGTGCTCAGTGTTGTTCCTGATTTACCTAGCTCAAGATGACAATCACTTGATAGATTTGAAACCCTTGGCTAATGAAGTTGGGATGTCAATTCCCACAAGAGCGGAGGAAAAAAGTCCAGCCCCACCCAGATACGCTGTTACCTCCGTGTCTTCAACCCTCAAGACAGCATTAAACCTCAAACCACATGGCAGGTTTGAGACAGTGGCACATCCATACCCTCTGCCCATCCTCCAGCTAAGGGTGCCTCCCACTGTGCTGGCCATCAGAGAGGGAGGCCTGCAGAAGGGGCATCCCTGCTCCCGAGAGATGAAGTTGGCATGCCCAAAAGGGAATAAAGAGCTGCTGCCATGAAAAGCTCTAACTGAGAATGATGACTAGGGCCAAGATGAGCAAACTACACTTCTGCAGTACTGTGTACTTGCCATGGCCCTTCAGCAGGAGAAAATTCACATCCCCCCAACTCCTCCCTTAAACTTCTGCTCTGAGTCCACTGAGAAAGAGGAACTAATGCAGGAAGATTACAAAACCTCATAGGTTTAAATAGAAATCCATCCCGGACTGCAGGCCCTGCCCTCTGAAAGTCACTTCAGGGTCCAACACTCACTCAGCTGCCATCTGCAAGCTCTGGGGAAGGCATCCAAAACACAGCAGGTAGCAGGAAGACAAGCTCTCAGTTACCCATGACAGTCAGCCTTTAATGCTGCCTGCAACACTACTGCACGTGTATTAGAACACATTCTTTGCACCCACCCCAGACAGTTAAATCACTCCATCCTCCTTCCAAGGCTTACCAGCCCTGCTCCCAAAACTCTGGAAGCTGGTACAAACTGTGCCAGCAACGGCCACTCTAGACCCAGACTGCATTTAATTCATTTGCTAACGCAGCAGAAATCTAATGGCAAGGAGGCCAGAACTTTGCCTTCAATCCCCACCTGAGTGCAATTCTAAACCACTCTGACAGCTCCATCACCCACTCGAGCTGGGAGCAGTCAGACACAGACGCCTCTTCCCAAAGCCCTTTTCTGAGCCGCTGTCTCGGTAGTGGGAAAGCAAACGAAGCTCATGCCCTTCTCAGCACCCAGGATCCTAAAGAAGGGCAAAGGAGAGGGTGCAAAAGAGCAACCAAATAACAAACACGATGCCACCCTAGCGCTAACCAGGACCTCTTGTTTCTGTGCTGCTCTTCACTGATGGAGAAGCAGTAAAACACCATGGAAAAGTGGTGATGCGAGGTGGGAAATGAAGTGCAAATAATGTCATACCCTACGTGCCTATCCAAAAGTGCCACTACTTCTCAGGAAAGTCTGATCTGCCTCTCTTCTGGCAGCCAAGGAAGAGATGCAGACTGAAAACAAGACTACAGGAAAGAACCTAAGTGATCCCACTGATTGACTATGCACACATTGCTCTGCTCCATTAATGCACGCCCTCACGTCTATGACCTTGTCACATACTCTGCTTCTCAGGGACAAGAGAGATGCCCACCCCGGGCTTCTTACCTCTCTGGGAAGAGACAGTTATCATGAGGGGCAGTGACAGGATGAAATGGGGACTGAGGAGCAAATGCTGACTGACCATCTCCACCAACACTGCTGGCCAGGAGGGGATTGCTCCTGCAGCAAACAGCTTCACAGCTGAACACAGAGGGGTCTTGAGGGTCTGAAGAAACTCTGCAACCAGCTCCCACCTTTCATTACAGAGCAGGGAGATATGCAACCCCCAGCAAGACACATGGTGGCTGTAAATAAAGGCCTGCAGTGGCTACAATGGACCTTGGTCTATACCTGATGATGATGAAGCAGTTGCCACGATGATGCTCAAGAAGGACTTCACAACTGCCCAGACCTATACGACTTGCTATGAGGCAGTGAGAAAAGCCTTGACTCCATATGGGGAGGAGAAGACATGAGTTCTCAAGGACGAGGCCCTCCCTCAAGACCACTCCAGTGGAAGGCAAGCCTATCCCTTCAGAGGATCCCTAGCCCACACAGCCACACCAGCCTTCTGGTCCACGCTGCAGCAGGAGGTGGGGGCCAGGTGGTCACCCATGTCAGCTTAAGGGTCTTCCCCTGCTCAGGACCCCAGCTGAGCTGCACTGCGCAGCAGAGGGGCAGCTGCACACCAGCGAACCCTGCACATCACCACCTTAGCCCAGAGCTCTGGCTCCTCCAGAGAAACATAGACCCACATCTTCCTGCTCTACACCCACCCAAGAGGCAGGGGAAATGAGGGGGGCAATGGAGCTACTGCTAACTCATTACTCATGGCCAGCACACAGACAGTTTACATACAAGAACTCTGCAACAGTTGGTGTTTGCTCACACCATACCTAGAAGGTGCCATTGCCTCAGCTAACTTCTCACTGCTCTGCATGCCATCCCTGCCCCAACAATGGCAGAAGAGATTCTGCAGCTTGCAGAGTACAGCAAGTCCAGCCTACCCACCTGTTTCATACCACTGCTGCAAAACATGTCCTAATGCAGAGCGAGAGCGTGGGGAATGATGGACAGCCCTGGGCATGAGAGCTGCCCAAATGAACGTATGCTAAAATCAATGTTCAGATGAACCCTCAAAAGATCCACAATGCAAGCTCCTCACAGGCAGCACACAGACCCAACTGCACATCAGAGCATATGCAAATGCCACAGAAGAAGCAACCTGGCCAAAGGCTGTGAGGAAAGCAGGAATTTCCATATGGCCCAACTCTGCTAATATTGGGCAGCTGATCTTATCCTTAAGTCGACCTTGCCAACAACATCTCATAGCGCCCCATCACGCTTTTTACTCCTCAGCATGGGAAGAGCAAGGCTGCTCATTGATGTACACATGGTTTCAACAAAGGCGTGGCAGTTCCTCAATGCCACATGAACATCACCACCCCCACCACAGGGGCTGGTTCATGGAATAGCTATCCCAAAGACAATGTTCCTGGCTTCCTGAAAACCAGAAGCAGGGAAGAGAGAGTGGGGCTCCTGTCAGAGCCACTGTAACAGACACCCCAAGTTCTCATGCTGGGGACTCACCAGATGGAGGTTTACAGACTGTTGGTGGTTGTGAAAGCTTCTCCTGATGTGAGGATTTCCAGTTTCTATTACTCAGCAGCTAACGCAGAGCCCACACAGAGCTGACCACAAAATAACAGAGGGAAACACAAAAGCACAGCCTCCCAGTCCCACACAGAGCTTCTTCCATCTTCTGCAGCTTCTTCTATTCTTCAGCAGATCTGAAAAGTCTGATCCAGGTCACCATCTCGTGTTTCCCCTGCCTATCCAAATTTATCACCTCTGCAGTACTCAATTACTGCACACCCCAAAAGCCACAAAGGGCTGTCAAGCAACAGCTGAGTGAGATGGCAAGGAGGAGAGCCATTCAGGAGCACTGTCTGGAAAGAGGAGAGCTGGAATCTGCATGCCAAGCCAACAGCCCCCAGTGTGGAGCTGGAGCTGCTGCTGCTGCTGTATTTCCTGACCTCGTGGATTTTCTCCTGTAGCGAGAGGGCTCCTGGCTCCCATTCAAAGCTGTCTAGGAAAGACTCTCCGAGTGCTTCCGCCTGGCAGCAGCAGCTGCTCCCAGCCCAGTAGCCAGAGCCACACAGCTCCAGAAAACAAGAAACATCTGCCAGCCTTGTGCAGGAAGCGGGAAGAGCAAGCAGCCAGCCCTGGTGGACACCAGCATCCTACCTTTGGGTGAGGGCAGAAGGCACATCATCTCCCCTGCCTGCACATGCTGGAAACCAGCATGGAGGTCCTGCCCACAGAAACAAGGACCAAGACACTTGGCACAAGCTCTCACTGGGCTAAGACCTAAAGTAGGTCTAGGCACCAAGGCTACAGGTGTTACCTAGAGATGCAGCTGTGTCCTGCAAAAAACAATTTAATCTTCATGGTTCCTATTCTCCAGCAGAGAGACGTGGTGGTTTGGGAGACCTGACTGTGAAGCGTCCAGAAACTTACTCACCAGAGGTGAGGAACTCGAGGGGCTTGACCCCCATCAGTAAATCACATCACACCATCACAGTTTCAACAAAAGCTCAGGTGTCAAGTGAAAGGGATATGCAGTGGATTTCCAGCACATTCACCACGAGGGAACCTCTGACACGCCTTCCACAGAATAACAGAAGGAGCTTTCTCTGTGTCCTCTGTTTCCTCCCATCACCTTGTATCTCTCCCAGGATGGACACCAAGGAACGAAACAAGTCAAGAGACGGATTTTTGTGCAGCACTGCCATACTGAGGCCAGCCATGGCAGAAGTTTGACAACTGTTCATTACTGAACATTTACCCTCTACCTGTCCATTGGGAGTCTCTGCATTTAAAGGCATTGGAAATCAGTTCTAATTCTGCAAATCTCTTTGGGCACATCTCAGACCAGGCACCCTTTCCTCCAAAGCACAATCCAGAGGAACCGAGGAGCCCTATGACCACAAATGCCATGGCATTTGACTTTATTTCCCTTCAGCAGAGATGCCCTGCAGGCAGAAATGGTCTGCAATCCTGTAGGAGAACAACACCCACCTCAGCCTTTTACCAGCAGTCAATTCCGGCCAGGAATCCTACTCAATGATTTTTGAGCATTGCAAAAGCCAACCTTGTTGGCTCATCCCAGTGACTGTCCAGGTTCCTTGGTTTGCTCATGCACAAGACTGTCATCAGCATCACAAAACACAGCCTCTGGAGGGACTGAAAGAACTCCTCCTGTGGTTTGAAATGCCACCTTTTGTTTTTACTCTAGGATCAAAATGCTGATGTTCTCAGCGGCCTGCCCAGCCTGACAGAAATTATGGAAAAGAGGCCGGCATGCTGATACTCTTACAAATCCGCCTGTCCAATGCTACATTTTAATTTACTTGTTGCTTTTTAAGTTAACAAGCGGCCTGTAAATCTAACCCACTGTGCTGCTTACTGGCTTGCTGGCTGTGTACCCGCAAACTCAGACACTGCACCTCACAGATGAAAAAAGAGCAAAGAATGCCAAAGAGGGAATAAAAGTTGCAAATCCTGGCCCTGCTTTGCAGAAATTACTTGGAGATAATAAATGTCTTCTACTATGGGAAAAAAAGAAAAAAAAGCCAAAAAAGAACAGAATGGCTTCTTCTATCCTCTCCTAGCTCTTCAAGATCTGAAGGAGAAGATAGCTTGTCCCAAGAGACTGAGCACAAAAATATTGCTGCAGAGGAAAAAAAAAGAGGTAGGGAATGACATAATGTAGGAGGCTCAAAATACAGATGCACATTCAAGGAGAAACCTGTGAGGGAGAACAGCAGAAAGCTGCAGGCAGGTTCAAGGCATAGGCGGGTCTGGTCTCTCTGTAGCAGCCATAAACATGTCCCAGCAGCAAGGTGTAAGCCACGGCTTTGCATAAGGTCTTGAACAGGCACAGACTGGTCACTGCACCAGGCCCAGCCCTTGCAGTTTCCAGCTGAAGCACCTGTGGCAACACAACCCCTCTGCCAGAGACTACACAGCCACAAAGGGCTTGTGAAGATACAGAAGGACAAAGGAAAACAAGATAGTCCATCCTCACCAGAGCTGCTACCTCTTCTCAGTTCTCTGGCTCCTGCTTCAGCTGTCAGATAGTTGACTAAAAGACAAAGCTGTGCAGTCACTGGTTACTGGCAGTGAGTGAGTGCAACTACACTGTTCTTGCTTTCCCTCTCAAATAATAAATATCCTTAATAAAGTTCTGTGTTGCCAGCTTATTCCAAGTAAAACAACTGGTAGAGGTAGCTATACCTAAATTACTCAAACTAGCAAACAACCTAAACAAGCCAGTAATGGAACAAATCCATAGAACAAACCAGCTACCCAAGAGCCTCCCTCTGGATAAAGGAATTGCCTACCCACCCCACTCCCCCCAGCCAGTAGAAGCCAGCAAAATCACTACACTTCAAAGAAACCTGCATCTCAGGAGCTTATAAATCAGGACTGCTCATGCCCACATCTCCAGGATCACGCATGTGCCATGAGAAGCAGCGTGAAGTCAGGAAACTCTAGCAAATACTGAGCTATGCTTTGAAATCATACTGGAATCTTCACCTCCCACCATCACCTCCCTACCCATCTCCCTGATAACAAGTTGCTCATCCCACCATAGTCTCTGCAGAAGAACCAATCTTCCAAGCCAACTTCCACAGAGAGAAAGCTGCTAATCACTGCCAGTCCATGGAAAAGGTGAAAGAAACATGATACATCCCACACCACTGCTGAACGTAGACCCTTCAAAAAAAAAAAAAATCACAAGCAGACGGGAGAAACCACCTGTGCTAGCACCCAAGTCACTTGCTGAAAACACCAATTGTCTGCATCTGCCAGGGCCAGTGATGTGAGGTAAAAAAAAAAAAAAAGGGGCCTGTGATTTATGATCTAACACTTAAGTGCTCTTTGAGACTCTAGATGAGCAAGAGTAGCCTGCTTAAGGAAAGAGGAGACCAGAGCTGTGTCTGAAAGTTGGTAAAGATGGATGCAGGAAGGCATGAACGTGCCACAGTGCGGGCCAGGACAAGAGGGGACAATTAAATAAAAAATTAACTCTTGTCTTATCTTGCAGTCAGGACTTAGGACCTAGCATTGAATCTATCAACACGTGGGAAAGCAGTGTGGGGCAGGAAAAGCTCTCACTGTCGAGATGCAGAAGGCTGCAAACTGCCTTCTGCAAACAGCAGACGCTTCCCCGCCTGGGCTGGCAGCTCCCCACCTCGCCCTGGAAAGAAGACCTCTCCCAGGCCTCCCACCCTTTGTCGGAAAAACAAATGATACTCTGTAAAACAGAGGGGCCAAGGTGCAGCTCAAGAGAATAGGCAGCTTTTAACTTTCTTTTACATTAAAATCCCACCTACAAACATTAATGGGATGGGTGAAAGGCAGCATAATGTATCTTGAGTATATAAGGAGACGGACAGGTAACCAGGAAATTTTAAAACACAACCCACAATACAGATGACAGTAACTGTTAAAACACACGGTACACAACCACAAACCCAGGCTCTGAGCAATCTCTTGGCTTGCCAGTGTCAGTACCAAATTGTATTGATTTTCACACAAGATATAAGGTGCAACAACTTGGACCAGATGAGTATGCAGCACTAGTGTAAGTGGATCTATGTAATTACAGCTATTAACAGGGACAGAGAATATCAGGCTCTGGGGAAACTGCTGCCTGGTAATGGTGTGGAATTACAAGAGATGCTGTCTCCAGGCTGGCTTCCTAAGGTACCTGGTTATCTTCTGCCTGGTCCTCTTGGTGATGAAAGGAGCAGCTGCAGGCAAGCTTCCAGGGAAAGGTACAGCCTCTCCCATGACCCACCGGCCCTGTCATCATGCAGGTTGCAGCCGTCTGGCTCTGTTGCAATAGCATAAGGGACAAAGTCAGATCTCACCACTAAGCTGCAAGAGATGGAGCAGCCACTGCTAGAGCTGGAGGTGGTGGCCATGCATGAACAGAAACACCATCTTCCTCACTGTAGAGACAGGCAAGGGGATGCAAATACATCAAGGGATTGGCCCAAAGCCATCAATGGGTGGTAAAGCCGGGAACTAAATTCAGGCAATGTGACTTCCCACCTGGGGTCTTCACCCGAGACAAAAAGCTCCCAGCAAAGGTTCTGGATGGCAAAGCCGTTGGTCTCCTGCTGGGTCTTTGTGTTGGGCTGCCAGAGCTGGCAGCTCAGCCCCAACCCAGCTTTCTTAGGCAGAGAGAGTTGGGGAAGCAGGGTACATCAAACAGGAAAGCCCAGAGTGCTGCAGCAAAAAGGGCCCTGCTCTCCAATTATCCTGATGAAATCACAACTGGGTCACGGGCACAGGCAGCCAGCAGAGAGGCAGATGCTCTGAATATACAGATAAGCAATGGGAGAAGCAGGTAGGGCTGGGAGCATTGCTCCTGTTTTCCCTTTGCAAGAAAGGGGGAAGTCACTGATATAAAGTGGCCTTAAACATCACTTAAGGAAAGAGGCAATCCCAACCTGAACACCACTGATGCATATCAGACCAAAAGTAGTACTCCACAGTCAGGAAAGGCACTCCCCCTATGAGATTCCTGTTCTCCTCTCCTTCCCCATTCTTCCTTATTCCTCCCAAACAACTGTTGACCAAGAAAAATTAGGAAACTGGTTTCAGGAAACGCATCCAAGCCATTTTTGCTAAGAAGAATTTGCAATGGAAATAGGTATAGCTGTTCAGCTTCCTGCTTGCTTTAAATCCTAAGACATGTATTTTCACAGCAAATACATGGATAAGAAAACAGGGTGGTTGCAGTAGGAAAGTTTCAAGAATTATTTTGATAATGTTTTAGGTTGTGGTTTTTTTTTTTTAAATTTAAACATTTAATGGATAAGAGACTTTTTAGAAAGCAAGGTTTTGGAGCAAAATAACCTTACCAGAGTAATGGTGAGCTCCAGTAATGGAATGGTGCGTACAACACTTATCACGCTACAGCTGCTGCTGCAGAAAGGTCCAGACAACGAGCCAGCAGCATTAAATTTGGGTGAGAAAAGGTGGAAGCTGTTGGCCAGCAGCAGAAAAGCAGACAAATGAGTATCTTGGGACAGTAGGAGCCCACTTTGCTCCTACCCACATGACACCCCTGGATGGCTAAAAAGCTTCCACAGAGAAATAGGATCCTCTGGGAATGGCTCAAGTCTCCCTAGAAGAAACACAGAGTAGGAGTGAGAGGGATCCCTCTCTGCAGGGACAGACAGGCCTGGCTGTGCTGAACTCAACTGTCCCTTGGGGTATGCTTTGGTTAGTCCTCAAGTTGGCTCCCCCAGTTTCCCTGGACAGCACTTAGGATCTTGGAAAGGGAAAAGCAGAGTCAACCCCCACCCGTCCTCTCTCAGATGTGGTATATCACAGGCTGCTAATCATATTTTTCCAAGTTTTTTATCTTCCTGGGAAAGAACTTTTTTTCTTCCTCATTTTTCAAAATAGAGCGTAAAGCAGCACAGATGCAACACCATCATCTCCCCAGGCTAGCTGTGGGTGAGGGACAGTCCATCTTGGGATGAGGGACAAGGACTGAGTTTCCTTATTGCACTTCCATTCCCAACGGGACACCAGTAAAAAGCTGTTCATAACAGTTCACTCAAAAACAGAGCTCAAAGAAACAGCCACGATCAGATACTTCCAGAGTGTCTTTTATTAGCAGCCTTTTAATTTACATGATCAAATATAACGATCATCCTCTCACACGCATTTAGCCCTTGCAGGGCCTTTGCAGGCACACACCCTTATTAGCAGAGCAGAGATGAAGAGGAAGAAGGCACCACAGCAAAAAGAAAACCTGCAGGGCTCACTTTAGCAAATCCAGGAGAAGCATTAGAAAAGGAAGTGAGGGAGCATCTTGGAGCCAAAGACAAGGTGGCAGCAAAAAGAGGAGATAAAATGAAGTGAGCAGGCATCTGTTGCTGGGAGCCTGTCCCTGCTCTCCTTCCCACCACGATATATTATTTGCAGGGTGACACAATGCTGTAGTAAACACTAATATGCATCAGTAATTATGCTGCAGGTATTCAGGGGCATGTTGCTGATTTATGGACATGGCAACTGCAACCTAGAGCGATGGGACAGCAAGTGCAGCCGGCACAGAGGTCCACAGAAGACCTTCACACCAGTCCTTCAAAAGCCATGGCAAATGAATTCATCACGACTAAGTCTGTAGCCATGCAGAGCCAACCAATGCATTGTGTGTGCAATACTGAGCAACACTGACAGAAACAGAGAGAACCAAAAGTAAAGGTGCAAGACTTAAGTTTGGATCAGCAGATTTTATTTAAAGGTAGGGTCCTGGACTACCCAAACCTCACTTTGGTGCTTGTGGTAAATCTCAGCCACAATACACTTATTAATGTCATGCTCATATCCCATCCCCCTGCAGCAGTCTGGATTTTAAAAACCCAAGCAATGCTGCTGTAGCTGAGTTATTTAAATGCATCACTGTCATAGCACAGACCTGCTACAAAAAAGACTGAAGATGTACAGGTTGCAGCCCTCCATGCTGAAAAGGAAGGAATTCCCCTCTTCTGGATCTGGGAGGGACACTGCCCAGGGACTCATCCTGCCTGTCCTGTAAGGATCACAGTGTGGACGCAGAAGACATACTCCTTCAACTCTAAGTAGCCTTCACACAGGTTCATATATCCCACCCTTCAGCAACACACAGAGCAGCAGATCAAGGAAATAGTAACTCCATCCTGCAATGAAGAACCCACAACAATTAAGTGACTCGCTGACGGTCACACAGGAAACCTATGGTAAAGCTGGGGATTTCTGCTGCCCCACATTCAAGCTTCTTCTGTCCTGAGACTGTGCTTATCAATGGCAGCGGTTGAGTGTGCAGGGGACAGGAGCACAACACCTACTCCACCACCTCTGTCACAGCCTCCAGCATCTGCTGGCAGACCTGCACAATCAGCAGAAGCCGGGTGGGTTTCCTTCCAGAGCTTCCTTGGGAGTCCACGGTGATGACAACATGCAGGATTTGGGTGGGCTCACAGCCAGCATCCGCAGAGTAACTAAGGCTGAAGAGAAACCACAGAAATGCAAGACACCAAGCCTGTGTGAGATGTGGCTCCATCTCAGCACTGAAGCTCAACAAGCTGGTTAACAAATAAGCAAAGCCTCTGAAAGCAGAAGAGTGATCGAGCTCCCTCTGATAATGCCTAAAGGTTAGGTATAATCACATCATCTTAGAATCCCTCAATTGAAACCCAATCCCTCAGACACCCTGGGAGAAGGAATGAGTAGATCCAGATATGGCTTTGGCACTGCACTTGAGATGGCCATAAAGCTTCAGAGACCCTGCCCTACCTCTTTGACTCAACTTAGATGTTTCTCTACACAGATCAACAGTTGACAGAGAAAAGAGCTACACGGGGCTCTGATCCTCACTCGGACCAGCGAGACAGCATGGGCAAACACTGCCTCCAGCCACATGAACCAGATTCACTTGCTTGAAAGCAAGGAATAGGAATAGCACAGATAGGAAGCACACCATGTCCTGAGCTACAGGGATGACATCTAGCTGTGAAAAAGTCAGAAAGTCCATTAAGTGAATGGACAAAGAGATTCAAGGCAGCCTCGACACAACATCCTATCTGCAAATAGGAAGGAAACCTTGAAATCTTTAGAGAGAGAATGTCTTCAGTAGGAAAAGTCAGCCAGAGACCAGCATTTGCCCACAGTTGCTACTACCATGGCAAGCACCTGGTGACCAGACACAGCTGGCACACACAACGCCCTGTTCTTAGCACCTGGTTTCTCCTGACAGCACAGAAAGAAAGAGACTACGCAAAGTACAACCCAAAACATCCACAGCATGAGCTGGAAGAACCACTGCTTGGGAAAAGTAAAACGGTAACGTGATCCTGCAGGTGTCCCTCTAGCTGAAGCATCCTTTTGTCAGGCATGACAATGGACCTCCATCATAGATCAGCCTCTGCTCAGCAAAGTCCCCAGGCAAACACCACAAAGCAGCAAGAAAAAGTCATGCACCACATGGGAAGGAAGGAGGGAAGGAGAGAAGAAGAGCAGGAGATGCCCAAACTACAAACATCACGTCTTTTTATATGTGTATATATGGCTTCCCTTTTTCTTTCCCGTGTCTACTCATCTCCCAGCTATCCTCTCAGACACTCTAATCCTGCTGCCCAAGCACAACTCTGCAATGCTGGGAAAGCACACTTTGCAGAGATCTTTAAAAAAGAAACACATCAGCATTCATTGGATTTATTCTTGGACTTTACGAGGCTCATGCAAACAGTTCTGTATTTGACCTGAAAAAAATAACCACAAAAGGCAAAACTAGAACTTCAAAGGCGACTTTTCCTGACAGCCCTAAGACATTATCTGTGTGTAATGTGGACAAGGTGCAAGTTTTTATAGCTTCCCAAAGGAAGCAAGAGGACAGAACAAGACAAGGAGTAAGAACCAAACACATGAGTCGCCAAACTGAGATCTCACCTTAAAGGTTCACCTTCAGGAAAAGGTAAAAAGTAGTGTCCTTGCATTAAAATCACTAAAGCCAAGACAGTCAACACTGTCTGAGGACCTTACTTGGTCTATTTTAATTTTCAGCCTTAGTTAATTTGGAACACTTACCGCTCCCTGCTTCTTGAGACAGTAGCAAGTTAGACTGAGATTACCTGTGAAAGGTACAAATATACCTTCATTAAGCCAGGAAGGCATAGAGAGTGCCTACAGAGCACTCTCATAAAACTAAGCCATCATAAAGCAGAATAAGGAAGGAGTAGTTTTCTAAGGCGGAGTAGTTTTCTCCTCCCTGGAGGTCTGGCTGCCATGAGGAATTGCATATGGTGCTGGTGACTGCTGGCACAGAGAACTTGCTCCTGGAATCAGCAGCTGAGCGTCTTCCCAGAACCCTCTACTAAGAGGGTTGGCTTGTGTATCCTTGCTCCTAAAGATACACAGAGCCTTCCTAAGGAATTTCTACAACAGGAGTGACAAAAATAAGCCTCCAGTCTGCGGGTTCATCCAGCTTTGTGGAGGTACAGACATGTTAGACAATGCCTGGGGACCATGGTACAGGAACTGCAGCAGCAAAGATCAAGCTGACTCAGAGTTCTTTGGCTTTGGTTTAAAATATAATAAATAAAGAAAACAAAACTTGAACCTCCCTTCAGCCAACTGGGAAAAATCCAAGCATCTGCCTTCAATTCCCCAGTGTATAGTAACACAACTTTATTATTGTAAGTAAAATTACTATATTTTCTATATGCTATTACAGTGTGTGTGAGGGGAGGAAGATCTGTTATATGACCTACATCACGCTGCAAATCACTGATCGCTGGGAGTATTTCATGCTATCACCCCTTGCCATCAGCCTCCAGCAAATGAATCCTGACCTTTTTTTTTATTGGTCACCCCTCTGTTCAGCATCTGCCCTCATAAGTACCACCAAAGGCATAAGAACTGAAGCTCTGACACTTAAGCCATGATGTCTGGAAAGGGGGTTGAAAACTGGACCTCAGGACACCAAAAAGCTCACCCAACTATCCCTTGGGCTACAGCAAATACCACTAAAAGCAACTCCGGGCAAGGCTGGTGGGACACAGAGATGGAATGTGCACCAAAAGACCACAGCTTGCTCATACTGTTGGCTGCATCCCTTCTCACACCTTGAGGCTTTTTTTGGTACGCTACTATAAGTGCAAACTGTAACAGCTATGAAGTCACTTTTCAAGTGGTAGGAGCCTGGTCCTACACATGGTCTGAGGCTCCTCTACAGTTCTGCTCCCCCACACCCCACAGAATTTGCCCATGGTGCCTTTTCTGACCATTCAAGATGACAAGAATGAGTAATGCTGAATGTCACAAGGCTGTTAGGGGTTTTATTTCTTCCCCCAGTAGTCTGGAAAAAGCAAGCAAGAAAATGAACAGGTGATGTGAACCAGCACTGTTAAAGATGATCCAGCCTAATAAGATGATGCAAACTTCCTGGCTCTTGTCACGACCTCATCTGTCTCGTGGGCTTTAAGTTGGATTAAAAAATTGCACATAAGATATGAAAATTATCCCCCTGAGGAAACAGTCACTAGGAATAACTACAGAAAATCGTCACTTTTGGACAAGAACCTCTTTCAGAGTTATGGTGCTTCGGTGTTTCTTTTTTTTTTTTTCTTAAGGGAGCAGAGAGCCACCACGGTATCTGCAGTCAGAGGCTCTACATTCATGGGTCCATAGCTCCTCAAATCCTCAGAACAACAAAATTCTCTTTCCTTAGAATAAGTTTAGAGATTAAGCTTGAACTCTGAATTTTTACAGTCTTGCCAATACTGAGAGATTTCAAATGTGATCGTGTGCTCTCACAGGAGCCCGGCAGAGCAACAAGCCACCAGTGAGATTTTGGGAAGGGGTGACATGCTGATAAGGCCTCCCTCTTCATCTGAGGGCAGTAGAGCTCACCAGTGCTGTTTCTCAGGGCACATACAACAGTTTCTCACTCTCAGACGTCATTCACACCTAAGTAGAAATAAACTGCTTTTTGATTTCCCCCTTAAAATCTTCTTATTTTCAGAAAGCAACTGGTGTGTCTCTACAATGAGTCTTCAAGGCCACAGCATGGTGTAGTGGGTATGGTTCCTACATAGCTCTCATTGTTCCTACACAGAAACTTCAACTGAAAAAGTAAAATTAAATTTAAAAAAATGAATCAAGTGTTTGCAAAAAGCTATTTTTAAAAACAGAAAAATCCCACAGACTCACATGCCAAACCAGGCAACTTTAACCTGAAACACTACTTAAGCAAAAAAATGCTGCAGTGTTCCGTAGCAAGAGTATATTAACACAAGAGGAAAGTTTATATTTCAACAGCAATGAAAGCAAAGAGCTCTCTGAAAGCTGGAATTTGTCAACTTACCCTCAAAATCCATCCTTAAAAACTTGCGGTGAAGGTTGTCTCATTCTAAGTTAATTCCTTCCATCAAAGTTTGATTACGGTCTAGGATCTACTAATCACAAATATTTTTTCACCTCATATAACAATTATTGCCTTTCACCTGTACAGCTAAGATAGGACAGAGAGGGTATAAGACCTGCACTGAAGAAGAATATATTTAAGGTTAGTATTTCTTACCCAAATGGAGATCTTCATAAAGAAGCTGTTCCAAGTGGTGGCTGCCATTCCAGAGGCTTCATTTGCCCTTACTCCTGTACAGTTTTGATTAAACTCAGGACATATTGTGTCAACTCAAACAGGAAATCTGACTTCAGCTAGCAGTCGAAAACCCCGATCAGATACAAAAATTCAAGTAGTTGGTCTTTTTATCCTCAAGACTTTAAAGTGGTTGCAAGGTCTGAAAACTCCACCAGTGTGACTGGCCAAGATCGCTATGAAACACAGCTGATGGCCAGTCTGAGTTTTAGAGGGTACAACTCCTCCACGCCACTTTAAGCAAGTGCTTCCTTTATTTTACAGCACTAAAGGAATTGTTGCTTTTGAAAAGCACAAAACATAAAAAAATGCAAGTTCAAAGAGCGTTCTGGAAAACACAATGAACACAGACTCCATGAGGTTTACTCCAAGTTTTGCTGCTGTACCTAAAGATGATGTGTGCTCTCTAGGTCTCAGCTAGATACCTTTTTTTGAACATGTACTAATATGGAGGCAATTTACCCTCTGAAGTAGCCAGTTTTCATGCAGTAGCTCAGGAGAGAACGTGCAAGATATCTCCACAAGCTGCGTCGGTGCCTGGCACAGCTGTGACAAGCACACTTCGTACAGCCCTCTTGAGATAAGGCTACTGTAGCTAAACAAGGCGGAGAAAAGATATTTACTTGCAACACACCAGGTTCTGGTTCCTTTAACAAGGGGATGATGGTGTGAACTTTGCTGCTCATGCACAGTCTGGAGCAAGGCAGGACTAGCACGTCCCAGCCACCGCTGAGCGAGTGTGGGAATACAGTAGGAAAGAAGGATCATGCCACTCAGCTGGGCTGGCATCCACTTCAGCCAGACCCAGCTCGCAGGCTGGGCACCCGCAGGACTGCATATTGTCCGTGTCTTGCCCGCAGCAGCTGCAGTGCCAGCAGACAAAAGCTCCCACAACCTCTCCAAACTGAATTTGCAGCGACACGTTGTTGCTTAAAGAAAAAAAACCCACAACATGCTCATTTCAAAGTAGCCAGCTGGTGAGGAACAACAACAGAGAGAGGGAAAAAGAAAACCAAAAGCAAGCACCTAGCACCACTTCCCTTTCTCTCACATGAAGTTAGGAAGCTTAAATTACTTGGAAACTCACATTAATTGCAAAGCACGAGAATCTGAACAAACACCCCTCCTTGGGCAACCAGGGCCAACCCCAGGAAAATATTTGCATCTACGGGATGTGCAAGTTGTGTAACCAACAAAATATCAAGACAGATAAGGCAAGGACCTTTCACTAGGCTCTACAGAAACACCTGCAACTCTGCAATGCTGACTCAGGCTAAGGCAAGTTGCTTCAGTTTTCTCTCCCTCACTCTAGCCTTCACAGGGGAAATAATACCAGCTGACTTCATAGCCAGTCTGAAGCCACTAGACAGCATTTGCAAAGCTGAATTAGAAACCAAAGCAGCCTTTGGTGGACTACTGGAGAACTGGGCTCCCTGCGATGGGAGTTGTCTTCCCACCCTAAAGGTAAAATCTTAAGGAAGTTCTTGGTACAATAAGGTTCGCTCTGCCCTGGACACAATATGCAACTTGATCGTATTACACAAGTGCCCATGTCTAAGGCTCAATATAGCCCTGGCTCCCTAGATTTAGTTACATATACATGTTACTAGGGAGTTAGGAAAATTAGTTAGGAAGGTCATATAGTTACAGAACCTTTGTGAAAGGGATCGATGGATCCCGGTTTCTCCCGCCAGCTTTCAAAGACCCATATGTGTGCCTGTTCAACCAGGACAGCAAGCAGCCAAGTGACACTGCCGCAAATCTTCCAGAGACCTACAAACCACCTCCTGTTGACAAGACAAGCAGCGTACTGTTGGTGGCAAAAATTAACAAGTAAGAAGCACTGTTTTGCCAGAGTGCAGCCAACCAGCAGCAGGCTGACTGCAGCAAAAAAATGGTCCTAGGCACAATACCACTGCTGCAGATGGGGCTCAGAGTTTTGCACCTGAGTAACAGAGTACAGCAAGGCACTGCATCTCTCCCTTTGTGACCTGTTTTGCCACACAGAAGGAGTAGCGGAAGGAATTACCTTGGGCAAGCAGGAAAAAGGGACAGGCGCACGTTCGCCATTCGGTGCCACTGACGATGCACTTTTGACCAGGCAAGAGGCCACGTGCAGCAGAAACACAGAGAAGCTGCCAGGACCTGATACTGTGCCAGGTGCTTCTCTGTTGGGACGTTCTTCAAACATAGACACTGTTTATTGTACCAAAGTTCAGAGGGAAAGGACAACAAGGAAAGTATCAGAGCAAAACATACGTTGTGGGTCCTAACTACAAGGTCCTGATATACCTTCCTTACTGAATCAAAAGCCTCCTGATGGTTTTCATACTTGTCCTCTCTGTTTCCTAGAAGCACGAGAATGAAAAGTACAAAAGCTTGTTGTGGACACGTGTAGCCAGGAAAGACAGCAGGGAGAGATTAAGATGCATTGTGAAGTGAGGAAAATACACTATCTAATGGAATATGAGGTATTTTTTTGCCTTTTTATGTAGCACAGCACGTGGGTTTCTCACCTAGGCCCAGCCAGAAACTTCCCCCGATAAACTCCCTGCTATTTTAAGTTTGAAGTGTCTGTAGTGCACACAGTAGACTTCTAGGGACTCTTCAGGGCTAACCACCATTTTATGGGTGTTTGAACTGATGAGAATTATAGCATGAGTATCCACAACAAACAACATTGGGGTATAAAACTAACTCTTTTTTTCTTCAGGGTTCTAGCATTAAATCATGCTGACGACCCAGGCAGCATGATGGAGGGTAAAGACACTGGCACAGCACCATCCCATACTGAGCAGTCTTGCAACCAGCTGTCAGCACTTAAAGGCTGAGTTCAAGATCTGTGGGCTCTTGCTGTGGACAGGTTTTTGCTCCCAAAACGCCCAGCGTATTGCATTTCTGCCATCAGGCTACTTCTTCCCCAGCAAAAGGCATGATGGAACAAGTGTTCCAAATCAAAGGGGAAACTCAGCCAGTCAAGAAAATCCTCCCCAGGCTACTAGGCTTTATTCCTTCCAGTTGGCTCAGCTTTGTTTTTTCAGTTCTTTCAAGAATAGCTCTGGGGCTCCTCCAACCTGCTCCCTGCGGACCACGACAGGGTCTTCGGAGCAACCATGAAGGTTCAGGCCAAGTGGGATACAAATCTAGAGAAACTGGCTTCATCATCCCCAAATCCCAATTATGACATTTAACAGTGCTTCGGTGTTAGGAAAAAAGCTCTTTTTTCCCTAAAAGAAAGAGGTTTTACCCACCAAGCCTGGAATACCCACATGTGCAGCCTTTGTTGAGGCATTGGAGGGCTCCTGCTGATATCACCTGTTAGTCTGTAATCTGAAGTCCCATGCCATTGTCTCAGCTCTAGATTTACAGGTCTCATGTCTTTTCCCACTGCAATACATGTTTGGGCACATTCAGGAGGTCAGGAGCTCCTGAGAAGTAGCCGAGTAACCGCTGACCTATGCTAGCAGCTGCTTGGCCTCAGTACAGAAGGATGAAACAGGGACAAAACTGCCCCATCCCTACCTACACTTTCTGCCTTCACTTGGCTAAAATGCCCCTTGGTCCAGAGCTGGGACAGGCTTGGAGCTCTGTCCTAGGAGCACCTCTGAGAGCACCGAGGAGCAACTCTGTCTTCCAGTTGCTGTCTAGATGACATCCCTCTCCTTCAGCTCTTGGCCAGCAAGCAATGAAAATGAAGGGTAGCTTCTTGACCAAAGGAAGATGCACGTGTTTAGCAAATGAGACAGCACACAGCTAAGACAAGAATTGACTACATTCAACACAGTCTTGCCACTTTTGTGTGCTACTCCAACCTGCTCAGTGCAGCTAATCAAGGTGGGATTCACCTCACCTACAACACAGACATCTCCAAGAGAGCCCATTGTCCAGAGCTTCTGTATCATCAATGAGCAGAGACAGGCACAATCTGTCTGACCTGTTTCAGATATCTACCTGCACTATGATGAGATCAAAGTGCTCATTTCCTCCACTGCCTATATAGGGGGACTGACAGTATGCAGCTGGGATGTTAGATGTCAGTATCTGGACAGATGAATTGCACTCTGATATTCTCCATCTTGCACTTCACTTGTAAGCTTTTCAGAGAGGGCCTGCCTTACTCTGCACCTAACATGAAAGCACTTCCAGTCCCTAAAGCAATGCTACACTTAAGTGGTAGATGAGAGGCTCATGCCCTAAAGTATCTACCTGAAGCAAGAAAGCTTTACAATACTTTCCCTGTAAAGCAAGTGGATTCAAATAATTTTGGGGGATGGGTGAAGAGATAGCAGAGCTGCAGGTTTCAACCTGCCTCTGTGTAGCAGGTGAAGGAAGGAAAACATCCCAGGCACCAAACAGTTTGTGCTGTAAAAACAGCATTGCCCAGAGAGCCTGCAAGGCTCACTTCATGCCCATCAAAACACGCACCATGACAGGCAGGGAGGGATGCACTCATGCAGCAGAGCTGGGGCAAGGACATGGGAAGGGAAAGGACAGAGCAGCAAGACTGCAATTTCTTCTAGCAGAGAGACTTGGGATTTACAGAGCAACCTTGAGGACTCTTCTCTTTTTCATGACTTCTGATACACAATCCTTTGGGGCAGGCAACACTGGAGCTCGATGCAGACAACTGCAGAATAATGAGTCTAGGGGCACGCAGCCAAAGCAGACAGCACACATTAAATGGAGCTGTCACGCTGCTAGGCTGGCCGGGGAGAGACGGAGGAGTTATTCTAAGATTTGTGAAGCTATCAGCCCTGGTGCTACAGAAAATAAGAAAATTAAGCTCAGACGAGGATTGCAGAAAGAATAACTTCCCTGACAACAGGATGCGTAAGGAATAAGTTGTTACAAAGCGCCTTCAAATCAAATACAAGTAAAAAAGCAAGCACAGAAAAGACTGCACAACATTCACCCACAGTGGGACTGAACTGAAGAGTTCAGAAGAAAAAAAAAAGAAGTTCAACTTCGCTCCCTGAAAGGGTGACTTACTGATGGCAGAGCTTTTTCTTCCACCCCATCATTCAGCTGTCACTGAGTCTGCAGGCTTGTACCTCAGATTTTAAACACCATCTCTTTGCATCCTAATTCCAACAGGTACTTGCTCCCATTGCCCCAGCAGAGCAAGCCATGCTGAGAAAGTGTGACTGGTGGTTGTCCACCTCCACACAGCGCCTGCCAGTCATATCCCAGTTCCACAGCATCACCCATTTGATTATTTTGATTTTTTATGCTGGTAGTGGGTTTTTTTCCTTTTCCTCTTCCTCTGGCATTTATTCTTAAGTTGCTCTAAGCTGCAAATTGAATAAACTCCTTCCAGGTGCAGACTTTGAAATAAACGAGCTACAAACCTGAACTTGACCTGAGAGATGCTGTACTGCCCACCATCCCACGATCACTGCAACTAACATAATTCAACCAACTTCAGTAGAATTTGAACAAGACCTCATAACCCTGTTGCAATGCAACTGCAGGACTTGTCAAAAAAGCATGTGCTTAGTAGCATGCTCTGAAAAAGCCCAGCCCTCTCCTAGGCTCTCAACTTCCCACTCTTCACAAGGAGCACACTTCAGATAAGCAAGTCCATATATCTTTCTTTTTAAATTGTACATCTTCCACTAAAACGAAGGAAGACTTTCCTTTTCCTTCTCAAGATTACCCTGCAATTGCCTTGTTTTCCCTTTAAATGCGTAAAATTTCAGGCCAGCTTTACATTTACACAGCTCAATTTGCATCTGTGGATTGGTGACCACAATACCCAGCTGGATGCCCTGGGCCTTTACATGTCCCCAGCCAGGGACCTGTACCTTAAGTGCTGTAATCATCCACCTCTTTTTCTGCATCCATTTCATCCCTAAATCTGGCTAGTACCAGAGGCTCTTCCCTACCACCTTCCTGGGGGAATCACCACCAAAGCCTCCCTTTCTGTCACATTAAGGACTCAGCAACAACTGCCCTGTTCAGAATATGTGAACAGGCTACAGCTCTGTTAGTCAAAGGAGGAAGACAAACCTAAATTCCAGGAATTATACCCCTGCACGGGCATTCTCCATTGGTGGTTTCATCTCAGCTGCCTCTTTTTACTCACCTCCCATCCTCAACAGTTTTATCATCCACTCCGTGGTTGCTCTGAATTATCCCAGAGGTGACCATATTTCAGCAACAAATTAAACTGTCACTATACATTCCTTTCTACACCGTTTTTTAAAATATGTGAGCCCTGGCTGCCAGAGAATTGTTTTGGAAAGATTAGATTAGGTGCTTCGGAAACCGCTTTGAAAAAAAGTAAAGGGTTTTTGCTTCTTGAAGAAAGCTTTTTTTTTTTCCTTCCCCACGAATTTTGTTTTATTTTTTAACCTCAAAGATCTGGTAAATTAACTGCATCTTGTTTTATAAATCTTTCCACAAAAAGTGCCTTGGTGCAGGTGACCAATAGGGAAATGGCTAATTTTGTAATTATCTGCCACCAACAGAAATTAAGACCCTAAAGCCCTCTGATTTTTAAATCAGTCCCCATCCAGAGGGCTCCAACATCTCTTTTCAACTGCCCAAATCTTCTTACCATTTTTCCAACCCACAACAAGACACTCAGCTTTACCATCGGGTATCTATCAATTTCTGCAGACACAAGCCCCTCTTACAGCCTGGAAGAGCAACACGTGCAAAATACTGCTATCCCAGCCCTCCACTCACATCACTTCTAAGACCAGACACCTAAAATATTAGAATAACAGTCGAGACAGCCTTGCTTGAAATGGTAAAAAGAAACAACCCCGCACTTTCTCAGGGTTCATTGTGATAAGAAAGCACTGCTGTCATCACAAAATCAGATTAGCAACATATCAACAGTTGGGTGCTGAATCTTTTGACACTCATCAGTTACCCAAGGAAGTGGGAAACTGACCTTGCAGTCAAAGTGCTAGACTAGGACAACAATTTCTGCTGTCAGCTCTGCTCTAGGCTCCTCCTGTTAATGTGAATTTCCATTCCTCAGTTCCCCAGCTGTAAAACAAGAGCTTTTAAGAATGTATCTCCTCTCCCTGCCCAGTATATGCCCTGGCTGCAGGCACTGGCAGATACTTGGCAGTTTTTCACTTTCTAGCAGACACGAGGGGCGGGCAGGCCTGGACACTTCATAGATTGGAAAAGGGTGGGTGCTTGGGATTATACACTGCTGAAGAAGAGGAACAGCAGAGGTGTAAACTGATGTTTCCTGAACATAGATTAATGTGCTCAGCACAGAACGAATATGAAGCAGAGGACATCTTGCAGTAGCTGTGGGGATCAGATGACTATTAGTTGAGAGCAAATGGGGTCTGAAAGTCCTAGTCCTCCTTGAAGGACAACTGCCCAAACTCTTGCCAGGGATGGAAAATAGGAAGTGATCTCAGGAACAAAACCTTGAAAGTCACTGCTGCAGTCAAGGAAGGCCATTTTCCTCCTGCTTGTATCCTCCTTGTGCCTGCCACAAGGAGAGGAGCACTATCACCCCACCAAGGTTCCACCTTGTCAGACCCATGCTGAAGGGCCGGGGATGAGGTGGGCATACGACAACAATTCCACATAGGATCAGCCCTAAGATCCTGTAGTCTGTGATGGAGTATTAGTAAACCAATCTCTTGGAAGTGAAAGTCAAGCTGCAGTGGTATGCCCACAAAAAACCCTTTGCTGCAGCTCTAAATAAACACTGTCAGTGGTTTAAAAACGTTGTGTGCTCCAAAGCACCCTCCATCCTCAGCCACCTATTGCCACTGGTGGACTTCCCAGTGTGATGCCAACAGATTCTGTCTATCCTTGCATTTGCTCAACAACCCCATGCGGATCATGATCTGCACACTGAATCCAGGCTGCATTCCTCGCAGCCCTACCTCTCTGCTCCATCTTCTTGTTCTCCTCAGGCCTTGGTCAGTATTACCACAGCTTGTAGAAACATTCTGGTCTCTGAATGACCAACCATGATACACAGAAGGGTAGTATTTTCAGAAAATATGCTTCTCACACTTGAAAACATCTCTAAAGCCACTGATTCTTCAGTACCACGTATATACAGGAATGAGAATACAGAACTGATCTGCACTGGACAACACGCCTGTGTCAGCTTTGCCAGCCACTCTCAGAAATAAGTTGTGATGCTGTCTCTGCAGAGACTTTCTGGGATGAATAATGGGGTTTTCGTTCCTTCTGCACAAGGAACCATGATACAATTGTACCAGATGCATCTTGCTTGTGAATCAGCTACAAGATTTCCAGCCTCATCTGTCTACCTCTCTACTCTGCCACAGACCTGGTAAGACCCTGCACATGCCACTGTGACAATGAGCCCACCAGCACACAGCCTCTTTGTTTCTGTGGAAAAGCAGGAGTAGAAGCACTCTTCCAGTCTAGGTCTGACTGTATCACACCTCTGTTTCCCAGCTTCACCACGGTCATGTTGGTCATTTCTTTCCAGCGCACGTGTTTTGAGAATCAACGTATTGGTATTTGGCAATTCATGAGTGCCACCAGAAGAGCTACAGAGCCATCAGCTGCAACTGAGCACAGCACAATGGAGGACATGCAGTTGTACTCAGAGGAGTAGGGAAAGCAACTCTGACTCTCACAGACTTCAGTCTCCACACCCCTCAGGAGAACAATGAGGCAGAAAGCTAAGCAGGGATTTCTGTGTACCTCCTCATCCACCAGCAGCTAAGCTGACTGCCAGATGGGAGGTGACACCACCAACTGGCACAGCAATGTCGTCCCCCTGCCTAGCCCCCCAGCACTTGTACTCCCTCCCACACCAGCAGAGCAAGAAGCCAGCACACGCCTGTCGAAGCAGGTCAGAGAGCAGACCACTCACCCAAGGCTGCCTGTGTCAAAAGTGGGACAAACCCTCCAGAAAAAGCTGGCTGGCCTCACACAGTATCATGCAAATCAGGAAAAGGCTGAGAGAAACAAGACTGGGAGAAATCTTGCATGACCAAGGTTATATGGTAAGGTTATATACTCAGCTTCTCCACACAAGGGGAGAGGCAAGGAGTGCGTGTAGACACACACAGGCAGGAGGTACCTCCTGCTTTCACCAGCATTTGCTGGGTCTGCATTCTACAAAGAAGAGAGTTGTGCTGTTCACAGCAGCAGCCTAACACGGTGGAACCCAAAAGGAGCCATTGCATCTACAGACACAGACCCAATAGGAGACAGTGAAAAAAGTTAAAAGATTATCACACATACAAGCTGCAGGTTGGTCCCATATATACCTCCAAGAAATGGTGATGTTTTATTTACTTAACACAGTCAACGACTCTTTTATCTATTTATCGTACCAACCAAAGCCTGGTTTCTCAAGCCCAGCCTTCTCCTTTTCCTGGAGGATGAATTCCACCCCCCGCCCCTAAGATTAAGCTCCCTGGCATCTCATGCAAAGCAGCAGGGAATGAGCAGAGATGCTACAATCACTACAGAAACAGACAACCCACTACCACACCAGGAATACCACTCTGACTGCTGCAGTGGCAAGCTGGGTTAGGACAAAATCCATAATTTGCAGCCTCCAATTTCATACATTCGAGCTTATTCTATACACATGGTTTGGAGCAGGCTGAATAAGGCTGGACGTAAGCCACAGAATTGCTGAAGATAGCACAGAGCATCAGAGCACTCAACACAATACTAGAGCAGGCCTACACAACGGCTGCCTGTTACCCCAACAAGCCACTGATGAACAGAGCTCGCTTCTCAGCAAGCCTCTAAACAAGATCCCAACTTGCCTCAGGCACAAGCACTTGCTAGCCAGGCTCTCCTTTAGAGATTTTACAGTAGTCTGCCTTTCTCAGAGAAGACGACTTTGTGCACTTCCACTGCCGGCCAGCCATGCCTCGGTTCAGCCTAGATCAGCAGGATAGCTGACACACCACCCTGCACAACAGCAGCCTCCACAATGCCTTTTTCCCCTGATCTCCTCCTTGCTTCTCCTCCCACAGAGCCTTACCCAGTGAGAACAGGGCAGCCCAGAGCATCCCCCGCTGTGCACACCTGCATCCCTCATTTCACTCCTACTCCCTGGCTTTTTAGATCTTTTCCCCCAGTAAGAGTGAGACATCCTCTTCATTTCACAGGCCACAGCTTCTCCCTCACGTCTGCTGTTCTCTCAAGGATGCTAAACAAGCAGAAGACATACAGGCATCTTCCCAGAGACATTGCAGCAATGTCTCTTTTTTGTATTCGTCAAATTATTGCTCCCACACACACACATTTAAACTTGGCTCCACCAGCTCTTGAATTTAACTTATATACGAGTAGTCTGATCTGTAATGGATTTAGCTATGCAAAAGGAAAAATCTACTTAAAGTTTAGCCCCTGGCATAGTAGTATGCAAGTACCTGGGCTGCCACTACCTCTACATTATCAGAGGGCCTCTCACCCAGGGCATCCTACCCTTTAGCAGATAGGCTGGATATATGTGGGGTCTGTATCACTCCTAAAGAAGAGAGTCCAGTAAGATAAGGCAAATAGCTTATCCAAGACCAGATTGGGGGGGGGGGGGTCAGGACTCCCCAGTTCACAATCCTGCACTTCAACCACAAAGTCATCTTTCAGTTCTAGAGATCAGCTGTTCCAAGAGCCCACATTGCTGTCAGATGGGCACCACAGGCAGGTCATGCATTAAGACAGTGACCATGGAAAGACCATTTCCTCTGTAAGCATTCAGATCATTTTGCATCACACACAAGAAGCTGTAAAACCATATTGCATCAGCGACAGGCTGATAATGAAGTTTTGCTTTTAGTAAGCCAATCAGTAAATCGTGCTGGTCCCACGTTAAAGAGACATAGGCAGCAACACATAGAATAAAAACAGCAACACACAGAATAAAACAGATCATCTTGAAGTATTTTCCTCTGGATATCTGCAATTATAAACCAAACATCATCAGCTTCCCTCTCTCTCTGCAGTAAATAATTAACTGCAACAGAATATTCCTCTTGGCTCCATCCTCCCTCATCAGCTCTGCTTCACAACAATGTACCACCTGGATTGCACACTCTGTCAGTGCACCCGTTACCCAAAATGCCTCAGAAGACACAGAGGAGCGGTGTAACTGTTAACTTCAGAGCAGCAGAGACCTTTCCTTGGGGGTACAAGAGGGCATCTTCATGTAACTCAGAGTACTTTAAGCAGACAGCTATGACATACACAGCTTAGCTCATTTGCTGCTGCAACATCACTGCAACCATCAGTGGAGGCGAATCACGCACTCTGAGCACTCCCATCACGCTCCTCTGGACTGCCCATGCTTTATTGCCAAAGAATAGCAAATTTCCTCCCCTGAAATATAAGATTTTCTATTCCTTTCGTTGTTTTTGAAAAATATACTCCCCATCTCTAGATTTCATCGGGGGGGGGGGAACCAACAAAACCCTGAAACTATCCAAGTCTTCTCCATACAGCAATTTAATTTTTAAGAGCCTTTAATCTTTAAATACTAGATCAAATAGAATATTGTGACTGCTTGATCACACACAATAACCTGTTCACCTCTTGCCACTTATCCTCATCAACCTGACTCTGATACAGACTCAGCAACTAACAGGTAAGTCAGAAAATGTTCAGAGCACCCATTTCTTCTGCCCTACTGAAAGACACCTCCTGGCTGTAAACCCAGCAGGGAGGAAGGATGATGCCAGAAGGAAAGAACTGCCTGGCAGGGAAGCTGGGTTTGGTCAGACAGCAGATGGAAGCAGGTTGCATACATACAGATACACAATCAATGAACAACACAAGGTCTGCCATTTGATCCCAGTTTCTTTCTTAAGATACAGAATCAAATTCACGTTTGAAAAAAGCATAAGGAGAGCATAAGCAAAAATGAGAGCTGGGAAAAACCTCCAGAATTGCAGGAACACCCTTCCTGCAACAGCCAAAAAACTCAGGGAAAGGCAGAGACGCATTACCACTGAGCAAACATCTTCATACTCACACACAGTCTGGGCTTAGTTTTACATTTTTACAGGTTTAAACACATACCAATTTAGTTGAGCTGACTATGGACCGTTCAATAAAAATCTCCTCCAGGAAGGTAGAGAAAGAGGGAAAATAGAGCTAATTTAGACTCAAAAAGCATGGAAAGAGAGGTTCAACAGAGAGGCAGAAGAAAAAATGAACAGAAAACCATGACACAAAAGAGGCAAGTGAAACAGATACCGAGGACAGTTCAGAACAAGATAAACCATGAAAAAGTGGAGGGAAGACTGGAAGGGAAAGATAAGAGAACGAGGAACATTCCATGGCAGATCAGTTGAACGGCAGCTGGCAAATAGCTAATTTGTTTAATCTCATCCATATTTGTCAAATAATTTATTTGATTAATACTCTTTGGTCGTCAACCAGCTATAGAGCTGATCAAATATCATGTCATAAATATATTATTAGATTAATACAGGTAAAATTCAAATACGTTCAACATTTTATCTGCTGCTTAATAAGCTCTGGTTTTAAGTTTACAGTTCAAAAATGTTAAAATAGAAAGCTGGTAATAAATTATTATTAGATAAAAATTGTTTAGAGCACAACCATTTTGCTTCTCCTAGACTGACAAAAGTACCGTATATTGTATAACACATCTTGAAAGACGGGAGAGGAGACATTCCTTCCTCGTCCCTTTAACACACTGCCACAACAAACACCTCTCTACAGGCAGCATTTTTTGTCTTCAATTTTATTTTGTTGAACATTTCCCCAGTATTCAACTTTTTTTACTCCATAAAGGTTTTCACCCCAAGAAAACCTGCTATTTTCTCCAAGGGCAGCCTAGCAGGAAGGTAAATTTGGGGTGCACCAGTAGCAGGAGGGGAGGCAGCAGGTGCCATATCCAGCCTGGAAGCAAATGTTTACATTTGTGAGCTAAGCAAAGGGAAGTCAGGTGAAAGACAGCTGTAGCCTCAGGTCCTGATGCCTCAGGATCTCTACTCTCACAGGGAAGTTTCCCCCATTATCAACAGACTTTTCCAAATCTCCCTAGGGGAACTAGGGAAAAAAAAAAAAAGGTAAATTGGCAATTTTTCAGCCTGTTTTTCTCCCCCTCTCCCAAGACAATAGCAAAGTCCCCTTGAGACTCCTCAGACCCCGGAGTGAAAGCCACCAAGGCAAACCATCTCCATGCACATGGTGGCCAGGGAGCCCTGTGCAGCAGCACCAGATGCGATAAGGAAATCGTGGCCATCGCTTTCTAGGCAGACATCAGAGAAGCATGAGGTTACTCCCGCTGCTGTTCTACCTTCACCACTGACAGCAGCCAAGAATCAAACGCAACACAGGAGAGAACCACACTAGGCCAGAAAAGTATCCCTCAGGTCATATGTCCTGTTTAAATATCACAGCAATACCCCAAACTGAGATAATTATTGCTAATTACAAGATCATTTTCATGTAAACATGAAGGATATTACCATGCATACTTCATCTCATTTTAATTAAAAGAAATAAGAGGTTCACTGAGATTAAAAAGAGACATGCTGAAAGCTCCCACCCAAAAACAGACTTTTCTGCAGTGATAACACCCATCAGCCTCCAGACCCACCAAGGAGACTGAACAAGGAAATCAATCAGCATCAGACTCACCAGTGCTGAAATAAAGCAGTTGGCACAATATTAATCACACAGGGAAAACATTTGACAAGGAAAAGGAAAGGGCCAGACACACAGAGGGGGGACACACATGGATTCAAAGTCATGGCTGTCTTACAAATACTTGCAGAAATCACACAGATCACCAGCTGCAAAATCAAAATACTCTGAAGAATAAACACATTACCAATTCTGACTACAGCAACTCTTTAGTTGAGCCCACACCAAACCCCATGTGCTTTCCTCCATTCAAAACCAGTTCCTGCTCCAAGCTGCACAACCTACCCACGCCAACCAGACTGGAGTACATCGTGACACAGCCTCACCAGGAGCATGTACCCCTTCTGCATCTCAAAGACCATGGTAAAAAGAAACACGTCACAGGCTAAAAGAGACATGACCATTCAACTTAGGACACTGAAATAGTCAACGGTTTGACTTGCCATGCAATGGCTTAACAAGCCATTCCTGATGCACAGTCCTCCTGTTTCCAGCTGTCCTAAGCATTTCTCCAGCCGCTCCAGAGTTCGCCAGTCCACTCTGATTTCTCATTGTCTCTTTTGTCTCCAGACACGCTCTACTGCTTAAGGCAATTTAAAACACATCCCCAGCCAGGATCCATACGGGCCAAGCAAGCTCTTAGATGCCTCTTCACTTGGGTTGAAGGCGTTGCACGCCCGGACCCCAGGACACCCTGGCACGGCAGGCAGCCAGCCTCGGAACGCCGCAGAGCCCCGGCAGAGAGCGTCCCTAGGAGGATGGGAGTGTCACCAGCTCCGCAGAGCCGCATGCTCACAGAACGGGGACCTCGCTCACTTCATCACAGATGCACATATATACCTGCGCCTCCGCCACCTGCGCGCCCCCTCCGCGCTTCGCCCCTGGCCTGCCGACGCCTGGCTCTGCCGTGAACCTGCTCTCTCCTAGGGGGTACCGCAGCCCAGCAGGCACCTAGTTGGGCAAAGAGTGGGGAGTCACATCACAGGAGCAGCGGGCGGATTCGAGGGGATGAGGGAAGGGGGGTGCAGGGGGCTGCAAACTGGGGGTGCGAGAAAGAGCAGGTGGAGAGGGCTGCAGCTAAGGGATGTGGAGGGGAGCCGGAGGGCAAGGGTGGGAAAGGGAAGACAGTTGCAGCTTCGGAGGAGGAGGGCAGGAGGAGTGCAAAGGGGGTGAAGAGGCTGTGGGTCGGTGGTACCCCATCACCCTCCCACCTCGGCGGCCTGCCGGGGCTGGGGTCGGCAGGCAGCGCCCAGGAAGCAGAGTCATGGTGCGGCCAGGAGAGCAGGTGGGTCCCCGCCACCGCCCACCGGGCTAAGGGTCGCTCCCTCCTCACAGCTGCCCCCGGGGCACGGCGGAGGGCACCTCCAGCACGGTGAGGGGTACAAACTTCCCGGGGTGGGGGAGAACAGCCCCGCTAACAGGTGGCGGCGGCGCTGCCGCCCCGTCCCCGCCGCGCCGGTGGGCGCTGCCCCTCCGCGACAGCGCGTCCCACCCACCCGGAGCCAGCCCCAGCCCCAGCCCCAGCCCGGCGGTCACTCACCGGCTCGTCCACCCCGCCGGGCGGGATGCGCGTCCTGGAGAGCGGGGCGCGGAAGTTTAAAGCCGGGTAACAGTATTATTTGCTTTTTTTTCCTTCAAACGGAGGAAAAACCAAACTAGACGAGGCGCCCCCCACCCCCACCCCACCCCAGGCGGACGAATCCCCGCTCCGCTCCTCCCCGCCGGGGGCTTTTTCAGCCGCGCGTCGGCCCGGCGGCGAGGGGAAGTTTCCACCGCGGTGGTGGAGGCGCCCCCGGCGTGCCGCGCCCGCCCCGCATTGGCACGGGGCGCCGGGGCGCTGTGCCGCCGCCGCCCGGACAATGTGCGTGCGGGGGGAGCGGGAGGGGAGCGGAGCGGGAGCGCGCCCCGCCGGCGGCCGCGGCACACGCCCAGCCCGCGCCCCGCCCGCCCGCCGCTCGGCGCCCGCCCGCCGCCCCGGATTGGTGGCCCCCGCCGCCTCCGCCCTCCGGGTGGGCCGCGCTG
>JAWMRA010000161.1:18199304-18214401 GCA_035584735.1 Pseudotriccus pelzelni | reverse complement strand
CCCCGGCGGGTGACCCCCGGCCCGTGACCCCCCTGCCGCCCCCGGGCCCCGGGAGCCGGCGGGACCGCGGCGGCCGCCCCGCGGGGACGCGGCTGCTCTTCACGCCCCCGGCGGCCCCTCCGCGGGAGCTCTCCGCAGCCGAGGTCGGGGGAAGGCCTGGCGGCCGCCCGCGCCCCGCGGGGCTGCCCGGGGCTGCGCTGCCTTTGTCGGCGCCCCGCGGGGGCGTTCTGGGATGGAAGACCGGAGACCCCTGAAAGATTGCGTTGATTGCCCGTCACGGCCCCCGGCTGAGTACCCGCTGGGCTAAACTCGGCTCACAGGGTGCTCCTGTCTGGCCCCTGGAAATGCCTAGAAAAATAGGTGGCTCAAAATTATTCCAGAGCGATTTGGAGAGGCCACAAAAGAAAACACACCTGAATTGGTTCTCTGTAAGGCAGCTAGGGTCCAGTTAGGCTTAGCAGCTGAGATACGCACTGCCTGAGCAGAATTACTGCAGTTACAGACGAAGGTCCAAGCGTGGCAGAAGGCTCGTGTCTGATCCTGTTTGGGTCCCACAAGGAGCGCCGCTGAATCAGAGCTAGTAAATCGTGATGGACTCAAGCTTCATGCCATGAATTCGGGTTTGCCAATGCAGTGCTTCCTGTCACGGTACACCATACATTTTCTACTATGAGACGATGCGACTCCCCTGTTATTTTGGAAACTGGATAGTAGATTGCACAGTCACCTTGTTACCCAGCAGCATGCAGGAGTGATCAAGCTTAGATGCAGAATAGGATGCCAAACAAAGTATGCAGTACTGCAAAAGCACTGTTCTCTCTGACATAATGTTTCAAGCACACTTCAACAATTTATTGTTTCCATTAGAAAAGTACCTAGTAATCTGAAAATGGATCTAAAACCCATTGTTCTAGATACTGTGTTTGACACATAAAAAAAAAGCACATGCCCTGCAGAATTTGTAGAGAGAGCAGATTAAACATGTTGTAGGGATACCCGTTGAGAGGGTTGTGCAGGTTTTCTCAGGTCTCATAAACGTGTTGCACCAGCACAAACAAACCTGCCGGAGCACTTTCTAAAAGCCAGCACAGAAACAGACAGGTTCAAACAAAAACGCTGAAGCTTTAACCTACCTTTAAACTCTTTCCCTGCTTCTAACAAGCCCTGGTTCTGGATGACCTCTCCGTTCTCCACTGAGGTGAGGACCACAGTTCACAGAGACACAGCATCTCTCCTGACCAAGCCAAGGGCAGAAGCAGCAGCACACACAAAGGTGATGGGTTTCCTCACAGGCACACACATGCATGCACAGTGCACCGCCTCTCCATGCAACCTGTCTCGTCTTGTTTTAGCCGTTTCTAACGAGCAGGCAGGGTACTGGAGCATGCACAAATCTTGCTTTTTGAAGCACCCTGAAAGCAGGCTCATATTTTTCAGTACCTGGGTGGCCCAGAAGAACTTTTCAGGGAGCAAGAACCAAACAGATAGTAAAATAGGCACATTTGTGGGTGAACCTCAGTTTCACGCTTCTTAGGCTTCTTGGTGACCTACAAGAACCAAGAAACACCAGAAGATGGAACTGAAACTGCCTCTTACTTGCTCATTCTTCACTGCCAGATCACATCAGGATATAAGATACCTGAGGACTACTTGTTTGCAGACTGCTGGAAGCAGAGACATAATCACCTCTTGGTGAGTCATAACCACACAATCGCATAGGGGTGATGATGCAAACTTGCAAAGGCACAGAGAGTGATATTAGCTTAAAGGTGTCTTCTCCCACTTTCTATTTTTTGATAAAAAAAGCAAAATATTGGGACAAGATCCTCAGTTGTGCCAAAGCAATGTAACTCCATTGCTTCTGTCAGCACAGATTTACATTTGCTGAGGTCATAGCCAATTCTGTATGTAAAATACTGTTCTGTCTGAGCAGACCCTTCCTTTCTCTAAACTTGAGTTTAATTCTTGAAAAATGTCTGGCCCATCTGAAGCCTCTGGAAGACAGAACCCTCTCTTTTAACCGTGCGATGTGCAGTGCCACAGCAACAACAGTGCAAATGCCACGGCAGGAAGGTAGCTCAGCCTACTGACACTATCCGGCTAACTCAACCTGTGCTGTGACTTCAGCTGGATTGGCAACAAACTCCTCCAGCTGCCCCGCCAGGCAGCAGTGTTCTACGGCGAACTTCAAGGCAGGCAAAGAGAAGTGTGCAGCTCTCTAGAAACCCTGCAGTGCTCTTAACTGCTGTAAGCCTTGCTTGACAGGAGAGGAAGGCTAATCAAATACTGGGTCTACTGGCACGTGGAGCAGTAAAAAGGAAAGGGAGAGTGTCTTAGAAGGTCCTCACTGCCGCAGTGAACTGCGAAAACCAGATCTGCAGTGGGGTTGAAAAGCTATTCCATCATTGCTATGCCTTCAGTTTTTCCTGATTGTCTTCCCCACACTGTGTGTAGCTTGCAGATGGGAGGCCAGAACTGATAGACATGCTTATCCTGCCATGACTTTTTGTACCAACACTCTAAGTTCAGTCTGTGAAGTACGTCACTGACCTTGTTGATGCTGTGACCCAAAAAATAACTTCTTGATGTTGCATCTCCTCTTTAACTTCTACAAGAGGGAAATCACAGACAAGACATAAGGTGAGGAGTCCACTCTGTGACATACAGACTTATGCCAAAAGCTTAGTGAGCAGCTGAACTTCTTATCAGCTACAGATCAAGGTTATCCCAGACACGTTTGAAATTATATTATTTTTTGGAATGATTTCTAGTAGAAACACTCAGACAATGGCCAACTTGAACTATTCTTTCTTTTTGCTAAAAAAAAAACTCAAAAGAACATGTAAAGTTCTTCTTGTGATCATCAAAATCATCAGCAAAGTAAGTAATAGTATTTTTCTAGCTTCACAATACTTGAATATATCCAGATATGCATCATATATTTCTGATATACTGAAGGGTGTATTAGTTCTCAGTAGACACAGAGAGTAGATTAGTGGTGTCAGTTGCTTTTGTGGCTCTGAATCTCCTGTTGCTTCACCATATTTACCAGTTCCCCTGACTTTTAATCATGCAGATTGTTTCTGGTTCTTTTTTTGAACTCTCACTAGTCCATTTTTCCAGATGCACAAATTTTTCTGTGTAACTGAAACTTTCTTGGAAAGTGTTTACAAGGAAGACTCTATCCTTATGCTCTCTTTAACAGTGTCTCTGAGAGTGTACTGAGGAGTTTTGCTTCCCCAGTTGTACCATATTCTTCATGGGTTTTTAGTTTAGTCCTTCTGCAGATACACTAGACCCAAGAAACCTTCAAGTCCTTTTCTTATGCTGGGATGTTTTCCTTGCATATCTCTCCCTGAGCTTAGAGGTTGAGTAGTGTTATGGCAGGAAGCAAACCGATATGCAATCAACTTTTAAAATTTGTATTCTTCTAGGGAACTCAAACTGTTTTCTTCTGGTATCTGACAGAGTAACACAAGCAATTTGCCATGACAAGCAGCTTATGAAACAGAAAAAAAATTATCATCACAAGGTGCTTTGCTGCTGTAACAAGGAAAGAAGCTGAGACCTTATCCATTTTGTTCACTGCATCATCTAGGTAGCAAAATCTGTCAGTAGAAGTTTGTGTTAGATTCTGTGCAAGTGAGCTGTCTCATGGGCCTATCTGATACTTGGATCAAAACTGAAGTGCAGTCAGAAGGAAAGAAGGAAGTGTTCAGAAGAATTGAAACAAGCCTGGATTCTCAGAAACACAAAGCCAAATCCATTTCCGCAGCAAGCTGACGCAACTCTGAAGATGCCGGGAAGGGATGAACCAATTCTGAAATTAATTTGGCTTGCATTCTCTGACAATCTCCATTCTCCCCCCCCTTCTTTGTTTTTTCAAAAGTGGAATAAATCTCCAAAGATCTGTATACTGGAGTTACCTGGGACAGAGTATGGAACAGGCTTGCAAAGTCTGCCTTCAAATCCATGCTCTTTACAGGGATGCTCCTGGGAGGGGCAGTCTCACTGCTACACGTTTTACTTGGGTTAGTGAGTGAGTTTAGAAATGGCAAACGGAATCAGATAAGGGCAGAGACGGGAAACGCTCATATTACCACTGTGGGAGAAAATCAAACCTGAGCTTTGTTAGCTCAGAGGAGGACAATTTTGAAAACTCCTGTATGCGCAAATAGTCACAGAATCCAATGGAACTAGTGCTGGATTCCTGGGCAGAGGAAGATCTGGAGTGGGTCTTGGATATACAGAGAATATTTGCCTTGCTTGTGAGCTAGAAAGGACATCTTCTGTGGGATAGTCTTGAAAAGTGAAGGAAAAACTGAAAGTTTCTTAATCCCTAGACTACTGATATGAACCACAAGTAACACAGCTCCAACTGTGTGATGGAATGAAGTGTATGCTCCCTGTTCTATTTTAGAAACACTCTCTCCCAGTTAAATTTTATGCTGTTGATGTAGTATAGAGCTTGAGAAACAGTGGCCAGCCTTCTGAGCTGCCTGGGGGCTTTGCTGAATTCACACGTAAAATTATCGTGAGTCATGCATGGACAATCTTCTTGTAGCTTCCTGGTGAGGTTGTAGAGAAAATGCTGCTAGATTACAAGCCCCAACAATAGCATGACTTGGAAAGAAGCCTTTGAGAGAAACTCTTAATATATCAGATAAATCTATGCGGACATGCAAAGCTAGAGTTCGGTCCTGACAATGAATTCTTATACTGTGAGTGACTGACTATAAAAAGACTATGGGGAAAAATCTGAGTCTTCTGCAGCACAAAGAAACCATGAGATAAATGAAAGTCATCTCAAAGAAACCATGCTAAACTGTTCAACACTATAATTTAACACAGTCTTCTAGAGACTGGGGAGTCTGGAGGCTAATCCTTACTGCAAATTGTACCATGAGAGACACAGCCAGAAGAGAGATCACAGGTGTGAAATTCTGCGAGTGTGTACCATCATCCCAAGGGCCCGGGACCCTTGGAGATACCTAAGACTTGGAAGCAGCAGTCCAGCTGAAAGGCCTCACAGAGGGAAAAAAAAAGACCAGTCAGTCCTGTTTTCAAAGGGTTTATTAAAAAAGACACTGCACTGGAGAAATCTGCTGGAGTAATCAATTAACAAAACAAAACACTGAATTAATTAATCAATCCTCAATCAATCAAAAAAATCTTCCTCTATATCATCTCCAAAAACACCCCATTGCTTCAGATTACCCAAGCAGTGAGTGGGACCACTTTGGTTTTAATTGCCAGAATAATGGCATAAATACTGGATTAAATTCCACTAAGTAAGAGTGCTCAGGCTTCTTTCAAACAAACCATTTGAAATGCTGCAGAAGATTCTGGGTGGATAGAGCAAAATCATCAGTTCTGGAGGACTATCTGACCCAGGACAGGATCTTTCTTACGGATTTCCTTTTTGAAATAAGCAAGGCAGGATCTTGCCAGATGCCTGGCCTAAGCACCACCAAAGCTAGAGAGAAGAAAGATTCCTGTTGACTGAAATGAGTTCTGCTAACAGTTAGGTTTGATCAGTTATAAACTGAGAATAGAAACTTGCATAGAGGGGATGCTCTGTAATCACAGAAGTAAAAGGCTTTGTAATGAGAGCTTGGAAGTGGAAAGAGGTCTGTGTTCCATAGTTTAAGAATGCAGACAGCTGCTGATTCCTTTTTTTCTGTAAAACCCCACAATCCAAATAAACACACAGAAAAAGACGTAGTTCAAAGGCTGGTCATTTCCCAGTCAGCTTTCTTGTAGAGACACCATAGGAATGAACAACAATGACTTCTCCCTAGCCATGATATGCAACAGTCAGTAAGATGAGGCCCTCGCCTGAGTGGGATGTTTGGACTTCAGATTCTGCTGGGGGTGGTCAGGTAGGAGAGATGAGATACAGGTTTGATCTCTGAGACTGTGTTACTAGCAATGTTCCTTTCTGCAACTGCCTGCTGGTTTCACTCTGACCTGAAGCACACTGCCCTCTGCAGTGTCCCATTTGTTCCTGTGGGTGTTTGCATAAACCCCCAACAAATGTTCTTTTTGACTTTTTGTGCTTTTGCCAAGGAGTTATAGCTGATCACGTAGTGAGTCTTGAGCCTGAGACACTTAGAAATTGCACTGATTCTTTCATGAAGTGCCCTCACCTGTCCGAGAGTTGCCAGGGTTGGTGAGGTCCTGTGTCTCCTTCCACTCTCTGCTGAGCCTTCCATTGTAAATCAGCAAGGCTCATGTAGGGTATGAAGCCTGGTAATGCAGAAATTTCTATGTTGGGAACCACGCTGATTTTCCTGGCAATGGTTTGCTGGCATATGTAAAGGAGATTTGGTTAGCTGTCAGCTTGAATGGAACGTCAATCACTCCCTTGGAACCTGATCTTCAGATCACTGCACTTTGAGAGAGGGGTTTTGCCTTTGTCTTCATACAGCAGTAACTCAGATCTTTGGACGTTGAAAGCCTTAGTTTTTGTTAAGAAGCCCTTGCAATATTTAATCCCCGTTTGATTTTCTTTTTCAAACTCTGCAGAAAAGTTTGAACACGTTGCGAGTTACATGCCATCAATTTTTTTATGGGAGAGTTGGGATCACTTACCATATTCTGGGTCATCTGTCACTTTTGCTGCCAGGAGCCAGATTTCCAGAGTGGAAACAGGATGAGTTGCTAAGGGATGTCTTGCGCCCTGTGTCTTTTCTATGTTCACTGATGTGCAACAGATTTATCTTGTAGTTCAAGGCCTCTCTATACCAGATGAGTTTGTACTGAAATCTCAGACTATCCCACATATTCTCCTGGAGAATACACTAAGATTGTTCATATTCTTTTTTAAATAGTCTTCTTACTTCTTCATGAGCTAATGCTGATTTTCTTCCCCTCAGCATCAAAGAACAATTGCTAACTACATCTGTTTCTTGCAGAAATTTCAAAGCAGTGTTGCTCAGCATGATTCAGGCATGCACACATGGTAGAAGCAGATAGAATTAAAGACATTTGTCTTTATCCAGTTAAACTACTGGTTCCTTTTCCTTTGATTGCTTTTTAGTGTACTGGCTTCACGTTGTCTCTGCCATGCAGCCCTCCTTCTCATCATAAAACTCGTGCTGCTGAGCTTTTTCTTCTCTTCTATCAAGTCCTTCCCTAAATTCTGATTTTTCCTCTGTGAGGAGCTGCCCTGCTCCTTGGTTCCTACCTGTGTGAGCAAGTAAAGCTGATGCAAAGCAGTACTCACATAGAATATAGCTACCTAGTTGACCAGAGAGGAGGATGGAATCCAGCATTCCCAGCATGTCTCTGCCTCTTGGTGCTCTTGACACTCCAGTGTACATTCTACTCCTGTATACCTTAGTAAAGCCAGCTTATCTGTTCCCTTTCCATTACAGACTGTTTTCCTCTGTGGCAGCCTCTTCCTGATACTCTTGGGGAGTGTTTTCAGCTCCTGCTTCATCCCTTGCTGTGATTACCTCAAATAGGCACTGCTGCAGTAAAACAGTCCATTGGTAACCTCAGCCTTCATGCTATTTATAGCAAAGGTAGACTGTCCTTCAGTACAGCTGCTTGTCGTCAGAGCTAGAGATCCTGAGTTACACAGCTCCCTGTGAGCTTATGATGGTCGTGGTATTCCCACATCAAGTGAGATTCAAGCGAGATATTGGAAGGTCTCCTTAGCAGTGAGGCAACGCTCTTGTGTCATTATCCAATCTGAGCTGTCCCGAGAGACCCCTAGTAAAGATGAGAGCACAGTCCTCTCACACAAATGCCTTCAAGAGCAGCATAGGGTTAGAAATTGTCCCTTCAGTCAGTGAGGTGGCATAGTTGATGTCTCCAAGGTATTTCTACACCAATTTCACACAGATTCTCTTTTTGCTGGCACCTACTCCGTTCCTTATTAAAGTACTTTCTCACAATGAAGCCACAGCATCTTTTTTTTTTTTTTTTTGGCTGCAGTTTGGTCATCCCCTTTCTTGTGGTGCTTCTTTATCAGGGAAGGTGAAAGGCAGAAGAGGACCTGCAGTCACTTGCGTCATGAAGGACGGGTGCGAGCCATTGCATGTTTCCAGGTAATTTTTCAGGTGTTCAGGAGCTGAGCAGTGACGTGAGTGTCTATGCGTGTGTGTGTGTGTGTGTGTTCAAATCACTCAGATACTCTCTGAGGACTTTCAGAAGTCAGACCTCCTGCAAAATTCCTAAGCTGAGATGCCCAAAGCAACATGTTGCAAATTTCTTCCCCTGGCTTCAGACTCATGATTTTGCCTTTTCCACTTCCAGTCAGCGGACTTCAGTTGGGGAAATACTGAGGCTAACGTACCAAAACACTGATCCTAAATGATACATGAATCCAAGTGATTGATGGAATTTCAGCCATTGACTGTAAAAACATGAGTAAGCTTATGTTAATCTACAGATGTTGTATTAGCACTGAGCGATTTCCCAGTCCTCATTAGCAATGCGCTTTGATAGGGATAGAAGGTGTTAGCTATAGTTTCCCTTCAGTAAGCTGTTTAATCATTGGAGCTTACTGGCAGTGGGATTTGGGGGACTTAAGTGATCACAAAGTGAATTAAGAGTAAAACAATACCCTCTTTCTAGCTTCTCTGGGATAGTGCACTGAGGAGGGAATGGGTTCAGAGCTGCTCTGTTCCCCCATTGAAGCGGCACTGGTGTGTTCCAGTGAGGACTAAGCAAGAAGCTACTGCCTCCTTAGTCAAGATCTTTCTGGTTCTCGGGAGCACACTTAGACCAGCACTCCTGCAGAGATCAGCACACACTGGTGAACTTGTTATAGCATGTTTAGCTACATGTTCTTGTTGGCTTACTAAGGTTTGATCCAAAGCATACTGCAGATACAGCAAAGATTCATGTACTTGTTCAGTGGCCTCTGGGCTACTCTGGGAGGCAAAAATACAACTGTGATAGATACATGGGTGAGTGAACTCTACATTACCATCACATTTCACTCTGAAGAGATGGCAAGAGAGGTTCTGCAGCCCAACCTTGTGCATCCCAGAGCTGTAAAAGCAACATGAATCCTACTTAATAAGTAATTTGAAAGCACTTTCTGGTTTGTGAATCATCTGCATCCCAGCCTTTCTGAGGCTCTTGGGTAATGAGATGAGAACAGTGCAGCTTCTGTAGTCATTTCTACCTGCTCACAGGGCTGCCAGCCTGCTCTGGACCTAATTTTGAGCTGTTATTTTAAAAAGCTCTCTGCCACTAAGCAGTTCTCATCTAGAGATCTCAGCCATGAAGGAATCCTCCCAGCTTTTCTAGAAAAAAGCTAACTACCATTAAACCTGTTTTACAGGTGGCTAGGTTGTGCTTCAGTCTGCCTGAGATCACAAAACGTTATTTAGGGCCAAACTGCCTGGGCTGACACGTTCCTGCAGCAGGGATGACCACCTAGGAGGAATACTAACCTCCTTCATTAGAGGAAAAGAGTGCCCAGGCAGAGGGAGGGCTGGCTGCACAGCCTCTGTTTATGTACATGCTTTGCACAGGACTGTGAAGCAAATAAACCTCACTGGCCATGTGGCTTCAGTCCAGGTGTCCCATGGATGGAGACGCAAGCGTAGGGTAAACTAAAACGCCGCACTCGACTCTTTGTGCTGAGCCATCCGGCAGGTGGGAATGCAAAGCTCCACCTGATTGCTTATGCCTGAGTCACCTCCTTTAGCATTTGTTATTGCCCTAGTATGTTAGCTTGCTGCCTGCTGGATAATAAATGACTTCATTCGCTGCAGTAGTGAGGGCACAGTTAAAAATTAACCCTGGGAAATGGTCCTGCATATTTTTTTCAGTCAGAGCCAGACAAGGGGGAATAGGAGAGGAATGCTGTTGAAATCTGATTCGCAGAAAATGTGAGTGGTGAGCTTTTGGTAATGGAGATAATTCATGCTTTAGTTTAATCACTGCAGTTGTTGGCAATCGATGATCAAAATTCAGAGGGCTTAAGGCACTTGGTAAAGGTAAAAGCAGTGCAAGTAATAAAGACTTAAGAGGCATATTGCAGAGGAGGTCAAAGGATGGGATTAATGGGGATTGCTAGGTATTTATCTGTTTGCAGAAAAAAATTATCACATGGATGTTATTACCACATGTAAGGAATTGAATGAGGTCTGTAGATGAAAAACTCTTCGGTTTTGGTTTATGTATTGCACCCTTTTCTCAGTATCACGCTTAAAATCCACACCCTATCTATAGTAGCATGCAGAGTTTATTTCCAGAAGTGAAGGGTTTGTGTGAAATATCTGAGGAAACAGAGCAACTGACAGACAGATATTTCATTTTCTTGGCTTCTCTTGCCTCCAGCACCCACACAGTATCCATCAAATTGTCTCGAGTCAAACCCTCACAGGCCGCATTTGAAGCTTGGGCAAGAAGCCAGGCAGGCTTAGAGAGCAAAGACCTTTCTGTCTGCACGCACTTACCCCTGTCTGTTTGCTGCAGTCCAGAGCAAGGGAGCTCAGCTTTAGGCTCAGCAAAAAATACCTCCTTACTCCCTTTGCATTGTTCCAAGAAAGGGATTTGATCTGAAGCCTGCAGGCACTCATATTAATGATCCCATTGCTGACACAAAAATTGCACCTTATTCTGAGACATCATTCAGCTGTCTTTGGTACAGCAGCAAGCAGCACATCCCATCCCGAGCCCACAGTTCCTCAGGGATGTTCCAGACCCTTGGGCTGCTCCATTTGTTAGACAGTCTGGAGTGTAACATAAGCTGTAATGCCAGGTGCAGTGACTATGCAGGCAGATTTGCTCTCTGGCTGGCTTGCTTTTTTCCAGAAGCATATCATAGCCGTTGATTTCAGAAGCCATACTGTGATATGACAGCACCTATCAAAGGGCCAAGCTGAGGTCTGCATGTTTGTACTGAGTCACCTGCCCATCTCCATGTGGCAGAGGTATTTTAAAATGTCAGGCTTAAGCAGATATTATGCTGCAGCAGAGAAGATGATATAAAGTTCCTTTATAAACAGTGTTACAAATTTGCTGGATGAAAGGTACTCAGGTATGGCTCTGTCCAGGACAGAGACATTTCCTACTCTAAGATCTTATCTGTGGCATTTCAGGGACCATTGTCAAAATATTCCTCAGTCTAATTCCTGCTTTTAATTTGTGTTCTCTCCTTTCTCTCTCCATCCAGACAGAGCTTTGTCATTATCCCTAGTACCTGGCTATCTTGATCAGCTATCAGAGCCTCCAGGTCTCCTGTCCCTTCTGCTCTCTGGTCCTGTCCATTGAATTGATGGGAAGTGTGCCTTCAGTAGAATCAGCCCTGGTTCCCACGTATCTGGGTCTTGACCATACACCATGCCACACAGCAGGAAGCCTTCCAGACTTATCAGCAGGGTAGGGTGGTCACAGGGACCTGTGTTCCTCAGCAGTTGTTTGTCTAACATCTTGGTTAAAAGCGGGCATATCAGAAAGTTGTGCTTAGAGTGTTAGGATATTCTCTGAACATATTTCCTAGATAGCTGCTGTATAAACAATGAGGAAGCAATTCAAGCGTGCGATCACAAACCAGAAGGTAGGTGGTATGGTAGTGGTGTGGGAACTGCCCTTGCTGGGATGTTGACTGTGGAACAAACGGGATTTTTACTCTGTGTTTCAAGATCCTGTACTCATCGCATGCAGCAGGCAACAGTTTCACCAAACTCTTGCTGCAGCCAAGCATGCTGCTGGAACAAGGGTTTTATTTCTGTGGTCGCTGACCGGGAGTTATCACCATGGCTGTTGTCAACACAACACTATTTTATAAGCATGGTCTTTGTAGAGGTTTTTGAAAACCCAATAGCTTAGAGTTAGTTTGGCACCTCTTTGTAGGGTAGGTGGTGGATGTGGTTTGAAATCCCTTCCATGAACTTCAATAGGTTTGAGATCACACCCATGGTTTGGTTATTTATTTATTTCCCCACCCACCCACCAGACCCCAAATCTCTGTATTTCACTCTCCAGGTTGCCAAGAGTTGTGTGTCTTGCTCCTGTGTTGTGAGGCAAGTATGTCAAAGAAGAAAGAAGGTGACCTATGCAAACAGCTGTAGGCAGCTACTTGCGGCTCAGTTCTCTAGAAAAGGAAGTTATGAACTACGCGTGGAAAATCTGCCTTCCACAAAACAGGAGTTAACCAGTAAACAGTGAGTATACAGTTGAGTGCTAGACACTTGTGTTTCCACTGACTTTTAAGGAGAATAAGAAGGAAATGTATTTTTAACACCAGCTTAACTTGTAACATGATCTGTTACTGCAGGGAGTAATCAACTGATAACTTACACAGCTGCCTATGTTTGGTACACAAGATTACTGGGAATGGCCTTTAATGAATGTTCCTGTGTTAGTACATCCACAGCATGGCATAGGGAGTAATAAGTGCAGGACAGGACAGGGTAGGCTTATGTGTATCCAAGGAAGTCAGGTTCCAGTAGTGGTCATGTGTCAGGAGCGATTGAGGGGGACACACATTTTCTCACACTGCTTGGTAGTATTTTAGACATAACCATCTATATTGGCCTCTGCTACAAAATAGCAGAAGCCAAACACTGCACAGAGCTGAGTCAGTTTAATTTCAGTGCAATGGATGAACTTCTGCTCATCCCACTGAAGCAATATTTTTTAATTGATCAAGCTTCTGCAACCCATCATATTAGAAAAGCCCAGGTGCAAATGCAGCATTGGTTTTGCCACCTTTATGTTTTCAAAAAGTTCAGATCCAAATTGAAACAGAGATTGCCAAAGATCCATTTCCGTTGCTAACAATGATGGGCGAGTCTGGGAATGAAAGATCTTTGCTCAGACTGTAGGAAGTGGATGAAGGTGAGTCACAGTACTACAGAAGCATCATGACTCCTACAGATAACAGTAGTTTGTGGTCATAGGAGGATTCCCACTCTGAATTTCTGCCTTCTGCTGAAGGGGTTTGCTCAGCCAAATGCACAGCATGCAGCTCTGGCAGTCGGAGTTTCTATTAAACCACTGTAAGGGTTTACCGCAGGGTCTCTTCTAAGATATTACAAGAAAAGAGGACACTAGAATGGAGGGCTTAGCCAAAAGTGCAAGCATACAGTGATATCGTTTGGATTTTCATGGCCAAAGGGCTGGCTTACAAGCACAGCTGGAGTCCCTGGTAGAAAACAACATGCCATGTTCACTGCCATGTGCCATTACCAGCCAGTGGGGCTGCTGACAGCCCCAGCCTTGAAAACAAACTGTCAAGCAAGGCATTTGAGGTAGGTGTGAGATTTTTGTGTCCTGGGATGTGTTTTATAGTTTTTAATACTTGTAAACACTACCTGAGCATCTGTCTGGGTCTCAGCCACCATGCTGAGCTAGGAAATGGAGCTGAAACTTCTAGACAGTGCATAAAACATACAGAAGCATACCAGTAATCCATCTCTTCTTATCACTAACCTAACTTAGCTGGAATGTAAGTACATAGTCCTTTTTCTAAGCATGCATTATGCAAATTAAGAGCCAGGGCTGTAAAGAGAGTATTAGAAAATCAGGTCTCTCCTGCCATTTGAGTGAACCTTCCTTCCCTCTCTATGAGGATAGGATTCCCTCCAGTAGTCTAGAGTAAGTTACACATGACAGTGACCCAAATACAGATGAATCCCAAGGCTTTCTGAGGAGAGTATTCATTGAAAAGGCACCTGAGCCCCTTCCATTCTAAGGAAAATCCAGTACAGTACGATGGTGTGTTGCATCACTTTTCATTCCTGTATAGTATTTGCGAACTCAACTCCACGCTGCCTGCAGCAGAAGCAGATGTGTAGGGTTCAAGGGTTCCTCCGACAGAGCAGATAGGACCATTTTTGCCTTTTCTCAGTTTGTTCACCGATGCTGAGCCAGAAGCGAGCACAAATCACCAAGTAGACCATGGAGCTGAAACACCCCTGGGAGTGCCGGGAGTGGGAAAGGCACTTAAGGCATTAGGAGCACTTTGGCTCTTAGAATGCTAGGACAGAGAGCTGTGTCTTCTAGGCTACTAATACTGGCCCTAGGATTACATGGGTGTGCATAGGGAGGCAGTGGGTTTGCAGTATTTGTTCCAGTCTTCAGAACTGCCTGACCCCTTATCTACCTGCTGATCTCCTCCCTCCACTACTGCAGACCGCACTCCAGCCACCTTATTCGTCTCCTGTTGGACAGGGATTTGTGAAGGACTTTTGCCAGAGCTGTCGTCTGTAGTGTGGCTCACAGCAGTGCTGTTGCTGTGATGGCTGAAAGCCTTGGTGTACATGAGCTGCATTCAGAGTAAGCTTTGAACTGTGCAAAGTAGATGCAAACTAGTGGTGTAACAGCATGCAAACCGGTGCTTTGACCTGATTAATTTTTTTAAAGCCCCAATTTCTTCTCCACTGCTTCACACCATATATTGTCACTTACACTGATGGGAAGTAAAAATAAGTAGATTCCTTTCTGATTTGGAAATATTTTGTCGTGGATTTGCATTGGCACAAAAAAGCAAGTACACATTGGAAAGCTGCTGGTTCCCCTGTCTGAAGACAACTAGATGAATTTAACAGCTGGATGAATTTGAAAGCATGGTTGGAAAGACAGACCTAAAAAGCATAGTGGGGCCACAGGTTCCTTTTCACTGCAACAAGTGATGTAAGGAACGAGTGATGTTCCTGAAAAACTGCAGAAAGTCATTGAACCTTAACTCCTTTCTAACATCAATTTATTTTCCTCTTAGTTTATTGTTGAAAACAAAGTTGTAACTCAATCATTGACTATGGAATTCATCCCAGAAGAAATGCAAGGGCCACCAACAACGTGGACCAGGTGTGGATTATACACAGCATCAGCAAGAGATCTTTTGTGTCCCAGGGGCACTGGTCTCCTAGCCAACGCTCTTCCTTTTATATTTTTCTTTTAATCCTGCTATTTTTAAGACCTGTCAACAAGACCTTCTTCTACAGAGGATTTCTGCCATACCAAGCACTGTGATGCCCACAGACTGAATGAAACCCCTGTAGTAGTTACTATGGTTGTAACAATGTCAGCTTTTATAGCTACCATTTTGTCTAAGTTTAAATGAGACACAGGTAAGATTGAATTATGTCCAGGAAAGGAATAACAGCCCTTTATTAAAAAGTAT
>JAWMRA010000161.1:18180339-18199204 GCA_035584735.1 Pseudotriccus pelzelni | reverse complement strand
AGCTATCTGATCCCTTCCCCCCACGCTCACAAAAGCAAGGGGAAAGGTAAAATTCCAAGAACTAACCTATGACACATTTCTTTAGTAAAAATTACCATCTGGCAGCTGTAGAGCAACTTTGAACTAGTCTCATACAGTAGGACAGGATACCATAACCTGGAAAAGCAGATGTGTGCAGATAGTATCCTTGAGCTTTCCAAAACTAGGAAATAGTTTGACCCAAAAGAAACTGAGAAGGATAGAGGGCCTTGAACAGAGACACAAAACAATAATAATAATTTATACACGTGCATTTCAAGTTACCGTTGATTCATCTCGAGTCAGGAATGATAAAAACAAGGAAGTACAAGCATACTTTTCTGGCTCTCAATATTTTTTTTCAGGTAAGACAGCTTTTGTTTCCTTTTTCCTGTAAAAATAGGAAAAGACAAAAATCTTACATTTATTTATTTTTTCACTTTTTTAATAACTTTTCATTAAAATTAAGGCAGAATTAGGAAATAAGCCCTTCTGGACTTAGGAAATACTGGTTCAGTGTCTCAAATGTTAATACAGTGCCCTATTTCACCTTTACTGTCTCATGTCTTTCATCCCAATCAATCATCTTGACTGCACAGTAATGCAGCTACTTCTGAGTAGAATCACTTGGTTGTGACCAAAAGCCTGCTTTTCTAAAGCAGTACTACAAAGGAAGGAAAGAGCTCTCCGGTGTGTCATCTGTACCTGCTATTGCTTGAAAGTAAGTGGGATTCCATTAGAGTTCTTCCCTCCCAGCAAAGCTGAATTAGGGCTTAAGCTAATGAGATATTCCAACACAACTGAAGCCTGTCTTCAGCTTACCTTTTCTCTAAGAGACTCTTCACTGTGAGAAGGTGCCATTTGCTGGTTTTATTGCCTTCTAGTACCCCAAAAATCTACCGAGCCAAGGAAGGTGTTCATTTTCCTTGAGCAAGCATGCAACAGTGAGAGGAGAGAGGTTCTGTCACTCAGCACCTAGCTCAGGACCTCTGAAGTGCATGGTCACCTCCAGACATCACACATGGTTTCTGTGTGACTTCAGCAGTTTGGTTTACCTGTTCATAGAAGCAAGGGCAAAGTAAAACTATGATCACCCATCTTTCAGTGTGAGTTAAAATACTCTATAAAAACTGTTAGCAAAAGTTTTTACAGGTCTAATTCAGTTTGAAAAGATATAGCTTTGTACAAAATGCCATATATTGCCTAATGAAGCTTTCCTTTCTGATTGCAGTTTATGAATTCACATAAGCCTGTGAAAAGGAGCAAAAACAAATGGCCGGATTCATTGAGTCAGAGAAGATTTTTTTTTTAACTGGATTCTCTCATTGCCCTTTCTTTCCATGCCAGGTGCAGTGACAGCAAAATAAATTCAACTCGCAGACTCTTGTCATCCTCCGGATCTTTGGATCAGTTGTTACTCCCTCTCAGCCTCATTCATTGCTGCTAAGGATGAAGTTCTAAACACCTGCTGTGGTCGAAACTGTTCTTACATCATCTCCTGAACACAGTGACTTCACTCACATGAAATCATGAGGTTAATGCCACAGTCGAGACTTCAAAGCTCTTTCTGCTGACCTGAGCTGATTTTTTTTTTTGAAAATACTATGGTAGTTGCTGGTTCTTAACTGAGAGAAGAATTACCAAAGTAGTCAGTGTTCTCCTTATTGTGCAATACAAGAAGATGGGAGAATTTTCCAGCAGAGCTGCAGTTTGGATGGGGTTGGCAGTGCCATAGTACGAATTCTCCACTTAATCTCAAATTAGTTTTGATTTTCATCTTGTGGTATAAAATGGGGATGAATATCCTTACTCTCCATTATCTACTTCAACTAGATAACCTTTAAAAGGTCCCTTCCAACTCAAACTATTCTATGATTCTATGAATTTGGTAGTTGTGCTGGAAAAGGGATTCTCACAAGACAAAAAGGTGATTACATAGCTGGCTAATGGGGGTGAGAGATCACGCTGCAAGGACAACTATCAGGTGGAAAGATAGTCTGTAGTGTAGGTTCTTATGGACAATACTCAATTTAATTTCTGTTAGTGCCATTTGGAAAAGACAGAAGCATGCTAATAACATTTGCTAATTATTAAGGGGTATCATCAAAGCAAGATGGGAAGAAGGGGATGGGGTAATAGGAATTGAATAAAATAAAGTGGTACACTGTGCAGGGTCACATACTTACAAAACCTTTCACTACAGTGGAAACTTCCATTCCATTTTCCTTTACAACCAGAGAGGACAAAGAAAGAGAGGAAACCCATCTTAATAGTCAATGATTATGAACAAACAGTTTGATATGAACTTGATAACGTGACTCCAGAATATAGCAAAAAAAATTGAGCCTTCTTTAATGACAAGAAATTTTGAGCTTGGTTTGTATGACTCTGCAAAAGAAGTGTTGAGAGGAGATGACAATGGGCCCTATAAATATATTAGGAATGGAAACATCAGAGATTTATTTTAAAGTGAAAAATAATTTGACAAGAGAATGAGTAGGTATAGTTTGGTAATAAATAATAGTAGCCTATAAATTAGAAGGTCTGTAATCTTCAGAGAGAAGCTTTGGAGCAGTCTTTCAGAATAAGGAGGAAGACACTGGCAGGTACCTAAATGACTCTGATGTGGTTACCTGCAATAGCAGAAAACTGTTTCCTCTGACCAGAAAGTCCTTTCTGCTTCTGTGTTTCTGGGTCGTAGTACAATGGGATTCCAAAATGTTAATAATGCAAGTAGCAACAGCAATTAGCTATTAATCAATAATATTAATTAGAGACTGAGATGTTGACTGGATGTTGCCTGTGACTGGATAAAATCAGGAGGACGTACGAATCTTTTCTTTGTAGGATAAGACACTCAAAGGAAAGAGTGCTCATCCAGGCTCGGTTTCAGAGAAGGCTTTGCCCAGTTCCTGTTCATTTGGGTAGCACTGGTATAATTAACCAGACTAACCCATTTTATGGAGTTCCTATGATGGTGAGATCAGAATTGGGTCCAACATCTCCAAACAGGTTCAGAGTATGCTAATTGTCAATATTAAGATTTTAAAATTTTAAACATTTCTTTGCAAAACCGAAACATAACTTTTCTTTCCTATAAAGCTTCATGAACGTACAGTGTGATTCCTGGATAGAGATCACATCAGCTCCACAGTAATTAATTTACAGGTTTCTCACTGACCTTAGCTCAGCTCTGGGAATGGTGCCAGCACAATTACAGTAACTCTAAACAGGACAGACATAAAGCTTCTGTATCTACCCTGAAATTGTGCCACATTTTTCTCTTGCTCAGTGATGGCAAGATGCATTTCTTCTTTGATTGTTTTCAAGTAGTTCAGGTGGCATTGGTGATAATAAGATTATTTCCAGCAAAGAAAGGAAAAGAAGAAAACTACCATGCAGATGTGTGCATAGACAATACATGTACTCTATAGATAATCTTTGGGAAGTGTATCCCACGAAGCAGTGTGTTGAGAAAGTGAGTCAGGGTGACTTGAGCTGCTTACCTAGAAAATAAATGGCATAGTTGGGAATAAAATTCAAGGGGCAGATGCTTGAATCGGTATTGTTTTCACTGAATCACACTACCTTCCTGGAGCACGTCAAGGCCCATTGCCTTCCTTCCTGTGAAGATGGGCAGCTGGATTGCAATGACACCAGGTGGAGCTGAGTGCATTCATCACCTTGGAAAATCAGGCCTCTCGTGGTTTTCTCTGATGTTAATTGACCGTCAGACCCTGCAAGAGGGGAGTCAACACATTTCCTGATCTATGGTCTAAGTGTTTTCCAAATGTTAGAGTAAATTTAATGTTGTTGCAGAGGAAATGCTGATGCAATCCACCAGCAGCTGCTGCTCTCCAACATCCTCACAAAGGTACAGTATATACCAGAGGTGAGTGCATGCAAGTAGGGTATGCAAAACCCCAGCCTCTTCTAAATGGCAGGTATGACTCTGTGTGTTCCCTCCAGAGCTCCTACCTTCCTGCCCTCAAGAGAAACTCTGCTAAGGGCTGCTTCCCAGAAAATGCTGGGTACCATCCTGAACATAAGCCCCTGAAAAAACAGGCTTTTGATGTGGGACCACTGAGGGTATAATTGCATTTTCCTAGATGCCTGATTTATGAATCCTATATCTAAATGCAGAAATGTGGGTTTCTCCTAAGTGTGAGTGAGAATGGTAAGAGCAATGTTCTGAATAAATATATTGTGATGAGTCTAAAAGATCAGGTAATTCCTGTGTTCGAACAGGCAAATTTAATTTATGGACAGATGAGTCTCAATGATTGAATTAACCTGGTTTAATGAATTACTGCCTCTCAGTGGAGCTGTGAAAACTGACTGCATTGTGCTTTAGTCCCTTGATTTTAAAATGAATTATATTAAGGGAAAACAAACGTGTTTGGTTTAGAGAGTGGAAAGGCCATTAACATGGTCAGTTCAGATGGCTCCGCATGTGCATGGTAACTCATTAAACCACAGGAAGTTAATCTTGAACTCTGAATTTCTGATGTCCCAGCAAATCTCCCCTAGAAATTAGTAAGTACTGTTTTTTCAAAGCCAGATTGGATGGGGCATTGAGCAACTTCATCGAGAAGAATGTGTCTCTCCCCATGGCAAGGGTGTTGGAACTAGATGATCTTTAAGGCCTCTTCCAATTCACATTGATGTTGAAGAGTGAAAAAGAAATATGATGATGCTGTGGCAATCTCCAAGCAGGAGATGGTGAATGGTGAAAGAATAGCACACTACTGCTCGTGGAGCTACACTGGAGTTGCACTCCTTCACTGACAGAGATGTTTGATCATGTCACCAGTAGAAGTTGAATCACGTCCGTTGGATCCAGATTATGATAAATTTAATTTTTAAGTGTCTAGTCTTCTGACAACTCTGGTCTGGAAATGTAGTCTTTTAATCTATTTGTTTCTGAAGGTTTTTTTTAAATGCAAAATAATTTGGTGAAACCAGCCTTGTTACACACCACAAGTTGTATTTTTCGGTCCTCAGCACTCTGCAGGCATGTGGAATCACATTTGCGCATGATGGTGTCATTAGTTATTCATCGGACAACAAAGAAGGTTTCGGATGTTGTTGGGAACAGAGATGTCCCCAGCCTCCTCCTACTCAGTCACACTGCCTCCTTCAGCCGTGTGATCACCTGCCACCCAAATCCCACACAGTCCTGCTGCGTTTCCCATCCCGTTCCTGGCCTCGAGGCCGTGCCCAGCGCTTCTCTCCCCGCTTTGCTCCCACCGTTTGCATGCCCACTCTTCCCCCTGCAAGCACCCTGCTCTGCTGTTCCCAGCGGGGAAGCGTTCGTGCCTCGGAAGGATGCCCGGGCTCCGTTCCCGCTGCTCCGGGACGCGGGCGGGGCCGGCGGCGATGGGCAGATGGGCGGGCGGGGCCGTGGGCCGGTCCAGGGCCGGGGCGGGCGTTGCCTGGCGACGGGCGGGCGCTCCCGCTGCCTCCCTCCGGCTCCCTCCCGTTCTCCCCGCGGCCCAGCCCACAGGTAGGAGCCGGCCCGGCCCCGACACCAGCAGGCAGGGCGGTGCGGAGGGGTCGTGCTTCTCGCCCGTGGGACGGAGAGAGCAGTGGGAGCCCGGAGGTGTCGGGGGGGGAGGGGGTGTGGTGGGCGTGGGGACGGGATTAACGTGCAGTCTGGTTTACCCTCCTTACCCAGGGCTGGTGCACCTGGGTTTTAGGGACGTTAGTAAAGGCCGTTGTGGTGCCCACGGTGATCAGTGTGGGACACGCTGACTGGAGCAGGACACGCTGGGTGCTGTGGGACACTTACAGTACGTCCCAGGGTTTGAAGACCGCACCAAAGCTTGGGCATCACTGTAGCAATCCAGCCTATGCATGAGTGGAAAGCACCTGAAGTCTGAGACTGGAAGTCTCTGTTTATGTCAGTGCTGGTAATAAATCTGGTTTAACAGCGTGTTGAAATGTTATATTTTGGTGGAACTCGAGGAGAAACAAATTGACCCATAAATAGTCCTGATCAGCAGGTGCAAATTTTAGAGGGTATCCCCAGGTATTTTGTGCTGAGAGAATGTGGCTCCTCCGTGTTGCATCCTCAGCTTCTCTTGAAGGGCTGAAGAGACTTTATAGTGCTGAGCTTACGGGCTTTAAGCTTTGTTTAACTTTTTGCAGAAAGGGCTCAAGTGTGGTCCTTGTCCAGCCCTCTGTGGTATGGAGGATGGTCTGGGGATGTACCTGCCGTCAGCAAGAGACTCACATTACCTGCTCATAGTTTTTAGCAGACAGTAATTAGTTAATTGGATATCTTCAGCTCTCCCTGTGGCCTGTATGTGAGGCCTGTGCTATCCTGGCTCACCTGTCTTCTATAGTTGTTGATTCCTGATACTGGTTTTCCTGCTTGCCTATTATTTTCCCTTTGGTCTGCATTTACAAGGCAACATTTTGTGATAGTGAAATATACTAAATATATTAAATGTTGACTTTAACCTTTTATCCCATGCTACCCCAATGGCAATGTTTTCTCTAACACATATTCAACTTACTTCTACTACCTAGGAAATGACTGTTCTTTTTGTTCAGTAAATAACTTTTTTTTTTCTTCAAATATGTAGATTCTTCCGTATCAAATCCCTCACCTTTTCACGGTCTGCTTGGGAACTGTATTCAGTTATACTTTCATTAAGCTCTTCTAGGCTCTACTGCTTCAAGTCCTGTTATATTTTTAAGCCCTTTTGCGTGTGGACTTCTGCAGCTACAGTGGATAAAGTACTTTTTCTTATTGACTGTGAAATGCTCAGAATCTCTTGGGCTTGTTTTGGTTTTGTTCTCTTGAAGACTGTATTCTTACTGTTGTTTTAGCAGGACATGGAGCAATTAAATTAAAAATTGCACTATGAGCACCTGTAATTGAAGATAAATGGAGATGAACGGCTGGGACAACTAAATTAAAATGTCTATAGGAGGGGAATGGGAAATGATGCAGAACACCAGTGATACTGGAAGAAAAGGTAAAATAATTTTAAATGTGCAAATTGCTGAAAATGTTTCAGAACTTTTTTTTAAAGTACTCGCCCATTTAATTTTATTACTTTGCTTCATTTTATTTTGTCTGGTTTGAGTTTGCCTAAAAGAACTTGGATTAAAAATGCAGCATTCAGGCATGTCAGATCTCAGAGTTGCTGTCATTAACAAGTTCTGTTGGGGGGGTTGTGGTGAGTTTTTTTCTGGTCTTTGTGTTCTTTCTCTTGACTTTAACACTGAGAATTGCAAGGCTTCTCTGGGTCTGACCTCTCAAGGCATTAATGTATGGACACATCCACCTATGGGCAGCTCAATTTGTTGGTCGTACAATACTGTCAGTAAAAGAGATGGCCTGAGCTGCCATCACCCTGTTCTTACACAATTCAAGGGATCTGATCCTATATAAAAGCAGGATTCAGATTCTGTGTGAGACCAGGTGCAAGTTTAGCACTGGACTGGAGTGATATTACTAAGTATGATTATGATGATGCATGTGCTTTTCTAACTGAAGTTCCTTAGGGGAAACAGTTAAAGAAATCAAATTTATTCTTAAAGTTTGAAGTAGTATAAAAGTTAGCGCTGCAAAATAGTAACATTATGTAATACACCATAAATTTGGAATTGCTACATTTGTCACTAATGGGAATGGCTTAATATTTATTTATGAGGAATTAGGAAAAGGTTGTTTTTTAAATCAGAAAATTCATGGGCTTTTCACAGAAATTAATTATTTAGGTACATCTGCATAATTTTAATTTGCTGGTAAAATGGTTAGTGTTTTTGTACCTTCTACAGATTCACATGGGGGTTTGAAAAGGGATCGGAACTAAACTTATATTAGTAGGGCCACAAGTACTTGCTATAATACAAATCAGAAGACCAGATTTGCCATGGCAGACGTAATAAATAGCAATGTATCTGTATTAAAAGGAAAAGATTGTGGACCCTGGTCCATTTAAAGAAGCATTATCTGGTACTTATTAAAAAATTTCAGAAAGCCTGCATTCCTTTGACTATAGCTTCTAACATCAGGTAGCAGTATTTGAAGTATAAAAAACCCTGACTGTTTATTTTTCTTTTTTTTGCATCTTAGGTTTTAATTTTTAGAATGGATTTCTAAAACTACTTTGGTTTCCTTTTTTTTAATGTTACTAGCATATGTAGTGGTTGGGTGTGGTTTTGCTTTATTTTAGTAGGGTATTCACCCAAGTTCAAAGTGATGAACATGAAGAAAAGAAACATATATAGAAAGAAGGGCTTTAAGTAAATCATTGTTATCTTGGAAAGAGCATTCAGCTGATGTGATTGTTCTCTGAAAATATCATCTTGCAGCTGGTAAAACAGTGTTAAAAACTTGTGAGAATAGGAATTGAAAATAGTGGAAGTTCACGTACAGTCTCTGGGGCCAATCTTTAAATGTACATGCAATACTGATCATCCTGGAGGGTAAATGGCAGAACTGAAATTGATTCCATGAAATACTTCAGATAGAAGAGGAGCTGAAAAACGAGATGATGTCAAATAAAGCTATAATTCAATGAATGGAATGGACGGTGGGATGCGTACTCCATAATTCTAACTGCTTTTGACCTAATTTCTAATTTTAGCCTTCACAACAACCTATGTCAGTGTCTTCCACAATTTAAATAAATGCAGTGCAAAAATGCATTTTCTCCTTTTTAGAAAATGCTTCCCGATAAAATTTCTATGTCGTCTTTAGTCATTGGATGACTGTTTGTTGTGTCTCAATACATGATAAATAATTGCTTCCCTTTATACCTCCCTGGCTGTTGAACACAACACCTTTGGGATTGCAAAGATACTGAGCAGCTGATTGCCAGAAATTACAGCAGTATGCTGGGGAAAGATCACTCTGGACTACCCTGACTTCTGATACTGTTTTTAAAGGATCTATTTCTGACTACAGCAGTTAGTTGGAGATCTGTTGTGACCCAGCAGGACAGCTGTAATACATCTTCATCAGTAGCCTAAATTGATTTTGCAAGGTTCTTTTCGCTGTGAGTTTTCTGCTCTTACTACAATTTTGGGAATGTCTGTTACTAAACAAGCTCCTGCATCATATTCCACTGTTTAGTATTTTTCTACAAGTTCAGCTAAAATCTATCTTTTTTTTTAAAAAGTATATCCCATGTGAGCAACACATTGGAAATCAGAAATATCGCAGCTGCTCTTCAAATGGCTTTTCAGGCCTTGTAATCTCTTGCTTCAATTAGCTTAATTACCAAACAAAATGGACTGAAAATTGTTTGAGGACAACCAGAGCACACTGAAACTCAGAAACGCAATATATGGTGCATTTCATCCTTCACAGAAGTTTGTTGTTCAAAAATACAGTGCAACAGTAGCTGGAAAAATGGTCCATTTTTGCTGTCCTTTTCTTAGCTGGAATCTGGAAATGCTTCTAAATGGTGAGTACTTCAAAATGCATTAAAGACTAAAACTGTAGAGTTGTTCTTCTCTGCAGCTTTCAATTGTCACTTGGTCCTGAGTCCATGGGTTAGAATATATTTGTTAATCTTGAAAAGATACTGATTCTGCAAAACACTGCTTTGTGTATGTCTAGTAACATGCCTAATATCTGCTACCCCTGTTGTTTGCCAGCAACCCCACATCATGCTACCTCCTTCGCTTTTCTTGGCCTGACTGTGGGGAGGAATGGGAACAGACAGCAGAAGAGCATCTTGAGACATGTTCTTGCCGCAGGAAATTCACCTATATATGGGAAAAAAACTCCTCAATCTGTAGCATCTTGCAGTTTCAGCTAAGGATTTAGATAATCCATGCTCATCCACAGCCACTGTATGGAGACCTGCACTGCAGAGAGAATCAATGGGCGTTTGTAGCCAGACAGAAATTGCCACTGACCCCCTCGCACCACAGGACTCTAAAAACCAAAACCTGTTGATTGGAATTTGGTTTACTTTTTCTTTGGCATGTAGTAGAACATATAATAGAGAGTGATCTGCTTTTTATTCTGCTACAAGGACATTTTATTGAGGAATACATTTAGTGCCAGGAGCTGAGTGTGCATCTGCAGTGTGAGATGCAGGTTGTGCCCTGGGTATGGGTAAATGTTGTAAGCCCCAGGCCAGGGGCTGTGATCTGGCACTTATCCTTTGCATGCCGAAGGGCACAAGGACCTGTGGCACCAGCTGGGGGATGGCTGGTCACCCAGAGACTGTAGATTCCAAATAAGCAAGAAGACCCCAGACCAAACATCGCCATTGGACCAAGAGGCATGTGTAAGGGACGTAAAGAGCGTATGAGGAACAGGTTGGATGCACAGACTGTAAGGGTACAAAATGCTAGGGATTTCTTTGTTGGGGGTCCCTCCCTGGAGCCACCAGCTTGAGCTGGTTTTGTGTTGCTGCTCCACAATTAAATTACTCAAAAATAACCAGACATCTGCGATTCTGCTATGGGAAACCCAGGGTTGGGCTGGTAAGGAAACCTTGTCTGACTATGCGAGTGTGGGGTGTACAGGGAATCAAGTGGGGCACCCATTGGGTCACTGGAGCCACCCCTGTGAAGGAGCTTCCCAGCAGTGAAAGTCTGGAGAGGTGGGAGTGTGACTGACAGAGTGGCTCCTGGATGATCAGACAGGACAGTTTCCTTAACAATTTGACAAGCTAGCTCCAGAATGATTTAATATAGAGGCATTTCCAGCACATATGATAAAACATTTCTCATCACCCTACAACCTTCTCAGCAGGATCTGGGAAAGTATTATACATGGAATTGTAATTATGCAATGTAATACATGCAATTTGTAGATATATAAAGGAAAAGCAGGTAACATTGAAGTGCATTCCCTTTTTATTTGTTACTGCAATGTTTTTAAAGAATATTAGGCATATTTTATCTCAACAGGGTTGGCTCAAATCTAGTCTGGGTTTGTAGCATGCATTTCCTTCTCTGGGATCACTGCTGCTTTGGGTGACAGCACAGTTTGCACTCATCTTTATGCATGGGGCTAATACAAAGTCCATGAAATTCCCAAGAACTTACCCTGAGGACTCCGTGCGACATAAGTCCCGAGGCTTACCTACCATGGTCATGCTAATTGTAGAGCAGGATTTACATGCGATAGCAAAGAACTGTCATGCCCTCTTACAGCTTGTAAAACCACAAATAAGGAAGGTAAACAAATGAGACAAATCAGTACAATTGCTTTATCTGTAAATTTGGGTGCTTGGGCCAAGGCTTTAAATTGACTGAAGACTTACACAAAACTGTCGTTGTGAGCATTTGAGTCATTCGGTGTCTTTAATGTCAGTGAATTTTTATTTATATTAAATTGGTCATTGTATTTCAGCATTCTCTTAAAAGCTTTTTTTCTTTAGTGGAGCAGACAGGTGGAATATTTATGAATGCTCTTTACAGTGTTTACATGATCCCATGATATTAAAGTAGCATTACTGAAGTACTCATTACCTCCTTGTGCTTAACAAAAACAGAAGATTAGAATCAGACTGTCCAGCTACACACACAGAAAAAAATTCTTGTTAATAACAGGTCAGATGTTTTATTTTTCAGCTTCTTGGAAGTCACACCTGCTAAAATAGACTGATGTGTTGCGGGATGCTTTATATTACATAAATGTTGCAGGAACTGTTTTTGCCATTATGGGTGGATTATTGTAACAGTAGTTTCCTGATGACATCATAGTAAATTCCAGCTGCCCAAACAGTTATTTTCCAGAAGAGGTTATCTGCAGTGCACTTGCGCAAAATTACACTTAAAAGGGCACTCATAGTTCCCTTGGGACTTATAAACCAAACCTTTTGTCAAATCCCGAGTAAACACAGAATTCTTTGTTTTCATTCTGTGTCAGTGGTAACAGTATGGGCACTACTGTAATTTGTGATGCTGAATTAAAAAGATAAAAATTATATTATGCAAGACAAGAGAAATGGAATTCTGCAGTGCAAGCTTCCTGTCATGAAGAGATACATAGCACAGTCATTCTCAAATGTGTTTTCCTAGGGAGTTTTCAGGCTGGTGACATACAGATAAGAGTCTAGAGATTGCAGAACCCCCCACTGAAATGGCACTCTCCCTCTCTAGTGAAGGCATGAGTAGCCACAGAGCGGGAGACGATGGTGGCTGAGAAGGGCGTAGAGATTCGTTTTTGTACGGGATGTTAGTATATAGAGGTATATGCCTTTCTTAGACTAAATCTGGATTGATTACTATTGTTTGATATTTTGCTTGTTTGTTTCTAAATGTGCCTTGTCACACAATTGAGAGGGTCTTTCCCACTCTTAAGAAGCCATAATTAATACTGAGTCAGACATTTGTGGCGATTGCTGAATTTGAAATGTGTATTAATATATATTTGATGAAGAGTACACAATCCTACCATTGACTCTCCAATAAATCTTGCAGCAGGAAAGTAAAATCTTGGAGTTCTACTGCTGTCAGACCCTAAGAACATCAAGTAACTCTTCTCTGCCAATTTCTTTCTAGCAAGTTACAGTATTCTACAGGGATTTTGAATTACATGTGGTTCCAAGGATCATTAAATTTTAATAATAATCTTTATTAGTGGTATTTATATATGTTCAAAATGTCCTGCAGTTTTTAATGGACTGTCACAACATGTCTGAGATTTGAATAGCTTACCATGCTCATGCACACTCACTTTGGTAAGAAGAGTGGCAGCAGTGGAGAAAGTTGTCAGGTTAACAGTTCGTGGAATTCAAGATCTTCCATGTCACTGCTCTGGCCTTTAATTTCTCCTGCACTCAATTATTATCTGCTTCTAGTTATCCACACGTGTAAGAGTCTGCCAAGTTAATACTTTGATTCAAATCCAGCAAAACCAAATTCTTTGATTGCTTTCCTTATTCTACTCTTCTCAGTGTTCACATGCAGGACAAAACTCCATTATTTTTTGTTTATTTTCCCTTTCCCTGACACTCACCTACTTACTGGTATTGCTTTGCTGTCCCACTGAATTCGTTGAAGGTTTGTACTGTGTGCAGTTAGCTTCCATCCTTGTTGGTCCCATGAAGTCTTGCAGGAATGGTCATACATCCAATATATATCCCATGCAGCCATCTTCTCCACGGAGGAAGTCTTCAGGTTCACGACTCCTCAGATGTCTTTACTGACAACAAAACCTTTCCAGTCCCTGTAAATTGTCCTACTGAGGCTAACACTAGTTAGGGTCAGTGATTGCTTGTTGAGTGCATTTGACAGAGCTACAGGTTTCTCATTTGGTTGTTAGCATTTTCAATGAGTGGATGAGGTGGCTTTACTGGAGTGGTTTTACCTGTATCAGAAAATTGGGTGGACCTGATGAAAGTGAGCAGTATGTCCCCTGCATCTGTAGGACAGGTGTTGTGCCAGGCCCTCCTCTCGCTTCTGCACGGTGCTGGAGATTTCAGATTGGCACCTCACAGCTAGGATTCCTGCACTCTTAACTTTTCTATATTCCTCATTTTGAGGATGATATTTTGATCCATGTTCAGGAGGAGATTATTTCTTCTCTGGAGAAAGTTTTGAAGTGATGGAAGCATTTAAAAAATGGCTGACAATAATTCAACTTGATCCCAGGGAATCTGTAATGAAAATACTTTTCTCCTCACTAATCTACTGTTACAATAATTACAAGAGCAGATCAATAGCAGGAAGTATAAAGCAAAGTGTTGCTTTGGATATTAAGCCCTAAATTGATCTCCCTGTCAAGCCTAAAGTAAGTGCTGTATCAACACATTTCAAAGATTTGAGGACATTCTGAAACTTAGTAGTGATGGACCAACAGAGGGAGAACAATAATTTGTTTTATGCAAGTGTGTTAACTCTTTGTGGCCCAAATCTGCATAATCCTGTGATTATCTCATTATGTTTTGCACTCACACGTTTACATCAGTGTTCTCTGACTATTGCTCCACTTGGCTCTGGTAACATACAGGATTATCTCTGGATAATAACAATCCTCGCTTGAATTAGAAAGAACCACCAGTACTTGCACATGATCCAACACAAATCTTGTGCAATTGGAAACGTATTCCAGAATTTATATGACAGATGTTCTACTCCAAGTCAGTTATTGACCAAAATAATTCCTTCTTAGGAAAATAAAGACAACACCAGAAGGTCTTCCTGGCACAGAATATACTTTAATTTCCTTGGACAACTGAAAACTGTTGCAACTCTTACTGACTAAATCATACTGACGTGCTCTAAAGAAATCAGAGGAGAAAAATCTGAGAAATTCTAGAATTCTTTGGAAAAAAGAAACAGGTAATAGAAATTTATGGTTTGTAACTTTTCTTTCAAAATGTAAGACACATAGTGTTTTTGATGTCCCTCCTAATGGGCAGAAGTATGAAAATATGGAAGTTGAGTTATGCTACTATAGGCATGCTGAGGTTCTAGAAGCTGCAAATATTACTGCTCAATTCACTTATGGTGGTTATTTTATAAGCCAGTAAGAAAGATTGAAAGGAGTTATGTGTCTCTGAAGAATTTGTTCTTGAATATGTTTTTAAAGCATTGAATATTGCTGTGGCTTAGATGTAGCATATTTGAGAAGTCAGCTTCTCCTGTAGGAGTGCTTGCCAGGTATGTGCAGTGATCTGAAAATATAGCTTTTGCTTTCTGTGGGTTTCGTCTCCCCTGATGAATGCATGAAAGGAGCACTTAAGAGTCTGAGAATTTGGTTCCTCCCTTCCTAATGCTAGGAGATTCTGCAGAGAGATTTGGTGGATCATTAATTTTTTGTTGCTATTTTTCTTTTAATAAGGGCTGCTGTTTTTGCTGGCAGTGCTGAGTCCTTTGAATTTCTTTTTCTTGTGCAAGTGAAGAATTTTGCCTGGACATGAGTAGTCAGAGAAGAAGTCTCTTCGGTATAAACCTCTCTCACCTACTAACCAGACAGTCCTCTCAAGCAGAGGTGACTAGCTGAGCAGTGAGAACTTCTTCTATTTGTCCTAGCAGGAATTACTCCCGTGTTTAACTGTTTATTAGTATGAGGGGGAAGGAAGGTGGTAATTCTCAGGTCTTGGCCACCATTGAAGCTTTGTCAGCCAGTTATGATTAGCTTGATCATTTAATTACTTTTCCAGCGCTAAGACTAAGTATTGCCTCACAGTGAAGAACAGAACAAAACTGCAGGTGTCCCTTTAGCAGAGCAAGACGGCTTTTCTCTAGTCTAGCCTTTTGTTGTTACATCAGTGCTTCCAGCTGTGATACTTCCTTGCTGCCAAGTAATACTAAATAGCTGTATAAATCATAGTAGTGCTTGTACCATTCGGGAACAGCCAATTGCTTTTTGCCTCTAACAAGTGTACATATGCTTACTCTCATATTTCAAAGTTAATTGTTAATATTTCTGTGAAAGTAATAGCTTTGGGAATTGAAGAATGAACACATTTGAAGTGCTTCTTATTCCAGCTCTGGATTTCACTCCTCACTTGAAGCACACACAGTTTTGTTTAAATTGTATTTTGTATTTATTTTCTCCAAGACTGTCTTCAAAATGAGAAGTCAGTAGCCATAGCCTGCCTTACCTAGAGTCAGTGGCAGTGCAGGTATGTTTAATTTAGGACAGCAAATACAGACAGCTTCTGTCCATGCTGCCTGCAGGCAGAGCTCAAAATGCTGGAGGGAAGTGGCGGCATGTCTTGGTAGTGGCACTTACTGGAGTCCAGCAGAGTTTTGCTGAGTGCTGTTCGTGTTTCTCAGGAGTGAATGGATAGGTAGGAGGCCCATGTGGATGGGAAATTCATTGCCACTGGAGAAGGGTGAGTGGAATAGTGAGAAGACTGGAAAGAGGTAGTGTCCTGAGTTGTTTGTTCTCTTCTAACATCCTTGTACAGAGCTATAGGTATACCTGGCTTTTTGTATAACTGCAAAGAGTAATTTGCTTTAAAAGCCTACACTTAAAGCTTAATGAGGTGTGGGACTCTGATAGCTCTTGAGGGTGAAGAAAAGGAAGAATATATGTTACATGATGCCTTGCTTTTGTTTTTTTCTGATTAAAGAAACCTGTATCTCTATGGGCATCTGCTGTCTTGCAACGGGAGTCAAAATAGATTTTACTAAAGGGAAAATAATAAATACAGGTAAAAAAATCCGACTGCTTGTTATCCTTTTGTTCAAAGCATGTTGAGATGGACCTGAAGTGGAATCCTGACAGAGTTTCTCATCCGGGCTCATCTGGAGTCCGGGTGACTGATTTGAATTGGCGAGGCAACCGAAATCCCAGTCCGCTGATTAAAGATGATGGAGAGCTGCTTATGGAGGAACATCTTTCCCCCAGGAAACTGGTGAGTAGGCATCCAACTTTTTAATGAAGTGGAAGAGGCAAACTGGCATATACAGAGCTGCATTAACCTTCCAACTGCTATTGTACTGATTATGGATTGTTGTCTGTCTGACATTTAGACTTCTGCATGAAGTAGATTCTGTCTTATGAGAGTGTATCAAGTGCTTGTCCTCCTTTCACCTTGTTTCATATCAAAAATTCTCCCAGCATGAATGTGGCTGTTTTTATTGCTAGGTTTCTTGAAGCAGTGTGAAGAAAAGTACAGGACGCATAATTATAATCTGCACAGATCTCATTAATGCCATCCAGAGTGCCTTGAATCTTAGCATTAAAAAAAAAAAAATTACATTAATTCTAGAGATTGGAAGTGTAACTTTCAAAGCACAGCTTTTTTTTCCTGAATTAGTGAAATACTCTGTCATGCTAAGAAGGCAATTAAAATACTCTGCAAATGCTAAAAGTACTTTGTATGTATATCAAAGTGTGTGGAATTTCAAAGCATATTTGAAAGCCACGTTCCTTTTTGATTGGAGGAAATTATTTTAGTGTGCAGCCTGTTCAAAGAAAGTAACATGCTGAAATCTTCATGAAGGAATTCACTTTGTGACATAGTCATGAAAGAATACTTGGTTGCATATTGTGTTTTGTTTGCTCAGGACTAATGAAGGGTGAAATCCTGTGGGATGTTGAGGAGCTGAGAAAATAACCTCATTTTTCCCTGCTAAAGGAAGGGAGAGCTGAGAGCAGAAATTAAGGGGAGAAGCTTTTTGTGCTGCAGAGCTATAGAAGAGTAGCTCTTCTGCTGGGTAGAATTCATGAAAGACAGGTGGGGCTGCCAAGACTGTGGTTCAGATTCTGTCAGGCATTCATGTGCCAGGCAGAGTGGTGATCACAGTGTATCCACTGCACCAGTGGAGAGACAAGAGCTTCCGCAGGGAGCATATTCCAGCTGCAAATCTACACCACTCCCTAACCACACACCAGCCACCATTTCGACCATGTGCTGTAGGTTAAACACCAAATCGTTCTCAGAACTGTTATTTCCTTAGTAGCTAAGTCTTTTAGTGTTTGTAAAATGGTTGGAGATGCAAAAATCTTTTTCTGCAGACTGTGTATTTTAAATACTCTGGAGGAAAATTGCTACATGATTGTATGATCTATCCCATTCCTTTTCCTTAGGCTCATGAGAACCTCTGACAACTTCTTGATCTGTCTTTAAAACCTGACAATACTCTGTATAAATCCAGTGGGAACCTCTCAGATTAGTCTGTATTGTTAGGGTGTGAACCAAAGCCCGTTAAAGTAACCAAAACAGCTGCCCTCTGATTCAACAAACTTTGAATTAAACCCTTAGAAAGTTCTTTCATTGGCATGAAGTTCTCTTTTTGAAGCCCTACTGCTTTAGTTCACAGTAAATTGTAAGCAGAAAAGTGTATGTAAGGCAACGTTACCCACATCTCATGATGTTACTGCTCATTGCTTTGTATTTTTTTAAATGCAGATAAGTTAAATAATTGAGCCTTTCCTCTTTAAGATTGTGTGTTTTAGCATTTGTAAGGAATCCTATTTCAAAGATTCTTTTAAATGGATGCATACTCTTCTGCTAATTTTTTGTGGATAGTTATTTCCTGCCCTGGACCATCACATTTGTGTTGGCATAGCTGGGATACTTCCTGCTCAGAGGAAAAATTACATGACATTGTCAAGGAAACATTTACAGTGTTTCTAGCTTGTTTTAATAACATATCCAATCTATCTATTCTTTGACCTTTATGTTGATCAAATGGAAACCACTGCTTCCATAAATTTACTTCCTTGGGATTTGCAAATGTTCAGAATGTTGAAACTTTTAACGAAACCAGTTTTCACATTTCACTAGTTTTCATATTCCTTTAAGGAACCACATGCCACCAACAATTAAATAGTTTGAAAGGTTGTTTTGCTGAAGTGAATACAATTGCAATATCTTCTTGATTGTCTCATTGTTGTGAATATTTTAGGAGTTATTGATTGTATTCACTGAAGTGCTCTGAGAAGGAAACTTAGACACTTTTAAAATACATGCTCATTAACGTAAAATTATCTTACATTTAAATAAGGACATGGGTCTCAGTTCTGCAGGGCTGTGTAGGCAGATATTTGGACACCTGATGGAGGTTCCTGAGGAAGGTTTCTGTACTGAGATACGTACTCAGCTTTACTCCTTGCCCTTGCAGTGTTCTCTCTTGCACCAGCTCCGCTGGAGTTTGGGGAAGCTGGGAGGTCTAGCTGTGCAGAATTGTGAGGATTGTACACCTTAAATTGCAGCCTGAAGCCTTGTTTCTATCTGCACATTTGACTCATTTTGTCCTTTTTTTCAGGGGAATGGTCATCTGTTTTGTAGTGAAAACATTATCAATCTCCATTAGCAGTCCTGATGCTTAAGAACTCTCTAAAAGCTGTGATACTTGTATCCCTTCACTTTTTTATCTAGTTTGTCTCAGTTTAAATGAGACACAGGTAAGATTGAATTATGTCCAGGAAAGGAATAACAGCCCTTTATTAAAAAGT
>JAWMRA010000161.1:18092432-18180239 GCA_035584735.1 Pseudotriccus pelzelni | reverse complement strand
ACAAAACCCTAACCCTTCCCCCCCACGCTCACAAAGGCGAGGGGAAAGGTAAAATTCCAAAAAACCAAACCATGACACTAGTTGCTGGATTTTTTTCCTCCAATGAAAGGAAAGTTTGGCTTAAACCAATTTTTTTTTCCTTTCCTCGCCTTCTTGGACCCCGTAGAACTTCTACAGAACTACTTGACCTTCACCCATTCTCCTCCATAGCAGATCCCTTCACTTAGACCTTATGCTCATTCATTGCAGAGTTTGGTCTTCTGTGGCCTTGTTTCAGCATAACGTTCACTTTAAATCCTGTATGATTCCAGATCTGTGTTATGTTAATCCCATCATCTAGTTTCTGCTTGCTGCCAGCTCTCTTGCTACACTATCATGTAACACCCTTTTATATCTGAATGTTCTTCATCCAAGCTACAGGTCAAAAAGCTTTTGATGCAGGGGTTGGTATCATGAAATGTCCTTTTTATTCTTTCTGCTAGTGTCAATGTCAATTTTCTCTTGTACTCCTTGGTCTTCCTCTATATGAATAGGCATTCTTGCTTTTTCATTTGTACCTGTCCTAATAATATTTCCAGTTCCCTGCTCTGCTTGTCCTTGTGCTTATGTGTTGTTGTCAGATAGTTCAGAATATCAGGGTGAGCAAATTCTCACTTCATTCTGCAAACTGGCTAATAATAGGCAATTAATTTTTAACTCTAATAGGGCTGTGGCACAAATTTTTCATTAAATGTGGAAAAACTGAAATTAAGGGTGCCACCTGTCTTGAATCAGATTTTTGTTTTGCTCTATTAACCCCCATCCTCTCCCCACTATTTGCAAAGGATCTTTTCATGAATCCACAGAATGCATTCCACTTCTCACAAGAAACTCATTTTACAAGGTCAAATGATCTTCCAGATATTGTCACATTATAAAAAACAATCACGTTTGTGTGTGATCTTTAGAGAAGAGAGGAAGTGTTCTCTAATTTTGCTATTTATTGATCCTACTCCAACTAATCATGTTTTCTAAACTTAGGAACACATGTTCGGAAGTGGTGTTTAGTTTTGTTGCTCAGGAGGTTAGGGTGTATTTCATATGGTATGCACTCATCCTCGTGGGGAAAAGAAAATGCTGGAGGGTCCTGGAATAACAGATTGGATTCTTGCTGAAATGACTCGGTCGTTTCCTTTTTCCTTTTGCAGAAAGTTTTTTTGCAGAGAGATCTCAACTTGAGTTGAGAACTTTAAAAAAAAAAAAAAAAAAGGCAATGAATGCATGAATGGACCATGAGTCCAGTATTTGCATACAGGTGTAGTATTAAAAGAAAACAAACTCACCACTCAGGAATTCCTGTCTTAGCCAAATTAACCAGGATCAGCAAAATAGATGCACAGCTGGAAATATTTCTCTGACAGCTGCATGCAACATGCTCCTCAGGAACATACCTACTTTTCCTAGAGTGTGTGAAAAATCTGGGGAAGAGAGAAGGCATCGGTTGTATATGCCAATTTTAACTGAACAAACATTATTTGCCAGTTAAGGAATTTACAGATAGTTGCAAGTGGGATTTCCCAGCATGCCAAGGTGCCTGTTCTGCCAGTTGGGAAGCTCTGCAAGCACAGAAGTGTTTCTCATTTGAAATTTTTACAGAATACTTACTGGCTTGACTTGTCAGTCAGAGGAAAAGCTTTCCAAACCAGCACATGCTCTCCAGTTAGATATCGGCCAGACATTTTCTGTGGTGGGAATGGTTTGTGAGCCATCATACAGTTGCTTCTTAAAATACTGGTTAAATTGTTAACCAATAGCTTCTGCATAATATAATGAAAAATAGTTTTACTCCTACTTTGAAGAATGTGAAAAAATGTAAAGTGAACTTGATTCATCTTGTTTTTACCTACTGTGTATTCATCTTCAAAGAATTGTGCAGTGCTTTACCATGGACATGTATCCTTTCAAATAAACAAATTTACAGTGGAGTGTACCACTTGCTGCTCAGAATCAAGCTGTCAGGTCACCTTCTTGAACATCATGTTCCAGAAGATTTTAATATTTGATTCTTCAGAAAACATCCTCCTTCTCTGTGTAACTGATACCTACATTGCTGGGTTGCAACTGGGTGCCAAGCAGAATCCTTTCTGAACACCAACAATCAGCCTGTAATTATACTTAGGATTTTCAAGGTATATTTTTTACTTAAAATAACTCTGAGTATACCCCACTTCTGGCCTAGAACAGATCCTTGGTTCCTTTTTGTTTGCTCTTTGTGGAGGCTGAACAGCAGAGATACCAGAAATACCTCGATGGTACAGCACCTTCATTTCTGTAAGCACTCCTGGGGCACAGGCAGGGACATTCAGAACAGCCCATTGAGCTGTGGGCAGGCAGTCATTACTTAAAGCCACAGTGGGACACCTCTGAATTAGGGCAGCAGCCTGTCCTAGACCTAGGATGGCCCTAGGAATAAAGAGACCCAGAGCACCATAGCATCATTTCTATCCACGTGGTGCCAGGCATCTATCTGTCCAACCTGATGACCCTTCAGTGTGTTTGGTCATGACTTCTTTTCTCTTGCTAGCCAATAGCATCAACAGTCTTCCTATATATGCGTCCTTTCAAATTTTGGTGAATGCTCCTGTGCTTTGACATTAAACAACAGCATAAAAGGTTCTTGCTAAATATGTATCATATTTGTTTAAATGTTTCCACATCCTTCCCTCAATCTCCCCCATTCCTGGTGACAGAATTTTAGCTGTCAGAATTTACAGAGATGTATCACACTTGCAGCTGCATCAGTATGCCAAGAATGGTGTCTGAAGAGTAGTAATATCCTAACTATCTTCCACAGGAACCATTCACCACATAACCTCCTCTTGAACTGCCGCCCTGGCCTTTTGCTTGCTGACTAGCTTGCAGTCAACACCTGGGGTCTCTGTGCTTCTAGTGTCTTTAAATGAGCTCATATCCTCCATCCAGGAGCATTTCTCATTTCCTTCATGTACTGCACTTACCTTTGCATCCCACAGCAAATTGGTTTCAAGCTCTCCAAGCATCTCCTTGGCATCAGCAGATGGAAGGACAGTGATTTTCACAGGGACTTTGGGAAATGCAGAACAGGGAGGTGGGCACCAGGAATACATGGAGTTTGTTGCGTCTGGTTAGCACATGCTTCAAGACAGCTATCTGTAGTTCAAAGAGCTGGTGATGATGGCAAATAACCCTTTCCAGCACTGGAGCCACAGTTCTGCCTGCTGAAGTACAAAAATATGGATGCACTAAGCAGCTCAACTCTCAGACGGTGAAAATATACAAATGGGTGATCTGGAATTGGAAAAGAAGGGCAAAGAATCACACTGGTAATCCCTGATATGATAAAAAGGAATAAGGAACCCTAAAAAAGGAGGGAATATAACTTTAGGCAGCTTTTATGCTTGGATTTTGAGAGAGAAGAACAGGGAACAGAACTGTGAAGGGAAGCTGTCTGGAATACAGCAGGGGAAGGACAGCATGCAGGGAAGTTGCAGGCAGCAAGGGGAAAAGGACAAAAAAGGAACAAAAGCTCCTTGTGGTGTCAGGACCTTTTTCTACTCTACTGACGAAGTGTATGACCCTAAGCTTATTACTTGTTCTGAGACTTCCTCCTGTTCTGATGTAGGCTCTTAAGACTGTTTTGATGGGGAGCAGGGAGGTATTTTTCAGATGCAGTTTCCTTTGGTGACAATAAGCTTGCATCCAAATCCAGCAATCCAAGTGCATGGTTGTGTGCCAGGACATCAGCCAGCTCTGATTTCACACGTAATCTCGTGACAGACAGAGTCATCTGCTGAAAAGGGTTACTGCAAAATATGTCTTGCAGTGAGAGATCTTGTATTTACTTGGAGGGAGAAAGCAGTCTGTAGCTGGTAAGCTTGCTGCCTTTGCAGGAGCAAAACACGTTTTGTGGTGGCTACACCTGGGAATAGGAGGAAAATTTCTGGGTGTCATGGGGAACTCCCACATTTTCACTTTAGACATTTGTTTCTTATACTCTAGTGGGAAAGCAAGACAGTCTGGAAGCTTTTTTATATTCAGTTTAAAAAATAAGATTAAAAATAATTTTAGACAAAAAGTTTTAAAGATAGTTCAAAGGCAGTTGAAGATATTGAATAATTCTATTTCTTAGGAGTACAAGTCAACCCATTATAAAGGGAGACAGTTTTTCATGGAGGTGTGCTCAGCTTTTTCTGGAAACCATGTTCTTTTAAACTGTTATCTCAGTTAGAGACAGACTGTGTTTGGTCCTTTATAAGAGGATGTGAATGAAGTTGCGGGCCCTTCATTGAATAATAAAATGTTACTTAATGAGCATGAAGGCTACAGCCACGATATTTTCAGCTGCAAAATGAATTGGATATTCTTGTGGTTATTTTTTTCTTCACAAAATTCATAAGCCTGAGGTGGTCCTACACTTTCCCTTCTAATGAATCATTTCCCCTTATTAAACAAACTAAATAATGTTGTAACTTTTTAATATTAAGAAAACTTGTCTCTTGTGTGTGGAGGTTGTTGAATGACTTCTTCCCTTTAACTTCAGTAAAGGCTCAAAAACTGAAGAGAGGGAAGCTGGATCACAGCAGGAAAAAATAGGGGGTGAGAACAGTGGTAATGTGAGATTACTTCAGCTCCCTGTGGATTTGCAGCCTGGCATCTTTGGATTTCACAGCCTTTCTGTGGTTTTCACTGGCAGTCCTAGGGCTTCCCTCTCTTTCCTGTGTATAGCTTCTGCTTGTTTTGTTCCTTCTGCTTACCCTGCCAAGGCAAAAAGTACATGTATCCATCAACATGGACTTCAGGGTATTAGGAAAGATCCTGTGATAAGATAGGAAAGAGTCTGCATTCACACACACATTCTTGCTTAATGCAGTAGTTGATCGAACTACAAAGGCTTTGTAAAAATAATGAAGCATTTTGGAGGCATCTATTTGCACTGCCTAGATATTTTCAAAGGAATTCATAATTCTTGTAACTGGTGTTGTCTTGTTTCAGAAAGGTTAGCTGCTTGAGAAAAAATTATGTCTCCTTTTCACTGTTTGAGGTTAAAAGGCTACACAGTGTGTTTTAGTGAGTTTTACTACCTCTTGCCTTTTTGATTACAGGCGATGCTTAGGGGTAACACTCTCTGCCTGCTGAGGATTAGTACAAGACTTGTGCAAATCATAAAGTATGGACATACTGTTTAAATGAAGCTAATGAGATGTAGGTCTGTTGTTGATTTGCAGCTTGAATGTAACTCTTAGACTTGACTCTTTAAGCAACGTTTAAGTTATGGAGCTACAAGTTTAAGTTATTTGGAGCTACAAGGAAGAGAGGTCTTTGAATACTAAATTTATTTCAATGTGATTGCACATCTAGCCATTTTGTCCTGAAATATATGTTGACGAAACACTGATTGAAAACCTTTTTCCAATTTTTTGCTGCTGTGACATCTGGTTTATTGCATGAGAGTACACATATATTTCTGCTTATCTTTACAGAAAGCTTTGGCAGGGGTAGATGATCTGCAGCAAGTGAAGGCCCTGGAGATGCGAGTAGATACAAGAGAGACCAGCATGGGAAACTTTGGTAAGAAAACACTATTTTCTGCTCACCATCTCAAATTTTCCTTTACCATGTCTTTGACTGGGGACTCAGTGACCAACAGCCAATAGAAAGTACTGCCCTGCTCAAAGCTCTTGAAACATGATCTCCCTGCTACCTCACACTCCTTGATCTGTTTTGTGTGCAAGGCTCTAAATAGGACTGAAAACTATGGCAATGGGATGATTGACACCACCTCTGTCTAAAGCCAACTAGCTTGAACAAATTTTTCTTGTATGATATACTTCTAGGCCCTAAGTGAGCATTTACTGATTAGCTTGTCCTCTAGAGTACTTGTCTCAGGCGAAACAGTAGCCGAAGATCAGTTCCCTCCGCTGTAAGATTTCCCCGTGACTGAGGATTTGCCAGCGATATTGGGTGGCTCATGCTGCCAGCAGCCTGTCTTTCCCTCCTGTACTGCCTCACTGAGCTGTGCTGGATTATGTGCTGGAGGAAGGTCCTGTAGATATGTTATTTTGATGAGCCACAAACAGCCCTAATGCTTGTGATTCATTTCTATGTCATCCTCAGTGCACCAGGGAAGTGAGGAGTACCAAAGGAATTCCTTCTGTAGCAGAGTGAACACTGAGAATATAAAACCTTCCTTTTTTTTCCCCCTGTACTGGCAATCATTCTCTGTCATTTGGCTTCCTACCGCAACCAAGTCTATCTTCTGCTACACTGAAGCTGAGTAACTACTACAGGGCAATATTTTCTGTGATAAAAGGAGTCATGTTCCCAAAAGTGTGTGCTGGTATTTTCAGCCAAGCAGTTAATTTTTCATATGCAAATGACTATAGTGCAACAGCTGATTAGCTTTAGTGGATCTTTTGATGTCCATTTGTCAAGAATAGTTGAGCAAGTACAGTGAAGGAGGCTTTTGTCTGAAATTATGTAGTCCCCTTGTGTTGGTTATTCTGCTTGTTTCTTATAGGTCTCTTTCTGGTAGGCACTTGATAATTTAAGGTAAATTACATCCGTTTCTTTCAGAGATCATAATCTATTCAGTCATGTTTCCTCCAGTTGATAAGGAAATCTCATTATGCCATTTCTACAATGTTCGAAAGTGATGCTCCCCTTCCTATGCCATTTTACATTAGCTGTGACGAGCTAGCAAAATGTTTCACCTTTTTCACTCTCTCTTCCCTTTCCTTTCTTTTACTGGAATAAATCCCTTTCTCCTCCCCATGGTTAGGCTTTTGCAACTTCTACAGAATACAGAGCACTATTCCCATGTTGCAAACAATTTCTATTTTGTTTATATCCCACTGTTTGCACCAAGAGTTGGCCCTTGAGGGCGATAAAAACCAGCAGCTGCAGGTCCCCACTGCTTTTGAGAATAACAGAGCATCAAGACCATCCTGAATCTCCTTCTGTCTTTTTTTGCTGAGTGCATTTCTGAATTCCCTTCCTGAGAAAATCTCTTTGCAAATGTCAGCAGGTGGCTAGGGCAGTAAGTTTGCCACTTAATGCTTCCACTGATCTTCAGTTTCTTGCCTTTTTTTCCACCTGGCAGATGATTTTTAGGTGCATTGAATGAGGCCTAAATTTTTAAGGGTATTGCAGAGCAGTTGATGTCTTCAATGTGATTAATGTAAGGAAGATTGCTGTTGAAGTTGTCCAGCTCATTTCCTTGCTCCCTGCCTGCCCCTGGAACTGTGCTGCTGACCTGCTCTCTGGTCACAGGGGTCTGGAGAAATAGCCTGAGGGAAAGAGTAGGGTAAGAACCAGATCAGCTGGAATGACAGAAGTTCCACTGCGACCGAATGAGAAGTTTTTCCCCTACTAGGACAGTCAAGCAATAGGAGTATCCAGAGAGGTTTGGAGACTTCATCTTTGTAGGTTTTCAAGACCTGGCTGGGTGAAGACATGAGCACCCTGGTCTGATCTCACAGACAGCCTGGCTCTGAGCTTGAGACCTCCAACTGTCCTCTCCAGCCTGGACTTCTCTGTAATTTGGGTTTTTTTGCATTTCAAACTAATTGACTTGCTTTGTAGCCCTGTTAAACCATTTAACCTTGTTCTCACTGTATTCTTTGGCTGTGGAAGGAGCATCTTTGTCATCGAGAAATTATTTGTTGGATGATTAGTGCACACTCTGTATATTATTTTAACTGGTTTTATGTGTAAAAATAAAACAGGGGTGCAAGCACTTAAATGGCCAGGTAAAAGTGTTAAAAGTTACTGGACTGCACATAACTGGGTCACCTGGAACCTTGCAGCACTCGGACCTCAAATTTACACCACAGTTTCCACTTGAGAAACATTTCAAGATTCACAGCCTGTGTTACAGACTATAACACAAACACTCAGGGCCTAAAGATTTTCAGAGTGATTTAAAACTTGTTGCTTGATGTTTTTCTTGAGACCCTTCCACTTTGGGATGTGCTAAACTTTAAAGCACTATTCCTGCTAACCTTTCCCAGTTTGTCATGTCTGCTTCTACACAATGGCATGACGTGGAGGGAATAGTTACTTTTCTTAGGGATAGAGTGTGGGCTAAAGCACAGAAAGACTGTTATCAAGATATTTTCATGTGATCTGTTTTAAAATTAAGGAAAGGTTTCATGCCAGAGCTTGAATCTGAGTATTTGCAGGGCTTGGGGTAATTGTTGAAATCTCTAGCTGTTTTCAGTGTGCCTTGCTGAGTGACAGGGAAAACACTGAAAACCCTGGCAGGTCTTGTATCCAGCTTTGCAGATCTTGGAGCTGATTTCTGTGCTCTTCAGCTGCATGCAGACTTCAGTTCGTACTCAAACAGAGGGACTATTTTCTTTTATTTAGCTTATCCCCTCAGTTTTGATTGCTGACAGATATGGGATTGCATTTGTGACCTGCTCACAGAAATTCATGTTGAAAATAGTGGTAGGATAGAGTCATTTAAGACACTACATAGTCCTCTTATTTCTAAGTAATTTTAATACCTACAAATCAAGTTACCCACAGTGCTGTTCGCTGCTACTTATTGAATTGTTGCTTGCTGGTGGCCAGGCTAAGTCAATCACGTGTCTGGAGATTGCCACTTCCATTGCACACATTTTACCACGGAAAAGCTCTTGTTAAAGGTTCAGAAGTAGGCATGCACTGTTTTTCACACGGGGTCATCCTCTCTCTTTGCTCTTGCCCTTTGTTGGCATTCGTGGTGCGGAGCCGGGAGATGTTTGTCGGTAGCCAGTGTCACAGCAGCAGGTGCTGCACCGGCAGGGAGCCAGTACAGGGGCTGGAGGTGTGAGTCTGACCCATGCTGGTCTTGATTTAGCTGGAACTGACAAACCTTGCTGAGTAGGGCTTGGACAACCCTCTGCAGCACGGCTTGAGCAGGGTCTGCATGAGCCAGGAGTATGTATTGGGGCAGCATGCTTGTGTTAAACTCTGTATTGATGTGTTTTTTGGGAGATTCGCATCTCAGGTATCTCGACTGCAGCTAGCTTGGGATTGCTTGCAAGTGCTACTTTCTTATCTCCAGTTATATTGCCCAGTTTAACCCAGATATGTGAAAAAAAATGCAAGTTGAGAAAACGTATAGAAATAACATCAAAGTGATGTATCTTACTTGATTAAACACAACTTAAGTGAATTAAGTAGACTGTTTATTTACATATCAGGTTGCTCTTGCTAGAAGAGTACAGCCTGTTTTCACATGCCTGTTTTGTATTGTAGGATCAACAAAGCATGAAGTTTGCCTGATGGCAGTGCAAGTACTTATCAGTAATTTCTTCTGTGTGCTTTTCACTGGTCCATATTGCAAAAGACATAAGAAGTCAAGCCATGACATTTTTTGTTAATAATAGAATAACAAAAAGACCTAAAGAATACTTCCTGGTGTAAACAGCAAGTGTTATAAATGTGAGTGTTACAGGTTGTAGAATATAATAAAACCAGCACTTTGGCTGTTTTCTCCTTACTCCTAATCAGTTTTCTAAATGTCACCTTCTGTGCCAAGGCAGCTCAGAAGACATCTGCATTGCTACCCTGCTTGTGAAGTGCAGCACTTCAGGCGATGTTGTTGAGTGTGCTTGTATTGCTTTTATTCACCTGCCTTACGCTTCGATTTCTTTCTACTCTTGATTTAGTTTTGTTCCACTGGGACAGTGCAGTAGAATAGTTTAACATCAGTACGTTGTTGGTGGGTAGTAATTTTGGAGCCATATAACAAAAACGGTATTTAGTGAAAGGGAATCATGGACAGATGAGATAACATTGCTTGTCGTTCTGAATTCTCAGCCTTGTTCTGCAATTGTCAGCATTTTTCTGGACCATTCTCCTTTTTGAAATTTGAAATTACATACCATGAAGGCAGTTTCAGAATAAGGAATATATGGTCTGTGCTTTTAAAATTAACATTACAAGTTAATATTGTTGATATTTTAGGGTATTTTTATTTTAGTATAAGACTAATTTGTGTCCTTGTTCTCAGGAAAGATGCCGTGAGGGTTAAAATTAAGAAAATTAGAAATACATTGTTACGTTTGGGTAGATCTCTTATTTTGTCATGCTCATTTTACAATTTTCTCCTCTTAATTTAATCTTCCAGGTTCTAATGTACATATAAGCACTTGGGACTGTAAAACCCAGCAAAATCAATTGTACAATGAATTTTTAGCACCAAAGATCAATTACATATCAATATGAAACTTAGAGGAGGGAAGAACCTGCAGACTTGCAGAAATACACTGCAGAATATTGTTGTCAGACTTTTGCATGATCACACATAGAATACTTCTATGTCAGTCTAGCAAACCACACAGTAGAGCGTAGCACGCTAGAAGTTCCTAGGGATAGATCGTGCCAAAATATCTCAGATGGAGGATCATGTTACAATAATGAAATAACCAGATGTGAAAATTGTATCATCAGCCTGTCACTCTGCCTCTTTGAATCCTTTAATAGTTGTTTTTTTCCTGTATCAACCCTAAATGCATTCAGTGGAAAGTTTTTCTTGGGCAAGTCTCTCCACTTCTCTTGCGCTACTCTTCTTGACTCCTCATTCAAATCTTCTGCTTAATACTGGTTCTTGAAACACATTTGCTTTGTTATGCTTTGCAATAGCCTTTGCTTGGTAACCCTTTTACCTCTCTGGTTGAATCCATGGCAAGGCTATTACCCGCTGCTGAGCTGGGACTGGAGAGGCTACTGCATCCTTCTCATTCTTTCCTTTGACACTTTGGGGGTTATCATTTAATCTCTCTGTCCTTATCAGAAACAGGATAGCAATTTTTTTTAGTCTAGATTTTGATTTTTTTTTTGTGGGGAGTTTCTTAGGGCATGGTTTGTATCTGAGGAAGTATTTGCTCAATAGCTAGTATGACTGCTCTGAATAATTACAGAGATCCTAATATCTCCTCTGCCAGGACTCCAAATTATTTTGTTATAAATGTATACCTGTTTGACATGAGAAAGTATGCCCTGCAGAATATGGATGTTGTGTTATAATTTGTATTCCAATTTTTATGGATTATGGAAAATGATTAAAAAACAAGGCTAAAAAATTTACACAAGGTGTTTTGAATTTTTTTATTTTTTTCAAAAGAGCTTTGCAAAGACATGAAGTTAAATATTTGCAGTATAGCATGAAGATCCATATGTGCATTATAATGACTCCCATGATTTATTAAAATGTTTTTGCCATAACTGCTCTTGTTCTGTTTGGGGAATGAACAACAGAACCTCCTTTGTTTGCTCTGGAGATCCCACTCCTTTTCTCTTTTTTTTTTTTTTTACTTCTTTTTTAAACTTCTTTTTTCTTTGTTTGTTTCCTTTTTTTAATTTTTTTATTTTAAATTGTTATCCTTTGCAAAGTGCTGGAATGATGTCCTTCTGGACATTGATAAGTCACCCTTGCCAGAGAGTGATTACTCAGAGGACTCATAAAAATATTTGCTGAGAACACAATTTAATGTTTCAGCAATTATCTAGTTTGTCAAAAATGGGTATTACTTCTTCATGGTTGCATGTTAAACTGGAAGATGCTCACCAGCCTTGGGTAAGTTCTGCTAGTGAGAAAGGGTAAAAGTTTGTTACTGTCAATAACAAATGTTTCCTGGGATTTATGTCTAAATTATTCTGTAGCTTGGAGAGATTTGGTGTATGATTTTGATTCAGAGACACCTTTAGAAGCTACCAAAAAGGCAAATGTCTCTCAGGAATAGAAAAAACAAAAAAGCATTAATTAAAGTAATAACAACAGAGTACTGAAGTTTTCATAGATATGAAACTTTTACAATTCAATAGCAAACAATTGATCAGATCCAGAAAATGAAAAAGGAGAAATCAGTGCTTAGCAAATAGAAGTAGTATTTTGGGGACCTCCGAGCTATAAAAGATGATGTGACATGGAACATTATGTTTTTGTTGTTTGACCCAGAGTTACATTTTGAAGAACTGTCACTGTGTATCCGGTTAAGTCCATCACTACTTTCCATTAAATAGTTCATGGAATGCTATACTCTAACGCATCCCTTACCTCTTCAGAGTACCACTCAGTTAATAGTCAATAAGGGTGCAGAATCAGACCGAAGAAAACAGACACCCCTGAAGCCAGTTTCTGTTGTTGTCTGCCTGGAAAGGTGCCCTGTCAGAGAGGGGTTCAAAAATTATAATTGGGTAGTCATGCAGACAATACGTATATGTTTCAAAAATGCAAGGGATGAAATATTTTTGGAGTGAAATAATCTCATGGATTTTCTTAGAAGAAATCCAGTGCAGATCTGGCAGAAAGAGCTAAACAGTAAAATTAGATGCTTCACCCTAAGTTTCCTTTACTCTCATCCCAGGTCTGCAAAGTGGTTCTCTATTCTGTTCCCATAGGTGTGCATCTGCCTAATCTGAGAGAACTGAAGTTGAATAATAGCTTGCTTGTGTCTGTGAGGTAAGAAATGAATGACTCTATGAAATAAGTATAAAGAATAACAGCCCACGATTGTATTTAAGTGGTAAAATCTTCATTTGTCTGCTTTCATTTCTTCCATTTTGCTATGATAATGGATTAGGTCATAAATATATGCTCTGCTACTACTTAAGTTTAAGGACGGGACCTGAGCTGGAATAAATCAGTGTAGCTGCAATGGTACCAATGAATTAGCCCTAGTCTGCCACCAGGGAAGTTCCTGCCACGCTGACATCCATGGAAATTTGTTGCAAATTTGAAAGGAGCTGAAAACTCGCCTTTTATCTATGTCTAGGTGCTTGGATTTCAGAGTGTTTGAGCCTTTGGGCTTTTATTGTGCACAGTAGCCTGTTCTATACAGGTCAGACCAGTTCCTCAGCTGATGAAATCACTCTGACTTGATTGAAGTTAATGAAGTTGGGTTTATAAAAGCTGCTATGAAGACTGCATGTCCCTGGCTTACTGAGCGTCATGAAGTCATCACCTCTCTTCTCCCAGACAACTGGAGAGTTGGTTGGTTGGAAAGGTAGAAGTGAAAACCATCGCAGTGAAGAGGCAAAGCTGTCTGCTCTTTCCTGTGCTGATACCTGTATTACCCTTGGTAATTAATGCATAGTGGAAAAATACAGTTCATATCTCAGAAAAGGGCTGTGTAAAAGGCCATCTTTATTTTAAGTAGGACTGTTCTCTGGCTTTGTATGGCTACCTGCTAAATTTGTGGGGGGAAAAGGTAATGGTTTTGCAAATTCTTGTTAAAGAGAACATGTTCCCTGATAAGAAATGGAAGAAATTCTTTTTGGTCTCACTAAAGTTGCTAATGAACTTCAGTTGTCACACTTTGATCTTATTTTCCCTTGTTCTGGTGATGAGATGAAGTATCTGTGGTCTAGATTTTGCTTTGCCCACCTTGTAGTCTAACTTGTAAAAGTGGTAATTCTACATCGCTGCAATTATTTTAATAGCAACCAACCATTGTCATAAGCATGAAATTGCTCCATTATGGCAATGGAGGAGTAAGTATTGGGTAAAAAAAAATTGCAATTTTGGCAATATCAGAAGATATTATACTAAAAAGCAAGAAAATTTCAAAGTGTTTCTTAGTTTGGTCAAAACTCCATATTCACTTTAGAATGTGTCAGTGGAAAATGTGTTGATCAGTTCTGTTGGTAATGAATATAGAGTGCAGTTCAGGACATTAAATTGTTTGACTGCTTTTAGCAGGATTTTGCAGCTTTGTATTCTGAGACTCTAATTTCTGAGTCATGAGAAACTCTGGCAAACCATTTTCTTTGACCTGATGTTTTTGTGGGTTTTTGATGCAGGTAATGTTTCATCTCAAGTTGAGGGGTTTTTTTTACCCACTATAATGTAAATATGTTTGGGCTAGGATATCAAATCTAATATTGTGATGATTCCCAGGCACACAAATCCCAGGAGAAGCTACCTGCTCCTGCTTTAAATAAGTGTCCTTTCTGTGTGCCAGTTAAATGCAATTTTCAGGGAATAGGTAAAGGAAAAAGACAACGACTTTGTTAACTCTCCCAGACTTGAACTCATTCAGCAGTAGCTTTCCTTTATTAATTCCCATCTTTGACAATCTGTCATTGATAAACACGTATCATTTAAGGGCACATCCATGCAAGCGCAGCCTGGGTACTTGAACTTTATTTTTGGATGTCTGCATCCTGTCAATTTAATGCCCATTAAAGCAACATTGCTGCCACAGCAGTAGCAATGCCTGCTATAGCTAATGTAACATAGCTGCTTCCATTCTAGCAGGCTGTTGCCATTTACTCCAAAATTTAGAAGTCTTATTTCTGAATTAATCTTGTTAATATTTGAATTCAACCAAACCCTTGCAACTGAGGCTTTTGAGGATGATAGGAAAAAAAAGTTCTTCCTTCTCAATCAAAAGTAATTCCCTCAGATTTCGTCAGACATAAGGTCAGAATCATTGTGCTTGTAATTTGAAAATGGGCAGCAGATAATAGGAAACAGCTCATAGAGTCAGACTGTAAGATTGGTTTGTTTACTAAAAAGAAGGTAAGGACAAAAAAAGCAGGCAAAAGATAGAGTGTGTTTTGTACATACTTGGAATGTTAAAAGCAGACGTTCTTTTCATGCTATTTTATGTGAAAAAAAATATTGTGAATTATTATAAACAAAAGACTGTGTGCCTACGTGAGTGGGTAATAAGATGGGAGAATTTGTTTTTTGACACTATTTTTGTTTAGTTTTGTCTTGCAGAGTAGAATTACCTAATTACTTTAGGATGAAATGGAATTAAAACATCTCTTTTCATTTTGAAAACTGGGAAAGAATTGATTTGATAGTAAACAGGATATAGGGAGATGTCAAAATGAAGATTTATGATCCTGACTTTCGTTTCTGAGATGTTTACTCCTGTCAACCTCACATGGGAACTTAACTTGTGAGGATGCTGAGGTGTGCATTGTCATTCGCCCTCAAAGGAGGGATGTTCTGGCAGTGAGGAATCAAGGTATTCATGTATTAGAGTTTTCTATGGGAGAGCAGGGCTTGCTAGGCCAGTGAATTTGGATATTGGCTTCTCCTAGTAGTTCCTGAAGTCCTGATTCCTTTGATGGGGCATGTGGTTGAGCTACTTTAGTTGTCAATTCATAATCCCTCCCCAGTCTTCCTAAAGCTTGTATTACTTTTGAATACTTGAAACTTCAAAAGGCTATATGTAAGTGTAGGATATCATTATCAACTATTTAATCCATAAGGAAAATATGTCCAAGTTTATTTGCAGATAATCATTCTTGGCGGTTGAAAAGGAGTTTCTTTTTGGGCTGTTTCTGGGTTTTGGTTTTCTACTAGCCCTTTGCTAAGGGGAACAGCTCTGGAAAATCCAATGTACTGTGAAAAGAAATTAGTTCATATTGTTGTTAATTTTCTAAATCACAATGATTTTATTATGTCCTTCTTTGGTGACCTTCACCCATCTGCTAGCAGCTGAGAAATTCTAGATTTAAGAACTGATAATCGAGGATGAAAAGTCAAACCTATTCTGAAGAGTGCCTGTTAAAATCTGCCTTTTTGTGTCTCTGTGTGTGTGTGTGTGATGACCATGGTCCTCATCTTTGTAATGTTTCCAGTAAAAGAACTATATTTCAAGGCCAATGAAATACTTCTTCTGCTTTGGCACATAGCCTATGTATTTTTTTATCAGATTGCTTTTATTCTCAATTCAGGGATGAATGAAAAGATCTGTTTAACAATGTTTAGATAGATATCTTTACGAAAGGGCTTTTAAATCAGATAAAGGGAGCTTAGGAACTGGTTCCCATAAGTTTATAGCAGAAGCTGTTTCACCAGCTGAAGTTCATTTCCTCCCATTCAGCTCTAGGCATTGTAGCCAGCAGAAGACTGATCTGCTCTGAGGACTACTTAAGCAACTGCTTGTAACAGGGATAGGTCATAGTTTAAGTGAGATGAAATGCAAAGACTTCAAAATGTGGGTACAAAAGTGAGTATGAGAGATGTAGGTAAAGGAAAGCAGATTTTCTTTATCCAGGTAGAGTTAACATTTCATTGCTGCAATTCTCAGATTGGTCCGGCACTACTGCAGAAGCATCTCCCAGAACAAGAGGGCAGTAATCTTGGTCCATTTCAGTCAGTAAAATCATCAGAAAGTTCAGATGAACAAGGTGCAGATTACATTTAAAATCACCAATTATCATGCTTTTATGAGCCTTAGGGTATTTGTTTTGTTTTGTTTTAGCACCAGCTCCTGGAAACAAGACTACCTACACAGGAATCTCTGTATTCGTTTTTTGGAATGTTTTGAGCCCTCTTGGCTGTGAAAAAAATAACTGAAAATGTGAGCCAAGTGATTTAAGTAAGGGTTTTGCTGATCATTTAATGACTTTAGAAACCAGAGGCAAATAAATTCTTTCTTAATTAAGGGCAAGGGCTTTAAAGTAATGATTAAAAATACTTTTGAGACCTGAATCAAGATCTTTAGGTATTTGAATTTAGCAGTATAACTCCTTGGTACTTATCCAACAAAGAGTTTAAGGAAATGTGCACCTCTTAAAGTCACACAAAGTTTGCCTTCAGTGGCATTGCTCACAAGCTGAAAATTAAAAATTGATCCAAGTGCTTTGCTGGATCTGGGTCAGGTTACACCATCTTGTATAAGACTGAGCTGTGATACTTTTCACCCCAAGACTGGATGTATTGCTGATAGTGGGTATCTAGGCACCAGCTGTCTGCTGGGTGATTTTCCCTCAAACAGGAGAAATGTGGGGGCATCATTCCCCTAAATTTGCTTTTTTCCTTGCCATTTTTACTTGTTCTTTTCCTTCCTGTCTCTTTTTTTTTCCCCTCTAGTTTGCTTTTTCTTCTGCCTGTCATGTCTAATCTTTAGTGATTACTATGTAACACAGGTGCCACACATAAATGCAACAAGTCTCGTGCAACAATGATCAGCATTGCTTTTACGATAGATAAAATCCACAGATATCGTCTAAAATCAATTTAGTTGCTCAGTTTACATTAAGGGTGCAAATTTTTGTCAAGAGATGATTTATCTGTATTACAGTAGTTTCTTACAGTGTTTAGTGAGGGATCAGGGTCCTCTTGCTCTGGGTTGTACTTACACTTGCAGTCAGAGAATCACTGCTCCAATCTGGTCTGGGTGAATTGCTTCATGCTCTTATTTCAGTGCCCAAAGCATCACTGTTTATTTTCACATTTGCATGCTAGGGTGGGGAAAGTATTTTATTTCAAATGCAAGCTTGTTTCTGTAGGAAGTGTTTCTGTTAATTCTTTTGTGTAGCCAGCCTGAAAGTTCTTCACTGGTTAAGGTTCCTATGAAGTCTCTCTTAAGAACATGTTCTTTGAGGAATTTGGGTGCTTTCCAGGAGCTAGGAAAGCATTTAGATTGAATCTTAATCTCTGTATTAATGAGTCTTCTCTGTATTAATGCCTACAGATCCCTGGGAACATTGCAAACTTTGTCAAAATTGCTGTAGCCTCAAGTTTTATTTAGCACTGATTGTTTTAGGGATATTCATATTCTTGATAAAAAGTAAAGATTTGTGGGCAGAAATACAGCTACTTTTAGTTGAGCAGATTATATTCAGTAATGCACCATAGCCTGTCTGTATTAGGCCCTAGGGAAATCTGATTGCTTTAACCATTTATTTATCTGTCTAGGTAGACCTCTCTGAGAGGTCTACCTAGACAGCTCTGACTTAATTTCACGAGGTCAGGTACCCAAACTAGACAGTGGAAATGCCTTCATGACCTTAGATGTCAGGGATTCTGACAGGCTGATTCACCAGCAAGGGAAGCTGAACTCATTTTTCTGTACGAAGGCACCATTACAATTCTGGAGCTTGGGCTCCATTCTGCAGCAAGCACAGAAAACATCAAAACAACTTTTGTGGCCTTGCAGTGCCTTTCCATGGTTCTTGCCTTCAGCACTGTTTTCTGAAGCCTTCCCTAACCGAAGGTCCCCTGTCATCTATTTCAGGCTGTCAGGTACAGAGCGTACCTGTAACGACCAGGATTATGAGGCAGAGCCTACCATTGCAGCTTCAGGTTTAAAAATCTCCTTGCCATGACAGGATCAGTGGGGAAGGTCTAGTGCATCTGTCTCATCACAGACCAAGCAGAGATGATCTGCTCTCATTGTCATCTGAGCAATTCCATGGTGGTAGCTTCTCCCCCCCCAGGTGCACCACTATCACCTTTCTATTTGTGATCCAAGCTGCCATACAATAGAGAGCATGAAGACTGTAAGAGGATCATCATAGACCACAACATTTTTTTGCAGCATGAACATTGCTAGTGAAATAGCAAAGTAAATAAATAATAGATAATGTGTGCAGCAAGTCTGCCAGTAAACTCCTGCAAGGTAAGGTAAGCCCATTAAATAATTGTACCCCTTTTCTGTCTACCATCTGAATAGACACTTTGAGTATATTTGGTAAAAAGTGCCCTTTTCTTTCAGGATGTTTTCTCATGCACCCATCCAGGGTTAGAGTTCAGCTTTTCTTTTCTGCTTCATCAGCCACTAACTTGCTTATGTCGAATATTTGAGTAGTGAATACCTCTGCTGGAGCCTGGGCTTGTTGATATGAAGTCCTCAGACATTTTCCATGTGTGACTTTCTCAAAGCTTCACTTTGTGTTGTCCAGGAGATGCAGCTCATCTTGAAGCAAGCATTCCCTCAGCTGCAGGTGTGCTGACAGCACAGTGTGTTCCAGGGGGTCAGAGGACTGTCATGGGGGACATTTCCCAGCTTTTCCCTTCTTCTGAGAAGACCTGAGGACCTTCCTTCTGCCCTCCTTCTCTGGCATTTGAGGGTAAACTCTTTGGTCCCATGCAAAAAGTCCAGCTCTTACTCTTCTAAAGTCAGTGAACAGAAAAGCGTGCATGTATCCACATCTGCAAAAGTCTCATTGCCAGCTCTCACCTTCTATACACCATTTTTCTTTTCCTTCCCTTAATCAAGAAAATGCGTGGATAAAAGCTTTTGTCATTTCTGAAGAGAACCTCTGAAATTCTCTAATAAGTGGTGTTTTGGTCTTACAAATACTGTTTGTTTACAAGTAGTAGTTACTTAGGATGCACTAATTGCTTTTAGTAAATATGGAACCTTCTAGCAGTCCTCAAGCCCATCTGATTTCCAGTGTCTGGAATTACAGGGGCACCTTTACCTTTGAATCACCCAGACGTAGCAACAGAGGCTTTGTGGCTGATTAGGCTTTGGCTAGAGTAGGCTGTGGCAAGACTGGGCTTTGTGGCTGAGCCACACTGAACCAGGTCTTCAAAAATACAACTCAGTTCCCAAGTTAGCTGTTATTTCTGCAGCATCCTGGGTTAGCTGTAGAAATATGCCATATTTTCTGTCTCAGTTGTTTATTTTATATATTACTCCTGGGCAGATACAGTCTTTTGAATGAGTTATGTATAAGGCTTTGCCTAGTGGGATCATGATCTTGCTTACATGCTTTGGGTGGATATGATAAATAAAAATGGTGGTAATAACTAGCTAATTTCTGTCATCAAATAAGTACTTAGGTGCCTGGCTATTAGGCAGTTTGCAGCTGCTCTGTTTCAGCTGTGAGTGTCAGGGCTCACTTATGAAAACTTACACCTAAATATTCATTATAGTCAGTGATGAGAAAGGATGGTTATCATCATCATCTGAGAAAACACAAAGAACAGAGTTTGGAAGCAATGGTAATTAGCTCGTGGTCAGTGGAACTAACTGTTCAGGAAGCTTCCCTGTCTGACCACCCAGGAGCCACTCTGTCAGCATCTCAGAATTCCACTGCTGGGACAGAAGCTCCTTCACAGGGGTGGCTCCAGTGACCCAACGGGTGCCCCATTTGACTCCTGGCACACCCCACACTCACAGTCAGACAAGTGTCCCCCACTGGGCTCAGCCCTGGGTTTCCCACAGCAGAGCCTCAGATGTTTAGATCCTTTAAGCAATTTAATTGTGACACAGTAACACAAAAACACCTCGAGCTGGGTTCCTCCTTCCTTAATGCTATCCAGATGTGGAAGGGTTGTCTTTGTGGAAATAGGTAGGAAAATCATCAGCATTAGTTTAATGGGTTTGTAGTTGTTTTGATTTTCTTCCTACAAGAGAGTTACATCTCTGCAGCCTGTTTGGGTTTTTTATAGAAAATAATTATGTTCAGTGGGAAATTACATTCTTGGACTGCAAGGTAAGTGCCGATTTTAAGAAAGGGAGCAAGTCAGATTGGAGGGGAAATGAAGCTACAAGGTTTTATTCATCAGTTGGTAACTGCCAAGTGATATGAATAAAAAATGAACAAATAGAATTTCAGTGTACAATCAGTTTTATGATCTAATTTCTATAGAATATTCTCCACACTGGAGCTGATTTAGTTGTCCTTATTTTCTGTGGATGCATTACTGCACACAAAGGACTTGTTGCTATTTTTACCCTAGAATATGTGCACGCTTTTTCTCTGCATCTTAAAACAATGCATCAGATCTCTCAGATGCATCGGTAGCTGGATCAATAGCTGCAAGAAAGAAATACAGAAATGCCTTTGTGGTTTAGGAGGTGAAGTCTGTGATTTCATCAGCACGTATAATGCATGCATGTTCTTCACCCTTTGGCTTAAGCTGCACTGCATGTTCTTGTTGTGGAACTGAGAACCTGAACACAAAGGTCTGATAATGAAAACTATCACCTCCACTTTTAATAGGAGAAGTTTTATGAAGGATTAGGTATTTGAAAAGACCATTTGTGGCATCTCCTGCTTTGAACGCGTCAGCCTCACAGTCCTGCCGCTCCACTTTCTGCTGCTTCATCCCACTATAGGCAAGAACTTGCAGTGTTTTGGTTTACTCTATTTATTGTTGTTTAGTTTGTCTTGCCCTTATTTGTAATTATAGTAATTTTCCCTGTTAAAGTCCCACAGACCTTTTTTTTTCAAGTTCTTTTTCTCAACATCCCAAGATAAACCCAGCTTTCAGACGTAACATTTGCTCTATAAGAACTTCTTAAATAAAAAAGCTTTATCAGCATGTTATGTTTTGACCCTAGCAATAGGAAGAATCAGTAGCATAAACTGTATCCTTTATAAAAGAAGCACATTAAAATATGGTTGCTAAATCATACTGGAGGATTCTAAAATATTTGAAAATGTGCTTATTTGTTTAATGAGTCTTATTTTGTCACTGTAGTTACAAGTGTGCGTGGTGTGCATTTCTCTTGCACAAAAACTGCCCAACCGACACACCTGCACCAGATTTGGGATGTCTGTTGGTGTACTGTACAACAAGTGCTGAGGTTCTGCCTTGTAGTAACGCGATCAGTGTGGAAATCTATAAGATCTCGTCTGCCTCAGCAGTCAGGTTGGTGGGCTCTGAGGTCCCCCAAGCTTCTCTTTTGTATCTTATCTGCTTGTTGTGAAAGAACATCTGGTAGCCAGTACAAGCAGAGAAAATCTCCCTAGAAGCTATTGTTTAAGGAAAAAGTCTTGACTTGGGACATATGGAGACAAGTCTGTTATGCCAAATATGGAATGAACATTAGAGGCTGATAGAGAAAAGAAAATTGGAGTAAATCACCTGACTTTCACAGGCCCAAGTTGTACCTGTATCTGCTCCTTGTGAGCTCCTGGATTTTTTGGTTTTATTATTATATATATACGAATATAAAAGAAAAAAAAAAGGAAAAGTTACAAAGAAATTATCCTCAGCCACAGGAGAAAATCATCAATGTCATACAAATGTGCCTGACCTAAAGAATCTCAAGAACCTGCATTTCCGTCACTGTACATTCAGACTAAAACACTTTAAATTACATTTTCTCTCTAGGTTTTCTTATCAACCCATTTCTACAATGTCTCAATTATTTTTTTTCCCAGTGGAAACTCTATAGCCATTACCATGACAAAAATTGAACAGCTACTACAAGCTGATCCAATTCTGTAGTTGCGTGTGGTCAACTAATCTAGAATTCCAGTTTTTCTGGAACACGTTAAAAGAGGTTTCAGGGACTTTTTTAGTGGTGTGTGTCTTAACACCACTGAGCCTGTAAGATGGTTTGGATCTTTTACAGAATATTCCTTCTGCTTACCGTGTAGCATTTAAAGTTTCAAGTGTTGATTTTGAAGGATGAGATCTCTATTAAATCAAAGTTGGAATATATCTGTCTTACTCTGCCAAAGCTCAGACCTGGAACATACTGTGAAACAGGCACACAACATGTGGGAGACTGAAAAGTTATGCGTGCAGGAAATTTCAAAGCACTGTGGGATTCAATTCTTCAATGTAAGTAACTCATTCTGTAACCACAGTTTCACTATCCTTTGGGGTTTTTTTATATGTAAGCTTTCAGCAATGAGAATGAACAATTGCCAAAGCTCTAGGAACTGTCATTAACTCTGGGACTAAATTGAGGGGCAATGTGGGTGTGAGAGTTTTATTTACTGTGTGTCTCAACTCTTTCCCATTTGAAAATTCACTTGGTCTTGTGGAAGATGAAATGTATCCGCTGAGATGCAGCCACGGTGTGTTGGATTTCTTCAGCATCTCTGGGATGCAGCTTTATGCCAAGGGTTGGAGCTGGAGTACGGTGGGAAAAAAAATCAAGGATAGGTCTTGTTCCACAGGTACACACTTTGGCAAACCCTTCTCCTTCCAGACTGTGGGAGCTGAGTTAAAGCAATTGGTCTTCCATTGTTAAAATGCTAACAGTAACTAAGCTGACAAACAGTTTTAATGATCAAAAGAAAATTAACACAAAATTACGTTATTCTTCCCACACGTGTATTCGTGTGTTAGGGAATTGCTGTTCCTGACTCCATCAACATTGATCAAGCCCATTATTCTGCTCTAGGTTTTTTTGACAGCAACTAAAACTGAGAACACTTGAAATTAAAGCTACATTTCATCTCTATTAACTCTAACAGAAGTAGCATCTGGGTTACCGTAGGCACAGTTATCACCAGTTACAGAAGCGTGTGTATCAGCACTCTGTTTCACTTACAAATACCTCTTTGCTGTTGGTCTCATAAAGCATTTTTTGTTTAAACGAGATATAATCTGGCATGGCAAATAAAGTGCTTGCAAGTAGCATAGCACTTGATATATTATTGCAGTTGCTACAGTGAGTTCAGTGAGGCAATGAGAAGCAACAATGGCAAGTGAAAAAATCAGGAATGGCCCAGAGATGTGTCTCACTGGGTTTGGGTTCGGGTTCGGGTTCTTTCCTTGTTGTCATCTCCTGTATCCGGATGCCGTCCTCACCTGCCAGCACTGAAGGCAGAGATCTTGGTCCTACTGAAGGCACAGGGAGGTGGGCACTGGGGTAAGTGCAACAAGGACTTTTATGTAGTATCTCTGGTTGAAGCACTGGTCACAGATGTGTCCATGGCAGAGTTCAGGTACTCTTATCAGGACCACCAGTGCAGTTTCTGGCTCCAGTGCTGGAAAACAGCCAAACTGCCTTGAAGTTTGTGGGTTTGACTGCCATAGCCAGGTAGTCTCCTGTCCTTGTTTTCAGGCTTTTGCTTTAGAGAAAGTGCTGGCCAAAAGCACACGGCTCCTTATTAAATCACCGTTTGCTTTGGTAGGCCCACAAAAGCTGTAGCAGCTGGCTATCCCTTTGGCATAGTAAAGCTGAGAAGGCAGAGTCAAGGGCTGGACAAAGTGTGAAGCCTTGAATGTTCTCCCTGATTTATTTACCCCTTGTGCAGCACCAGGCAGTTGCATTTCCTCACAGACACCCATTTTGCTGTCAGGAAAGTGTATAGCAGAGATCCACAGGTAAAAAAGCAATATACCAGATCTTTACCCCTTTCCATACTTGAAACTTAGAACATGAGCAACTAATCAATAAAAAATATACCACAACCCTGGAATAAAATAGTGAAATCTGTTTGTTGGGAGAAATATTGCCCAGGGGCATCAGCACTGCAGCCCATTTTGAAAACAGCTGCTTATTCATAGTAAGGTTGCCTAAAAAATATGGGAAAACAGAGACATGCTATGGCAAAGACCTTTGGCAACAATAACTTTTTGTTTATAAAGAAATTCTTCATTTGCATGTAAAAAGGAGATATGAAAACAGAATTTCATGGAGACAATTTTTATTTAAGAAGGCCTTTGGTAAATGCATGCTTTCTGTTCAGCCTAAAACACACTAGCCTTCCTCTGATGTGTTTAAGCACGAGTTAAAAATTGCCTAGCTAATTGCCTAACTAATTTTTGCTTAGTTTTTGAAGTCTCTAACAACATGTCTCTATGCTTAGGAATCCTAACTACTGAAAAGCTGTGCAGTTACATGGCACAGAATATTCTGAGTTGGAAGGGACCCACAAGTATCACTGTGTCTAACTCCTGAGCGAATGGCCCATACAGGAATCAAACCCACAGCCTTGGTGTTATTAGCACCATGCTCTGACCAACTGAGCTAATCTTCAGAAGGCAGAATGAGGCCAGATTATTAGCTGCTACATTTCTGTGATATTTCAGCCTAAAATCAAGCTTCTGGCAGCAAAAGATGGGCCATGATACTTGTTATCTTGCACCTTGGGCCATGGTTCACACTGGCACAAGGAAGCATAAGAAGCTAAAGGCAACCTGTGTCTCATGTAAGGTGCAAGACAGAGGAGATGCAAGCCAACAGTTTTTGGCATATTGCTACTTAAATTTGAAAGGGCAAATACAAAACCAGCAAAGACTGCAATACTGCAGAGCAAGTCAGGTCTTCACATTCATATGACATTTGTTCAACTGTGAAAGGGCACTGCAGGGACAATAAGGACATAGCCTCACTGCTGCTTGCAGAGTTGGGGGCTGTGTCATAGATTTGATCAAGTACAAGCAACACATGCATACAATCAGTTTTACAATTTTAAATACAGCTATTTGAGAACACAATGAAACTATTATGTAAGCTTCCTATTAGAACATATGTTACTAATTTAAAAAACATCCAGGCTTTAAAAGTTTTTGTTTCAGATGTCAGAATTATCTGTACAACCAAACCATTGTGTGCTGACATGGACTATATCATTGTTATCACAGTGTGGCTTGATATGTTCCACTTAATTTCTGTAGATCAGAGGCTAGATCTTTTTTTGCTTTATTTTTAGGATTGTAGTTTGGATACTCTTTTATAATCTAAATCTCTCTGATTACCAGTGTGTTGGTTTTCACAGCGACCTTTAAAATAACTAAAATCCACATCAATGGTTGTTTTAGATGTACTGCTTCTGAAGATTTATTCAACAGATGCACACATGCTTTGAGATACTGTTTGCAAGTTCAGTGGATTTAGTGCTTTATTTCTAGGTGAATGATTCAAAACCAATTTCCAGAAGAAACTATGGGTTTCAAGCTGATGAATGTGTTCAGGGTTGTGCTGTTGTGTTTACTGGGTAGCTTGAGCTCAGTGGAGCTATTCAAGATTTATTGTGGTGAAACCAACAGCAGGATTTGGCTCTTTAGATCTGGTCTTCATCCAGTAAAATTTTGGCTGGAGCAAATCAATCCCTGAAGAACAGAGATGTTGGATTAATGGAAGAACACATTATTTCTCAAACTTGTTATTAGGTGTTGTAAGCCAAACTGTTCATTGCCCCTCTGCTCTCTCCCTAGTCTGAGGGAGTGATGACAAGATGGGAGCATCAGATTTCATGGGAAAAAATCCTAAATGATTGTGCACAAGTGGGGAGGGTGTTGCCAAGACCCTCACAGAAATGCAGAGCTGTCTGATGAGTTCCCATCCCTGCAGCAGTATCTGGAGATAGTTGGAACCCAGGTTTCAAACCCTTCAGTTTATTAATATTATTTTCTCAAAATCAATTATAAATGCAACTTTGTGGGTTAAAGGTTAAAGTCTATGTTGATTCCTTGGCACTTTTGGATACTAAAAACATAATCTAGTATTCATTGCATGTTCTGCAGGCAATCATGTAGGAGTGTATGTGGAATAGCATGTGTGTGTGGAGTGTGCTCTGGTTTGGCAACTTCAGGGGCTGTAATTCTCTGTTTATCAAACCAACGTATGACATATACATTCCCACCCCATTTTCCATCTCTCTGCCTCAAACCTGACTTGAATAAACCATAGCAGAGGTGAGCAGGATATGTAATGGCTTTGCTTGTTAATTCTTTGCCGTTCTTGTAAAGTTCCCGGCTTCCACATCACTTGAGACAGGACATTTATCCATTGGAATTGGATTACCCAATGTGTATATTAACAGGAGCTATGTTTCCTCTATAACATTCTTTAGTTCCTTCTGTAGGTTCTTTGTTGTTTGCACATCACTGGAGCACTCCTGTGCTGTGTCATATGACCCATTAAGACCAGCTTTCTACAATGTTTCATATTTTTTCTTTCAGCTATCAAACTTTTCAATCATGCTCTCTACCCTGTTTTTGGAATAGATGCTGTAATTTTCTATGTGTTTACATCATACCTAGTACAGGAGAGCCCTGATCTCTGATGTGTCTCATTGATTTCAGTCTCAGCCAATGATTATTTGGGGGAGGGGGGGGCTGTTTTGTTACACTACGAGTATAATTATCCAGGATTTTCTCTCTTACTACACTCATAAATTTATTATTATATTAAAATGGTTTACCCTAGTAAGTCATTATTAAAGTGAAGATTCCCATTAATTCAATTTCTTGATAAAAAATCATGAGATGCATCTCCGCAGTTTGGGTTGATCTCATCACCCTCTGCACTTAAAATAAATGAAAACATGCCTGTGCGTACGCTTGCACTCGCATGGTGGTCGTGCTCACACAACTCTTTACTTTGCTGTTACCGCCCCCAAGGTGGATGTGCCAGCAGTAGAGCTGGTCCCAGAAGAGACACTCCCATCTCTTGCAAGCTCGTGCGTTGTCTTCTCACCAGCCAAAATATTTCACAGGAATTTTCAGAAATGCAGGTGCACACAGTTGTCAGGAGCAGCTTTCTTTGAGTTATGTGACCATTTCACCTTACAGCAGCCGTGCTCTCGAGGGCAATTATCTCTGTAGTAATTAACAAGGGAATTTTCTCTGATGCTGTGGTGTGAGTCATGCAGCTTCCAAAAGATTAGTTTGTTAGTTACTGAATAAAATATTTGCAGATGTACTTAGATGTGATAACATCTCTGACTCATTACGGATGCAGGAATAAAGATCTGCAGGGCCAAAATGTGACTGCACGATCCAGAATTTTAGGCTTCTCTAGCAGCTCCATGACCCCAGTGTCAGTGAGAGGAATTTAGTTCTGCAGTCAGGCCCAGAGAGAGGAAATAGTTCTTTTGCCTTTTATCACTTTGTTAGCAAAGAAGGTAAGGCAGCAGTCATTTGCTCTTCATAAGAGCTGGAATGCCATACTTGAGGGGCAGGGGAGAAGATACTTTGGCTTGCTAACTCTGTTTCCTCAAATAGAGAGCAAAATTAGGCCAAATGATACCAAACATTGCAACAAAGTTCATGTTTTCTTAGTATTTTTTTTCATGAGTTAAAGATGAGCTCTGAGACAGCCAACTTCAGCCTCACAAGAAACCAGTTTACATTAGCTTCCATGTTTTTTTCTTTTCTGAAGTATCTGTTTAAACATTTTTTTAATAACAAAGACCCTGCTATCAAACACTGGGTTGCATTGCAAACATGCAGCCGTTCTGCCTTTTGCAAGTATCCAAGGTATGGGATATACAACCTAATTCCTTTGTCTGGAATACAGATACTAATCCTTGATACTAAACTTTGATTAGTATCAGCCTTAAATATACTACTCCTGACTTGCACCAGTTAGCTGTAGGAGAGTCAGAGCTGTAACCCATGAATTAAACTGGAATGGATTTGAGACTATACGCTTAGCAGCATAAATTTTGAAGAGTAATGTAAGTAGGTTTTCAAAGTCATATCAGTTAGTGTCTTGTGATGGTGTCCACAGAAGGAGAATGCTTAAAGACTTATTAGCTAATAATTCATAGTTAATTTGCGCTCTGTGTGATGTAGCAGAGAGTGGGAGTAGGGACTGGCCCCATTTGTGGCCACTGGGTTTAGCCATAGTTGGCACTGGAACTGAAAACCGTAACACACAGAGGGAAATATGATTTAACTCTGGAAGTCTTTGATCTCTGGGTCAGAGCAGGGAACTCCTACAAAGGTGTGAAGTGATCCAAGGTTTTAGGACTAGAGGGAGATAACTGTTTATTCTTTGGGGCCTTGTGTAAAAATTGAGTGGGAATTAACCCTTTACTCTGCTTTGGCATTCTTTGCGTTGACAGAGAAACATGAGGAACAAGCATATTACTGCAGTCTCCTTCTGTGACAAAAAACCCTTCAATTAGAAAATTCAAGGCAGAGAAAACATGAAAATAAAATCCACTAACCATATCTTACCATATCATATGTAAAGTAGTCAGGTTCAGATTGTCTTCAGTTTTGCTGGCCTAATAAACAGAGCATCTATCAAAATCACTGTTTCAACAACACAAAAATGAGAGTGACTACCTCCTTTTATGTATGTTCAGTGGTTTACAGAAAGGAAAATTCTGCACCAAAATTAGCCCAAAATATGAAAATCTCGTCAGTGCTTGAAGTGGGTCATGAAATGAGTAGTATAATCCCTTCACATTATTCCTAATGCCATATTTGTGTTTATGGATGTGTTGTCCTTGCTTGATGGTAGGTTCTGTTTGTGTAATTTAATTTCTTCCTCATTATAGGCATGCAGCTTGCAAATCTAATAATAAATTTTCTGTAAATATTACTTTGGGAGGCATCTGTTCCTTAAGGAAGCCTTGGAACCATTTTTTGTTTTATTTATAAAATATACACAGTGTAAATAGTCCCTGGAAGATCTTGTGCAAGGCCAGGGCTGTGGTGACATACAAGGACATTACAATCCTTCAGGTCAGGCAAATCTGAATTACGACTTGGAAAGAAATCTTTTTAGGGGTTTATCTGGTCACAGGAACAGTGACACCATGGCAAGGGTTCCCTGTTGCCCATATAGCTAAGGCACAAGGTAAAGTTTACAGAAGGAATCATATCATTTATACATGAAAGGAGTTTTTCTGTGTGGGGGGCTTTTTTTATCCTTGTGTCAGTATAGGCAAGCTGCCTGGATGCACGAAATTTGGTGGAAAAATTCCTTACAGGAATTTTTTCCTGTAAGGAGGAGTAGCCTTAGACAGAAAGAGATGTGTCGTGTAAATGAATTTTTTTCTTTTTCGCTTTGTTCTGGCCGTTAATTCAGCTGCACTGTCTGTATTTCAAAAGTTATAAAATGTTGCATATACACACTGTATGGTGTATCCATTGTGAGCTTGCTTAAATTGGCAATATTCAGGGAAGGGATAATTAGAGGTACCCAATGGCTGCAGCCCCTGCAGTGACAGAGGGTGGATGAAGTGAGACAGGTCTGAATGATGTCCATGGACATACCAGTCCCCAGAAGGCAGAGGGATGAAAATCCCCAGTTTTGGCACATCACAGGAGAGAGGCATCTGGGGATATTGTTCCATGCATCCATCCTCCGTTCAGCTTTATACAGTCTCCTTTCTCCTGACATGGCCCTTCCCAGGTATTCAGGTGGTGGAGAAACAACAAAAGCCACAGACAAGTATTCATCTATCTCTACTGGTTAAAGCATTCCTTCCTGACCTCTTGGACTGGCTAGGTGCACAGTATCCCTGAAGTTTGACTACAGGTTTTGTGCTGCAGAACTGTATCAAAGCTGTGTGATGTTCTCAGAGAGCAGTGCAAAGCTGCTTGTGTTCCCTGTCATCCATAAAGAGAAGACATGAGTACAGGAACTGTTACCTTTATTCCAAGGTCAGAAGGGACCCTGTGACTTTAATCTTCTTAAATTTTCCCTATAAAATTTATTATAATGGATATTATAAAATACAGTTAATCCACAATTCTGAAGTCCAAGGATCTCCATCTAAGAACTATTTAACTGTTTGGATGTGGACCTAAGCAACCAGCCCCCTTTTGGGCATGGATGTTGGAGAAGATGACCTCCCAGGGTCCCTTCCAACATCAGCCATTGCTGTGGTTCTGTGAACTCTCTGCTAGTTTCTACTTCCTCTGGTAAACTGTCCTCATATTTTGTTCCTACTGTTTAGTTCAGATAGTCTGATATCATGACTACAGTAGAGAATTCTGGGCTTTTAGTTGGTTTGGAATTTGATAGAGTGTTGTATTTTGTTTGCGTTAGAGTAGGGGCTTTATGCAGCTTTATGTCACTAAACATGGAAGGCGATTTAGGCCCCAGTTTGATTTGCCACCCTTTTTGCATTATCTTTGTGTTGTGCACCATTGCAGTGGAGCGGGATATTACATATGCATGGAGTTCAGTGTGTGGTTTTCTGGGTTAGGGCCAGAAAGTTTAGAATTCGTACAAATGATCCCTTATTTAAATTTTGCTACACCTAAGGAGTGGGAAAATAGGATGGAAAGGATTATAATTTTCTGCTAATTCAAAAAATGTTGTTTGACAAGAATGCTATTCCTTTCAATTGCAAAATCAGAAGAAAGAATCCGTAAGAGGACAGAGTGAGATGACTCTGCAGTTAGCTCAGATATGTTCATATGTGTTATGTGTGTTGATCAAATGATGCCAGCGTAAGAAAACCTCACTTAATCCTTAGCAACTGCCAGTGATTTATGGCAGAATTACCATAACATAGCGCTTGGAAAAATCTTAATCAAACTGAACTAGGGTGACATGTTGTCATACAAAAACAAAGATGTCTAAGAGAGAGAGAAGTAGAGGGTATAATTTTATTCCCTACTTTTGAAGGTGAGCATTTTTAATGACATTTCTTGTAAACAGTGTGAGATTTGAAGGCTGTAGTGGTGGCCTAGTCTTAGTAAAAAGAAAGCAAATCTTGACTTTCTTCATCCATTCAAATAGAGCTTGAATTTTTTTATTTTTATTTTTTTTTTAAATCAGGGATCTTGGAACCTCATTGTCCAATCTCTGTGTCCTGTGGATGGCTTGCTGTGGGCTCTCAGATTTAGATGGGATCTCTTCTTGCAGCTCTCTAAAAGTGAGTATACATGTGTCCTGCCAAATGACCATGTCAGAACTATCTTCAGTTGATACTCTTTGCTTGCAGTGTTCCTTTGTTTTGCTAAATGGCTTTGGTGTGATGCGTTGAATTGCATGTTTAAAAGATGCTACAATATAGCTTTTTTTAAATGAGATGTAACAGGTCTGATCGTGAATACACATGAAACAACATAGCACTTGTTGCCATATTAGACCCAGCTGTTTAGAGCAGCAACAGCCACACTTGAAAAATGTTGACTTCCTTGCTTATTTCATCCTGTAAATACTAGTATTTCAAGTATTAGAAAGCATTTTCCAAAGCTTGACTGTTACTTTTGCAAGCCTGTGGTTTACGTATTTATTCTGTTTGCTTCTGCTGAGGAACTCTACATAGCCTATAACAATATCTCTGAGCTGAGCCAGCTGACCTGGCTGGATCACCTCGAGGTTTTGGACCTGGAAGGGAACAATATTGAGGACATCGACCAGATGCAGTACCTGAGACTTTGTTGCAAGCTAAGCCATCTGACAGTGGAGGGCAACCTTATTTGCCTGAAGCCAAATGCAGAGTCTGCAGAGGTGAGGACTTGGTTTGCACATACAGTGTTAATTTTTTGTCAGTGCTCTTTAACTTTGAGTTGGAAATGAGGAACATTTCTGCACCTCTTTATTGTATCACTCTAAGTAATGGCATGGGATGCACTTCTCACCTTTCATTTCATTGATTTTATGGTCTCATGGGTGTGGTGTCCAAGATGACCACAAATGAAATGAAGGAGTGCTAGTAAAGAGTCAGGCCTGTTTCCTAGCGATGTGTTCCTTCTTACCTGTGAGAACAGGACTAATCGAGGAATAAGCTGTTCACATCTGTTCTGTCTTCTCACTGCTTGCAGTGCAAACAGGTATCTGAAAGGAAGTCCAAGGAGAGCATGGACCCCAGCTGTGTGGATCTTTCTGGACTGTAGGGATCTTGCAGCAGGTTAGAAAGTAGTCAGCATTTTTCTGACAAGATGTGCCAATCACAAGGTTTCAGTTCACCCTGATCTCTGCTGGAAAGACAACACAGTTGAGCACACACAATCCAGGAGGTTCCTGTAGAGCACTGATGACAACTTTTTGACACAGGTAGTGGAGGAGCCAGTGAGGAGAGGTGTGCAGCTGGACCTTGTGCTGATAAACAAGGAAAGATTAGTTTGGCAGTCCGAAGGTTGGGGGCTGCCTTGGCTGAAGTGACCATGCGATGATGGAATACAGGATCCCGTGTGGAGGAAGATGGGCGATGAATAGGATTACAACCCTTGTCTTCAGGAGAGCTAACTTTGGCCCCCTCAAGGACCTACTTGAAGGAATCCCATGTGTTAAGGATCTAAAAGATAGAGGGATCCAAGAGAGCTGGTTAATAATCAAGCTTCACTTCCTCTGAACTCAAGATTAGTGGATCAAGCAAGGGGGCAGAAGGCCTGAATGGATAAGCATGGAGTATCTGGCAAAACTCAAAAGGAAGAAGGAAGTTTATGGAATATGGAAAATACAGGCCACTTGTAAGGAATACAGGAAGATACTATATCAGCTATATAGGAATATAGTATACAGAGATGTGATGAAGAAGGCTAAGTCTCACTTGGACTTAAATCTGGCAAAGGTTGTCAAGGACAACAAGAAGGGCTTATTCAATTACATGGGCGGCAAAAGGAAGATTAGGGAGACCTGGGGATCCTGGTGAACAACAAGCTGTCCATGAGCCAGCAGTGTGCCCTTGTGCCCAAGAAGGCAAATGGTATCGTCAGGTGCATTAGGAAAAGCATTTCCAGCAGGTCAAGGGAGGGGATCCTGCCCCTCTACTCAGCACTGGTGAGGCCTCACCTGGGGTGCTTTGTCCAGTTCTGGGCTTCCCAGTTCCAAGAGAGAAAAGACACTACCAGAGAGGGTCCAATGGAGGTCCAGGGAGATGATTAGGGGGCTGGAGCCCTTTGCTTATGAGGAAAGATTGAGACAGCTGGGACTGTTTAGCCTGAAGGAGACTGTGAGGAGTTCTTGTCATTGCATTCAAATATCTCAAGGGCAGGTGTTAAGAAGATGGGGCCAGACTCTTTGCACTTGTGCCCAGTGGCAGGACAAGGGGCAACGGACACAAACTGAAACACGGGGAGTTCCATGTGAATATGAGGAAAAACTTATTTACCTGGAATGTGACAGAGCACTGAAACAGGCTGCCCAGAGAGGCTGTAGAATCTCCTTCCCTGGAGATACTCAAAATCCACCTGGACATGATCCTGTAAAACCTGCTGTAGATGAACCTGCTTTAGCAGAGGGGTTGGACTAGAAGATCTCCAGAAGTCTCTTCCAACCTCAACCATTCTGTGATTCTGTAATTAGATATCCATTTTTTGAGGCTTTTGCATTTCTTTTGGAGGCTCTCCAGTCCAAAAGCAAGTGCTTCAACACCACCGTGCTCAAAAGTTGAACCCTCAGAAAACAATGCTTGAGGTAACTGTATTGTAGGAACTGCTTGTTGCCCTTTCCCCTGAAATGTTAAAATCAAATGATCAAAAAGACCTTCATAGAAAGCTGAGGACACAAAATACAGTGGTTCACCTCTTATGTACTGAAATGGTAAAATAATTTCTGCTGAGGTATTTTGTTGAGGGCTTGAGATCCTCCGTGTCACAAAGATGAGAACATAGTAATACATGATTTGGGTTTCAGGGCATTCAACAAGCAAAGCAAAGCAAGTGAGACCTAATTCTACATGAAGAGTCTCAGAACTGTATTACTCTCTTTCACTTTCTCCTATTTCATAAAAAAGTATTGCTGGATTATTAAAACAAGTATCTTGGCAGGTATTGAAAAGGAAACTGGAGGAAAATAAGACTTCAAAACACTTGGCCACAAAAGACTGTTCCTCATTTTGGTCACATAATTTCTAATGCATATAACTGACTGCTTATGGCCAGTGCACCAACATACTGACATCCAGGTCTTTTGGAAGGTCAGAGGCCTGTGCACACACACAGAGCTATGTAATACACAGCACTCACTAAGGATGGTGCAATTCCCAACGGCACCATTAAGAGCTGATAATGCAGGGTTCAAAAATCAGAGCAGGAGCTGACACTGTGATCCCACTGTGCCATTTTCCACAGCTTCACTGTGCATTTCAAATAATCACGCCCATGCTGTTTATTTGCCTAAAAGGTAGGGCTTGGTATCTGTCCTGGACTTAGACTTGAAAACAGGTGTTAACAGTAAAACTCAATCATGTGGTAGACGTGTATTTTTTAAATCTTGGCACTTTTTAGATGCATGAGTTAATAGCATTTTTCAGATGTAATTGTTGGCTTGATCATATCACTCAGTAAAAGGGGCTGTGTTTAGCTATCATAATTTTCCTCCCTGGAATTCAAGAGAAAATATATACTTGCCTTTCTGTTTTGAAATGGTGGAAGTATACTTAAGAGACCACACTTGTAACTACTTGTAACTAGAATAATTTCTCCATCAACATTTCTGCTTTATGGAAGATGCAATCATGAGAGGAAAAAAACATGTTCCCACTGTAAGGAAGAACTGCCTGCTTGTGATGGACAAAGCATGCCTACTTATTCTTTTTACTCCCATGAAGATAAATACAACTTCTGACACTTCCTTACTGTAGCTTCCTGCCATGGAAATGGTGCAGTGTGTCCTCATGGCGCAGAAAGTCTGATTCTACTCCATTGTCATTCCTGCCCAGTGCAAATGGTGATCTTGGAGGATGTAGTTTTCGTTTGGCATCTTGTAATGCAGAAATGTCAGATTTCCTGTGGCTTGTTTAGGGGAGGAAATCAGTCCTTGGGATGCTGCTCCACGTTGTCACATAATGGGAGTGCAAAGAGGAGTGGTATGTGGTGGTGTGCCCTACTGTTCTTCTTCACACAGAACGTGCAAGTAGTTGCATTCAAATGCCAGGCAGAATTTGTTGAGGGAGTCTGCACAACTGTGTGTTTTACTCTGAGTTCTAGCAGAGACAGACTGTAAGTTCACTCTTGTCTCCCACCCAGTGCCTGTATTGGGAAGCTGGTTTGCTCTCAAGTGGTTACAAAGTGGGTCCAGCCCTTGGCTGCCAAGAGTTCCTCCATAGTCTTTTTTGCTTTTGTGGTTTTAACCGATGTTTTCCTTTCTTCAGGGCATAGAAAAGCCACTTGAAATATAGAAAGAATAGATATGGGCTTACTTTGGGGTGCTCTAGATGGCTAGCTCTAATTTCTCAAGCTTCTTCTTATAGTCTGGCCCTTGCTACAGCTCTGTAAAAGCTCCACTATTTATTTACTTTTATTCTACAGAATGGTCCAACTAAATTTACTGTTCTTTCTTCAGATGGCCTGTTTGCTCCCTGTAATTTGATTTTTAGATGAGCTCATCTTCCCCTGTTATCTAAACCAAGAGCAACAACCTGATGATAAATTCTGCAGCCTCTGTTACAGTAATGTAACATGAACATAACATGATTCTTCTCTCCAACAGGACATGGCTGGAAAGTGGCTTTAGCTGTGACTGGTTGACTCATTTTCTAAATTAAGATTAAAGGCTTAGTTAGAGAAAATTAGTGTCTGCCTCTTAAAAGCAACAAAAACATTTTATTTGGTGAGTTCCCTCTGCCAGCATCAGTGCCGTATAAATGGAGGGAGCAGCTAGCCTGTCAGGTCCCACAGAAAGACTTGTTTGTGGCAACTCTGTATTTAATGAGGACTTTGTGGGGTTTTCTAGTATGGCATGAGATGTCCTGAATAGTGTAACATTTACCTGGATTAAGCAGCTGATCTGTAGGTAGCTGTCAATGTTTATTCTACTACTACTAGTCCACTCTGGCCTTATAGTTTTTTAGTAGAAGAGATTGCAACACTGTTGGCTGCCTTCTGTAATCCAAGACTGCTTTAACCAAACATGTTGCCACTGCAAGCCAGCACAGCCCAGTTAGCCCTGAGGTACTGCTAAGTTTTCCCAAAGATGAAGGTGCCACAAGAAGGTTTCTTTCTGCTGCTGGAATCCACCAAAACAGCCTAATTCGCACTCTGCTCTGAGCACAGATGTAATTGTTCTGGATTGGCCTTGCTGCTCAGAGGTCCCCCAGCTCTGGCTTCTGCTCATGAATCATTTTATGACATGTCAGCTCCACCCACACATGCAGAGAGGTGCCACACCGGTACTTTCCCCACGGCTGTCACACGGAGTCCTTGTGCATGGGGAACAATCGTATTGTTTTTCCAGCACACAGAAAAGAAAGTGCAGCCCATTTTAATTTTCTGTGCACCTACTGTTGGCATCCTACCTCTTGCAGAAGAAAATATAGTCTGAAGTAAGCCTTTACTTCTAGCAGTGTGTAAAATCAGACACCAAACCCCCAAAGACTGCCCCAGAAAATCATTGCAGTTCATTCACCATGGATGATTTATGGGTGTGCCTAAAAACACGATCCGTGGAAATGCTCTTTCTTTTCCTGCTAGCTGGTGTGGCAACACTCATGTTGTCAAGCCTTCATATCACCTGAGTATTGATGCAACAACCAGAGAATTACAAAAGCAGGGAGACAGACTGGCTGAATGCTGAGGGTGCCCAGGCTTTCCACGGGCATCAGTGGCCTTCTTCTATACTTTTGCAAATTACACATAATATAACAAAGACAAATGCCAAAGTCATCAATGGGTAAACAGCAAATGAGCCTTTGGGTGAAGGCCATGTCTTTGCACTGCTCAGGACATGTTCATGATCAATTCGAGTTGAAGTTATGTGAGGAGAAAGCACAGTGAAATGAAACTGTATTTGTATCATCAAATGAGGTGAATAGGTTTGCTTCATAGAAAGCCTTTAAAGTTATAAGGCAGTCATACAAATTGAAGAGTGCTGTGCTGCTGGTGGAAATCCACAGGCCGTTAAACTGACCACTTTTTCAATTTCTTCAGGAACCAGGTTATAATTACAGAGCAGAAGTAAAAAAACTTATTCCCCACTTGAAGTATTTGGACAAAATACCAGCAAGCCAGACTGTTCCCCTGCCTTCCAAGAAGATGTATGAAGATTGTCTAATCATCAAGGAATCCATCAAGGAAGGTGGTTTAGCTGGAGACATTTCGTGGTTAGGTATGACAGGTTTCCTACTGGGGTTCATTTTTTAGGTTATGTGTTATGAAGAAAGAAAGATGAAGAGCAAGCTGGCCTCTTCAAAGCCAACATTTAATTATGGTGAAGGGACAAAGGATGTTGTCTCCTTCACTTGGGCAGTATGAAAGCTTTAATTCAGCAGATAACAGGGCAGATTGAAATGAAAGTTGTGCTAAACTGGGTATCAAGATCAGGAAAATGCAGAAAACTTATAGAGCATCAGGCAAATCCAGCAGTAGCTGGGAGTCTGTACTTAGGGTTTATTCTTCATGGTGGGAAGAAGCAAAGCTTGGAAAGGAATGTTTCGATAACAGCTGTTCACATTCCTTTCCATGGGAACGGTTGATCCCATGTAGCATGTATGTAGTAGTATTTCCTATTCCAATTTAATAATAGGACAGGGAATTTGGTCATCACCCCTCAGCAGTAGCAACATCCCATCAGGATTGCATGGTCTGGTAAGAGATCTGTTCTATTTTCTCTTCCACTGTGATTAAGTCCATTACATTCATTATTAGAGAGTAAATGATTTGAAAGTAAATCTGTTGCCCCCTTACCTACAGCCTTGGTAGTAGTTCGGATGTCCATGCTTTTACGTGTCATGCTACATGCACTTTACCACATACCATTAAATATTGCAAAGTATTTCCTATAACTGCTCCTGTTGCTTCCCATTAGTGCTGGCAATGCAGCTGGCTTCCCAGCCCCCAGCCCCTCAACTGTGGTTTGTCTGCCAATTGTACTCCATTAAAAATTTAATCTGTTTTGGAATAAGTACATACATTTGTCGTTTACTTAATCCCTATGGGTCCAAATCATTAGTTGTAATAGTAGTTATGGTAGGGAAAAAATCCATTAAAATCTGATTCCTCAGTGATCCTGCTTTGGCAACATCACCTGTGGTTCAGAAAACTAGTTAACAAAGTTTGCTGACAGAAACAGTAGGGACAGAGCACAAAATTGTGATTTCATGGCATTTCCCTGTGTAACCAGACTTATATTCTTGCCATCAGCTCTACATGATGAACTGATATGGTCAGGTTCAGACATCCCTGTATTTTTTTCTCTCCTTTAGCAACGTTGACCTGGGTACTTCTCGCGTGCTATGTATTTCATGAGTTTGTTTTAACAACTATGGCTGAGATACATTAAAGACACTCAGCTCTTAAATGGCCACGTTATTACAGAGCTGATGGCTCACTGTGGAGCTTGTAGATGCTCAGCACTTTATAAAGGTGTTATTCATCTAGGCACTGAAATGAAATCCACTCTTCTATGGGTTATTGGCTGCATATGCTGCTCTCACAGCTGTGCTGCGCTCCCAGGACAGCCAGCGTTTGGGCAGGCAAGAGGACAAGGCTCTGAGTGGCTTTACTAGCTTTTTTGTGTAATTCGCAGTGTCCTGTAGCATCACACAAATGCAATTTTCACCTTTCTTTCTGTGGTAGAGAAATATCTGTTTCTGAGGCAAGACTGGAAAAATCCATCACTGCCATTCCCAGATTTCTGTAACTCCTGGTACACAGTTTGCCTTGATTGTCTAGTTGCTCTGATAAGGTGGCCATAGCCATCTGCGTTGTGCCAGGGCATTTAAGCAACTTATTTTAAGACTGAGAGCTTAGGCTGTGCCTGTGGCAAGTCTGCAATGGTTCCCCCATGGGCAAGCGAGCAGCAAATGAGAAGTAGCTTACACTTATCCTGGGCATGCAGGCAGGAGAAGTAGCAGAGCCCTGGATACATTCAGGTACACCTGTGGGACAATCAGAGGTGGATGGTGAGCACAGAGCAGTTCCTGACCCCAATAGTCTATCTCTGGTTCCCAGGAGGAGAAGAAGAGTGGGAAGGGATATTAGTTTGACTGGGCATCCCACGTTCTGCCGTCTGCAAGTAACCGTTAGAAGGGATTGTGTGCAGCACAGGAAATGCACTTTTTCTAGGCTTGACCCATTCCAGCATGTTTCTTGTAGCTGCAATTACATATTTTTCTGTGCCTTATAGCTCCAAATGTACAGCAGCCAATTGTATTGGCTGTATACAGTGATGGTGTGGTTTGAAGCCTTCCACAACTATGCTTTCACTAGTGAAATCTTTCTTTTAGATCCGTATCTTGGGGCAGTAGCAAGGCAGTCTGGATGTGGCCCAAGACCCCCAGCAACTTCCAGACCTGGAAATGCACAGTGGTCTGCTAATATAGGGAGATTTAGTGATGCCCACCTCTTGTATGGTAGCCATCCTCTTCCAGATCCTGCTGTTTCTGATATGCTGTTCTCAGAAGATAACTCCAGTGATTTGACACATGGTAATACGCTTTTTAATCCTGTTCTTTCCCACACCTCCACCTCCTTCTGAATGTTATTATTACTGATGAAAGCCTGAGTGCTTTGAATACCACCCACCCATGCCACTGCTAGATCAGGTTCAGCATACGTTTTCTTCCATGAGACTCACCTGCTCTATTGTAGGCTTTCCTTTATTTCCTGCTGCAGCAGAAGGTGCGAGTTGCCCACTCCTCAGCCCCTCACCCCCGTGCATCATGTGCTGCTGTCCCTCCTGACAGCCCCATACTGCAGTGGTGCTCCTTTGCTGACATTGCCTTTAATACCTCATGGAAGTTGTCCTTCTCAGCCCTTGAAATTATATGTCATCCTAGCTGGGGCTCACTGGACTAATACCTGGGCACATCCTGTTCAGTCACAGGAATTTGGTCCAAGGTAGTCCTGTATAAAGGTGTGGTGATGCTCCTTCACTCCCCACTGGATCATGTGCTCAGGCTTTTTGTTCTGCAGTCTCATACTGCAGCAGCATCACTGCGGCCAATGAGCACTTTCTTTTGGGTGTACTGTGGTTGATCCCTTAGCAAGAGGAGTCAGTTCCTTGACTTCACATACCTGATCTACAGGCTAGCCCAAAACAGGGGTGTTCCACTGGTCTTCTTGCCCTGGTTACTCGGAAGTACTACCAAGTCAGCAGCTCCTGGGGACAGCTGGATAGAGAAGAAGTTCACTTATGGTACAATATTTGGCACTTCCCAAGACATCCTTCCCTGGCTTCTGGAAGCAACTTGATGGTGCAACTCGCCCAGCCCACAGAGTGCAGATTAGATAGGAAGATGTTATTTGCTTCTCTGAGATGCCAGTCCCTCCTCAGTTCTTGCTATAGGTTGGACTCAGGATGATGAATTAGATGAAGCAATGCAGAGCCAATCAGCTGAGTGCACATTTGGAAAATGTTGACTGATTTCAAAGACAGAATCATTTGTTAATCGCTGAAGTAAAATGTTTTCTTTTTTCCTCTCTTTCCTAGGACTCAGTCAGGTTATATGTGGGAACCCCGCCAAGGCCCTTCGTGAAAGGAGGCAAAAGCTAGGTGTATGTTTCTCTTGTACACTTCATATTCCTGGCTGGTGACCCCCACAAATCCTGGGATAAACTGAACTCCCACTGTGGCTTGTGTCAGCTCACTCTCTTCTGTGCCCAAAAACCTCACAACATACAGTTGCCCTTGAGGAGGACAGAGGGTCTCTTGCCATGATGTTGCATGTGCCCATGTGCTAGCAGCAGTTAACCATCCTCTGAAAAGGAACACATGAAAATCACATACCAGCTGCTGGTGGCAGATTTCTTATCATCCTGCAGTGAGCAAAGTGCAAGGCAGGATTGCAAAATTTGATGGTATTTCTACAACAGCTATTAAGCAAAAGACTTCAGTGTTTCTTTGATGTTGGCATAAATAGTCAGATTGCTAATTCTGCAAGGTTGTTCCCATTGACTAAACAAACACAAAGCCAAAGTTTGTGCCTCCTGGCAGTGGGGTGGTAGCCCAGCCCTGCAGGTCAGCCTGCTCATTTCAGCATAACTTAGTGAGAGGACACCCATGTATGTAAATGCGTGCAGCCCGGCTCGTCACGGTCTGTGGGCCCTGAGGTTCAACACAGCACAGACACATGAGTGTAGGTTTAAACAGGCTGTGCTGAATCAGGGAGACAACATGCACAGGACACCTGCATCACTGCACTGTCAGCAGCCTGACTTAGAGCTGACACCAGATGTTAAAGAACTGCGGGAAAAAATATGTCCCACCCTTGTCTTTCTGCTGCCACCGCCTGAGCGCCGGAAGCTTTTCTGAGACAAATTTGAACATCTGAGTGAATTACTGTGTGTTATAAACTGGTATGTGGAATGGGACTGTGGTCATATACTGAATGATGCAGTTTCTGTGGTACTGGTCTTAATGTGTTTATTGGTATAGATGCTACAGGTTTATATGCCAGTGAAATGTAAATCAACAATTTTGTCACTGCCGCCCTGGGTTCCTCAGGCTGTAATAGCACGCGACTGGGGTGTGGGACTTTTTAAAACTGAAGAGTATGAAAATGGTGAGGGATTATCTAAAAACGCAGAGGTAACTGAACTTTGATGCCTTCTAAGATCCACATCTAGAAACAGAGCTGGGGGTCGTTCCCAAGGGTATCCAGATAACTTCTGTTGTTTTCACAGCCACCTGCAGCGAGCCCTTTGAAACTGAGCGGTCTGAGGACAGAAAACCTTTATGGCTCTGGAGGAGGAAAAGATATGCACCGGGAAAATGTGTCCTCTGAACTGAGAGTATGGAGAGAGCAGCAGAAGAGGTGAGAGCGTGGGAGAGTTCCCGGAGTGCAATGAAGTCGGCATTCGTTTTCTCCTGCAAAAACAAAATAAGCGCTTTGGCCACCTGGTGGCGGTTTCGAGGGATACTCTTGGTCTCCTGCCTTCCTGTCCCTGCTTTGGGACAGGCTGGCAATCCTTCCAATTGTCCTCCCACCTGGAGCATCTGGTCAAGGAAGAAAAACCCTGTGACCTCTCTCTAGAGCAGACTGAAGTCCAGCATAGGCAGCGTGGGCTCGCTTCCTTAGCGAGAGCAAGGAAATGACTTTTCATTACGGGTAAGCCATTCTTGGCCCTGACAGTGTCTACCTTCAGAAAATAAAAGAGCGGAAAACTGGTGAGGTTTTCTTCATGCAGCACACTGGCCTCACCAAATGAAAGGCTAATCATGCTGAGATTCCCCCATCTCACAGATGGGTAATGGTTATTTTGGAAGTAAAAAATTTCTCGGAGCTTACTTCACTAGGAAGTATTTTAAATCTGCCCCGCTTCACCTGATTAACTTTAGGACACTTTCAGATAATCAGATACAGGGATCTTAGGTGGCTGATCCATTTAGAATTATTTTTCATATCTCTGAAAAGTGTGAAGTAAGAGTGGATAACTAAACCTACTGCCTAGGTGTTTGCCTGAGTTGCCATGCCTAGCTGCACTTGACTGGCTGCATAAACACACTCAAAGGGCTAACTAAAGATGAGATACTTGATGTTGTCCAGGTGCCTGCAAACAGGTCAGCAAGAACAAGCCAGCCAAGCATCAAAGGTAATTCTTAGTCATGAGGAAGAGGGCGAAGACTGCAGCCTGACTGACAGCTCTGAAGATGAGTTGAGGAAGGCCTATGAGGAGGACCTCGTTGAAAGGGTTTCACTTGATTCTTCTTGCCACTCCAGTCTCTCCAAGTCTTCCTCAGGTACTGGACCTAAACCTCAGGGGAAGGGTTAGTATAAGGGCAGTAACACAGGCTAGTGTTTGTAGATATGTGTATTGGTAACTGCAGTGTTTTATGAGATGTGGCTTCTGTGCTCTAGAGCAGCAATTTGAAAATACCACTGCAGAGCTAAACCCTAAATAATCCATTCCAGTTTTTAAGCAGGACATGGTGGCCAGCTTTGTCGACCATCAGCTGATATATCTCAGCATGGATCTGTAGAATTAAGAGGATTAAAGGTAATCTTACACTAACTTGACATCAAGTATAGAGGAAAGACATGTCTCTGTCTTTTACTTTGTGTCATTTATGACAGTGCTGGGTGAGTCTAAAATACTGTCATTCCAACTGAGCTATATTTGAACCCGGTTGGCATTGATGTAAGTAACGACTGAGCTAATGATTAAGGTTTAACTGGGCAACTGGGAGCTCCAAAAAGATATGCAACTAAAGGGATCACAGAATCACAGAATATGCTGAGTTGAAAGGGACCCACAAGGATCATCAAATCCAAGTCCTGGCCCTGAACAGGACCATCCCCAAGAGTCACATCATGCACCTGAGAGTATTGTCTAAACACTTCTGGAACTCTGTCAGGCTTGGTGCTGTGACCACTTCCCTGTGGAGCCTGTTCCAGTGCCTAGCCGCCCTCTAATTTAAAAATAGAACATGTTCTTCTAGTCAGGAACAAAGCCAAAGGCATCTCTGAAATTGCATTTACATGAATGAACATTTGTTGAATATTGTCTTTAAGAATATCAGAAACATTAGTAATTGTTATTCCAAATGCATATCAAATAGAGGACCTCACAAAATTGCAACCTAAACCTTTTTTTATTGTTAATAGTACCTCTTTTTTCTCAGTAAATAAAAGCATGGGAGTTTTTGGTTTACATTTCTTTCAAGGACAAAAATGGATCTATTAAAATTTGGAAAAATGTAATATATTTGGGAAAAAAACCAGAAATGTCTTTAATCTATTCAAAGCTTCTGTGTGTATTGACAGTGATGTAAACAATATCTCCTTAACCACAACAGAAGCTGTTTGGAAGAGTCTAAAGGAATGGCCTATTGTCCAGTGACCACAGAAGTCTTAAGATTATGATCTCGTAGTCTCTTTAGATTTAATTATTTTTTTTAGATTTGATATTATTTCTTTAGACTGAGTATTATGGTCTCCTCACCTTTGTAAACTGAGAAGGCAATGTCACAAACATCTCATGGTGTACCAGCGTCATGGCCCATAGCGCTAAGAAAGTGAATGGTTGGGCATAGATCTGACCATCTTGTAACCAAATCTGCTGAGAGATGGTGGAGTGGTTTGAAATCTGTTGCTATGTAAGGTGGCAGAGGGGAATGAACCACATCCCAAATCAAAAGCTGAAGTGTGTCCTACCCAATGTGAGTTTCTCACAGAAGAACTTGTTGCTGGAAGCAATCCTTCTGACCAGAAAAGGACAAGTCATCTGAGTAAACCCTTCTGCGGTGTGTTTGCAGCATCAGATCCGTATAAACTGCACTCTTTGGAAGGCACTGAATGTTATTTCGGGCTCTTGAGTCAGGCATACCAGTCTCCCAGTGTGTCTGCACTTAAAAACAAATTTAAAAACCCTATGAAGTTAAGACATTTTAAAAGCATATAGTATGATGCAAAGTGTTCAGTGAAAATTTTGTACCAGCTTTTTGTGGTTAGCTAGCTAGTAAAATACATCCCCATCAATCCCTTCATCAAGATGAACTTTCTGGGCCTGGGTTTTTTAAGGAACATTCTTTAGATTATGTTCCTGCCCTGGACCCTGCACATTAGGCACTTAGATGCAGTTGGTTCTTTTCATAGACAAGAGCAATTGGATCCCTGCTATATATAGAATGGTAGGTTCTTTCAATAGACAAGAGCGATCAGATCCCTGCTATGTATAGAATGGTTTTAAGCATATATGCATGCTTGTTATAAGTCAGCAACAAGTTTTTTCTTCTCTGTATGCTGTACCTGAGGATTACATGGGCTGAAATACAAACAGCCAAAGAGTAGCCCTACATGTAGTGCAGTATATTCCCTGGCAGTTGGGCATTTGTTGTAATTTTAAAGGTAATCTCAAAATTATGAGGTTCTATGATCTCTGTGCCAAATTAAAAAAAAAAAAAAAAAAAAAGTAGATCTACTCATGTGATTGTTCCTGTGCCTTGCACTTCAGATTGCTGGAAGGATTCCTCAGGTATTTGAAACAAGTCAGTTCAAACACTGGCCAGGAATGATGCAGGTGTGATCCTGCCTGCGAACAGCAGGGCAGGTGAGCTGGTTTGTCCCTCCTGAGCTCTGCGTGGCTTGTGGGCAGTTGTGGTGCTTCACACATCACCAGCAGTACTGGCAGGGAGGCTGCCAAGGAACCCAAACCCCTGACTATCAGAGGAAGCAGTTCAACCAGGACAGCATCAGTGTGTGCCGCAGGACACATCTGCCCACTCAGTTCCATCACACAGCATCTCCAAAACCACTCACTGGGTTAGTCTTGCAGGAGTAAGATGAACTGGTAAGTCACTGCACTTTTCACTCTGTTTCAGGTTCATCACAGGCTCGGGAGGGTGCAGTGTTCTCCAACCCAAGCCCTTGTTTAATTCCATCCCCTCCAAAAAGTCCTTCACCTGCCTCTGTAATGAGTGTTGCAGCAAGACCCTGGAAAACAAGAAACCACAGGGTAAGATGTCTAAAAATACCCAGCCAAGAGGAGGACAGGCAGTGTACACAGCGATGCCAGTCAAGGGCTCATCAAGAAAGTTCAACCCAGCCTCTGGACGAGGAACTTGCTTTCCTGAGCCTGCACAAGATGCTGTCTGCCTCTGGATCCCAAGGGCAGCACCAGCCTGCTGGCTGCACCAGCCAGCAAAGGCCTATTCCAGGACCAACAGCTGTTGGATCAACAAGGATAAGGTATGTGCACTGCTGGCAGCAATATCTGCCATGTGTCTGGGGAAAACAGAAGGGACTTCACAGAATGAACAAGCAGATTTCTGGACTGTGGGGGTCTCTTCCCTGTTCTGTAAGAGGAATTCCTTTTATTTGTGCTGGCATTTACCTTTGTGCTAAATGAAATATTTTCTCATGTTCCTTATAGCTTGAGTGTTAGAAATTTTGTATTTTCTTGAATAATAGCCCAGAATTTTGCTGTGTTCTTACTGATCAATTCTCACATTCCCCACACAGAGCCCATGCTGTGTCTGTTGCACAGCTCTTGTTGCACCACTTGTTCAAGGCTCTCCTCGAGTAAACTCCAGGACAAGTTCCTGACATCCCACTTAGGTTTTTTTCCCTGACATGAATTCATGTTAGAATGAGCCCTGGAAAATGAAGTAGGCATTAGAGAAGTGTCACATGCACCAAAACATTGTTATTTCTGAACCCCCTTACAGTAAGATTAGCATCGTGTTGCTTTTCCAAGAAATACAGCTGAGGACTTGTGACATGCCAGCTTGATTTTCAGTTAACATAGTCATCATGGAGTCAGGATAGGCAGAGAACACATGCCTTATGTGGGAAGCTGGTGTTCCTTGTGCTTCTCCCAGGCCTGGCAGCTTTTGGATATGTTTTCAGAGCTGGTGAGGAGAATGCAGATACCCAGATCCAGAGTGCAATCTCACCGCAGCATTTCTCTCTTTTTCTCAGGCCCATCATGGATGAAGGCCCTTCTGGAGAGATCAACCACCAGCATCCAGCTGTCTGCTCATCCACAAAAGCCTCAGAGAGGTTTGGGCCAACACATGCTGCTTGGCCCCTGACTGCCAGGGCCGTGCTGGAGCCATTGCCAGACAGTACCACTCCCACAACAGCATCTCAGAACAGAAGTCCTCAGTCCTAAAAAATACCCAGTTTTCAGCATGTGTTGGAGCCATGTACACAGAACAGGCATGAAGGATCAATGCTATCTTTCAGCTTCTTCTGCAGGCTAAACACAGAGGTGTGCAAGTAGAGCAATTCAAAGAAATGACATGGTTTGCCTCAATTCAAGATACAGCTGGTCCAGAAATACTTTGAAGAGCAACCACTGATCAACCAAGGAGCTAGTGAACCTTTTATTACAGAAAAACATGGTTATTTTTGCAACTTTCGTGCACTAAAACTGAACAAATTCTATCATATTTCCTCTCAACCACACCATGCCCTGCTCAGGGAGTCAGGCAGGGACACTGAATAAAGCAGAGCGTGGAGCCTGCTGTTTGGGAGTGGGCTGGAGGAGGTGATGAGGCAGCAGCCATGCCATCAGCCTTTTGCAGTCATGGATGTTTAACACGTGAGGGCTGAAACTGAGGTCTTGAGAAGAAGTGCTGACTGGAGCAGGTTCTGAGAGAGGGGTGCACTGCCTGGTGAAGAGCCCAGGAGAGCTGGATGGTTTCAGAGCTTATGCCCCCACAGGCGCTCACCCCATTCACAGGCATTATAGGTTCTTGTTAGATGCATTGCTATGGCAGCAAATGCTGAACAAATGGCTTATCCCAGTATTAGCATGTTTGCTCCATAGCTACCTGGAAGAACTTCTCTCTAGGCATTGCATTCCAGAATTGCTTTACCAGAGCTGACCTCTGTCACCAGGTATCAGAGCATCCCCTGCATGTGCCTTTTACCCCCATCCTACCTCTAGCTTTTTTAGAACAAGTAGACTTTCCAATTTAGTATAATTGAATGATTTTAAGTGATGATGCAGCAAAGACAAGGCAGGGAAGTAAGGGAATAATCTCTTGTTTTTTCAGTAGGACAGTTGCTTTATATGTGGGTGAGATTCAAAACATTTGTTTTAGTGACTGCAGACTGAGTTGCTGTTCCAAATGATCGTGCCTTACAACTGTATTGATGTTGCAGTCTGAAACCAAGCATCATCACATTTTTTTCCGGTTTAAATTACTATGGTTAGATTATATTTTTAAATCAGTTTATAGAACAGTAATTACATGATGAGTTAATGAATTGGTTTGTCTACTTTCTGCAGGCCGTCTTAACGTAGAGAAGCAGAATAATAGACAAAGCCCTAAAACTTCCTTTTGTCATGGTGCTCCTTGTACCACTTTCTCCTACAGAATAGTCTGGAGTTTGAAGCTAGTTTGCCCAGTTTTGGTGAGCTCTAGTGGAAATCATCCATCAAAAATCATTAAAAACTATGTGATGTGATTCTGTGCAATACTGTGGATGCAAGCAGGCTTTCCTGTCAAATATCAACCAGCAACAGTGCCTGTGTCCTTTTATGGGCCTCCTGAATTTGACTCTTTGCCACTGACCATACCATCACCAAAAAAAAGAAATCTGACCTTGTAAAAGAAAGAAGACAGTAATAGCATAGTTTTCAGAAATTGTCTATGCCCTCCCTGCCTTCTTGAAGTCTGCAGGCCTTGCTGTCAGTCAGCACTGGTGACAATCAGGCCCTTCTCTATATCCAGGGTTGTATTAGTGGGCAATGGGTAGGGCTGTCTTCTCCAAATATTCAGAGCCTCCTTCTCAATTGGCATTTTTGATTTCAAAGGGGTGAGGGGGAAAAAGGGGTCACTGGGGTTTGTGCATGTAAACTGTGGCATCTGGATGGGTCTGGACATGTGCATCTGCAAATGCAGAACTCTGGGTACAGATCTGGAAAGTCTCTCAAAAGCACCTTTGAGCTTGTCTCACCACAAACTCAGCTTGGCTCTTTATGTGTGTGGAGCAAGAAGCTTCTCTGAGGTGGTGGAGAGAAATGGTCAGAAAAAACAGCTCTGCCCTCGTGTGTGGGAAACACAAGTCAGTGAGGGACCCAGCGCCAGGCTGTCACACATGGAGCAGCAGGGAGGCTTGTTAAGAGGACAAGTTTGTGATCACAGCCCGACCTAATGGGGAAGAGGGGCTGGTATTCTGCTGTCTACAAGTAGTGGGTGTACCTCCAGGTTTCCCAGAGCTGCCATGTTGTTGTCTTGCAGATTCCAAGACAAGCAAAATAAACAGGGCCATTGCTGTCTGCATAGCCACAACAGATCCACAGAGAAAATTATTGCTCTGGTTTAGTCTCTTCTTGTCCATATTCCACCTTTTTCATCTAGGAAATGCAAAAGTCAGACAGGGCTTTAATAGGCTTTAATACGTGACATTACAAAATGTCAGATATGATGGGCTACTCATGAATTCAGTTCTCTTGGCCCAAAAGGCAAATATATGGGGAGTATCATTTTGTGGTTTTTTGTTGCTGTTTCCCCTGCATTGGTCCCTTGAATACAGAGAAAGTTCTTTAATGAAAAAGCTTATTCCCATTCCTTGCCTTTACAGAGTCTTAATATTTGTCTCAGTAGGTTCCTTGCTTCCAGTCGGATGTGACGAGTTTCAGACGTACATTACCAGAGTCCAGCTCCTTGTTCTTGTAATGGGTCAGGAGCTGCTGATGCCTTTAAGTATCTCACTGCCTTAATGGCATTTGCTGCTGGCTGCCAAATTGATATCTAGTGTGTAAGCTGGAGAGAGGGGCGAGAACTGCTCCCCTCACCTATTAATAAATCAGCACTGCAGGGAAGAGTTTTCTGCTGGGAGTCCAGTCTTATCAGTGCATGCTGCTAAGGGAAGGGGGGCAGTGGCTAGCTGGGAACGGTTGTCCTGCAGGAAGCAGTGCTAGGAGCAAAAGGATTTGGCCTGCAGTGACAATGCTATGGCATTAGCAGCAGCATGATCCATCCAGGAGGCCTCTGAACATCACTTAGCTGGTGTCCTGTGAGCAGCTCTGCAGGAGTGGCTGGTGCTGTCCTGCATGCTGAAAGTCTCCACTCAGATGGAGCTTTAAAAAAAAAAAAAGGGAGAAATAAGTAAGGAGCTGTGTGCCAGCCAGCCTGTTATTTCGGTGTCTAAAAATTGTTCCTCTTCCTGAAGGGAAGCATGACTGGGACAGCATCCCACTCAGCCAAATGGGCCCTGACAAGCAAAGGTGGCTGCTGATAAGACTTGGACTGTGTTCTGCACCTCCTAGCTCTGCAGAGCCCCACCCATTGCAGAAACCTTAGCATCCCATCTGGGGACAGCTGTGTGCACAGCGCGCCGCCACAGGGCTCGTGGCTGTCGTGCTTGTTACTGAGGCCATTACTCTCACTGAAGGCTTGGGATTGCTTTGTACTTGGAACAAATTCACTTTCATTAAAGGATGAAGAGGAGATGCTTTTTTTGTCTGTCAAGGAGGAGACCTTTGGCCCAGGAGATGTTCAGGAGGGAAAGGCTTGTACATGCCTCCTCTTCAAATACGTGCAAATGACAGGTCAGCTCAGGATTATTTCCCATATGGTTCCTTGGCTTGTTCAGAGCCTGACATGTTTAGGCTCATTGCCATGGGTCCATGGTAGAACACAGACACTCCTGGGGTATGATTAGTCAAATGGCTTGTGCTCCAACAGTGCCAGTCTCTCCACTGATAATGGAGGTGAGATGAATCCTACCAGGTGAGATGAAACCTGCCCTGCAATAGTTTCTCAGTATGCCAGAGTATTCTGGCCATGTTTTTACTGTGTCTTGCTCCTCTAAAGTTACCCTGGGGGATAGTGGAAATGTCCTGCCTAAGATAAAGGATTGGCCATGAAGAGTGGAGACAGCATGGGAGCCTGTGACTGCTGGGGCAGCACATCTCAAGTCAGTGCATATGGCTCTTTGAGCAGGCCTGTGAAGCTTTTGGACCTTCCGGGGAGGTGCAGGCAGTGGGGCAGGTAGGTCAGGATGGCTTCAGGACAGCAAGAAGGACTTGTCCTGGACTGAATTCAAGGTGTGCCACAGACCATGAGTGCAGGCAGAGAGCTGGCCTGTTGCAGGTGCATCTGGGAGTGCAGGTCTGCTGCCCAGTCCCCAGAAGAGGGGGATGTCTGTCATGTCTGTCCTCAAAGAGGAGGACTGGACTTACAGCTGGCTGGACTTACAGAAACCAGTTCAGCTATATGGGAGGGGACCCAGGTAATGGAGATCCTGCCTGAGAGGTCTCTTGCTGTCACTCGCAATAAAACAACCTTTCAGTGACAGCCTTGATCTGGCCTTAGGGGCACTGGAGTAATTTTTCAGCTTTGGACTGGTTTCCTACAGCCCAAAGACAAATCCTGATCTGAGAGATGTAGCACAATCTTACAAAGGCAACAAGAGCAGGGGCTTGCTCTGACCCATCCCTCAAACAATACATTTACCACTGCCCAGTCCTTCCCCCACTGCCATTGGAAACCTCATTGTGGCTGCGCATCCCCTGCAGTAGCTCAGCACCATCGTGCTAAAATTAAGGCAGTAATTGAGATCATTTTTCAAGCACGCCAGGGAATGACGGCCTTGCAACAGGATCCTCCTGCATGGCACAGCGTAAACTGAAAAATAAAACGTCGGATTCCCGGGTGGAGAGTTGCGGTATCATTTATAAATATTAAACCTACGCCTTAGGAAGGGAGTACACATGCAACCAGGCAAGCGCCATGCAACCAGGCAAGCGCCGCGTTAGCTAAAGAGCAAGAGAAACACCTTGAAATGGACGCTAGAGGGAAGAAGAGAGTCTCACAATTGTAATAGGCTCGGAAACCAAACCCAAGGAGCTCCAGGGCGCTTGGAAGGAGTTTGACAGTCAGAGACTCAACGTTTTCTTCTTCACCTTATCCAGCACCCAGTGTGCTTGCCTCGTGTGATGCCTCAAATGCACTATGGTGATAGTGGCTTGCTGTATCACATACGACTTTGATTTATTTGGAAAGTTAGGAAGCCTGCAATGCCCTCAAATTGCCATGGAGAACATCCCAGCCCTGCCTCAGCTCTGGAAAGCTGTGGTGCTTTCAGGCATTAGTGGTGTTATAGGGCATGTGATTATGCTATGTGCAATCCCAGCGTGTTTTAAAAGTATGATCTTTGTCACAGACTATAGCTATGAGCTGCAAACGGTGCATGGCTTGAGTTCCAGCTTCTCCTTCCATTCTGTCCAGGGATCTCTCATCTCTCGAGCCCAGCAGGCAGGCAGGCAGAAATTCCTTGGGGACTGTGCTCCCCAGTACCACTGGGCAAGTCCCTGCTGCTAGGTCTTCCAGTCTGAAACCAGTCTTCTCCCAGCCCAGCCTGTGAAAGCTCTCTGCCACTTCTCTCCCCTTTATCCTCACCTTCACCTCTTCTGTCCTTCCCATGCCCTGCTCCTGGTTCTCACCCAGCTCAGCCCCTCTCCTGCAAACAGTTGCTGGCATCCTGGTACCTCCCTGGCAGGACCTCGCTGGAAGAGAGGTGCAAGCTAGGCATGTTTTGCATTTGTTGTTGCTCTTCTCTCTTCCGTGGCTTTCCACCGGAAAGAATCTTGGCCCTCCTCCTGATGTCAGGACCCTGGCAGGTCCCAAGGGCTCAGTATCTGCCACCACCCAGCCATTTCTGTCCCAGCCCTTTCCCCATGTGGAGCCTGGCAAAAATCAACACCCACGTTCTTACTGCTGCTCTGTGGGCAGGAACAGACCCTTCTTCCCCAACAGCTTGCAACAGTCCCTTCTGCATCTCTGGGCCACTTTGCTGCTGCAGGCTGCTGTCACCAGCATCATCCATGCCCCAGAGGACATCTAGAGCCATGACAGGGGCCTGAAGGTGAGTACCTCAGTACCTGCTCTCTCCTCCAGATGGTGTTTTCCAGACCACCTAAGTGACTGCTAATGTCTTGCCAAGGCAAGCATCTTCCAGGGTCTGGGTACGAATCTGTCAGCCCTTACCAGAAAAATGCTGCACACCAGGAACAGCAGCCAGGATCAGGATGTGGATGTCTTGGCCAGGAGAAGGGGATTTCCTGGATTAGTCACCAAAGCCTCCTCTGTTCAGAAGCTCAGTTCCAAAAGCTGCTAGGATCCTCCAAGGAATGTCTCCTGTTGCTTCCCTAGGTGGGGTTTCATGGCGATAGCAAGGAATTAAAAATATTCAGGGGTCTTGTAGGGCCAAAGCAACAAATACCTTTTTCCCCTGGATGGTCATCAGCAAAATAATTTTTAAATGGAGGGAAGATAAAGTTCAAAACTTCTACTTTCTCTGATTTCTCCTATCCCTTTTATTTTATCTAGCATCAATTTTTAATATTTTGAAGTAGAAAAAGAGAGGTATTATATTCCTCTTTCAATTGCTATTGCCAAATCCTGATTTTCTTCTATTACAAACAATCCAGGGGAAGCAGGAATCCAAACATAAGCCTTTGGATTAGATTAATGGCATGTAAAAACAAACGAGAGGCCCTTGCTGCTGTGAAAAAAGTGATTACCTTAAGATCAAGTAACTTTGCAAATGATTTACAGAAGGGACAGAGATGGAAAGGGGCTGCTGTGTCATGCTGGCATTTGGAAAGTTAGCCAAAAATGCAAGAGGGGGACTCTGTGTGTGTGCACCTCTGTGTGAGTGTGTTTGTGTGTGTGTCTGTTCCCTGCTAAGCCCTGGGGTGGTTCTGGCATCACTGCCACCTTGCCCTGACTCCAGAATGGAGGGCATGGGAGGTCGAACAAGGGCTGCAGGGGGAGTTGGGATGCAGAATTGCCATGGGCAAATGTGGAATTTTCAGGCAAGGTCTATCATGGAAACCCTCCTGTTGAGTCATGAGGGTCAGAAAGGACCCCTTTGCTTTCTAAACTTCTCAGAGAGGAGTCTAAGTGCATCTGGGTCCAATCCTAGTCCCAGACTTGATCAACAGTTTATGTCTAAGGGATTATATAGGTGTAATTGGGCCTTTATGCAACTTTGTCCTACAGAATTAAGGATGACAAACCAAATGTATTTATATGAATAGAATGATTGTATAAATGGTGATGATAATGATGGTTAGACTAAAAGACTTCAATCAGAATTGTTTACTACAGAATATAGAGAGTTGTAACTACTACTATAGCACACTATTTCTTGAGACCATATTGAAGAAACAATATTAAAGCTAGCAAAATAATTATTAAGTAGAGATTGATGTTACTCACCCATATGAACAACCATGGGCAAACCTCTTTCATTCAGCCTTGAGGAGTCTCAATTCAAGAGAGGAATCTCCACGAACTCTAAGATGGGATGTGTTAGAAGGCCCTGACATTAAAAGGTGGGACTGGGCTTTTATAGTATAAAGTGATTTCCTGTCAGTCATATGTTTCTAGGCCAGCTGTGTCAGCTCAGCAGCCTCTAGCTCAGCACCATTAGATAAGTTATCAGTACTATAACTTGTCGGTTCCTTTATCAGGAACTTTGTCTGCCACCTCCTCGCTGGTGCCAGTTTCTGTCAGGAAACATTGTTTTTCATGTCCTCAGAATGTTTAACTTTGGGATTGATGAGTCAGGCTTGTTTCAGCATTCTTTGACACTGAAAGCAGCGTGACCCCCCTTCTCCATCCATCACTGATAACTCCTTGCAAATATGGTAAAGTTTGAGCTTGTTTACCCCCACCTAGGCAGAGCATCCTGCTACAAGGAGGGCTTAGCCATCAAGACCCTGATGGCTCTAACTCAGCCACTGCAAATCCAGGGCCAATATGGAGATAAGAACTACAAATGCACTTCTCCATTTGCAGCTCTTGTCAGGTTTTCTGTCTCCGCCTGGTTGCTTGACACAGCACAGTCCCCCAGAGAGGCTCTGGCAGAAACACTGAGAATCCTTTCATTCTAGGTAGTACAATGGTTTGTGTTGGAAGGACCTTAAAGATCACCTGGTTCCAACCCCCTGCTATGGGCAGGGATAGCCCAAGCTGTGTCCTCTGTCAAAGCATAGCCCCCATCTGCCCTGCTGCAGCCTTTCCCTGCCCCTCAGTCACTGCAGATGAAGGAGAAAAGGAACAAGCAGGTCTCAGCACTGCTGCTTCCCTCTGTTCTGAGCTGTCAGTGCAGCAGGGAACACCTCCAGGTTCACCTGGGTTGTTGAGTCACCCCTACACATCAGCAGTCAAGCCTGGGTGTGTAGGGTGGGGGTCAGCCCTTCTGGCAGGGCCAGCAGTTTAGAAAGCATCAGGCCAGATTCACAGCTGGTGTAAACTCTTGTTGCCTCCCTGATCTTCACCCAGGCTGTGCTATCAGCAGAGCTGGTCCTTCAGTTTCCAAGCACAGTGCCTGCCTTGGCAAGGATCCTGGGATGCTGGCAGGGTTTGTCTGGTTTATTTAATGGGTGCTGGGGCTGTTGTCTGCCACATGTGATTTATTCCTGTTCTGGATCACAGAGTTTGAACCATCTCCTGTTTCCAATGCTTCTGTCACAGCTTTGTTTGCAGCATCATCGCTGTTCAGCAGCTGCCTCTGCTGCATGTCCAAGTGGAGTACCAGAGCTGAAGGACACTTCCCAAGCTCCCATGGGACCAGCAGATGCTCAGCACCCATCTACATCAGTGTCCTGCTCCAAGCTCTTGGCTTCAATCCAGGAGTGGTGTGCTTTGGTCCTGGCACATAAATCCAGTGTCCAGGGTTCTCCATCTCCTGCTCCAGCAGATAGTGCTTTTCACCAGAGCCAGTGGCTTTTTGCAATGGGATCAGGTTGGCTTGGGATGAGAGACCCAGGGACACACTGGTGCTGACCTAGGTGAGCAGGCAGGTGCCAATTCACCTGCTCTGAGGATAATCATTACACTGTCAGGGAGAAGGCAGCAGTAGACAGGAAATAAATACAGCTGAAAAGCAGGAGAGAGGTGAATACAAGAGAGTATACAAGTATCTCTTCAGAGTAAATTTTAACCCCTTAACCCCTCACCCCTGGTCCTGCATCATCTCCAATTGTAGCCAGTAGCAGCTGCCCAGGAAAAAGCCATCAGAGCATGGGAACAGAATAAGTAACATCTCTTTCTTGTCTTGATTCATCTTTGCGGCTATATGCCTGTTGCACAGGACAAGCAGATACCAAAATGAGGCCCAAATGCCCTCCCACTCTCAAGAAAATCTGTAGCTCAGTGGCTGTCAATTTCATTAGTGAATTTAAGTATTTGCATGTAATACATAGCAGATATACTTAGATTTTTCTTCATTAAGTCTCTTAGGCTTTTTCCAGGTGAGGAGAAGGGTGGCATCCCCCTGTCCCCACACTGCAGTCCAAAGGTGGGGTGCAGCTGGTACAACTCTCAATAGCTCCACGTTTCCAAGGGCTTGTTGCTATTTTTATTTTTTTCCTGATATTGAAAGTGCAGAATAATAACTGCCATAAGAGGATACCATATTTGTTTTCCAAGTGGCACAGAACTTAAGAGATACTGTAATTGTTCCTCATTCCCAGACTGTTATCCTAATTCTTCTTCTCTTCCTGATGCTGCTGCTCTCCCTTGCTCCATGCCTTCCTGCGAGCAGGCTGTCCCATGCAGGTCCCATCCCTGAGACTTTCCCCTCTGATTTACTGGGGCTAACTGGTGCACCCTGAAGCCGAGGGCAGGTGTTTGCTCTGGCACTGCAGTTCCAGCCTTGTCTTGCAGTGGCCGGCGTGAGCAGCAGTGCTCCATGCCACCCGTCCTGTCTCCCCATATAGCACTGGACAGGGGCTGGCAGCATCTATAGGTGAGAAATTTGGGTGCTCTCCTTCCAAACCACGGCATGCAGACACTTGGTGTCTAGTGGTGTCACCTGCTGCCCATGGCCCTGTTGCCTCGCTCACACTCAGTAGTGATGACTCCTGCCAAATTGCAGAGCAAGCAGTCGTGTCATGCCTGGGAGAGGGGACTAGGGGGGAGCATGCCAGGCTCTATCCCTCTGCAACACCTCAGCCAGTGTCATCCTCCCCCCAGCATATCCATGCTTCTGAGTGGGCAGTGGGCACCCTGTGAGATGGGTGAGCACCTAGTGCTGCAGGTACAAATATTTGCACCCAAATTCCTGCCAGAGCTGTGGAGAGGAAGAGCTGTCCCCTGATGCCCTGGCCACCTGGTGGGGACCCGCCGCAGTGCTGAGTGTCACTCCTCCTGCAGCTCAGCCCTGCAGCAGCCCGACTTTTCCTTATTTGTTTTTCTCCCTTTGAGAGCTATTCTTTCCCTCCCATATGCCGTAATAATTACAAGTGATAACTTAACAGCTGCTCTGCTATTCCGGGCTCAGCAGAGCCACGCGCCTCCGCTTTCCCTCCCTCCCACGGCTCTGGGTCAGCGTCTTGGCTTCGGCAATCAGGGATTCCTGCAATTTCTGCCACTCAGGAGGATCTGGACTCTTTTCCCCTCCGTTGCCATCTGTCTCCTAGCATCATGAAGGGGGATGGGATTCTGACATCCATCTGTTACCATGGAGAAAGCTGAGCCAGCAAAGGGACACACCCTGCATCCCAGGTAAAGACCAGTGGAGAGGTGGTAGAAGGGGTTTTCTTGTGTATTTCTTTTATTATCATGTGTCAATCATGGGCTCTGCTGCAGGTGGCAACCACCACCCTTGGTCACAATAGACCTTAGGTACCTCCTAAGCCCTCTTGCTGGAGGAGGTGGTGGCCTTAGGCCTGGTGTGGCAAATGCCACATCACAGCTGGTGGACCAAGTCCACATCCCTCAGACGAGCGCTTTGCCATCCTTCCTCCTGTACAACAGTGGCAGCGCAAAAGCGATTATATTAAAAAACACTTCTTGGGTTCAGCTGCTTTGGTGGCAGCCCAGCCCAGCACTGTAAACCACAGCCAAGTGAGCTAAAAACGCAGAGCAGCAGCAAAAGGGCCAAACGTGGCTCTGCAGTGGTGAGAAACGGTGGCTGTAAAACCAGACTCATGTAATTAAGGTTGTATCTGGCGTTGGCTTGGGCTGACCCCAGAGAGACCTTTGCTAAAGAGGTAAGGGAAGAGCCAGGAGGCTTCCTGTGGCTTGGAGGTCCTCATCACTGTCCTGCGTTGCATGCTGCTCCAGCTATGTTGACAATGCACACACAGTCCACATGGCCCTGGCCATGCCATGCCACCTTTGGCACTCCACCACTCCATGTCTCACCCTGACAGGCTCTCAGGGCGATGATAGACCCTCAACAGCAGGCCTGGGGTCCAGGGTAGCACCCAGCCCTCCCACTTTAGATGTGAAAGGGTTTTTTCTCCTTTTACAAAATATTTTTGCGTCCAGTTTATCTGATTGCTGAAAGCCCAGCGTGAAAATACAGCTGGATGAGCTGTTTCTGCCTGCTTCCCTCAAAAGAAATGCTGCATTTCTGAACATGCCAGTCTCTCCCTGGCCAGCAAGACTGCCAAGGCCAGAAGTGTTTCTCCAGCACCGATGAAGATTCTCGGAAATGTGTCAAGACAGCCCGATCCCTGGCAATGGCAGCGAGACGCGCGAGTCTCTGTGTCAAGCCAGCTCACCCAGCCCACAAAAGGCTGCGTTCTGCTTCCCAAGCACTGGAAATCTGACACCTGCCTATTTGCTCCCATGCAGACCCATACTGGTAACTTCCCATCTTCCAAAGGCAGCATTCCCAGCACCTATGGTTGCAGCAAGCTCGAAACTGAGATGAAGCCCTGTGGCAACCTGAAGCAAGTGTCTGCAGTGTGGCCAGCGCCTGGATTCATTTTTGGCAAGCTGCAGTGCAGGCAGGGTGCCTGTTTTTCCTCCTTATGTGTGCTGGGCTTTACTGAGATAGTAAAATGCTGGGAATTAAAGACAGGATTTTACCTAAGGATGGGATTTGCCAGAGCCATCAGGCCGCAGTGGTCTTGGCTTTTCTCACCCTGCACAAGCACCCCATCTCCACATGGAGATGTGTGTCACAGCAGGTGACATCTTCCCCTTCTACCCACCAGCCTGTCCTTATAGGCAGCACATTCCATGGGGTACCCAGGGCAGGTCTCTCCAAGGGACAGTGGTGGATTCTCTTTCCCATGGTCCTCCCAAAGTTGTAAGTGGGAATAAAAACTGGGAGTGTGCAAGGAGGAGGGTCTTCCCAGTAATTTCACTTCCCAGGCTGGGAATTCTGCTTCTGGCACCATCTCAACATGATGGTGGACAAGGTCAGGGGCTATGGACAGGACTTCTGTGCACTTTTCACACAGCCAGGTGACCATGAAAATGACATCCCTTGGCTTTTGGGTCAGCAGCCCTAATGCTCTGTCGTGAATTGCACTCCACCCAGAGGGCCTTTGGAAGAGGTGACACGGTGCTTTTCTGAGCCAGCTTGATGCTTGGTAGCTCTCTAGGACAACCAAGCACAGGCTTCAGTGCCAGCACTGGTGGCATGGGACACACTGGAGGACCACTCATCAGGGGAAGCAACACGTGCCTCGCTTACACCTCCCACAGGGAGTAGGCAGCTCCAGGAAGAGGCGGCTTGAAAAGCCTGTGCCATCTTGTACAGGCGAGCTGGCAGCTCCATCTGCCTCCGCTTCCCTGGAGCTCTCTGAGGAACTGCCAAGGGTGGCCAGCGGGGTCTGTGGGTGGTGTGCCAGAAGCAGGCTAGGAGGAGGAGAATGAGGAGGAGGAGTGGGTGGGATACACGTGCCCCACACTACCAAGTTTCTCTTGGAGGGTGCTAATCCTTCCTTAAAGCAGCTGCTCTGTCATAGGAGAGGGGTGGTGGGTTTAGGGTCCAGTTTATGGTGTTTTGCTGATCCTCAGCTGCAGGGAAGGGGCTATTGGGGCTGCAGCTGGTCCATAAACATGACCTGGGAACATGTTGGGCTTCATGTGCAGGAGCTTCAGCCCACAAGTGCTCCAAAACACCATGTGTATTTTCTTCATGGCAAAGTCTCTTTGCAGCATTGCTTATTTTCACAGGTCTCACACTTCGCTTTTACTCTCCCAAAAGGCACTGATTTTTTTTTCTTGAAGCTAAAAGTGTGATAACAGAGTTCTCATTGAACCAGGGCTACTGGGGTACTTGTCAGGATAAAAACACATGGGGTTAGCATATCCCTCACCTCTCCTAGGCAGGCTATTTCATAGCAAAATTACAGTCCTTATCTGCACCCAAGTTTTTCAGCAGAGTAACAGCAGCTATTTGGTTCTTGGTTTCTTCATTTCAATCTCTTTGATCATGTGCCATGATTAATCTGATCTTCATGAGGCGGGATGAGTAGGAGTCAGAAGAAAAATTGTAATCGTCTGTGTCTTTGGCATACAGGAATGGAATAATTTTGTAGTCTCATCTCTGTGCTGGTAGCTTTAGAAAAAGCCTACTTCACTTCATCAGCTAGAGACACTGTGTAAGGCTAAGGGACACTGATATAAATGGCAATAATTGTAACTGGTACCATCACTGTTCCTTGTTCCCTCATTTTTGCAGGCTGCAGCATCTCCGCACTACAAACCACCATCGTCAGTGACTGCAATCCAGCTGGCATCAACGAACTCCAAACATAAAAAAGTTCATTATAAGCTCCTTGTTGGTGTTTGCTGTCACCTGCCATGTTGCAGCAGATACCAGGCAGGTAATCCCCAGTATTGTTTCATTGTCTGAGTCAAATGAAACATGAGTTTTTGTTGGGCTGGGAGGAAGGAAGCAAGGGGAAGGAGCAAGGGGAAGGGGCAAGGGGAGATGACATCACACTGCCTATCCCTGTCCTAGCTCTCCTTAAACTTTCTTTGCCAGTTCCCACCAGTGCAGCACTGGCTATCCTGACAGCTGGGATACAGATGTTTTCCCCTGTTTGGCCCACACTGCCCTTGCCCCCACTGCAGAGCATTGCTTTCGTTCTGCTTGCACAAACCCTGGTCTCCATCACAGCCCTTTCTGTATTTGTAACATCTCCTTAGCCTTCCCTTTCCTGGACAAAATGATCTCTGTTCCTTTACCAACCCCTATCTGATCACTTTTCTCCCCAACTTGTACAGCTCTCTTCAAGTGCTTCTTATTTTCCTGAGAAGCATTACCAGCACAGAGCAGAGATAACCAAGTAAAGGACCTGTTTTAAGCCATCCAACACAGCATGATTAACCCATATCATGGATTATGATCAAAAGCACCTTTTCTATAGAAATTATTCTTGTCCAACTGACTATTCCAGCAAGAACAACTCTCTTTATCCTCCATTTGCCCAACTGATTATCCCATCTCACCTCACCCACACTTCTTTTGAATTATGTTTTGGGGATTTTTTTTTCCAGAATCTTTCTCTGATTTCTCAAGATCATTTTGAATCATAATCCCTTTCTCAGATGTGCTGGCAACTCCTCCCATTTGCTATTACCTCCAAACTGAACACCTGAATAGGTTAACAGTTTTGGGCCCTCTCTGTTTTCACCTGAAAAACCTGTATATATGCTCTGTGCACTCCCGGTACAGTGTTTTTAATCTCAACAACCATTCCCCAGACTTACTTATGAGAATGGTAAGTTTTATCTGTAACAATGTCTAAAGCCTTACTAACATCAAGATATGTTGTCTCCTGCTTTTTCCCTCCTTTCAAAGCCAGTGGCTCTACCACAGGTGATGGCTGGATGGGTTTAAAGCAGCTGACCCTCAAAAAATCCCAGTTGGTGACGGTAAGGAATGTTTTATACTTGCTCCACTCACTGGAGCAAAAGCAAATACGGGGCAAAAGACACGAGCAATGGGGTGTTTGGTCTTGGCTGGGTTATAGAGAAGCTGTGCTTCCACCTCTGTGGTGCTGGGGGGCATGGATGCTGGTTGCCCCATTCCTGTTTCTGTCTGGGCTGAACTGCCCAAATACCCCAAACTGATCCTGACTTTGGAATAAGCTTTATTGCCTTATGAGTGATGATGGGCAACCAGCTGGCTCTCGTCAAGGTATAATTTTGGGGGCCATATCTGCCGTGTGCAGGGTGGGCACATGCTGGGCACATGCAAAACCTTAATATACTTCTACACCTTTCTGAATGAGTGATGCCCTTAGGTCTGGGTCCCTGAGGGGCTGCAGGGTGAGCTCCCTCCCCACACACCCTTAGGAAGCAAACGATTCCTTTCCCAAGCCAGATCAGAGGGCAACAGGCATCAGAGAGGTGGGAATGCTGAGACTGGAGGATCGAGCCCAAAAAGGCCATTTTTTTGCTCAAGTGGTCATGCTTCTGTTCACAGCACCACACCTGAAGAAAAGGCTGGATGTCTTATCACTGTCCCCAAGTTCCCCTCACAGACGCTGAGGGCTTCTTGGCTGCCCAGGGAAACTCTCAGGTGCTTCTGTTCTGGTGTAATTATGACTGGCAATATAAAATCATCTGAGAGCTCTATTGACAGTCTCATTTGGACATAATAGGCTAATGGTCCCTTAAATTGAATTAAGGATTTTTTCAATTAATTACAAATTAACCTGCATTAAGAGTGTTTATTTCAAATGACAGTGAATACAGAAAGACTTAATGTGGTTCCACTAATCTAAATCTACAGTCTTAATCATTTTGGATTCATTTTCCAAGAGGGCACATGACATTTTTATTGGTATAAAGACCAATCAGAAATGTGGCAGGTGTTTTGAAAGTGAAATATTTTTGTCTTGTAAGGCGGGCAGCATTTGATAACACATCTCCTAAAAATCTGTACCGATACCTCCTTCCCAGGCAAGAGTAAGCTATGGCAATGTAAAGGATGGTGCTTCGATTTTACAGGTATGTGAATAAATATATACACCCACATTCGTGTGTGTGTTTGTGTGTGTGTGTATGAAAAAAAAATTTCCTGGGAAATTTGTTCCACTTTAATTACTCCAACAGCTTTAAATCGATGTAACTTGTGAACGCTAACAGGGCTTGAAGCAGCAGCCAGAAGGTGGTGGCAGAAGTATCTGTGGTGGTTTATGATTTGATTTTCCTCCTGTTCCCTCCTCTGTTCCTCGTCTCCAAGCTTCTCAGTATTGACTGCTCAGGATTGATGCACCCATAGCAGAGGCAGTGGGAAAGGCTGGGGAACCTCTTCTCATTCCTGTGGCACACTCAGCTGAATTTTTTATTTAGCTTGGACAGACATGGTCCCCTCTGAAGTTCCCCCACTGCCCAGCTGGATTCCTTTAGGAAACAGCTTTCACGAGTCACTTTTCTGTGCCGGGGAAACTGCCCTGGAGCTCCCCATCCAGTGTGTTGGATCACTACTTCAGAAGGGTGTTGGATCACTACTTCAGAAGGTGTGTAGTAATTGAGTCATCAAACTCTGCATTGGAAAAAAAGATCCTTAAGGTACCATATTTTACTCTACTGTCCTTAACAGTGTTGGTGAGACCGGGTGGTTTTGGGTGCAGGCCAGGGCAGCCCACAGCTCTCTGCACAGCAGCACGGGGGGGGAACAAGCCACTTGTGTTTGAGTTGTGGTACCACCCAGATGATCAAACAGAAACCACTGCTCCATCGGGGGCGTCACCATCTCAGCACACACCACGAGGGCGATGAGGAGAGAGGTGATGACCTTTGCTTTGGGGAAGAGACGTCAGAGCCCAGATCTTGGTTATGCTTCTGCAATACAAGGAAACCCAAGGGTGGCTGAGTCAGTCTGTGAAAAACCTGCCTGGCATCACCCAAGAAATCAGCTGCAGAGTCAGGAGTTGAAGCCTGCTTTTCTGTGCACAGCTCAGGTGCTTGCAGACACTTGCAGGTGTGTAGGAGTGAGCTCGTCCTGGGAAAAAGAGACCAGTGGACTTCAGATGGGAGAAGAGCCATGGCTTGCCTTTGGTCCCACATCCTGATGCTCACGGATAAGCAGCATTGAAGCTGGCTTTCAAAACCAGGGCATCTCCTCTGCAAGCAAGAGAAAGAGGGAAGAAAGGAGAACTGCCTTTTTAAAAATGTTTGCTTTAGGTAACCCTCCCACCTCAGGGTCTTGGGACTGAAAGGCAGGGAAAAGGGCTTGTTGACCTGATGTTAACCTTCAGCTGTCAGCCATTCAGCTCCATGATCCTCACATGCCGCTGCTTAATCCAGGAGGAAAAAAAGTACAAAGCCTGCCCAGAGCCTCTGCCATCTCATTAACATTTGGCTTAGGCGAGATTTTCATCCTGCACTGTGAGTGCAGCAACTCCAGTTCAAACAGCTCTCCTCTGCCTTCCCAGGATGTCCTGGCAGCACGGGGGTTGGGTTTGCCACAGCTTCTGCAGTGCTGTGCTTTGGGGTTGGAGGCTCTGAGCTGATCGTGGGCTGGTAAAATGTAAGCCAGGCAGAGACACTGGCATTTTTGGGCTTCTTGAGAGCTTGAAAAGACCTCTCTGTTAGGTTGCAAGGTCCTTCTTTTGGCCAAGGTGAGGCAGTTCCCAATAGGCACAAGACACAGACCCAGCACGGGTTTGGCTGGTGCCTGGCACCTCTTGTGGGGGTTGGTGATCCCACAAGGCTGTACAAGCCAGGCCACAGTTTCTGGCTTAATATCACATCCCACATCCACGCCATGTGCATCCAGAGGAAAGGAGGGTCAGAGGGACAGAGGAAGGCATAATATGGGAGGGACAAGGAGCACATGAGCATCTTGACCTTCAGCCAGCCATCTGCTACCCGCACACCTGTGCAGCCTTCACTTTATTAAACATGAAAGCTCCGTGGTTGCCTGAGATAGCAAATATGGTTCAGCACACAGAAAGTTGGCAGGGGGACCTGCTGCCCTGGGGTTGGCGTGGAGCTGGCAAAGGTTTCCTCTTGCCATCTAGGAGCTGGCGCTGCTAGGAGTGTATTGCCATCTGACAAGTGAGTCAGTGGCTTTATGCTGTCTAATGTGAGTGGTGTGCTTTTGGTGGTGGAGAAACACAGCGTGGCCATGGGCTGAGTGGGCTTGCATAAGCTTGAAGATGGAGTTTCAACCCTGTGAGAGATGGATGATCCTCTGTTGGCATGGTGGGATTCTTCAGTGGGAGGATCTCTGTTTTTAAGTATAACAAGTCACACTTTAGAATAAGTTGGATGAGGCTGTGACTGGGCTTCTTTGATGTAGGCTAGCAGTTGAGGACACACACTACAGGGAGAAATCATTCCCTATAATGCTTTCCTATTGATAAGCAGTAGGACAGCTGTGATCCTAGGACAAGACTGGGATCCATGTTGCTGTTTAGCCATGAGGAAGTAGAAAATCCTATAAGATCAAGGGTCTGAATTGCTGAGCATCCTAGGGTGGCTTCAGGGAGCAGTAGGTGCTGTCAAGGGCGTGTTTGTAACACAGGTCAAAAGCACAATCCCCCAGCTAAACAGCATGTGTCTATATTTATTAATCCAAATGGCTTTTTTCCCCCACCAGCTTGTCCAGTCTTGCCTTGGACCCATGCAAATGCTCACAGCCAACAGTACCCTTGGGCAAGGAGATCCCCAGGTCTGACCCCCATCGCATGAGAACCTGCATGCTTTGAAATCAACCCCAGTTTTTGCACTGGGAGTAGGCAGCAAGACCAATCCCTATCAGCCTTCTTTGGGCCATGCATGACTTCATGGCCCGCTACCATAACCTCTGAGCCATGTCTTTTCCAGACTGAGAAGGCCAGGCATGCACGAGTCCTTGCTTGCAGGGAGTCTCCTCCAGACCTTTGATCCTCCTTCATCCCATTCTCCATGTTGCCCTATTACATTTTGGGTTTGAGGCTTCAAAGAGGTGCCTTTTGGGGCACAGGTCAGCACAGTGGCTTGGCAAGTGTGCCTGCCCTGCAGCTCTTGCTCCTTCCAGATGCTGCTGTTTCTTGGCCACAGGCTGTGCCAGCTCCTGTGATCCTGCTTGCTTAAGTAATTGGCACAGCATACCATGCATAACCAGCTTGGGATTTTGGTTTTGGGGTTTTTTTTTGATCAAGGACTCTTTCTCCTCTGGAAGGTAGAAGTCTCATCCGAGTGTTTCTTTGAGCACTGGGCTGTCTCCTGTCTCCTGACTGCAAAATCATGCTCCCAGTGTTAAATCTCCTTATTTTTCCTGCAGAGACACCATGGTGTGTAAGGCACTGTAGGTGAGAGCCCCTCTGAGACCTGAAGGGGACACATTTGAAGTTCCTCCCCTTTGCTTTTATCCGAGGTAAAATGTATTTACAAAACAACATATAAGAGCAAAGCAAACAAACCTCAGTGTGGTCAACTCTCCTCTGGCTTCTTTCATGCCAACAATAAAGTGAGGGACTCAAACTGGAACTTCAAACTTCTTTGAAGGCATTCAGCCGATTATAGAAGCGAGAACCAGCTGCACAGTGTGGGTCCCAAGATGAACTTTGCTGCAGGTGAGACTGTAATGAAAATCTGTCTTGACGAATAATAACTCCTTATACTTTTTTATGGGTTTTTTGCTACAATTTCTCCTTCCTCTTGGCCCCACCACAAATCTGCTCTCACTCTAATCTTTTCTTTGGCAGCTAAAACTATTATCTTTATTGTTTCAGGGCTTGGCCTCTTCCTGTTAGATCTCCTAATTGGATTTTCACTCTCCGATCCATTTAGTCTCTTCTGTGCTTTCACTAAAACCCTTTAACCCTTCAGCACCTCTGTCCCTCACTAACCAGTTACCCTTGTGGGTGCTCCTCTCCCCATGCCACTCTGATATTCCTCCTCTCTCTGATTTGCCGGGGTACAGCTTTCCTAAGCCACGGGTGTCATCTCCGGTCTCACTCTCTGTAGGCAGTGTGCCTCATCACCATCTCCTTCGCTCTTTGCAGCTTGCAAAGACTTGTTGGATTTTAACCAAGAATAAGCAAAACAACCCACATCACCCTTTAAAAGGAGGTCTGAGGTCACTAAAGAGCCAAAATCATCAAAAAATTATGATATTTCATCTGTGGATAGCAAAAGGCTGCTGCTTTGTCCAGATTCACTTCCCTCCTCAAAGGAGGGAGACCAGTACACCCAGACCAGGTGCCACTCGTGTATTTCTGGCTGTGTCTTAAGAATATTAGCAGCCACAAGGGAGGTGAAACAGTGGTGGGGCTGTGTCCACTTCTGACACTGCCATGGGCGTCTGGGCTGACTGTGGGGAGGCCACTTAACCCTTCCACTGCTCTTCATCCTCTTTGGAGAAGGCAATTCATAAAACACTCTTTCTTCCACCTCCCATAATTCTTGCTCCTTTGGCCAGAAAGCTCAGTGGGACTGCCTTGCCCATGCAGAGCCTCATGTGATGGTGCCAGGTCTTCACTGGGGGCTTCAAGCATGCCAAGAGTGACCTGATTGCATTGCAGGTGCTTTCTGTACAGCTAAAATGTCTCTTTCTTCCATACCAACAATGATCTCTGTCCTCTCCGTGAGTAAATCAGTGCTTTGATTTCTCCAGCCAGCAGGTACGCTTGAAGCTGTCCCATGAACACAGCGAGATGATGCCAGTGTCTGACGTGGAGGGGGCTTGGGTACCCCATATTCAAAGAAGGGGCTGTTGGCTTTCACAGCCTGAGCCACGTGGCTGGCTCATCATACAGGAGGAGGATGGAGCTGAGATGATGGCATCTCACCATCAGGTTTTTCCATCAGGCCACGCAGCGATGCATCCCTGTAATTTTCAAGCAGCCAGGATCTTCAATCATAATGTGCCTTTATTACAACTCAGGGCAGAAGGAAACAAGCTCTATTCCAGGTCAGTCAAGCCCGGTGGTGGCAGAGCTGATGGAATAAGACCTCCGCTTAGCAAGATGCTGAGATGTAAGTGCAAAGGGAGAAAAAAGGGGGAGAAGAGGTACCAACCCTAATACCTTGCTGCTCAACTCAGGTTCAAGTGCTGGGCTCTTAACAGGCCTTGACAGACCTGGTCCCTCTCCTCCTTTCATTCTTTTTTCCGGCCTTTTTACAGCCTCAGTGCCTTTGTGTTGCTGGAGTGCGTTGCCATGGTTAAAGCTGTTATTCACAGCAGGGTTTGCATCTTACCTGTGAGACAGATATAATATGGAGACAGAGACGTGAATGAATACACTTGTTTGCCCTCATTTCAGTTCCTGCTGGGCAAGTGACAAAATAAATCTGATGGGAAAGGAAAACCCTTCAAGGGGAATGGGGAGAGAGGGAGATTGCCACCTTGGAGGAGTTTGTCCAAGGAATATATAGGCTAAGCCAAAAGTGTGGGATAGAAGAGATGATCACCTGAGAGTAGGTGATGTGGGGAGAGATGGACATAGGTTTGTTAGAGGTATTGCTAAACTGAGAAAATTTATAACTTCAAGTCAAGTCTATTGTAATGGTGAAGCGTACATGTGTAAAAGTGAGGGTCACAGTTCCCTCCCTGTACTCTGTTCCCACCCTGGCAGTGCCCACACAATCTTCCCCCTCAGTTCTGCTATTTTTCTTGGCTATGGTTGCTCCAAGTGCTAAAAGGGGTTTGCACATTTTCTTTTTTTTCCTTTCTTTTTTTTTTTTTTACAATGTGCTTATCAAGAATATATTTTCTAAATTTTACTTTATTCTTTTACTTCTTTTACAATACTGTTTATTCAAGATAAGGGGGAGATGGGGAACTCAGTCTTTGGCACGTTCCCATAAGGTATTCTTGTCCAGAAAAAGGTGATAACAAAAACTTCATCTCTTAGACTTTCAGGGGTTTTGGCTTTGGTGTATCAGGCCAAGATCATTTTATTGTTGTTACTCAGGGAGTAATTCAGAATAATGGATCTGCTAGGAAAGATGGACCAAGTTCCTGAGTTTTGTGGCTAATGTTATTACATAAGTTTGAATTGATTGAACAGTTCTGAATTGCTTCAATTAAACATGCACTGAATGAAGAATTGAATCAATACTTGCTGGGCCCTCTTCCAGCCCCTCCAGAAACAATGGGTTTACTTCTCTCCTTCCACCAGCCCACCAGCTCTGGTGCTGGCTAGCTGGGGATTTTGGGGAGCTCACAAATGAGTAAGTGCTTGAAGGGAAATCACACTGTGCTGCTGCATCCAGGTAGGGTCTTACCCCACATGCCACTGCGTCATGTGCCTGTGATGTTGGATGGCTCTGGATGGGACACCTGCACCAATGACAGGCAGAACAGATCTTGCTTGGAGAAGCACAGAGGAGCAAAACTGACCCATAGGACTCTGGAAAAGAATACCCCATTTCTGTCCCCTATGGCTGACTGACTGAGTCCACGCTGCCCCACCACTGAGTTAGTCTGGCATGTTTTGTTGCTATCTTGTAGGCTTTTTGCATCATGATACTCATAGTGACATGGTAAAGGAGGCTTCTGCTAAGATCCTCTTCCACTATAATATTTTCATGGTCAGACATCCAAGCTGTCTGGATGGATGTCCATTGCCCAGTGACACAACAGCTTTTCTGACAGCTTGGCTGCAGGAGAGCTCTGCAGAAGGGGATTTTGTGCTCTCTCCCCATGCTGGCAGTGGCAGTATCTCCAGCTCTTGAAGGAGCTGGTGAGTCCTGGAGGAGGGAGCTGAGCTCACTTATCCAGTGCACTGATGCTTCCCATGCCTGGACAAAATGCATGGGGCTGGTTGGGGAATAACTCCTAGCTAAGGAGCGAGGCCCAGGCCCTCTGGAGTATTTTGGTTATCTCATATCCTTTGAGTCTGGAGGCAGGACTCCTCTTCCATCTAACACAAGACTATGCCTGGTTATACCTGGCTCCTGCCTGTGTGGAGGAGGGAGATAGCACTTCCAGGGGCTGAGTCAGTCACTTAAGAGAGAAATCACTCTCAAGTGTGTTTTTTCTCTTGACTGAAAATCTCACCAGGTGACTGGGACCCAAGATTAGCTGCCTACATTAAAGCCTGAGATAAAAGATGGTGAGTTCGGGGGCTAGAAGTTTACTCCTGGCTCAGGCAAGGACAGAATAAGTTGAGGATAAAGGAGAATGCTTCTAAATCATATGCAAGAAATGCAGAAAATGGCTCTTTCTCCACCAGAGAAAAGCTGGTACCACCTCAGCTCAGTATTTCTGACAGCCCCATCCCCAAGACCCACTGCTGGCCAGGGCTGCTGTTTGTCTTTCTCATGGGTGCAGCACTGCAGCTCTCTGCCGTGTGTTGCCACACCACAGCAATGCCCAGACAGTCAGGTCTTGCTGCCTTGTTAACCCTCCTAACCTGCTGTTAAAAGCACTGACAGCACTGGTAGGGATATCCTTTCATATCCCCTGGGCTCCATGCTGATATGCACCTGATCTCTTGAGATGTTGTCTGTTCCCTTCAGGAAAGCTGCCAGAAATGTCAATGTTTTCACCCTTCTGCTTTGTGTGTGGTGGTGGGGCTGTAGCCCTGCTTTGACAGCTGACATCCTCCACAGGCTCTGTAATTGGGGTGATGGAACTAATGAGGGGGTGAAATCCATCCCATCACTTTCTGTAATTGTCATTTGCCTTTTCCTCCTTCATCAAGTCAATGGAGAAATCTGATATCTGAGCCAAACAAGGGGCATCTGTAACTGTGGTCTGACCAGCACTACTGCAGGCTTGGTGTTAAGGGTGAGCAGAGCAAACTCAGAGCCACATGGACACCTCCCTGTGTGCTTGTCTACAGCATAAAGTCACCACAAATTAACTGTAGGTATGTCCAGAAAATTAATGAGTTAAAGTCCTTTACAGCTTCACATGGGCCATCTTCTGCAGGAACAGTGTCCTTAATTAAATCATACCTCATTCAAGAGTGCTGAATTGAGCCCAAAGGCAAGGAAGACAGTCTTGGGTGCCTGGTGCTGTACAGGAAGGACACGGGTCCACTGGGAAAATGCTACTACTGCTCATTCGCATCCACCTGCAGAGCAGAGAGGGGTGAGGAGCCAGCCTGGGTGCATTAATTGTTGCTGGCACAGGGTGGCAAGGAAAGCAACCCAAGTGCAGGCCATGGGAGTGAATTGCACCTTGGCAGCATAGCTAATTAATGGAGTAAAATGAGTGGTTAGGAGGTGGTATAATGGAGAGTGAGTCAGGCACAGCACCACATGGAGTTGATCCTATGGTTCCACCCTCCAGCATGCTCAGACCGCACTTCAGGTCATCTTCTCTTGGGAGCAAGCAAAACCTCAGTTGTCTTCTGGTGGGGAGAATAAATTACAGGTAACAGGGTTAGCAGAAACCCAGTACACTTATCCCAGAGGCTCAGCATCTGCCCTGGGCATGAAGGATGTTATCCTATGACTTTGAACTGTGAGCGGAAAGGAGATCCACACAGATGCCTGGGTTGGAGAGTCTAAAGGGCTCAAGGGAAAAAGCTCTGCCAGGATATCTGAGTCCGTGTTGTCCATCCCCTATCACCACCACCAAGGTGATATGGAGATCTCTCTTCAGTTTCTACCCAGGCACCTGGACTTACCCACCTTGGGAAGGAGCCTGGTGAGTCTAATCCTCTCCAGCTGTGGGCAGGCAAAATGCACTGTTTCCCATCACTGGCACCACAGAAAACAAGGCCACATCTTTCACTCAGGTGTGCACCTTGGCAGCAGCTGCACATGTTTGAGCTGAGAAGCCAGCACCAAGGTGTTAAGGAAACTTTTCTGTCTGACCATTCAGGAGGCACTTGGGCTGTCACAGTCCCAAATGTGAGCACTTCCCGAATGGTCAGACAGGAAAGTTTCCTTAACAAAAGATGGACTGTTTGCATCGTGTATTGACGTGACCTGTGCTCACAAAGGGATTAGGGCTCCAGTTTTGGCCTCTGTAAAAAACAGCTTGCAGGGGCTGGCTGGGAGAAAAAGTGCCTCTGCAACTGCAGCCAAGCCAGAAAGCATCCCTGGAAATGTGAGTCTGTGGTGCACAGTCTGAGGCAGAGCCAGGCAGGTGGAAGCAGCCACACTGGGGGCCAGGAAGCACACTGCTAGTTCTGGGGAATCTTCATTGCTCCCAGAATGAAGCGATACAGGTGCTGGCTCACCCTGGTGAGATGACCACCGGTGTCTGGGATGGAGCCGGGAGGTGAAGAATGAGGACATACAGAAGAGCCCAGGCTTTCGAACTCAATTTTGGCAGTCGGAGAGAAATTCTATTTTCCGTTCCCTTCTTCGCGGCTCTTTTGTTTTCCGCAGCCCGACAGAAGAGGCTTCCAGTAAGCGGCAGGGGTGGGGGCAGAGCCCACCCTCACAAAGGCAGCTCCCCACGGGCTGTGTGACCGCTGTCACGCTTTTTCGCTCAAATCAACGCCAGCGGAGGATGACGTGAGGCTGGTGCTCCCCGGCCCCGGGGCTGATTGGTCCCAGCTCAGGTTTGAACGCCAAGGTGTCCTGGCAACGAGAAGCAGAGGAGCCAGACTTTCCCGTCCCCACTCGGCTCCGGGAGCGCAGCGGGTGCTGGAGAAAGGCAGGCACCGAGGGCGAGGAGCAGCGCGGAGGGCCCTTGGCCCTCCTCCAGGTACCCTTTGCGCCGTCCCGGGCCGTGCCCCGTCCCCAGCTTTGGAGGTAGGATGAGTTTTGCCCAGTGTGGGTGTCAGGTGGCCGACGGCGGCACTGACTCTGCTCGCCGCTCAGCCGGCACCTGCGCTCCTGCCTGCAGACACGGCAGCGGAGCAGCTGGTTTCAAGTGGGAGTAGGGCAAAGGAAATCACTGGGATTTGGGGGTCTTGAAAGTGATTTTTGTGGGAGGGATGCTTGGGGGAGAAGCTGCCCAGCGAGGGGGGAGTCAAGCGGCCTTCAGACAGTTTGTGGTCAGCTCTCTTGCCCCAAGAGGACGGAGCAGCTGATCTGGGGTAAGTCTGGGTTCGCCTGATTAACCAAACTCATAAAAGCCCTGCAGGGCAGCCAGGGCTACGAGCTGTGCTAGAATAAGGTGGCTTTAAATTGAAATGAAAGCTTTTCCTGCTGATAAAGAGCTGCTCTGGTTGTGTCTCAGCACGACCCCCCTGCACGTCCATTCCTCTGGAGCCGGGGGGAGGGTGAGGAGGGAAGGGCCCCCCAGGGCTCAATTGTGTGCAGGGAAGCGAGGAGCATTGTGGGGGTGTGCTGTAGAGAAAAGGCTTTTTCCTCCGCTTGGGAGATGGGAGTAGAGATGTAAGAAGCTTACTGGGGGAGGACGCTTGCCTGCACGGGGAGGCAGCACTCACCACAGCCCGTTTTGCACCTGTCAAAACTAGCAGAGGCAAACATGCAAAAAGATGTGCCAGCCGTTAATGACGGAGCAGGTCCAAGCTGTCTGAGACGAGGAACCACCTTTACAGGGTAACATTTCATCCCAGAGGAGCCTCCTGGCTCCGTGGTGGGTGGTGAGCTTGTGGAAGGGCTGGTGTCCTGTGTGGATTGAGTGGCACACACTGAAAAGCAGCACCACGACTCAGAAAGGTCTTCGTGCCACAGGTGGGGCAACAATGCCAAGACCTTTGAGATCACAGCCCGTGTTGTTTATCAGGGCACAAGGCTGAGGGCTGCCTGAACAATCCTTACCCATAGCACCAAAGGCACGAGGAGACTTGATGATCCCTCTTAGTGTCATGCTTGTAGCAGAAGAGCGATTCCTCGAGATTCTGGTGTCAGGGAAAGGCAGAGGGACACCACAAAATGAGCAGAGAGGGTTTTGCTGGCAGTGTTTTATTGCTGACCTGAATTCTCACTGATGACCTGGAGATGTAAGATTAGCACAGTCAGCCTATCCCAGGACTGGGGAGGGGGGATTAGAGAAAGGGAAAGAATCATGCCTGTTACATAGATCATTTTTCAGTGTTTGAGTGGGAATATGCAGCACAAGTTGTCAGTTAAAAAAAAAAAATCCTGCATAATGCAGTGTTGCCAAGGTTTACAATTTTGGGGTGGTGAACTTACAGAAGTATAGGCTTTGCCGGGAAAACACAGGTACCAGATCTGTGAGATTCAGTGATGCTTTTTATATCTAAATAAAAGTTAAGAAAAAATATCTGTCCTGTGTAGTAAGAGGAGGTTTGACCTAAATGAACCTGAAAATTCAGAAGCCTAAAGGTAAATTAAACGACCTGTGTATTTTCATTCTTTTTTTTTCAAAAATCACATTTTAGAGCCAATTTTTAAAATTCAGCAACTTGAGACTGGGTCATCCTGTTTGGACCAGCAGCTCTCCCTGCTCCAATTAGTTCAAATAAGCCTTGTTTCTCTGAAGGGTTAAGGCAAGTACATTCTTCAGGCTTTATTAAACCCATGAACAGTAATGTCAGTCTGAAACCCAAGAGAGGGGAAAACATACCCACACCTTGCAGGCCATAAAAAGGAACAAATTCAGCTCTCTCTATCTCCCCAACAGTTCTGCCTAGGGAGTTTACGACTGGGAGTGTTAGCCCCACTGAAGCAGGACTTTCCCAGATAGTCATTAAATAACTTGTCTTTCCTGGTATTTTATGGAATAAACAGTGCCTGTCGCTTGCTAATAGCATCTGCTTTTATTTGAGTGGGATCATATTTTATAACAATCCTTCTGCTCAGTTTGCATGTTTGCAGTGACCCCAGCAAGTAACCACTGAATGGCTGGTAGTAAATTCACTGCCAGGTGTTTAATGGTGGTATTTACTGTAGGAGCCACCAGTCTTAAGGCTGTAGTGATGATGTGGTGATTAGGGTGGGTTGATGGGACACAAGGCAGTTGGGTAATTGCTAGTGGTGAGCTAGTGAACTCCCAGGTAATTGCACCTTACCTGGAGAGGTGTGCTGTCATGAGCGATGTTTTAAAGGCAAAGCTGTGAGGAGTATAAAGGATGGTCATTGTCTCCATATGACAGCGCTGATTCATGAACAGGAAATTATCCCTTCTCTTCACCAAGAAAAATAAAGCCTGGTCTGTTTTCTTTCCTGTCACTTTCTTAAAGAAAAGACACTCACGGTAGGACTCGTGTGCCTGTCAGTCTCTGTGCCTTTCTTCTCTTCGTACCCTTTAAACACTGTTAAGAAGTAGAGATGCTCTGCTTTGGGACAGCTCCAAGTGTCCTGAAAACAGGTCTTGAGGGGAGGAAAGAGAAAGACATACTCACTGTCCCTAGAAATGCCTAGCATAGACCAAACCTCTTTTAGACACCAGAGAGTCCTCGTAGCAGAGGGACTCCAGCAAAGCTCGCTCACCAGAAGGCTTCAGCATACGCTCAGATTTCCTCCATAGACATGAGGCTCAAGCAATCCTGGTTCCTAGAAGAGCAGACATCATTAATGAGGTTATTAAGGGGAGACGTTAATTTTACTTTTTATGAATGTGGGATCTACAAAAGTTTGTGTGATCACTCACTAGAGCCCTGTTGGCCCTTGGGCAAGACTTCTCAAGTCCCAGCCACCTCCATCTGTTTGGGCTCCTCAGGATATTACTCAGCCTGCACACACGTGGAGCTGGTAGTCCTCACCTAGTCCTAGTGTCAGAGGCTGTCTCAGGTGCTGCATCACCCCCAGTGCCTGCAGTTTCCAGCCTTGGCACTTTGTGTTTGTTTGCCCTGCATACCCATCAGTGGAAAAGCCAAAATTGCTTTGCCCTCCCCGCTCCTGTAGGAGAGGGCTGAAGACATGATTCCTATAATTGCCACCCTCTCCTACCCCAGAAAGGAGTAATTACCAAAGCAGTGGTGACACTAGAGTCCTCTAATGCTTCTGGAGTCTTCATCATCAGGTCCTGGAGGGCTTTGGGAAAGATGCCTTACATCTATTTTACAGCTGGGAGGGTGGAAGCAAAGCAAGGGGCAGAGAGCCTTGACACGCACTGCCAGGAGGAGAGCAAATGGCACGTTTAGGTAGGGGCTCTCCCAGCAGGGCCGAGGGGCTGATAGTGGTGCTCTCACCTTACCCAAGGGAGGTGCTCACCAGGTGGCTCTGGTACCAGGAACGCTCCGGTTGAGTGGCTCTTTATCTGCTCAAACCTTTTTATTTTGTCTCATGATTAAGAGACAGATGGGGAGTGTGTATCTTCTCTCCAAAGTATTGAGCTTTCCTTTCCCTCTGTAGCAAGAGAGAAAAATTGCAGCAAAACCAGCAAAACAAACTCCAGTACAAGATTGTTCCAGTGATGGGGAGAAAATAAGTAATCTGTGGGCGCAGGACAGCCCAGGAGAGAGTCTGCTCTTGCCCCAGCAATGATTTAAGGGGCTTAGCAAGTCAGGAGTACCAACAGTAAAGCTATGGCAGGGTTATCAGTATATTAAGAACTTTGGGCAAGTGGGCCATATGTTTCCAGGTACTGGCTGATAGAAATGATGAAAATGTCATTCCTCTGGTGCTGATAAGGGAAACATGTTGATTGTGGTTTTACTGACCACTGCCAGATATTTGAAATTCTTTAGTTTAATCATTGCTCCAGGACCTCTAGGGCCAGTGGCTCTGACCACAGGAGTGCTGGGCTGAAGGAAATCCCTTGAAACCTGCTCTCTGGTACCAAGATGATCACCAGGCTACACAATACCAGTTTTGAACCTGAAGACAGTGAGGTACAGGCAGAGATCAGAGCACAAGATTCAGAAGCAGGAGCTGCTGGGTGTTGATCCTGGCTCTACAGCCAACTCTCTTTGTCCTGGGGCAAATTATTTACCTTTCCTTTTCCCTGCTTCCCTTCCATCCCCTTTCCAAATCCTTTGTCACATGAGGGTTGGGGAGAAGCTTGCGAAACTCCTTCAGAAGTGCTTTGAAGACATAAAGCAGTATGAACAAATGATAAGTTGTATGGGCTATATAAACAAACCTGGCTACATATTTCCCAGGCTCAATGAGGAAGGAGGAGGGATTAACTGGTGGGTGGCACCCACCTCCTAATTACAAGGCTTGTCTCTGGATCCCTTCAGTGTGAAGCATCCTCTTGGCTGAAAAGCAGATGACACAATCACACCTGAGTAGAGGCAGGGGTAGAAAAACTTGTCACACAAGTGAACCAGAGTGGCTGGAAGTTTCCTGCAGGAGGGAGTGAGTGGTGGGTACCAGCAATGGGTTGGAGATGGTCTTCTGGACCACCTCCAGACCTACTGGTTCTGCTGTGCCTCTTCCTTCTTCTTGTCTGATGAGTTTTCCCTGGTGATTGCTAGATGATTTTGAGAGTCTTATAAGGTCTAGGGAAGTTCTTTCTGTAACTGCCATTAGACTCTATTTATCCTCTCTGACACCTGATTTGGGTGATAACCTCTGGCCATTTTAGTGCTCTATTTGTCCCACACCAGTTTGTCAACTCAAAAGTAGCATAGCCCCAAAGTTTAAGCTTGAATAAGTAAATTGTGAGTATGCTTTACTTTCTGAACCTTTGCAGCATTTCAGGGTCACATTTCTAACTTGTATTTGCAACAGTGGGAGTTAAAACCTGATGCTTCATGTGTATGTGCTAAGAAAAGTGAGGTATCCGCACAAACAGCTACCGTTGGAGAGACAGGAAACACAATAGATACCGTGAAGGCTGAGGGACCTGCTGAGAACAGCCCCAGACAGGTGTCCTGGGCCTCTTCTACAATACCTGTGGTTCTTGCCTTACTGCTGCTTTTTGCATTTCACGTGTGCTCATGACCTTGCCTTAAATCTAAGTTGTTCTTGCAGGTGTAGCAGCTCTGAGGAGCACCTGGAATAGGTTTGCGGGTCTGGCCCCTTGTTTTGGCCAAGTATGGCAGCAGATTTCTGCATGCGCAGGAAAGTGCAGGTTTAGCAGCCTGGACCAGGGAAAGCAGGTGCAATTTGCACCTCTGCCTTTGATGCTTTGAAGCATGGGCAAAATTCAGTCAGGACCAGTTGAAAGAAGGCATCTAAGTGCCTAAAAGTGCAGACTGATGTCTGTGTGCTGTTTATTTTGGCTTTAAGCTGGATCTCATAATTTCATTTTACATTTGGGAAATAGGAAGCAATATTATTTCTCTCTCCTTTTAATAGTCTTCTCCAGCCTGAAAGCTGCTGGGGTAGGAGATGTCCCCATATGTGTGCAAGTGCACATTGCAGGCCCTGATCTCAGCTGGAGGCTTATACTGAATCACACAACACTGGCTCTAAAGCTGAGCAGCTAAGATGCTCTTTAAGCCCTGCAGAGTTGCATGTAGTGGAAGGCATTTTTCCCCAGTGAGCATTTGATTCCTGCAGCTCTGTGGGGAAAGGGAGATATCTGCACCACCTGGGGGTGTTCCTCCATCGCTCGCCAGGGCCGAGCAGCACCTGCTCACAACCAGTGCTTTGCCTTGGAAACCCCTGAGGGGTGCTGAATATATCTGCTGCCTAGTTTCCGTCTTAGTTAGTCTGCATGGAACAGCCTCAGAGATTATTGCCCCCACCCACCCAGCTTGCCAGACAGATGTTAGAGATGGTGATGGATTTATCTGCTCTCCGATTAAAATGCAGTTTAAAATGCATCCCCTGCCAGCTGTGGCCCTCTGCCCTGCTAGCTTTTAAGTGGTCTCTGGAAGAAATCCTCTTTTTTTTAACTCAACCCTACTCTTTCCTTCAGTCTTCTGCTGATTTCTGCCTGGCAAAGCCCTGGCAGCAGCCCCCAGGCTACGTGGCACATGCAGTGGAAACAACTTTGGGTGACCAGGACGCTTTAGCAGGGAGCCCCGCTGCTGTACACAGTCCAGTGGGGAGGGGAAGATGCCTCCAGATGGAAGCCAGAAATCTTTTCCTCCTCCCTTTTTTCCCCTAAGCCCCAGCAATTCAGTGGTTGTGTCAACATGACTAGACAGCATGGAGATAGAGAGAAGCTGGAGCCTCCATAGCATCAAGCAAAAAAGCCTCAGTTACCTGTTGCAGGAGCCTCTTTATGTCTCCTGCTGATAGAGGGAGAAAAGGAGCTGCATGGGGAGGACACCACAGAACAACTCCTATGGGGGAGAGTGGATGCTCCTCTGAACTGGACATTTATATACCAGCTGGTTCTGCCCTGGTGTCTCTGCACAGGCAAACTCATCCTTGGCATGGATTTTCCTGCCTTTTCCCAGAGATCCTGAGAGCTAGTCATCCCTGGGCTGCCTTTCCAGGACTTGTCATCCTGTCAGAGACTGTAACAGCTGTGGTACAGATCTCATTTCTTCCCTGGGTTTGCCCTGCAACAGTGGCAGCAAGGATGTGCTCGTACCTGAAATCAGATTAAAGGCTGGAAAGCTGCCCTTTTGCCTAGGGAGATTTAAAAGTCCAAGAGCAATGATGCTCAAAAAATACCTCCTCTCTTGGTAGGAGATCTGGGGGAGAAAGTCTGGTTCGATGCTGATGTTGTGTTGGGACAGGGATGCTGGGGTGGCAGCCGTAGTGGGAGATGGCTCTGCCTGCATTACTCATGGTGGTGGAGGGGAAACCTGTAACATGAAAATATAAATTTTATGTGTTCAGTAGATAGATAAACAATACTTCTACCAGCACTGTAAATCAAGCCTTTTCTTCCCACCTCTTCATAGATTTTACCAGCCTAAACTGGATTTTTTGTACAATATTTTTTTCACTACTAAGGCTTGAAGGAACTGTATTTTCAAGCAGCCCGTGACTTCTTTTTTCTAAAAAACTCGGTTTTCCCCTAAAGTCCAGAGCACCTGTCTCTTGAAAAACCAGGCCCCTTTAAGATGTCTCAGACTGCTTTGAATCACTAATTGCTTTTGAATAGGCAGGCCAAATGTTTTATCACTTCAAACTCCCATAGCAATGCAAATCTATACAGCTGAGAAGCCTCTTTCCATGCACGGGGGTGATGGGTATAGATAAGGATTAAAAATGGAAACAAATTCAGCCCGGGGGTCTTCTTTGTTCCTCCCTGTCCTCAGTGGGGTTGCCAGGGCTACATTTGTTCCCCTGCATCTTTTTTGGATGAGATCCAGTGCCCCTTGAATGCAAAGGCAAGAGGTACAGTGTCGGGAGAGGGCTGGATGAGGTCCTAGGTACATACATATTTCATTGCCCATGCCACCCTCTGTATTGTCTTCTCTCTCTGGTTTCACAAAGGTGGTATTTTCTAAAACTCCCACTTGTTGAGGGTAGTACAGTCCAGGCTTCATCCTGTCTAAAGTTTCTGGCTTTTCAGTTGTTTTTCACTTTCTCTGAATGACAGCCAGGCATATTTCCCATGCCTGGTGGGAAAAGTGGGGATGCTTGATACAAAAAGAACAGGACCTGCCAGAAAGCCACTGGGAGGGGACTACATGTGCTCTGCCATGTCCTTCCCAGGGTTGCTGGATGTATTTTGAGACTATGCTGGTTCACTCAAGGTGCAGGAGATGAGCACTACTTGCAGAGCCTTGCTGGTGCTGGGCTGCCCTGACTTCTTTAACTAACCCACAGCCTGAAGGCAAGTATTGACTATTAAGAGGTGGAAAATCTCGGTGAGCAAGGGCAGTCTAAATCCTCCTTTTTGCTTAGGTCGCCTGTTATTAGAGCTGCCTGCTGTGTGCTGAGTATGGGTGTGCTCAGAAATTGCCAAGAGCTCAGCATTATGGAAGCAAAAGCCAATTTACTGACTTCCCAATAGAAAGGAAGATACATGCTGAATGTGCATCTGTTGGATGATATTTCTGTTTCAGTCATGCTGCTAACATGCAAATGGAAAAGCGACTTTGTTTGCATGATTTATGTAGTTACTAGAAAAACCTGGGTTAAGAATACAGTCCTACTATTTAGGCATCAGGTACTATTTATTCTTAGTAGAGTAGGTAATAAAATCTATTTTCTATTTGGCTCGCCAGGTGAATTCCAGCTGACATGACCTAACCTACGTGAGTACTCTGGACATGCAGAGCAAATATCTTCAAGTAAAATCAATATCTAATAAGAAGCCAGGCCCTTGAAGATAATAACAATTTATCTTTAAAATTAAAAGACAGACTGTGAAATTTTGTCAAAGAGGAAAAAATATCGCTGCTCCTCTTTGTTTAGGTATTCTTATTTGTATGTTTCAGGTGCATATAGGATCCGCTTAGGACTTAATCAACTAAGGATAACTATTCTTATCATCACTGTACTTTTAAAAGAGACAGCTGCTTGGCTGCTTTTGCACCAGACTGGAATTTCCAGGGAGGCACAGAGGAACTGCAGTGATTTTAGGCCTTCATCCCTATGTCACCAAAGACCTTTGGCTCAAAAGGACTGAAACCAAGGCCTAAATCCTGCAGGGATTTACGTCTTTAGTATTGCGTTCCAGCCCAGGTGTAACTATCGTACTGAACTGGGGTCTTAATACATAACCCTAGTGTTAGCCACGGAAAAAATAAAAAAAAAAATAAAATTAAAAAAAGGTTTTGAGTATAAAAATTATATAGGACAATTAGAAACTATAGAACTTACCTGTCCTTTGCAAGCTTGTGTTGAGAGGTGGTCTGGGATTTCCAAGTCAGTATCCAAAGCAATCCAGGCTTGGAACCCTCTTTGTTTCTGCCCGAGCTCCCCACTTGGTACCACCAAGACACAGAGCTGGTGCAAGACTGTGTTGTGCTCTGGCAGCTGGCATCAGCAACCACAGCAGAGCAAGGCGCAGGAGAGGACCTCCAGTTTTGGTGGTGTCAGAGGGCTGTGAGGCTGGAGATGAGGGGCTGGCTGTGTGTAATATGGGGGATTCTGAGAGCTCAGGCTGGCAGGTGGCTTCTGAGGCATGGTGTGGGAAAAGCAATTAGGGATCAATGGGAATGGCACGGGTAGAGAGCAGGAAAAGGTGTCCCGAAGGGTGGAAGCTGTGCCAGGCTCAGGTGCCCTCCCAGCATGAAACTGGGAGCCCAGGCAGGGAAGGAGGGGGAAGACCTGCAGCAAGAACCAGAAAAACCTGCTTGTGCCAGGCTGGGATTCACATTACTCACACTGGTTTAAAACAGGTCAGGTTCACTTTGGTTTCCAGGCAAAGATGGCCAAACTGCCTAAAGACTGTTTTCAGCTCAGCTTAGAGCAATTCTGATCTCTCGTGAGTCTGTTCACTGTGTCACTGCCCCTGTGCACTCCTACCCTTCACCAGGGCAAGATCTTTTCTGGGATTTAAGCCTTTCTAAGCAAAGGCTGGGCTAGGACCATGCACAAGGGCATGTTCTCCAGCCCACTTGAGGGGTGGGATTACAGCTGGGCATTCACACCTCCTGAAACAGCAGGGTTTGAAGAAACAAGCTTGCTGGTTGAAGCTGGATTGGGAGACTGCTTCTGGGGATGCTCCCCATTGCAAGGGAAGAGTGGTCTGCCTCCCCCAGATGCCTTCACAGGTGAGAAGTTCGTGGCAGTGGTGCAAGCTGCCCTGCTGCAGATCCCATCCACGATGGCACCAGGGCTGGCTGCACCACGCTTCTCCTTCCCACCAGAAGATGGGCCATGTGGGTCAGCCCATATGAGTTACGCAGTTCTTTTGGTCAACTTGGGTGTGAGTAGCAAAGGTGAAATCATGTTCTTGCTGAGAAGAAGGAGGGGAAAAGGAGATAACAGAGTCAGAAATCAGATTGTTAGAAGCTAATGGCTATGTCTGCTTATTAGGCAGCAATAACAGTAATTTACCTTTGAATCCCAATAATTCATCATAACACTTTGCACCTACCTCATGAACCCTCACTGCTTATCTCACCCCTCTTTTTTAGGGATCTGAAAGCACTTCATAAACATTAATTAATTATTCCTCCACACCCCTAGAAGCAAAGTAAACATTATCCCAACTTTGCAGCTAGGGAAGCTCAGCTCGCCTGAAGAGATAATAACTGAGCAGGGATGCAGGAGCCCATCGTGCAGACCCTTACCCCAGCTTCTGCCACAAGCATCTTTCTGCAGATGGCTCTGCAGTGTGAACACTGGGAGCACAATCCAGAGTAATTCAGTGCCTCATCCATGCATGTTTCTGTGCTTACCACTATTTTCAGGTGGCAGGAGAGCTGTAAAAATGGTAAGGGCTGCTGCTGCCTTGGAGATGCCTGCAACACTCATGTCTATCTCATCACCTTCAAGCCTCCACCACAGGGACCAGGCATCTGCCAGTGTGAAGCACCTGTCATTATTCACAGTAGGACTCTCCCTTTTTTAATGACTACGTTAATGACCCTAATCTGTTGGTGTGCATGTGGTTAATCCCACAACTCTGAAGACTAGCAGTGCAGAGAGGTTTCCTCTCCCACCTTCTCACACCTCACTTTGCGTCCTAACCTAATGCTTCAGCACTGAGAGGAGCTGGTGGGACCTGCGCAAAGCAAAAGGCACAACCCCATCAGCTTGAAAATCGGGCTGCTGTGAGTAAATATCCAGGATACAACAGTAACAAATCAGGCCATCCCTCTCCAAGGTCTCAGCTAGGTGATATGATGTGTGAATGACATCCTGAAACAAGATGCTTCACCTTAAACCTGTTCTCACGTGCTTTGATGGATCTTGGTCCTTAAGACAAAGGGAGCCTGCACAGATACAGTGTGTGACAAAGAGGTAAATTAAGTGGAGGATGTCCTCTCCAAATAATGAGCCTTGGCAGTGGAGGGGAGGACAAGACACTGGAGATCCATGCAAGGCCAGTCATGGCCTGCTAGGAGAGGTTTGTTGTTGGTTTTTTTCAGGCACCGACAGTTGACTTTTGGAAGCCAAATGGATGCCAGCATCAGAGCAGGAGGGTTGTGTTTCATAGACAAGTCACGGTGGATTAAATGTAAATGAATCTGCAGCGTGATGGACAAATGGGATCAGTGCCGGGAACCCCCGGTCCTGGTGGGGGATGGATTAGTAACGGGTACTGGTGCATTTGCACGCAGGGAGGGAGTGAATGGCAAGGCAGGGAGGTTTCCAGCACTGCCCTGCCTGTAGCACTGAATGAAAGAGACATCTCCAGGCTCAAAGAAGAGAGGTCGAGCCTAGATAAACACCGTCTTGGTCCCCCATCAGAGAATCACTGAGGCATGAAGAAAAACTTTAACAGCTGCAATGCTGCTTTTGAACCTCCTAGTAAAAGAGAGGGTCAGGAGGTCAAAACTTTCAATGCCTCTGGGAAGAAGAGGACTTTTCCCCGCAAGTTCAGTTGAAAAACCGAACTAAATTAGCATGACCACACTGCTAAATGCTTGGGAAACCTGAACGGCTCGGGTCACAGGCTCTCCGAGCAGCAGAATGGCAAAGAGCTGTTGCATTCCCATACTCAACAGCCATAATTAATGAGGCTATTTCCTAGGCTAAAGGCAGGTCTTCAGAATTCTGTCCAGCACCTGGATGGGAAATAAAATCTTGTGGGATGTGCCCTGGGCATCCTTTGTCCTCCTGACAGTGTTGCCCTTTCCCCTTTCTGTTTCTCCTGTCCATTTTGTTTCTCTCACTCCTATCCACCTTTGTTTCAGCTGCTTTTTCCTCCCCTGTTCCTGGTGTCACACAGCTCAACTCACTGTTGAAGTGGGGAATGGCAATGAAGTTGTAATGACCCTGCCATACTCTCCCCTAAGGATGCTGGGTGGGAATGCAGGAGCTCCAACCTGATTAAATCCCTTTTTTTCTACTTTTTATTGCAAAAGGAGTGAGAACTCTGCCCCACATTTTGAGTTATTCACCTCCACTTTGGAGCTGGATTTTGCTGGTTTGGAGCTTTTGCAAGAGCCATTCTAGCAAAGACAAGGCAGTGCAGGTTTCTGGAGGATGTAGGGACCTGAGGTTTCCGGGTCTGACTCTTGGGTTTTTACAATGCCTTTGTGCTTGGCTAATATTCATCTTGTGAATGTGCTGCATGCCACTTTCCACGAGACTGGTCAGGACACAGGGCAATTCAAATATGTAAGACCAATGTAGCCAAAAAGTTTACTGTCTCAGACCTCAGTCCTGTAGGCTGTTGTTGAACATCCCCATTCGTATTGCAGTCACAGGAGTCAAGTGCTCAGCAAATTTTCCAGGCCTGCTGCAGAAGCAGAATGAATGCTCCTTTGAATAAAGCAGGAGGACAAGAAATATATCCAGTTTCAGAGGCCAGGAGGCCTGCCCTTGAAGGAGAACAGCTAGTCTACCCACCAGACAAAGGTATCTCCTTCCTGCAAGCCCTAACCCAAGCAGGGCTGCAGGTGGAAAGGATGGGGTACAGTCTGTAGTACACTGGCAGTCGGTTGCAGTGGCTCTGCGGTGCTGAGCCCCAATTCGGCATTCCTGTGATGCTGCAGCATCTTTTCTTTCTCATGTCTCTTGTTGTCCTAGAAACAGAGGAAAAAATTCTTCCAGAGAAGTGTTTTTGTTACATTTGAGGCAGTATCTTCTGTTTCTTACCGGAACAGTGCATGGTTGCATAATAAAACCCTTGCCAGAAAATCAACTGCAGGTTGACCTTCCAAAGAAACCTGGAAAAACTTCATACCCTCCAAACTTTCCCAAAGTCCTGAGAGTACTGAAAGAGTCAATGGGCACTTCCTAACTGCTAAAAATATACGTTGAGCAACAGGAGGCAGTATTCCTGTGTACATATAAATATTTTTATCTATATTTATATAGATGTAATTATGTGTATTATTTATATGTATTATTTATATGTACATATATATAGGTCCTCTCTTCTAGCTTTGAATTATGGCTCTTGAGGTGTCTGCTGGAAGAGAAAGTCAATATGCCATATGGTACCGGCCACTTTTCTCTTCTGGTGCCAGGGCTTTGCTGGAAATGCTGGGATTTTGGGGACGGTTATCTTTATGTTTGAGGGAAACTCATCTTCTGGGATAAACATGCCCCTCTGTATGCTCAGGCAGGCAAGGGATGCACTGAGTAATTTCCCTGAGGCAGATGAAACGTTGTGGCTGTGTCAGGAAAGGATAGTGACTGAAAAATTTCCTGAGGCTCACAGGATCTGGAGGCACATTCCCAAGGCCTTAAGGAGTCCATGGCAAGGGGAGGAGAGGAAAGCACCATGGGGGCCAAGTAGCCCTTGTGCCCCAGAAGGAGGAGGACTGCAGCTCTTGCCTCTGGTTCTTGCTGGGAGATGGCGAAATAACAGATGACCCTCAGGCTGGCAGGAAAGTTCGACAGCCGTGATGCTGACTGCATCCAGCTCCTGCGGAGACACCTCTGAAAATCTGGCTTCTCACTGTTTCGTTTTAGAGATGGGCCTGAAAAAGCTTTCCTCTAGTCTGCCCTCGTAACAACAGCTCAGAGGGTTTTGCTTTTGTGCCTAAAGCTGAAACCCAACAGCTCTGCAGATCCCGGTGCCTCCCCTTATCCCCCATGCTGACCATGCACTGTAGCACAGGTTTGAGCTGGCTTGGGGGGCCGTCTCAGGCTCTGTTAAGAGAGGCTATAGCTGCTCACACACAGTGCGCTTGTACTCATGAGGGGTTTTTTGTGCAAACATGTTCTGCATCTTAGGAGGCATCAGAACAAGGACGCTTCTCGTGCTCCTAAGGAGAGCAGCAAGACAGTATCATTTTCTTTGGGGAAACTCAGATAGGGTTACTATCTCATCTGCTGCTGGAGGACCTGCTTGGTTATGATTCAGCTGCTCAGGATGCTGAGACAGCATTGCTCTCTTCCCAGAAGCAGCCTGGCTACTCAGTGTACAAGAACCGTGTGACTTTTCAAAACTCTTAAGACGCATCTTCGGAAAACCCAGCAAGGAACCAGTGAGCCCAAACCTAGAAATCAGTTCAGTCACTATTCCTTGGTCAGTTCCTGATGATGGCCTCAATGTCACAGGACCTTTAGGAATAAATCCAGAGGTGGGCCAAGACAGTGCAATGTTGGAGAAGGTGGTCCATGAGCCAGGCTGGAGGAGCTCATCAGTGTGAAACTATACCTTGGACGCTTTCATCCATCGTGGCTGATGGAAGGTGTGGAGAACTCTTAGTAGGGTGGGGAATCAAGGGATCATGAAGATGTGGATGCAGAGTTAGAATATTATTTTTCACAGTAATAGCTCTACCTGTACAAGTGAAAAGAAATTTCCAATATTTTTATAACCTGAAAAAGATAGAAAGATTTGAAATACAGAATCTTTTTATTAAAGGAAAGACAGCCATTCTCACTAGTGGCAAATGAACCTCTCCTCAGTATGTGTCTAATTAGGATCTCAGAAGAGTATCCAAGCTAATAAATAAGATATGTATCTCCTGAGAACAGCTTTTGTTGTTTTCTTTTATAGATCTTTGTTCCTCCTGTGCTGTATGGTTTCCAGGGCATGGCCTGTGTTATGGAGTGCCAGATGTATTATCTGATTTTAGGAGATCGTAATTATGAGGAATATGTCAGAACAACAGAAAACTTCATTTAAAAACCCAATTAAAGCTGCCGAGTGACAGCTACGTACTTAATGTGTTGCATCACCTCCCAGTCCCAGCAGCTTGGATGTGGAGAAGAGAGTAGTTAAGGATATCCAAAACCTTAGATATCATAAGGTCCATATGAGATGGGGATTTTCTGGCTATCAGTTAAAATTAACACACATTTTGTGATGGAGTAGCAACCCTGGGTTCTGTTTCGGAGTGGTCTCCTCAGGATCTGTGGTCTGATGGATGGGTCATCCTTCCTCATGAGTGGTAGGACATTTCACAAGAGATTCTGGATAAAGAAATGTAAACGTAGTGTGTGCCTCACTATGGGAGATGCTTGGCACGGGGGTTGCACCAGCACAGGCATTGCTGGAGCACCTTCACCGGTAGAGACCAGGAAAGGATGCTGAGGCTGATGCCATCACAGCCATCCCCATTGCTTAGTGGACTGCGGAGGAAGGACACTGGTTTGCCAGGCAGGGGAAGCTTTCAGGTGGGTTTTTGGGAGCTAGAAAAGCAGATAGAGGGAGGAAGTGAGAAGTTTCCAAAGCCTCCAGCACGGCAGCAGGCACCTGCTTCTTCCAAAACCGGCTGAACCTGTCTCCCTCCCATTGTCTTGCTGTGGTTTTAGGGTGTTCTAAGCCCCTGGCCGGCTGAAGGGCATAGGGCACAAGGGCTGCACCCACCTCCTGGGCCAGGCCAAGCTCTTCCTCTCTGGAAAGGGGTTGTTTCCTCTGTTCTGCTCGGGGACCTGCTGGGACAGGTGGAGGTCTGGGCCCTGCTGTCAGACAGGCTGAGCGCTTCCAGCCAGGAATGAGCCCGCCCATATGGCCCCATGGGAGAGGGGCCAGGAGTCAGGGATAGAGAAGTACAGTGAGGTTTTGCTTGGTTTGTTTTTAAGAAAGAAGATTTTAAGACTTCTTTTAAAAACTATGGTAATATTTTCAGACCTTTTTAAAAAAGATAATAACTTCTTTAAATAAAAGGAGAATTCAATACTTTTTTAAAGCTTTTTTTTTAAGAGGGTCTTTTTAATAGAGGATTTAAGACTTCAGGGGACAAAAGCAGAATTTATGAGTTCTTTAAAAAAAACAAGCAGGAGAATTTAAGACTTTATTTTAAAAGGAGAATTTTAATTTGTTTTGCTTTGTTTTTAGAGAGGATTTAAGACTTTTTTAAGAAAGAACAATTTAAGGTTGTTTGTTAGGAAGAATTTAAGACTTTTTTTTCTTTTTAAAAGGAGAATTTCAGATTTGTTTTTTTTTTTAAAACAGCCGGGTCCCCGGCGTGAGCCTGGGGCGCGGGGGGGCGGGGCGGGGCTCACCTGCCGGGGCGGGGCTCACCTGGCGGGGGCGGGGCTGGCGGGGCGGGGCGCGGCAGGG
>JAWMRA010000161.1:18067955-18092270 GCA_035584735.1 Pseudotriccus pelzelni | reverse complement strand
CCGCCCTGCCGCAGCCGGCACGGCACCTCCGGGAGCGGCCCCGGGGAGGGGGCTGCGGCTGCGGCGGGGCCGCTGGACGCGGGTCTCCGCGGGGAAAGCCGTCCCCGGGGCGGCCGGCGCCTTGCCCGCCTGGCAGGGCCCGCGGGAGCGGGGGACAACCCCCCGGGGCTGCAAAGTGGAGCGGGGGCGGCGAGGGGCTGGCTTGGGGCAGGGCGCCGCAGGAACCCCGGATCCCGTAACGAGAGCCGGGGCTGGGCTGGCTGGGAGCGGCTTTCGGCGCTGGCGAGACCCCGAGCCGCGGTGCCACCTGCCTGCTGCCTGTCTTGGTCAGTCGAGAGCCGGGTGGTTTTGCCTCCCACCTGCCCGGCGAGCCGGGCGCTGGCACGGGCATCCCCAGCAGTTCTGGACACCGGCATGGGCTACCCAGAGCCCGCTCGGAGGAGCAGCATCGCGGCCCCGCTTAGCGCGGAAAACGCTGGCCAAGAGCCCCCAGCGGAGGAGTAGCCGAGGCGGCGTGGGGTCTCAGCAGCACATGCCAGGAGCCTCCTCCCCTCGTGGTCGGCATCCCTGGGACAAAGCTGTCCGTCCTTCCTCCGTTCAGAGACGTCTCGACGTCTCCCCGAGGAGAGGGGTTAAATTCCTCGATAAGAGCCAGGCTCCGGCTGCATACTTCTGATGCCTTCTGTGAACTCTGCCGGCAGGTTGGCAGGTTGTTTCGTAACTCCACTTGTGGCCTGCTGCGGGGAGGAGGAGGGAGGGGGGACGGGATACCAAACTCCTCTCCCTGGTTTTTTCCTGCCCTGCAACAGCACTTTGTAACTGCGGGTTAGAAACCCAAATGTGCGTTCGAGTGTGGTATTTGTGCAGAAGGGGTCACAGCCGTGCACCCCTCACTCAGAGGGGCTGCCTCCAGCCACAACACGTGGCATTCCCCTCAGGATGGCTGATTTCAGGAGAAATTAAGGAGAAACAGGTGGAAACGAGTGAGAAATAATCCAGTAAGCAGGACAGGAGCTTTGTCTGCTCCTCACCGTGAGCCAGGGCCAGCTCCCAGGGATGCTGGTGTTAACGGCACGCTGGCGGGCCCTCGCCCGCTGCTCTGCCGAGACTTGCCAGGCAGGCACCTGGCCCCGGGAACGTGTGGGAGCACGAATGCCAGAGCTCCACTGTCAAATGGCAGGGCTCTGGATCCCGCCTCGATGGGACAGTGATGCTACACACACCAGTCAGCTCACCTCGAGGGGCAGCTGTGTGGGGTTGCACTCCTCATGCGGCAGGAATGGCAGCTCTTCTTAGGGAGAAGAGAACAAATGCATGTTCACATGCTGTATCTGCAGTGGGTAGGAGTGGGAAGCGTTTCCAAATGCTGCTTGCCTGCCTTATCGGTCAGTACTGGTGATGTCTGCTCAGGAAGGGGTTGTGAGGAGGGGCGGACATTCTTACCTTCTGCTGGATTCCTGGAATGCCAGGAATCCTCCTGCATCCCAGTTATCTGTTGGGAGAGCCTGAGCATGGTGCCTGGCCTAACCTCTCCGCATAGCTCCACTGGCTTCCCCACACCCTCTTGAAGGAAACACCATGGAAATGAAAAAGCTCACACAAGTGCTTACATCTTCCTAAAGCCTTTCTTCCACCATTTCATGGAAAGCTGGGAGGCCAGGGAGCACAGCTTGCAGCACCTGTGGGTGCCCAGCACCCCACAGCATTGAGCACTGCACATCTGGGGCTCCTGCGCTCTGAAATTTCCTAGCAAGGAGGTGGCAGTTGCTCTGAAATACAAAACTCATTGTAAATGAGTGCAGGAGAGACGTAGGAATTAGTTCTACCCTGGGCTTGAAGAGGGAGACCTGAGCAACAGTCTCACCCTGAAATAATAAAACAAGAACTAAGTTTAATTTATTCTAAATATTTTTTCCCCCTTATGCTTAAAAAAAGCGAGTTATGGCTATGCTCAGCGACTCTGTAGCTTTGGATACCCGCAGGCCCCAGTGAGGGTGCTGGGGAGCTTGCCAGGCTTGACCAAACCTTTGGGTGGCAGCTGGCCGAAGTGGTGTGGCAGCAGCCGGCCTGAATCATCCTGGCTTCCCTGCTCTTGGAAATATGACTTGACCAAAAAAGGTAGTGTGCTGTAATTGCTGAAGATGCAGGGATTTACTGCCCCAAACAAATAGAGGAGCTTCTGTGCTGAAGAATTTTGGATGTTAAATAGGGTTGGTGGGAGCTGGTGTGCTCTGACAATGTGTGCGTTGTCCACCTCCATAGTGGAGATTTGTGTTGTGTTTGCCTTCACCGTCACCTTGTGCTGCAGGGAAATATTGCTTGAGTGCCTCTGCTACCATCTGAACTGCACTGGTTCATCTCATCCATATTTTTCAGCGTCTCTCTGTCCTGTCTTGTTTGTGTCTTCTGCTATACAAAAAACCTCCAGTGGTGGCTTGGAATGGAATGAAGCCCATGTTCGGTTGTTTCTCCATGTGCTGTGGGGGTGATGCTTTGGGACCAAACCCAGACAAGGGGTTAATCCTCCCTGGCTGGGAGGCCATGATGTGTATGCCAAGGCTTCAGAGCAGAGTATTTTCTGGAGTCTTGCAAGGTCATGTGCTGTGGTGAGCTAGGAAGAAGTCCGGGTGCTGCTTGACAGTGGGTTGCTCTGTGCCCAAGATTAAATAAAGATGTGAGGGGACACTAAGTGTCAGCTCTGTGTGTATGCTTTGTTTTTGAAAGCATCTTTTTAAAGGATGTTCTGCCATCTGTCCCAACTTGTCTGTGCCCTGGTAAACCTGTGTAGTCAAATTGAGGCATAAGCATGTCTCCAGTGAAGGTTTTTAACAAAATCCTATTGTTGCAAATGATTGCTAACATTTTTATGTCCTTCCATTTTTCATATGCCAAGTTCATGAGCTTCTAAAAGCGGCTGATTATCTGGCTTGTTGTGGACTGGAGTCAGCACTTTCTTGAGGGCTGGGGTGCTTCCAGCTGCCTCAGGCTAGTCATCTAGAATAACTTGTTGCTTCAAAAAAAATGGTTGAAAAAAAGGGTTGAAAAAATAACCTGGAACACTTTTTACCCAAACACATGGATGGATCAGCCCTAAGCTGGAAACTTCTGGGCAGTTGAGGATTGCCTGAATTTGGGAAGGCTTTCTCTCCTGTTTCCTAACCCTGCTGCAGCACAGAACCTGCTGAAGCTATTTGTCTTAGGAACCGCGTGCCCAGCCCTTCCCAGGTGCCTCCTATGTAACTGGGAGGACTGATGATGGGATATCACAGTGCTCTTACCAGAGTTTTGGGGTCCAGAGTCCCCCATGGATGTTCTCCATGATGTTAAGACCTAGCACTATGCCCCTGAGCACAGTGGGGACTTTGGAGGCACACAGAGCATCCTGCAGGAGAGTAACTGTGGGCAGAGAAGCCCAGCAAGTGGCAGCTTCCCCTTTGCTCCCTGCTTTTCCTACCAGCCCAGGGAAGCCATTGGCACCCAGATGGTGTTGTGAAGCTGTCTGACTGTGTAATTGCAGGGAGAACACTTGCAGGGTTCTTGCTGGTTTAATGATTCCTGCTGGGAACACTGCTTTCCCCAGGAAGTGTGAGTGTGCAGCAGGGAGCTGGTCTCTGCCTCTGGATGCTTGCCTGAGGCAGCTGGTGATGTGCAGCAGGTTGGAGGAACACCATAGGCACCTCAAGATAAGAATAAAGATGGGTAGGCTTGTTTTTTTTGGAGGCTTTGTGGTTGCTGTTTTCACTTGCCAATTTTTATTTTCATTTCCAAGTTCTGGCAATGTTTGGAGGTGTCAGCACTCCTTTCTGCAAAGAGTCAAACATACTTGTGGTGGGAATGCCGGGCGCAACAGGCTTTTACTCTTTGCATGTTGTGATCGGTGCTGGCTGGTTCCTGCAACATGAACACACACACCCCCCTGCTTCTCTGAGGGACAGTTCAATTGTCAGAATGCAGCTCGTGGTCCCCCTGGCCTCTTGACCAGTATGCCCAGGTCTTTGCATAATGGTTTGATCCTGTAGAAAGTCTGTGTTTTCCAGACTTGCTCTGAAGTCATATCTTCTTCCCCTTTTCCCTGCCCTGATTCCCCTGGGATGGGGCTTTCTCAGGGCAGCTTGTCAAGTCCTTGGTGTCCTATCCCAAACGAGTGGATCTGCGAGGCTTTCCCAGGGCTTACCCAGCCTGGACACAAGATTGTAACACATCATACCTGGTCCAAGGTATTCCCTTCTGCTCACCATCAATGGGGGAAAGAAAGCTGTATCTGCATAGGCATTTGTACCTCTGAAAGGATTCCTGTAGTTGTTGGGGGGTGGTGGAGGTGGTGGTGGGGTGTGTTTGTTAGTTTTCAAAACCTTTTCTATTGCTTTTTCTAGTCTTTTAAAAATCTTACAAACTCTGCATCATATGTAGCAAAAGGACATTTGTTCTTCCCACTCTGGAGGGAAACATCCTTGGGACCCAGGAGTGGATGTACTAGAAACACTGCTTTGAATCTTTGAGATGCTGCATGCTGAGGACTACTTGTGCCTCAAAACTACTTCTCAAGTATTTTTTGGAGCGGTTTTATGCAGTCCAGGGATTGCCTAGATTGCGACGTTGGATTTAGTCCTGCCCTCTTTGAATTCACTTGGCTTTTTAATGACCTGCCAGAAGTATAAGGAAGTTGGGGTAGGAAGTTCGAAAGGACATATTTCCACGAAGTGACCCCAGGTGATTGTTAGTTGTGTGAGGATTAAGTTCCTAAATGCTTCGGAAAAAAACAATATATTTTTATTGAGTCCCCTTTTCTGCACAGGCAGGAGAGCCGGTGCAGTCCCTGGCACCACTTGCCATCCCACCTTAGTCCTTCAAATATCACTGAGTGCTGCCAGAGTCTTTGACTGCCAGTGTTTGAACCTACATGTGGAGAGGGAGGTGGAGCTCTGTGCTGACATCAAAACCCCTTCAGCCAAAGATCCTCTGCCTCCCAGCAGAGGTCATGTGGCCATGATCTCTATCACTTGTTGAAGGACAGTGATTTGTACCCCTCAATTGATGGATGTCCCAGATTGAGTTGCCTCTCCAGAGATATGCCATGATTTTAGTGCTTTAAGAGCTTATTATCTCTGGGTAGGTTTAGGTGGAATTGATAGCACCTCCACCTAATTAACCAGTTAGTGTGAAAGCAGAGACTTCTAAAATACCCAAGTGTCTTATCAAAAGTTTCAGCCTGGACTAATTCTGGTTCTTTTGTTTATTTGTCTTTGTGTCTGTATGTGTGAGAGAAAGGAGCCTTTTCCGCTCTCTACAAATGGTCATTAAAGGCCTTTTCAGTCCTGTAAAGTTATAAATAAATACCCATGACAGCATGCACCTGCATATTCATCCTCTCCTCTGGAGACTCAGCAGCATGTCCTTGACGTGTGGCTGCTTTATGAAGCAGGGTTGGAAACTGCAAGTTATTTTGGAAATGGAAAATAAAATCTGGGAGGTTTATCCCTGGTTGTGCATTTGCTAATTTGTTAATCGTCCTCTCCTGTAGGATGAGAATTGGAGTGGAAAGACAATTGCTGGTGGCTGACACCAGCTCTTCTGAAGGAGGCTGGAAGGCAGATTGGAGGGAGAATATTTGTAGGTCATTTGGCTTTTTTTGTGTCCCTGGTCCTACTCAGAGGAGAGCTGCAGAGCCTGAATTTTCCTGTAATCCTATGGAAATGAAATTCTTGATTAATTTGAGAGGGGACAGGGAGAGTATCTCCCCTTGCCTTGTAGCTGGCCAAGGTGCGTGTTGTCCTCTGGGCTGGACTAAGTGAGCATCTCAAGGAAGCTGTGCTTTGAGGGTTGTTTCTGGCTCTTCTAGAGGCATTGGAACAAATAGCTCATTGGTTGGGTTTTCCCCATGTGGGTTTCACCCTCGAGTGAGGGGAATGGAAATTCTCCTTCTCTCCCCCCTTTGGCTGGGGAGGAGAAAGAGAGTACTTTGGAGTATTTTCAAGGCTTGAGGAGGTTCTTGCATCTCTAGATTTATAATATTTGTCCAACTTGGGGAATGGGCTGTGTGTAATAGTGAGGAAATGTTCACAAATCGCTTCATGCTTTTGCTGATGACTGTTGTGGAAGATGAATGCAGCAGAGATGCTGGACTTGCTGGCATATGCGTGCCAGGGTTATGTTTTTGTGCAGATGGTCTGGCAAATACCCCTCAGAGCTTGCCTTTTCGAAGCTGGATTGAGAGTCATCCCGTAAAGATGATGAACCTAATCTAGATCAGCCTAGAGCCCCAAAATACCTATACCTAGCCCTGCCTCTGTGCTGGGAGCTGCAAACCTAAATAGTTCCCCAGCCCATCCTGGGCATGGCATTAGGGTGAGCTCAATAGAAAGGGAAAAAGAGCATGGCAGTATGAAAGCCCTTCCTTTTTCCCCTCTAATCTACACATTGTTGCTAATTTTGCTTCTCCCCCTTGAGAAGAAACTATGGATTTACTTTCAGCTGCTTTCATGAAGTCACTCTTCACGTGTGGGTCTGAGGGGGATAGTAATGGTTACAGGAATAGCAGGTGCTGCTAATGGTTCCCTTGAAAACCTTCACATTTACGGCAGACTTCACTAGCCAGCCCTGCCAGCTCTTCCTCCCCCATGGACAGTAACCATTAGCACTGCAAGGGAGAAATGCGATGCGTTAAGGTGCGAAAGACGATCCTTCCGCTTCCAAGGCTGAAACATTGTAATGTGAGTGTGTGCGGTAGGTGGAGGGGGGAAGAGGAGGGTTTGATGCTTTTAATATATAATGAGCTTTTGGTAGGTGGCTCATCTCTGGGATGGACTGACTGGTAATCATCTTTGAAATGTCATCACTGCCTGTGATCCTTGAATTAGCTCTCAGTGCTGGCCTGCCATGCCCATAAATCTTAGCTTGTTTAAGAGAGGGAGGGGAAAAAAGTTTCCGGGCTTCTTTCCAGTACTGTTTCTGAAGCCTTCATGTGGGTCTGATGCTGTAGCAGACCCAAAAGCTTGGGTTAAAGAAATGGTGAGAGAAATCCCCACAGGTGGAGCTGGGATGGAGTGAGTGTCTGACATCAGCCATGTTATGAGCCTCCCTCCCCTAAATCCATGCCGGAGGCCATCACCTCGAGGACTGTCCCCATCCTGTGTCACAGCCCTGGGCAGGATTTGTCCCTGACTCTTCCTGCCCTGCTCAACATTGCCAGCCTCTGCAGGCCTGTTAGTGTGGGTCTGTAATTTTGGGGAGGAAGTGGAGCAGAAAATCTCCAAGCCTCTATTTTTCTTTTAATGGGTGGTTGCTGGCATAGTACTTAGAGCTGTCCAGAAATCTGTCTCTTTGGGCAGCTCCTGAAAGATCCTCATGTGTGGGGCTTATCCTCCTTGGGCTGCCAGGGGATTTGGTGGTGGTCTGTGGCTTCAGGCTCAAGTCATGCTTCAGCTCTTGAGCATGCAGGTGCCACGGGACATGGTTTTTCTTTGATGTCTTTTGGGTGCAAAAAGCCCTTGAAACATGGACGACACTTCTGCAGATGCCAAATGTGCATTACACATCGTGGGATGCCCACAGAGGGCGCTGCTTGCTATCGAAGCGCAGCGGAGCTTGGGGATGCATTTAGGCTGGGGTCCATCTGCACATCTCTGGTAAAACTGCACCTTCAGCTTAAATTACTGATTTCAGTAATTTGCTGATTTTTAGGGCTTGCTGTCAGGCACATCGTGTCAGACTGGGGAGCTGGATGGGGGATGATGGGTGAACCAAGGATGTGGGGGCTATTGTGGCCACCCCTAAATAAGCTGCTTGGGTGTGAATTAGAGCTCCATGCCTGCTGCTTCCTTGCTCCTGGGTGCTTGTGGTTGCTTTGCGTAAGAGCTGGTGGCTTGGATAGGCCTGAGGAGTGAGTAACACTTGTATACCTTCCCTGTGACAGCGGAAGGATAAAGAGCTGCCTCTCTGGGCTGTGACCACTCTGGTAGGACTCGTTTGTCATCTCCTGAGCGCATTTAACCACTGTCAATGCATTGTGCCAGGTTAAAGTAACCCATTTGCTGCTCTGGTTTGGAGCCCTGTGCAGGTGTCCTGCCCACAATCCGATGGCCCCAATGGTGAAGGACAAAACGACGACCTCTTTGATAGGTGGCCCTCTTGACAGCTTTGCACCGGGCCAGGGGATGTGTTCCTTCAGGATTCTGAGGCCAGCATCCTCAGGACAAGCTGGCACGATGGAAAGGTCATGTACCAAGTTGCTGTAGGCAGGGGCTTTGCCTGTTGCTCCTGGATGCAGTGGCAGTGACCATCAGCGGTCCCCAGAGTCTGCTGCACAGACAGTTTGTTCAGAGATGTCGATGGTCAGCATGGGAACTGCAAACCCCGCCACACCATCAATCCTTGCCATGGCTGACCTCTGCCTAGTGCTGGACATGCCAGCAGTGTCAATGTTGACAGTGGCATCACCTTCTGGCCTGGGATGGACACGTCATGGAAAGCCCAGCAGAGCTGCTTGATCCCTATAACAGCCTAGCTGAGGGCAGATGATGCCACTCCAAAAGAGGGACCCGAGGCAAGAGGACACTGTCGGTGGTCTGGAGGGAAACCTGGATCACAGCCCATCCCCTCCAACCTGCTGCAGCATGAGTGTTGTCAGGAGGCCTTGGTTCTTTATGGATCTTCTCTGTGTTGGGTCACCTCTCCACATCTGAGTAGAAGGGAGGCTTCTCCCCCACCAGAGGTTTCAGCAGGCGGGCAAGGACTATCTCCTCACTTTGGTGCCCAGGAGCTGGGGCTGGTGCTTCAGGCAGTGAGAGACTTCAGGAAGTATTAAATAGCTGCTGAATGCGTCATCGCAGCACTTGATCCAGGGCAGTGAGTCACGGTGAGCCTGCCAGCATGGAGGGTGGTGGCATGGGGCCACCCCTCCCCTCCCTGCTGGCTGTTTTCTCGTGTATTGGTTTATTTTTTGTGTGCCTGGGATGAGCATCCCCCTGGCATTGGGTGGGAGAGGAGCAAGAAGGTCAAGTTCAAAGTAGGAATAAAATGACTGACACTACCCCAGCATTTTCCTGGAGTGTATCCACAGGGATGCAGAGCTGCTGTTCCCCGTGGACACCTTGGTGCTTCAGAGATGACAAGCTCATCACAGCCTGCTCTCAAGTACAAATATATCTTTATTAACTATGAGTCTTTATGACTCTATCCCCAGCCCAACCCTGACCCAAAAGGCTGGTCTCAATTCTTTTCAGTTTTAATTATGCTTTCTGGGAAGCTCTCCCTGTGGCCCTGCTCTCCTGCCACCCAGCTTCCTGCCAGGGCATAGTTAGGGAATAGGCATAGTTAGGGACGTGAGTGAACCCACAGAAATGTGTGAAACCTTAGTGCTGGCAGGATGCTCATCTCAAAACCTTCATGCTGGTCCCCAATGGTCCTTGTTAGGATCCTCTGGTAGAGGTCTTTGGGATGCTTTGGGATTTGGGTTGCAGGCTAGCTTTGCTGTTGAGTGCAATATGGGTGGTTTATTTCTGAACCAGATTTTTTTTATTCCTGTGTGTGGCAAAATGTGGTAGAAAGGCTCTTGCAAAGTGCTTGCAGTCCTTGGCTGGAAGGTGCTGTCTCAGCTTCTGTAGGACCCTGTAGGGGACATGGCAGGGGTCCCTGCAAATCAGTGGTGGGAGGGTGAGTGCACATGTATTATTTCAGGTCCAGGGAGGTCACCAAGCCCTGGCAAGTCCCAGCAGCCGTTGGGGTGGCAGTTTGAAGGAGCAGAAATGTTCATCCTCCTGCACATGCAGAAGTGCTGCTTCATCTTCCTCTTTCTTTAGCCTGACAGTTTCAGGGAGGCTGGGAGACAGCAAAGCCAGTAAACAAAATAAAGCTGCAAGATCTAAGATTTTTTGTTGTGGTGTGGGGTTTTTTTGGGGTTTTGTGTTTTGTTTTTTTTTTAGTGTCGGCATTTGAAATTCTGACTCTCAGTTAGGAAATCTGTTGAAGTTGTGGTATGAATCATCCTTACTCTCAATTTTAGGACCTATCGCATGGGGACGGGAGCAGAAAATTAGTAATTTTTTTTTTTTTAATCTGCTTCCAATAAAGATTGTTTAGAAATCCACAGCGGTGGAGTGGTGGGGAAAAGAATAAAATGAGTGGCCATCACGTGTCTCAGCACCTGCAGCCACCTGCTTGCTTCCCTGGTGCTGTTTTGGGGCAGCAGCAGGGCCTGGCAGCTGCCTGCACTCCTGGTTTGTGATCAAAGTGACCTCCTAGGGCAAATACAAACAGGCAGCTGGAAACCTGCCTCTCGTCCAGAGGCTGCTCTTCCCCAAGAAAAGCAGTTCTTGCTCAAAGAAAAGCCCATTTTTGTTCTGCTACCTGGTGGTGTAACAAAGGTATCCGCTGTTAATGCAGGTGGTTGGCAGCAGACTCGAGAAGAGGAGGGTCATATTTGCAAGCGGAGCAATGAGACTGTCCCCCAGCTGTTGGGGTTTTTTGACTGATGGTAAAGAGCTGGGTGGGCTACAGCAGAGATGATGCTGGGAGTGAGGTGAAGGCTTTTAGGTTTATTGCCTGGTGGTTTTTTTTTTTGGACTAGGGTGATACTGGCATGGTGGGACATTGGGAATGAGATGCTGTGTTAAGGTTGTGATATCCCTCCCAAGCAGGAACTGGAAGGTGAAAGGAGCATTGCAGGTTTACCTCAGATAAGGATGAACCTTCATCCTGTCAGCTCCCCTGTGAGCCCAGGGCTTTGGAGGAAAAGGGCAGCCAGGCTGGTTTTGAGTGGGAGCTGATCCTCCCTTGGAAGGCAGGAGGGAGAAGCCCCCAGCTCTATTTAGCACCCCCTTCAAGGGGACAGATAACATCCTGTATCTGGAAGCAAGCTGGGCACGACGACTCCCAAAAACTCCAGTTGTTACAATGAGCGATCAGTTAGTTAACAGGGATCCCCTGTGCTTGCAAAGATCTAAGGAAACAATAAAATTGACTGGATTTTGGGGTGCTGGGGAATGTGAAAGGGAGAGATGCAGCGAGGATAATTCTCTGGCTGCTTTTTTGTAGGGGTTTCTCTCACACGAGGAGAAAAGCTGGCTGCCACCCCTCCCAGCTTTTTGGCAGTGGTGTGCCACGTGCTGGCTGCTGGTAAATGATTGCCCAGGAGCACCAGCCAAGGCGGGGCCAGAGGTTGATGCAGGGTTTGAACCCAGACAGGTGCCTGGGACCCGTGTGCCGGCAGCCGTCCTGCTTCCTCAGCCCACAGTGCTCGGCAACCACTGGATTTCTCGGGCAAGGTGAGGCTGTGTGGCGCGACTCAACAAGCTGGGTTGTTTTTCTTATTTATTTTTATGCTCCTGGCCTCTTCACCAGGTCAGGGCACAGGAGATGGGATTTGATACTAGCTGGGTCCCTGGCAGGGGGATAATGCGCTCCAGGGTGTGTTGCCGCTCTGATTTTGGCATTAGGGTGCTGCTGAGGGGGAGGCTGGGGTACGTCTGTGAGTGTACAACAGTGGTTTCAGGGTGAGCTGGGTGGTGCCGCAGTGACACCTGGACTTTGCTCCGTGCCAGGGGACAGTTTCAGCTGTGAATACACAGGACAGGGGGAGCAGTGCCAAAACCCGACTTTAAATTGGGTCAAATCGTGTAAATTTTGGTGGTTTGGGGCTCACAGGGAAGTCAGTCGAACCCAACATGCCCTTCATCCCCACCGGTTTGCCCCAGTCGCTCAGCCAAGGCAAACATGAGCTCAGCGCTGAGGTATTTGCGCTGCTCTGCGCCCGTGTTTCGGAGGTGGGCAGGGAGGTGACACCAACACGACCCGGCGCCTGTACAGAATGGCCTCACCAAGACATGTCTTCCCTATTTTTTCTTTGCCTTTCTCTCACCGTGACTAAAATTCCTCGTCACTGGAGATAGGACCCTTCAAGCCTCTGCCTTTGATTACTCAAGTAGGCAAAAAAAATAAATGGAGAAGGGGTATTTAACCTGAGTTCAAGCTTTCTCACAGCCTGGCTGCGAACTTGGGACAGGTGGAGCTCAGGATGGAGGGGCTGCAACCAGATGGGTGAGGTTGGGAAAGCAGTTTGTGACCCTCAGGACAGAGGGCCTGGAAATTTCCTATCTATGTTCCTCCATCCAGGATTTTCAGACAAGACTGATACTACTAAAAACAGTATTATAACGAGGAAAATAGATAGATCTTTGCACAGTGTTTGAAAACAGCATAAGCTCAAATATTTGAGTTCTTTACAGCTTGTGCTTAATTTTTTTTTTATTTTATTTTATGACCATTGCAGTTGTTGAGCTGCTGGAAGAGGCAGGAGTTGGGTAAGCCCAGGCTAATAGGTCTTGTTTTAAGCTAGAAGTAGCTGATGGGTTGGAGTTAAGTCAGGCCACAGTGTTTGTCAGAGCCTGGGCTTCACCATGGGTGTTCATGCCTGGATCCCTCTCCCAAACCCAACTTTTGGTCATGTTTTTGTGCAGAAAGAGGCATTGTTTTAATTTCTTAATCCCTCTCTGATAAATTGAGATGGATGTAAATAGATTAAAATGTGCGTTATCTGCACCTTCCCTCAAAATCCCATTGCAAAAGCAGGCAGCCAGTGGTTTCTCCCTCTTTTCCAATGTTGTTTGGAAAATCCTCCTGTGCCATGCTGTCAAATTGTCAGAGAAAGTAGAAGTGTAGCAAACCCATTAAAAGTCTGTGCGCGCAGCAGAAATAACCTGGGCATCTTCTGGACACCATGCAGTCGCACAAACCCCATCTCTTCCCATCAGAGGAAGACTTGGACCCACTGCCCAGACACAAGGGGAAAAAAATATTTTTCTTTGCAGTGTTTAATAACATCAACAAAAATGCACTCTGTGCAGGGCAACAGCGAGCCTTGGTCTAAGATTCACTGATGGGATGACGATTTAATGACTGCTTTTCAAGTATCCTGTATTCCTTGTTAGTGGCTTGGGATAGAAACCTGGTTTCTTGTCTTCCCACAGGCAGCCTGTCCTGCAATGAGCCAGTGCACCTGAGGCCCGGCAGCTGTGGGAATGGAGCTGAAGGTCTGGGTGGATGGGATCCAGAGGGTTGTGTGCGGTGTCTCAGAGCAAACTACCTGCCAAGAAGTGGTCATTGCCCTGGCACGGGCCATCGGTGAGCCATCTCCATCTGCTGGGGGGATGTCCCTTTGCAGGTGGGGCATCTGCCGAGGGGATGCCCCATTTGCAGGATCTTCCTGTGAAAGGGAGACCTTGGGTGGGTGTCCTGCCCTACAGCTGTGGGGATGCCACCAGCCGCTGCCTGTGGGGCAGCAGCCTCAGCACAGCAGTGCTGGCCACTGCTTTCCCTAAATGATGTGCTCACCTCCCGACAGGTCAGACGGGCCGCTATGTGCTGGTGCAGAAGCTGCGGGAGAAGGAGCGGCAGCTGCTGCCGCTGGAGTGCCCCCTGGAGTCGCTGGCCAAGTGTGGGCAGTATGCCAACGATGTGCAGTTCATCCTGCGGCGGACAGGCCCCAGCATGGCCGAGCGGCCCTCCTCGGAGGGCGCTCCACAGGCTCCTGAGAGGACGTTCATCCGGGCCAGTTTGCCCATCAAGCCCAGGCTTACAAGCATGGATGCACCCCGTTCTCGGGAGCCAAAAAAATCCATGACCTTCAACTTGGGTCCGACAGGCCCCAGTGACCCATTCACCGTGAGCCGATGGAGGCACCAAACACGGGAAGGGATAGACTTGGAGGGTGGTGGGATTGTCCAACCCTCCAAAGAGGAGTTGTTTAGGAGGGTGCTGCAGCAGCAGGAGCAGCTTCATTGCTTGGAGGCCCATGGGGACACCCTGGAAATGGACCTACGGCTCTGGGAGCGCAGCCGGCTTGCTGGCCAGGAGAATGAGATCCTTTATCTGGAGCAACTGGTACGAAGGAATGAGACAGAGCTGGGCGAGGAGGAATTTTGGCAGAGCGAGCTCCGGCTGGAAAAGGAGTGTGAGCGAGAGCGGCAGGAGCGGGTTAGAAGCCTGCGGGCCAGCCTAGAGGAGTACACCCAGAGGATCTATGAGCTGAGCGCCCGGACTGAAGCCCTGCAGGAGGAGATCCAGTGGGAGATGGCTGAGAGGGCCAAGAGGGGGAAGGAGATCTCTGTGCCCAGCCCCATAGAGCTGGAGGACATGGCTACCAAAATGAAAAGGGACCTGGAGGCCAAGGTCAAGCAAGGCACCCAGCTGGAGAGCAACCTGGCCAGTGTGGAGAAGGCCCTGGAGGAAGCTGAAAAGAACCTGCAGGTAGATAGGACTGAGTTGAGCCACCCCATGGAGTAGTAGGAACTTTGGGGAGGGAATGGGACCAGCTTTCCAGCCCCATGGACCAGTGGGTTGTGTGGGGTGAGTTACCCCACCTGGGCAGTGAACATGACACTGGGTGCATGGAGGTGGCGGCAGTGATCACTGTCAGAAGGACACCACCACTCTCACCCGGCTGGCACAGGGTCCCACACCCATTGCTTTGCATGCAAGCTGCATCTGGGCTAACACTCTGCTGGCTGGTGCGCTGGGAGCACAGCATCACCCTGCTCCAGCACAGACAGTGGTGCTGGAGAGCAAATGGTCCACATGTGGGGTTGGTGGCATTGGCACAAGGGTCAATGTTATCTTGGATGAAGAAGTCACAGAGGGCATAGCATAGGTCCTCATGGTGCCTGTGCACGAAGCCTTTTGACCATGCAAGCTGTGCAGGGGCTCAGGCTCATGGCGGGGGTTGCGCAGTGTGGAGATGGCAGCTCAGTCTGAGCTGTGATGCCTCCCCAGCTCACCTGTTGGAGCCCTCCAACATCAGAGGGTCAAAGGGCTGCGTGAGTCCTGCCTTCCTCCCACTGGGTCCCCTTTGATGGAGCAAAAGCAAAGCGCTTTCACCCAGCCAGGCAGTGGGAACTGTCCTTCCCCAGGCCGGCCACGCTTCCAGCATCTTGCTTTAAGCATCTCATTTGTGCTTGGCATCTCACAGCACCGGCAGCGGCTGCCGTTTGCCGGCTGCTCGCACCCTCTTGTGGAGATGCAGCAAACCAGGGCTGTTCCCAAAATAACGCCTTCCTGATCACGCCACTGCCTGGGCACCCTCCTTCCTGCAGACCCTTGGAGAGGGGCAGCTGAGCCACGGTATTCCTGAGGTCCCCTCCGCTGGCTTCAGCAGAGTGAGCCCCAGCTGGGGGTGCTGCCCCAGGGGTTGTATCCCCAGGTTGTGGCCTGGGGACATGCGGGGAACATGCGGCTCATCCTGTTCCCTCCCTCGGTGTGTGTTTTGCAGGCCCAGACCCAAGAGCTGGAGGAGTTAAATAAGGAGCTGAGGCAGTGTAATTTGCAGCAGTTTATTCAGCAGACGGGGGCCACGGTGACTGTCCTGCAGGCCAGGTCTGAGGAGGATGCCCAGCCGGAGCCGAGCCCGTGCGAGCTGCCAGCCTACCGGAGAAACGGAGGTCAGCATGCTGCCGCTGGCTCGGCCGCAGGGGCTGCTCCGCGGGACCCCTGCCCGCTCCCTGCCTCCTCCAAGGCATCAGTCCCAAAGCTGGCTGGTTCTGCCCTGGGCACTGAGGTTAGGCAGCAGGGACGGGGTTTGGTGCTGACACAACAGTCGCTCACCACTCCAGTGGGTCTCTGAGCTTTGCCAGCCCTGGGGTTCCTTCCTTCTCCCCATTGAAGCCTGAGGGCTGCTCATAGACATTCTCAGAATTCAGATCCTGCCGTGCTGCTTTAGGGGTTGAGGTGGCCGCAGGGAGCTTTCCTTCCCAGCCTTGCTGCATGTCACTGCAGCAGCTGTAGCAAAAAGCAGGTGGCCAAGGGCCAGCATCAGTCCCCGGGGGCTGTGGGCTGGTGGGGACAGGCTCTGGCCACCAATTACCTCTTCGTGTTTGGTGAGGGAAGGGTGAGTGTGGTGCCCAGGGCCATGTCTGCATCTTTGCAGGGACAAGAGGAGGGGTGGGGGGCTCTCACAGAAGGGGACCTGGTCGTTTCTCCTCCAGAGCACCTGGAGTGGGTGACGTGACTGCCCTGCAGCAGCTGGGCCCAGAAAGCACGGGACGTGCAAGCCCTGCCTAAGCCAGGTGTTTTTCCCTGTCCTGTAGGTTTTCCTCCCACCGCTGGTACCGACTCGCCTCCCCGAGTCAGCACCAAGCAGCTCCTCAGCCATGCCAGGACCCTGCCGGAGCCCTTGGTGTCCAGCCTGAACCCCGAGGGTGCGTATGTCCCGCTGGGGCCCTGGGAGTATGAGCCAGTCTGCAGAGGATGGGTGGGAAGAGGGGAGAGGCTTTTGTTGCCCAAAATGGGCTGCAGAGAGCAAGCGTGTGCTGGTAGTGGGAGGCCGGAGCTATTTATAGATGCCATTAGGAAGCACAAAGCTCACACTCCAGCAGTCTCTGCTGTGCTGCCAGGGGCTCATATGCTGGTAGTCCAGCTCTCTGCCCTGCCGGGAGCTGTGAGGATGATCCTCACCCCCTCTCCTGCCACTCTGCACCTCTGAGAGCCAAGACCTTGCTGTGATTAGGGTAGGGAGAATTTGTTTTGTGTCTTTTACAGGAGCTACTGTTGCTCCACCTTAACAGCTAGTTCTCCCCAAACCCCTTTCTACCTCCTGTTATTCTTCTTTCACTTTGCGCCTGTTTTTGGGTACAGAAAAGCGGGCTGTGGTGTCTTTTGCCCTCCATGGCAATGCTGCCTCCATCCTGGCATCCCATTCTCACCCATGCCACCATTGCCTCAGGAAAACCCTACTGCCACCCTCCTCACGGCCCAATACATCCACCCCCATCTTGCCAGATGCTGCAGCATCTGCATGTCCATCTCCCAGGTTTTGCGCTCATGTACATCCTCTTTTCTGCTCCCCTTTTTGTGAGCATTTGCCCACCATGGTGGGATTGCTCAAGTGTTTTTTTTCTCTTGTCTTGCAGTTGTATCAACCAGGCAGAGCATCTGGAGGTAGAAGGGGCGGGGCAATGGAGGATCAATTGCCTTGCAAGTGTAACTGTATAAATAAACCATATTATATATATATATTTTATATTTTTTTTTTACTGCTTTATATTGTGAATGGATGTGGACAGCCAGACAGAGTATTTTTGCAGACTATAAAATAAAACCAGAGACTGACGACACAAAGCAACCATCTTCCCCTGCGGATGAGAGTGAGCCCCTTCTACTTTTTTTTAAGCAGTTTCTATATTCAACAGAAAACAGCAGTGCTCCCATTCTGCGTAGCCTCCTCAAAAGACCCATCGTGCATTTGGAAAAGTCCTTGTTCCTTTGACTAGGGGAGCAGAGCTGTGGTGGAGACCTGTCTGGACGCTCACCTGGATGGAGCAAGTTAACAGATTTTACAGCATCTCGTCACAGCAAGCAGGGCCATGACAAATAGCCTCTTCACTGGCTGCAGGGGAGGCACAAGAGCAGCTTTAAGACAAACTTCTGCCCCCTCTTTTTTTATTTACATTATAAGAAACCTGTAGTAGAAGCCCATTTTTCATGGTGCCATGGACCCACGCTTCAAGGGAGCAATGGAGCACAGAGCAAGAGCTTGTTTTCCTCATATCCACTTAGTTTTTCAACTTGTTTTTAAAATAAAAAATTGCAGAATGAGCCCTTCCCCGGTGGTGGTGTGAGTGGGGAGCAGGACCAAAACACTCTTGGTGATATTTCCCCTGGGGTTTTTTTTGATTTTTTTTTTTTCCTCTTGATGGCCAGTAGCTACTGTTTTGTTCATCTGTCCTCTGTCCCAGTGGGTCACCTTGTATTTTAATTGCAAAACCAAAGTGGTTTGGGATGAGTTTGTCCAGATCCCCAAGCCTGTTTTCAATGCGTCATATGCAAAAAACGTGACTTGGGCAGAGCGTTCACCGTAAAATCCTGCTTTCCCTGTGCAAGTGTAATCCTGTGTGCCACAGATCCAGTTTTCAATAAATCTTTGGGAAAGGATTTGAGCCAAGTGAGCGTGCTGTTGTGGGCAGGGTGAGCCGTCCCTGACAGCTCCTGGTCCGGTGCCTGACGGACGCATCTGAGCTGTTTGCGCGCCCTGCAGCTGCCTCTTTCATTTCCAAGCCATCTCTTTCTATTTGCTGAATTAAAGCTGTAAGTATTTTATAACCAACTGAATCTTATGCACACAGTGCTCTTTTTTTCTTTTTTTTTCTTTTCTTTTTTTTTTTTAAATCACAAAGTGCTTTACAGCCGGCGGATGCAGCTTGTCTCCGGTGAGATGTGACCATCTCTGGGATGAAACATGACAACCTTTTAATAATGCACAGCAGCAGCTCGGAGCATTTTAGGACAGGAGGCAAAGGGGATGGCGCTTGTCTGCAGATAGGAGCAGGTAAGGGGAAACCTCCCATTTGCCTTCAAGTCTGCACCTGGATAACAGCAGCCAAGAATGTTTTGCTGTCCATCAGCATCTCCCCTGAGACTCTGCTGGGCTCTGTCCCCAGAGACATGCCCTCCTCAAAGCCAAATTTCAAGGTGCTACCACAGCCACCAGGTTGGTCAAGTGATACTGAAGGATTAAAGTTTGTTTTGTTGGGAGATCACTGGTACAGCTGTGACTCAGGTTACCACTGGAGAGCTGCTGTAGTGGGGAGATGCAATTTCGAAGTTGTCTCTTTTGAATCGGGGCTTTTGGGGTTTTTTGTGGGGGTTCTTTTTCAAGTTCCTCCTCATCCCCCCTTCTTAAACCATGTATCTCAGGGAAATTAGTTAAAAATTTATTTGCTCCATGCAGCTGCATCTAGTTTCTCCCATTTGCCTGCTTTTTGGACTTTGTGCACTCATTTTTTTGGACTGTCTTGCTTTTTAAAAGGATTCCGCCTTGCTAAGAGAAGTGGAGGGTGATGGAGGTTGCAAACAGCATTTCAGTGCTGCTTGGGAAAAACACCCAAGAAGTGGATTTAGAAAACTCGTTTGCCTTGGATATGACTAGATTTTGGGGTGTTATGGGAAGTCCTCTGCATGCCCTGAAAAACTGATCTCTGCAGCTTAAAAACTGGATCTTTCATTTTTGGGGCTACATTTGTAGCCTTGCCTTCTGCAAAATAAATGGTAATGAAGAGAAAAGGATCGTCACTTAATGGCACTTCCTATTGGGAAAAAGGGGGGCAGAAAATTAATTTGAATCTGATTCTGTGGAGGATTTTGCCCTCTGTTATGATTATGTATTATTTATTGTTGTTGTGGGTTACTTCTGTTCAGTTGTGATCTCACAGGCCAAACCAGCACCAGTCTTTCCTGGAGGGAGGTGTGGGAGGGTGTGGAAAATAAAGGTTTAAAATATATATCTATCATGGCAGATTTTGGCCCTTCAGCTGATGTCCCTTGGCTGGGATGCAGGATTTGGAACTGTTGTGTGGGATGGGAGACAGCGTAACTCGACCGTGTCGCCCACTGAGGTCTGATGATCAGGCAGGGGCTAACTCTTGTTTTTTCAGCTCAAGACTGTGGCACTTTGCAGATTTTCTTCATTTGGTGTCCTACAAACCATCGCCCAGCTGCTGCCTAGGCAGCAGTGTTTTGTAAGGTAATAACTTACTTTGATTAACACCTCTGTCCCTGCTGTGGTGCACGTGGCGGTGGGGGGAGAGGCGTTAATCAAACCCACACGTTACCTCAGGAGCTCCCCAGCCACGGGTGACCTATATTCCTCCCAGCACGGGGGGCCTGCGATGGCAGGGCGAACGTGCGGGCCCCCGCGTGTTATTTAACCGAGTGAGGCTCAATACCCACTCCGGCTCCCCCGCCCTCCCGCTTTTATCTGCTCTAAAGCCTGTGTCAATAATACATTTCTGCCATTGAATATTTTATTGATGGTTTGACTTTTTTTGCTGCTCGCAATTCCCATTTCAAGGCTGCGTGATTGTTCCTAATTAAAATTTTATGCCCTGGGACAAGCCTTCTTGCTACAGTGGAGATGATGCTGTCCTTTTCTAGGCCACTACAGAGCAGTAGGAAGGAATTACCCATTGTTATGAGATTAAAACAAAGCAAATAAATTATTGTTTTTCCCTTGAAAAACAAACCCAAAGCCCAGCGTACGATGCGTACTGGAGAGGGAACAACTGGCTTGCGGGCAAGGCAGGGATCCAAGCGTACAGGGTGGCTGGAGGATGCTGTGCCTGGCTGAGCAGGGACTTGTGTCCCCATGTCCCTTAGGCATTGTGGGCAGTTTCTTCCTTCCCTGTAGTGGGAGGGAATGGGCTTCACAGCTTCTCCCTCCTCAGATGTTTCCCACTACTGGCTCCAGTGCCACCTAAAAATCACAAAGCAAAGGATATACCTGTTTTTAACTGGTGATCAGCCCCAGCTTTTTGCTGCTTTTTTTTTTTTTAATCTGCAGGCTCTGTCAGCACAAGGCACCATTCAGGAGAGTAATTCAGCCACCTCCAGCCTTCCTGGAGGTCTTTTCTTCACTGCATTACCTGATTTTTAGTTTTTTTTTAATATGGCAATAGAAAAATTGCCTTCATCTCCTCACCCATCTGCTCTGGACTGTCAGCTCCTTAGGCCAGGCATCCTCTGTAGATGGTCTGCGTGCCAGCACTGCCCCAGGCCAGTACAGTTTCTCAAGACACTTACACCACCCCCAGTTCACAGTCACAGATTTGTATGAGCTCCTCAGTGTTTGGGTTTGGATTTTTTTTTTCCCCTAAATTTCATCTAGAGTGGTAGAAGCACTTGTGCTGCCTCCCAGCCCCTGGATTTGGCAAGCAGCTTTTAAAGCACACACTTCAGCTCCAGTTACATAAGGAAAGGTGTGAATGTCTGGAGGAGAAAATGCCTGTTGGCTTTGCTCCCCAAGTGGTGTCCAGATGCTCTGCTGCTCCTGGGCGCACAGCTTCTACCAGGGTAGTTCACTGTAGATGGAGAAGAGCTGCTTGAACTGGCGTGCATGTCCATGTAGGGAGCATTGTCTGCTCTCCTATGATGATTTTGCTTCCTGTCTCAGAGTACAGAGTGAGTGCATTCTACCTTGCCCTGGAAAAAAAAAAAATATAAAAATCATAAAGCACTAGAGGATGCTGGGAAATTTTCTTGTTTATGGATGAGCAAGTTTCTCTCCCAACGGAACCTCCTGCCAGCAGAAATCTTTTTTTTTTTTTTTTTTTTTGGATGTATTATATAAGTCCCTGCTTGCATTTAACTAACTGACTTCCTCTTAAACAATTTATGTACTCCTTCTGTTCCTCATAGGCCAGCCTGCTCCTTTGGTGAGGCTCACCACGTAGGGCCTGCCAGTGGGCCACATTACAGACAGAACATGATAGGCACTTCTCGGTGTGGTGCTTGGAGGGCTAGGCCTGCTCGCTTCCCTCCATGAGTTGCTGAAACGAGAACAAAATCTTTGAGGAGAACAGAGAATCCCTTTAGCTCAGTGGGCCTGATATTCAGCATCTTCCCCTCCTGTAAGGCACAGCCCTGCCTCTCACCAAAAAGCTAACAGCATCAGTTCTGAGGGAGAGCACCCAACTACTCATGTTACCAAGCTAAGTACCACCTTACAAATCTGTTTATTAGCTACTGAGAAACATGAAATTAGGGGCATCACAGTCCTGGTGTATTTTCTCATTGCTCAGGAGTACTCGGTAGCCCTTGGGCTAGGGCAGGAGGGAAGGCATTGATGCCAGACTTCTGCTTGAGGGACAACCATGTCACAACCTTCTGCTCTCCTTTTCAAGCCACCTTCCCCAGCTACAGAGGCAAAATAAGAGATGCAAGGCGGAGGGCATGCAGCACACATCAGACACATCACTAAGAAGGCACAGCTTTCCTCTTCAGCTGGTCTGGCACCCTGGATTACAGTAATCAGCACCCAAACAGTGGTTTTGCACTATTTATTGAAGACTTCAGGTGACGGCACAGCAGGTTAGTTTTGAATCACGCCCCAAGAATGTTAAAAACAGGAATTGAGCTGTATGCTTCCCCCTCTTACTGGAGACACACAAAAAACAAGCAAAAACAAACAAGCAAACTTCACTTCAACCCCTTCCCTTTGCTTACTGGAGCTGAACAGGATGGTTCCATAGGTAGCAGGAAGTTGGAAGCATTCATACCACAGTGCTGCTCGCAGGAACTGGGACAAGTCTTGCCAGGTGACCTGAAGAGCTGCTTCTGCCAGCAGCATCTCCAGGGGTTAGTCATCAGGCAGCCCAGTCCCAAACACAGGGTTATTTCTTCAAAGAGAAACAGAGCACCTTCATTTTCAGACACAGGTTTGTTACATGCACGGTCACCTATAAAATGGGGTGGTAGGGGACTGTGGGCTTCAGTTTCAGCTCTCAGACACAATCATCCACATGTGGACTTCACACCAGGTTTTCCCCTCTCCCTATTCTCTACGTGGCTACACTGTGTCCTGCCTGCTCCGGACTGGCAGTGGGAAGATGCTGTAGGTGCAGCTACGGAGGAGAAAAGCATTCTAGGGCTGAGACAGCAGCGAACTTGCCTGCCCTCCCTGCTCCCTCCTCTGCCCCCATAAAAAAAAAAAGGCCCACTTGGCTTCTGAACAAGCATGAAAGCATCTCTGGTAAATTCAGTTGATTTTCCTGACTCTCCAGCGTCTTGGAGCACCCCAGACTCACCCGGTCTGCACAGGGTACAGGAGGGAGGTGATTTTTCTTATGGAAGAGCAGACACTCCTCTGGGACTCAGAGGGAGAAATGACAAATAAGAGCAGGCAGGAGAGATGGGGACGGGCAAAATTTCTCAGTGCGAGACTTTACCCATGCAGCGGACATTGCTCTGCCTTCCGTGCAATTAACTACTTACTGACCAGGCCAATTCCTTCAGATCAAGCCTTTACAACAGTCAGGGGCTACATGCGAGCAGCCCAAGGAAGAGGGAGAATACCCAAGTCCTTTCAGGGAACCTTGGCAGGCTGTGGTGAATCCTAGCTTGTTATTAGAAACTTGAGCTGAAAATAAAGCTGTGCTGCTCTTCACAAAAGACACTTTGCAACTACCCAGCTTCTTCACCAGCCCAGAAATCACAAGAGAGAACTTTGCAGGAGAAGCCATCTGCTTCGTCACTTCCTCCATTTTTAATGACAGCCACCCTGGGTGACTGGAAGAGTCCCTGCCTGGCTCGCCTTCCTGTTCCTCAGGGCCATGAAGTCAGAGGTCCCTGCGTGACATCACAGCACGATCGTGCAAGGCAGCTCTGAAAACGCCCAGCCAGGGCTGGGGCGCCAATACAGCCCTGGCACAAGAAGCAGAAAGCAGCAAGCAAAGGTGAAGGGTGGGATGGGAACAGCAACAAAAAAGGAAAGTGAGGCTCGTCTCTGCTTTTCGTTTAACAGATTAGAGAGTCTCTCTTTAAAAGTGACTCATCCAGGGCAATACTAGGCAGAGTTTCTTCTATTAACACACCCTTGGCAATAGCAGTTCAGTTAGTCACTGACCGGGTATCAAGACGTCACCGGCCGGGACGATGCGTCTCTTTAACTTGGTACGGAGTCCACTAGCACTTAATTGCTTTGGAGAAGAGCGGGGGAGGAAAGAGGGGGGCATGCCATCCCTCCTGAGCAACTTTACCGCCAACTATTTGCACCCACATGCCGACACGGCCCGTTCGCTTCATCTCTGTTCCCGCCGGAGACACTGAGCCCTGCTGCGAGACGCGTTCCATCTTTCCACGCTCCCCTGCGCAGTGCGGCCGATCGCGGGACGCTACCCACGGCACGCTGGGGGTCCACGGCGCTGAGCACGGGGAGCCGCTGGAGACGGGATAGCGGCGCTGGATGGGGGACGCCGACTCCTTGGCACGCCGGAGCCCCTCTCCGGGGCGGCCGGGAGGGGAGGCGGGCGTCGAGGCGTCGAGGCGCGGGTCCGTGGAGGCAGGGCGGCCGCACAGCGATGTCCGAGGAGCAGGTTAGCCGCTGTCACACGCACAGTGGAGTCGCCGAGAGCACAATGTGCGTTAGTCAGTGGCTCACCTGCTCCTGGAGGGTGACGGGGGGGCGGCGGGGCCCGCCTGCGGCACAGGACACACCGGGCAGCGCGAAGGATGGGGGCGCAGGAGGGGGGGAGCCGCGCCGTTCCCGGGCTCCGCGGCGCGCCGGGCTGCAGCTCCGCGCTCCCACCCCGGGACGGGCTCGCTCGTGCGGCCCCGGGGATGGCGGCGCCCCGCGGCTCCGGGGCGGGGGTCCCTCCCCGGCGCGGCCGCCGCTCACCTGCGCTCCCGCCGCCCCGCTCCCGCCGCCGCCAACTTCTCGCTCTGCCCCGGCCCGGCCCACGCCGCGCGCCGCGGCCCCTCGCCCCGCCCACCGCGCCGCTCCAGCCAATGGCGGCGCCGCGCGCCCGCCCGCCGGCCCCGCCCCCCAGAGGCCCCAGCCAA
>JAWMRA010000161.1:17995523-18067893 GCA_035584735.1 Pseudotriccus pelzelni | reverse complement strand
CCCCCGCCCCCCCGGCGGTGACAGCGGCGGGCGCGGCGCGTTCGCTTCTGCACGTCGCTGCTGCGGCGGGGAGGAACCATTTGTACCTGTTGAGCCGCCGCCCGCCCCCCGCTCACCCCGCCCCGCCGACCCCCGCCCTCCCCGCCCTCGCTGCCCCGCTCGGGCCGGCGGTCCCCGGCGGCGCCCCCCTGCCTCGCCGCCACCTCCCGCCGGGCGCCCCTTCCCCGCTGGCGACCCGCGCCCTCGCCGCTTGTCTCCCCCTTTCCCCTCCGTCCCCTCCCCGCCCCCGCCGCAGCCCGGCCCATGGTACGGCCCGCCGGGGCCGTGCCATCAGGGCAGTGTCGGGGCGCACGTAGGCGGCGCGGGGGGGACGGGCCGGGGAGGCCGGCGGGGGGGGTCGGGGTGTCCCCGGCCGCCCCCTCCCCGCTGCCCCTTCTCCCTTCGCTGCATCAAATGTCACCGTGTCACAATATTTTTGTGTGTATTTCCGCCCCGGTTGTTCCCCTCTGGGCTGAGCGTGTGGCGAACCCGAGCGTCCCTCGCAGCGCCGGGGGGTGGATCTGGTCCCTCGCACCAAGGGGTGTTGCACGGGGTCCATTGGCCCCGAGAGCCTGCTTCCAGCAACTTCCCCCCAAAAAAGGGACGGGCAGTTGGAGGCTTTCTGGGCACCCTCAGTGTAACACCTCTCACCTTTTCATGCGGAGGGCTCGCTCCCGCCCATCACCCTACAAGCCGCAGCCAAGTAAACGGCTGGAACGCTGAAAAATTTAGCGCACCTCAAGGAGGATTTGCCAAGCACCAGAGACAGAGCTTTATGGAGGGGTGAAGCGCTGTCCGGCAGTGGGAAAAGGCTTGTTTGGAGCACCAGAGACCTAGGCGTCGAGCCTGCAGGCTGGCTGCCGTCTGCCCGAAGTCACACACGTCCCCTCCTCGGGCATCCGGGGGAGTGGGCACTTTTGGTGGGAACTCCCGCTTCAGTCATACTGCTGATGGTCAGGAAAAAAACTTCAGGTGTGGATGTGGCCACTGACCAAAGAGCAGCCATGTGCCTCGTCCTTGGTGAATTGATAACGCGTGCTGTCCGACAAAAGGCAAGAGCTCTGCATCCCTTGTGAAAAATTCTTGGCATCAGCTGTCCCAGCTCCAATAGATGTTTTGCAGTCTGGAGTAAGATCTGGAAGCAAAACCCAGCGCGGGCTCCCTGATAGCTGGTGGCGGTTCCCTGCCGAAGGGATTTCCTTAAGTGTGTTGCTGAAGCACTTTACCAGCCATCCATGGCTCTGCTCTCCTGTTGCCGGTGGGGAGGGGGGATGGGGGACAGCCCCTCTTCTGCGTGACAGCCCGCACAATGACAGGCTGTCTCTGTTGTCATTTTGTGTGCGTGCTATGTGGGGGTTTTTGTTTTCACCCAGTAGCCGTAGGGGAAAAGTCACGTATTTTATGTCTTTCCCAGCACAGGGCTGGTGCCCGAGTTGGAGAGAAATCGTCCTTGGAGCACACCAGCCCTTCTGTCCTCCAGGGGTGAGCCGACAACAAAAGCAAGGCACAGCCATGGGAAATACTCACTTTGTTTTAAAATAGGTATTTTTATGGGGAGCAACATGGCTGGGTACCTCCCTGCTAGCACTGCTGCTTCTGCCAGCTGTTCTGCAGGGCACGGGACACACACGCCGATGGCTGCTGTGCTCTGCCAAGTCACTCATCTCTTCTTCCAGGCAGTGCCCAACATTTCAGGTTTTATTTAAAAAAGAAAAAAAAAAGTCCTTCCCCTGACTATAGGCACACAGAGAAGGAGTGGAAGTGTGTTTTGAAGCGGTGCTTGCACAGCTGGCTGCCTGCACAGCCAAGACGTGGACGTTGCTCAGACCTCCCTGAGTGCTGTGTTAAGCCATCCCGCGGGGAGCGGGGCCGGAGCGGGGAGCCAGACGAGAGAATGGCCGGCAGGAGGATGCGGGAGGCGGCAGGCGAAATATTCACCTGCAGTCCGAGAGATGGGCGCACTGGGCCCTCGCTCTGGATGTGCCAACGCCCGAGTCTTTAAAGGAACAGTGAGACCCCCCTGGGCTCAAAGGATGATCTGCCATTGCCCTGGCAAGGCCGCGGGCCTGAGGGTGGGTGCTGTTTGCCCTCAGCCCCCGCTCCCCTCCAGCCCCAAACAAGTTCGTGGCTCAGCCCTTAATCTCTGGGATGAAATGTCCTGCTGACACGGCCGGTGCTGCCCCGGGGAGAGGCCCCGCTTAGCCCAATCCTGAAGCTCTTCCCTTTGTTCCCAGCTGGCTTTCAGTCCCCGCGGCAGTGCCAGAGCCACGATGAGTGCGGTGACAGGGACCTGCATCCGGGGATGGCGGGAGAGCATTACGGGATGCCCTGGGCTCCGGCCCTTTATGCCCACCTTGGTGAGGTGCCGGTGCCGCTGTGCTGCCCCATGGGCTCGGGGAGCAAGCCTAAAAGGGGAACATTCCCTCATCCTATCCCTGGGGCTGTCAAACACCGCATCAATTAACACGCAAATAAAAAGCTGCCTCCTCGCAGCGCTGCTCTTGCCTTTTCTAACACGAAGGCGGTGCGTGTTCACCGGCTGTGCCATCACCAGCGTTTTCACCCCGACCCGTCCCGCTTCGCCCCTCTCACAGGCCCCGAGCGGGCAGGCAGCAGCAAGGCTGGCGCAAGTTTTGCTTCGCTCTGTGTTCTCTGGAAAAGGACCTCGTTTTTTCCCCGGCCCCCGTCTCATTCCTGACAATGACCCGAGTGTCTGCGAGGACACGCACGTTAGCGCTGGGTCACGTCCGCCTGCGAGCACAGCCTGGGCTGCGCTCCCCTTGCCGGCGGACAGCCGAGGACAGCCCGGCGGAGACCCGCGGCTGATGGAACAGTGCGAAACCAGCCTTTCTCCTCTACGTGCGTGCGCTCACCGAATGCCACGGGAACATTTGGGTCGGGCCCAGCCACGCGTACTTAGAGGGGAAATAAAAAAACCACCCACGGTCTGCGCTGCCTTCGGGAGTATTTAGCACTGATCCGTGTCCTCCCGCACCGCACGGGCCGGACCGGGCCGTGCGAGGATGCTCCCAGCCCCGAGAGACGGCCCCACGCGGAGCGGAGCGGAGCGGAGCAGAGCATCCCGCGGGCGCAGCCCCGCCGGCTCCCCGCACGCCTCGCAGCACGGTGGCCTGTTCGTCCCGCTTCCCCTCCAAAGCCGGGGGACACCGGGCAGGGATGCCAGGGGAGTCGCCCTTGTCAGCCCTGCTTCCATGTGGCGACGGGGAGCGGCCGGAGCGGGACCGCTACCGCCTGCGGGGATCAACCGGTGCGGCCCCGCCTCGCGGCCCCGCAGTGGTACAGCCCGGCGCGCCTCCCCTCCTCTACAATGGTTCGGCCCCGCGGCCGCTCTCCCTCCATCACCAGATGGTTCGGCCCAGCCCCCCCGCCGGCGTGCGGTGGTTTCGCCCGCTGGCGCCCCGTGACCCGCCAGTGTTTCCACAGCGCTTCCGGGGGAGAGGCGGCCGCGGGGTCCCGGGATGTGACCGAGCGCCGGGATTGCTCCTGCCGGGAATGTGAGCGCCGGGCTGCTCCTCGGTGAGTGACCGGGGGCGGGCAGGGCGGCTGCCGGGGCCTGCGCGGGCTGTGGCGGGGGCTGGGCCGCGGGAGTTGCGCGGGGCGGCCGCCCCTCCGCTCCGGAGGGGAATTTCCCCGCCGCGCTCGGGATCGCTTGTTTGGTGTCGCTCCGATAAACAGCAGCGGCAGCGCAATGTTTATTGGGTTGTTCTCGGGCGGGAGGCGCCGCCGCGGCGGGGCAGCCCCGGGCCGGGCTCTCCCCGGGTGCTCCCGGGATTCCCGCGGGAGTGTCCCGCGGGTTGTGGAGGGGCCGGGCGCGGTCGGGGGATCCTCGGCCCGGGAGCGATCCAGCTGCCTTTGCTGCGGTAGAGGTCTAAATGAATACGCTAAATACATACTAAAGATAGTAAACAAACCCCCAGATGTTTCCGGCGTGTCGTGTCTGCACCTCCCCCCTTCCTCCCTCTTCCCTTTCCACCCATTCCCGCTGTTTTCGGTGCGCCCATGGGTGCTGGAGAAGTTACCAGCTCTCTCAGCCAGCGGCTGGCGAATAGAAATGATGTTTTGCTTGCAAAATTTTTTTCTAACTGTATATTATTAGTTTATCGCAAGGTCGTGTTTAGTCCTAAAACCTTTGCCCCTGGGGACCGGTGCTTACTGAGAGGTTTCTGAGCTGTGTCATTGGTCCGCCTCACTCGGTGACAGTGGGGTGGGTGTGATTTTTGTAGTTTTAGTTGCTGGCTTTCCTGCAGGTTGTTGCCGTGTACGCATTGCTGATGTGTTGCAGAGGTGTCTGCTGTGTTATTTCCTTTCTTGTAGGTCAGTGGGTCTTGTTTGTTATGGTTATGCAGAATAAATAATAAAAGTTTGTGTGGGTTTTGTTTGGTTTTGTTTGTTTGTTTGGATTTGTTTTGTGGTGTTTTCCCACAGTCATGCCCATAAACAGCAGGGGAAGCTGTAGTTAAAGATGAGATTGGTGTGAAAGACTGATAGGAAAGGGAATTCACCGGTAAGGGTGACTTTTCCTGAGAAAAGAAGCCTGTTAAGGAGGAGGATGTGTGAAGTTGGAGAGTGTTTAATTCACAGCTGGAAGCAGAGCCAATGGCTGCAGGGAATTGTAGACTGGGAATTCCATAGATCTTGGCTGCTGCTTTGAATACAGAAATACAGAATGCCTGGCTGCTACTCTAGGTAAGATGCTGCACTTCAAATGTGCTTTTGCAAAGCCCGTGTGTTGCTTTGTTTGCATTACCAACTCCCCAAAGAGCTCCTGGGGACGCTCTGGCAGACGATTTTCCTCCTGGAATTCAGAGTGGCTAAATTTAGGGCAGGGCTAGAATGGGTGACAGATAGGCACTTCCTTGCCTACCCCAGGATTAATGTTCTGTGCCTTATCTCTTAGATTCTTAGGTTCTTCCATTGTTTAAGTTGTTGCATGGGAAGTTCTGGTAGTAGCATTTAAGAGTTAATTTTAATTTATTTTTTTTTTGTAATTTAAACAGGGATCTAAATTTAGATTTAGAGAACTTTTTAAAGCTCCCTGTGGATGCTAGATTGGTAGTGAGCACCTCTAGGCCGTAGGAGTCTCTAGTTAATGTAAATAATTTCCCTGTCAAGTTGTCTTAATTTACCTTTGGAATGTGGTGGTGGCAGATAGTATTCACATCATATCCAGGTGTTTTCCAAGTGTGTACAATAATGATTTTTATAGCTCTTGTTTTCTTTTCTTCAGATGTAGCATATGAAATTGGAAACAAACACAAGTGTTCTCTGGTGTGAGACATTGGTTTTCCAGAGATAAATGAATTATTTGGTTGAAAAACAAAACCAAGAAAAAAACACAATCAAAACCCACAAGCCCCCCAAACAAACCAACAAATAAAGCAGATGTCTCAAAGAGAACTGAAACCACACGAATTTGAATATTTAGTGGACTGACATTTAGTAGTAAGTGATCTTTGGAATATGATGTCTCAGTAATGGCCCATGAAATTAGATCAGCATTCAAAACCACGCTGTGAGAAAATCTTGTGAGAAACTTTTCTTTGCCTGTGTATAAGCCTGAATGTCACCCAAGCAGATTAAAGTAAATGCCTTGTCTGGTAGCTCCTCTGTTTCTAAAAACCCAAGAGACTACTGTGAGAAGTTATTGGAGGAGGAAATCAGTTGGTGCTAGAAGGGAAAGGCGCGCGTGGCTGGAAGAGCTGCTGGCTTCTTTAGGCAGCTCTGTCAGCTTCATGTCAGGTGGGATGGAGCTGGAGTGTCTTTTGCAGAACGTGTCTCGTCTTGGTGGTTGGAAACCTGCACTTGCCTTCTAGCTGGAACATACCCAGAGTACGTTAAATTACTGATTTGAAATTTATAATTACAATGTAATGTGTAAGGATTTTAGTTCAAAAACCTAAATGTTTACTGAAGTGCTTTCTTGATAAACACTTGTTCTGGAGGGAACACTTAATCTTCTCTGTTCTTAAAGCCAACAGAAAGCCCTGTTGGTAATACGGCTTGAAGAAAGCATTTGTAATTGCTATTTGATTGTACCATTAAAATTACTTAAGGCATCTCTGTGTAAAAATGTAATCTGTCATAATAACAAAGCAAGGCTTACATCTTATACTGCAGCAGAGTCTGTGCTGTGGAAGGGACACAGCACTCAGAGCAAACCCCAGTTGGTCCTAGTGAGATTGTGTCTTGGTGGAGGAAAGCTGGGGAAGGAAACTATGGCTGGGGGAAGCTTTGGTGGGGGTAAAGTGATTGAACACCTGCCGTGCACTCATCTCTTCTATGGTTTATTGGTTTATTAAGGTATTATGAGGTACTTCTGAATGAGAATTTGAAAACAGGGGGATGTTAAAGAGGAGGATGGTGTCTGCCTTCAGCCAACCTGGTGGTGCAACCTGTAATCCAGATACTGGATATGCTGTGCAAATGGATGATACATCCGCCCAGGGAACTGAGGTGGAGTTTGCTATAAGTGTGAGTGATATTGAGTCTGAAGACAAGGGATCTCTGGCCAGGTTACCCTGCATCTGTGTTCCTGGGTTGCATCCTAATTTCCTTTGAATAGACTTACAAAGTGGGATGCAGAAGAGAGGTCACTGCATGTGGGAGCTGTTTATAGCTGAAGGTGTGTATGCAGAGTACTGCGCACCATGGGATTTTCCAAGGGACCAAGCAGCCAGGGGTTGGGTACAGCAGTGAGGGCAGGCCCTTGGCATCCCCAAAACTAAAAGCAGCTGTAATTGCCTGAGTCCAATGGCCTTCAGGGATAACCGGTTGCTTTTTAGCAGTCTGTTTTTATATCATAGGAGAACATAGTTAAGGTTTGCCTTGGAGAAAAGACTGCAGTCTGCTCCTTAACCAAACTTCTTGCTTTGCATAATAATAAAAATACTTCCCATCTATTTTGTATTTGCCAATTCTAGCTCAGGGCTGGGTCGGGGAGGGGGATGTGTAAGAAAAATTCTGATGGGGTAAATGTTGGAGAAAACTGGGCTTTTGTACGGGTGGGTGAGCTCTGAAGTGTATCATGAATGTTTTTGTGTTTCACAGTGGTAATTTGTTTGATATGTCTTTTGTAAAAAAAAAAGGAAACAAGCTGGAAATGCTGCTTATTGTTCTTAAAACACAGAAGAAGGAGCTCTCATGTTAGGTGTACAGTCAACTTTGGTTTCCTACTTTTTTTCTTAAGAGCAGCTGCCCAGTTTGGAGAAGTAATATTTGTAATAGTGCTTGAAATCTCAAATTCACTTCATATTGCTTGGTTTCTCCTTGTCTATTTCCAAGTGCCCACAAAACAGACTTTTTTTTACTGACAGGATTTGAAGACTAGATTGTTTGCTGCGATACCAGATTTTCCTTAACTCGAAGTTTTGCCTCCGAGCAAAGTACAAGCTTGCATTTGCAACATAAATATGTCAGTTTAGATTGTCAAGTCACAAGTCCTGATTTGTTTGCCTCTGTGCTTAAAGGATATCTTTCTGTGGGGTAGCAAGGCAAAAATAACATGGATAGTTGTTTTATTCCACTACAGTGAAGAAATGCAGGCTGTTTGGAAATGCAGATAAGTGTGTGTTGGTCAGAACTGTGGCTTGTAGGAGTCGCTTTTCGAAATATAAAGATCATCTTCTCCTTGTGCTTACCTGCTTTGCTTTAAGGAAAACTAGAGAGCAGGGAAATGAGGGTCATGGTCGTAGTGAAGTGGAGGCTTATCCACAGTTTTTACTCCCGCCAGCCCTGGTTTTGTTTGGCCTTCATGGTCCTCGGTGGCTCAGGAGCGCCGTGGCTGGCTGGATGTGGCAGTGACAGGTCAGCAGGAACCCACTCTATTCCCACAACCTGCCGACACGACGGGGAAGTGGTAGAGGCAGAGGTTCTAAATACACATGTATAACACGTGCCTGCCACTGCCCTGCTGTGGGGCCGATGCTGCCAGTCCTCGCCCTTATGTGTCCTGGCTGTCACATCACCACAGATTGTGCATTGCTGCAGCTAACTGAGCTTTTGAGAGAATATTACATAACTGAGTTTCAGTTTGAACAATTCATGCATACACGCTGCTGAAACTTGAAAAATTCCTGGTGTTTCTTCCTGTTTTTTAAGTTGCATCATGGTGTGACTGGATTTTGATGAGTCTGCATGTTTTCAGCTAACATTAATTGTTTTTTAAACACTCCTATTACCAGCCACGAATTAAGCTAAAGGTTTAAACTGCTATTTAGGCAAGAATCTTACTGAAGTTAGGAGAAATCTTTAAAAGAATTTGGTTGTCTTGAAACTTGATCTTTTTTCTGGTTAGTTTTTTTTTTTCTCCTGTGCATTGAAGACTCCATTTGTAGTTCAGTTTGGTTTAGCAAAACCTACATTTTTGAGGCTCTTTTAGTGCAGAGCTGTGCCACGTGGCTCAAAAAGGGAGTGTGCAAGCAAGAGCACTTGAATAAAACATGTTTTGTTCCAAAAAATCTCTTAATATGCAAGATATTAGTGGGGAGCAGGGAGAGTAGGAGAAGAGCACCTGATTGAAACTTTGTCACACATACAGAAGAATCCATTTTTTTTCATACTGAGATATGATATCTAGCTTTACTTGTCAGTTAATTATATATTTCCATGACTTGCTTATAGAAGTTTGCCAGGGGTCTGTCTGTCTTAGTGCTTTGTAGCATTATATGTTAAAAGCTCTGATTTGATTGTCACTGTGAGTTTGGATTATGCGACATCTCGCAGTATCTGTCAGTTTTACTGCCAGCCTGTACTGATGCACAGCAATTAATGTGATTGCATTAATATGCACCAAATCAAGTTTTATACTTTCCATGGAATAATGGTTGTGAGGTCTGAGACTTCTCTATTTCATGACAGACCTGTGCAAAGGCCGTTTTTTGGGTTTTTTTAAGGACCTAAGCTACATGATCTAATTTATTTTCAATTGGGCAAGAGAGAATGTTTTGATTTGAAACACATATTGTCATCCTGTTAGGCCTAGTTCAAAGGGCCTCTGGTCCCTTTCAGTTTTGCATTTTATTTCTAGTCCACAGGATGGTTTTAGAGTTTGTGGGTTTTCTATTGCTGTTTTCAGCAGGGAATTCTGATTATGCATTTTTCTGTCATCCAAGGGCCCAAGATAAAGCTGATTCTTTCACCTAAGTCGATTTTCTCAAGCAGCTGGTTTCATCTAGTCCAGTAGGGCCGTGAAACCTCACATAACAATAGCTGCTTGCCTGTAGCCGCCTCTGAATGAAACTGGGGAAGCTAATCAACGGTGCAGGGAGGGCAGTGTCCCTCCTGCCATTCACATCTCCACAGATGTGTCGGATGCTCTTTGACAGACTGACGCCTGCCCTGCTTTGTAGCTGGTGCGCTGCCTCACTGAAGTCTGCCTTCTTGCAGGGAGCGGATTTCCGATGTCCTGCCATGGATGATGACAGCCAGGATGAACTGATAAACAAGAATGCTGCTCTAGGAAAGGGCAAAAGGCAGTGTCTTGCACTCCTCAGTGAAACAGGTAAATGTGGCTTCTCTGCGTGTGTGTGTTTCTGCTTCTAGGTTGGAGAACCTACTGATTTATCCTCAAAAGGGCGATAAAGTTGTATTTCCGACCATTTATCTCTTCTTTTTTTTTTTTCCCCCTGAGATTCTTTTTGTTTTGCTTCGCTTCATAGCTTGTGTATATCAGACTGCTGACATGCTTCCCTTGAGTTTTGCAAAAGGGGCAGCTTTGATACCACTGCAGAAATTTAGTGTCTCACTTCATACATAATGTCCTGAGCAGGAGTTCTGGTGTGCCCTTTGCTGTTCTGCCTGCCCATCTGCCTGCATCAAATATGTATTTTTTCTCTTCCTCTCTTTTCTTTTTAAGAAAGCAATGGTGGAAATAGCTGTGATTCAGAAGATGATACTGGAAGTGAAGAGGAAGATAATGACACTGAGGAAGAGGAAGGTGAGGAGGACAAGGAAGAAAGTGAAGATGAAGAATTAGAAGGTAGGTCTGTTAATGTCCATTAACAGGCATATTTTTTTGTAACTGAGGAAGAGTGAGATGAAAGCTTTTCCTCCAGAAATGAAGAATGAAATGTAAATCCACAGATGCAGCTGTGTCAGGCCTCATCACAGATGTGATGCAGCTGTGCCAGGCCATTCTACATTAATAAGCAAACAAGTAATACTCCCCAATATTCTAAGCTTTTAAAACATTTGTATGTTTGAAGACGATGCACTAACCAAAGTGGTGTAGTTGCAGTCATCAGGAGTGTTTCTTGAAAATGTCAACTTAATTCACAGGTTTTAGGGAAAGACTAACACAAGTCTTTGTATTTTGTACTAAAAATAAAAATACCTTTCATCAATGTGTGCTGTGTTTAATTTTACTCAAAACCAGGCTTCTTTAAGTGGTCTCCAAGGCACTTCAATCCCTTGACTCTCAAAATGGTGTTATACTGGGGAATCTTGAATTTGTTGTTCCGCAGATCAGTGTATTGCTGCTGCTTGCCCTCTGGAGTTGGGTACATTATAACTTTATTAGAACTGTGTTTTAACTTCATTGTTCAGTGGTAGTCTAACATAGCTTACTGTCTTGTTGTTTTGATAATCTGTTGTTTTTCTGCTGTCTGTCCTTTTAATCTCTCGGAAGACTACTCACATTATCAGGCTTTATTTTTCACCAGAGTAATCCATTGCTTGCTAGTGAAGGGATTTAGGAAGAAATAAACCAGCAAAAATTATTGCCTTAAACTGGGAAGGCTGTGCTTCGCTCTTACAGCCTCATAAAATAAGCTTACTTGGAATTTTCTGTGAAATTTTTCTGTGGAATTTTCTGTTACTTGGAATTACCCTGTCCTGCCCACCCCCTCTGCCCTCATTGCTGAAGCCCTGCAGCACATGCAAGTTGTTTTTTTATCTCTCCCGTCTTAAGACTGTGAAGATGATGATGAAGAAGAGGAAGAGGAGGAAGAAACTGAGGCCACTGTGGAGGGAATGACTGATTCTTTGAAATTAGAGCCACACTTAAACGAAGCAAGCATCTCCTCTGATGAGGATGGTGAAAACTGCCCCATTTGCCTCAACACGTTTAGGGATCAGGCTGTTGGGACTCCTGAGAACTGTTCCCATTACTTCTGCTTGGACTGCATCGTGGAGTGGTCTAAGGTGAGCTGTTTTGTCTTTGATGTCCTATGGCTTTCTGGTGTGCTGTGCTCTCTCATCTGATCATGCCATTCTGCTGTAATGAGAGAAAAAAAATGTAATATTCATATTTGCTTTAAGCTTTTTTAAACAGACTTGAGTTACTTCTCTGTTTGTCAGGAGTCATGTTTGAAGTGTGGATCTGTTTTTCTTGTACCCATCCTGATCTGCTCTGTTCTCTGGAAGCTGTAATGTCATAAGCAAGTGTATTTCTAGGCATTTACAATTCTTTTGCTTTTTTAAGTCAAGACAGCAATACTGATTTTCTCTATGCTTTATATATATATATATATTTCTCTGTATATCTGTCTTTATCTCATCTTAAATTTTGTATTGTCACCACTGGATGGGGATCTGTTTTAAACATCTAAGTATAAAAAAGATGTAAAAGAGTGTGACAATCAGCAACTTGCTCTGAATTCAGTTTTCTGTCGGAGTTCCTTGCCACCTGTGTCATTCCCACAGTCATAGTCCAATTACAACAAAACTTACTGTGTGTGTAGCAGTAACAGTGTTAATTAAATTAAAAAAAAATCACTTACTGAATATATTTGTAAGCCATTTCTAGTTGCCCATTTTTCCAAAAGAAAGAAAATGCCTTAAAACGCAAGTGCTGCTTCAAGGCAGTGTTTGGAAGAACTTTGATATAGCTTTGCAGTTGAATAATAATTAAATTGCTTCGGTATAATAAATGCTTCTCTAAAAATGTATGTTTTCTCTGATCCAACAGCAGATAAGTCAGATTTAAGTACTTAAAATGTCAACATCATAGCTGTTAAAATGACTACTACATTAATGTAATGCTTATTTCGTTAATAATTTAAGACTTCCTTTTTAGAAATTGAATAAAGAGATGTACTTATTATCTATATTGGGAATTGTGTTGTTTTTTTTTTTCCTAGAATGCAAACTCCTGTCCCGTGGATCGAATCCTCTTTAAGTACATTAGCATCCGGGCACGTTTTGGTGGTAAAATCTTAAAAAAGGTAAGCTTTCTACTGTGGCAAACAACAAAGGCAATTGCCATGAAATAGTTATTCAGGGGTTTACATTTCTAGCATATTTATCTGATACTTGGCATCTGGATGAATTATTTCTTTTCTGTTTTGAGTTTGCCTTTTAAGGAACTGTAAGAATTTTTTTTTTCCCCTTAACCATGTTTTCTGCAATATTGAGGCAGAAAGGGTGTTTCTCATGTCTCTTTTGCGTGATGGACATCTGACTGAAAACTCTTCTGCATGGGTAAACCTCTCCACATGTGGAAAGTGGCCTGTGTACTGCAAGTGCTGTACACAGGGAATAGGAATAATCTGGGTTATACATGATCTCTTCCCCATGTCTTGCTACCAGCAATGCTGTGTAGCAGTAGGGTTTATAAGGGGAGAGAGTTGCAAGGTAATTGTAGAGCTCCTAAAGGCACCATTTGGAGAGGGGCATAAGGCAGAGCTCTGAGAGGCGCTGGCTGTGTCTGCTGGTAGTTGCTCATGAAAAAATACTGAAGAGCTGTCGTTGCTCTTTACTGATATCAGAAAGATGATGGTTTTCAGGGGACTTTTAGGAGTTTGATGATACTCTGTTTTCATAAGCTGATGGTTTCTTGTATTTTGCATTTTAACAGAAGTGCGAATTTAAGTAGTATGGGGATAGCGAAGTTTGTTCTTTTGTCTTGGTTTTGGCGTATTTTTGGTTTTTTGACTACTCTTGATCTTATTCGTGAATTTTTGTTTTGCCTGCTCTTAAAATGCAGTTTCCTGTATTTGTTGGTGTGTGACAGTAGACAAGTTAAGGAGATGTTTTCAGGCAGTTGATCAGGTCTTAGGTGTGTTGAATGAACTAAATGAAGGTTCTGATATGTAACAGGTCTTTTGCTTCCTTCACTGTTAGATTTTGCTGCAGGTACTGTTAAATGCGATGATGGATTTTTAAAAGTGCCACATTCTGCATAAAATATGAATCCCTCTTTTGTCTAGATTCCTGTTGAGAACACGAAAACTCAGGGTAGCGATGGGGAGGATGACCCAACCTTCTGTGAGGTGTGTGGCAGAAGTGACCGCGAGGATCGCCTGCTGCTCTGTGATGGCTGTGATGCAGGGTAAGAAAGGCTGAAATGAATGGAGCACCCGCACAGTTGGCCAGTGTTTGGTCCACAGACAGTGTCTGGTCTGTAGGCTGCCCCTTGCTGCTCTCCTCACACTCCTCGTGCAGCCAGCTGTGCATCCATGTGCTTACAGTGCAGACATCCATCCCCTTGATGTGATGGATCTTTTTCTGGTCGTGTAGCAAGGTGTGTGTGGAGAGCCCTGTGCACATCAGTGCAGCACACCGTAGAAACAGGTGACCATACCTTCAAGTGATGAAGGTGTTTGTGCTCATCCATGCAACATCTGGGTCCATGAAGGGTAAAAAATATACATCCTTTTATGCCTTGGGGAGAGGATGTATGACTGATCCCAGCTGACTGGGCACTAGTGCTGTGCAGGAGAACTGCTTAAGATTCACAGTTTTGTGAAATGTTTTTCCTTTAGAGCCACAGCTCTTAAATTGATTCTCATACCCTTGCATGCTTCTGTCTCTGCCAACATATCTTTTTTCCCTCCTTGGTTAATAAAATAAATGTTTAAGTAGAGTCATCAAGATATTTGGACACAAGTTTGGGCCTAGAGTTTTCTGCTAAAATGTAAAGCCCTTTTGCTGTTTAATCAGTCTTCCAGCATTGTCAGTTTGCTGTCAAAAGTTACCCATTGAACAAAGAGAGATGCTTGCAATGATTATGTAGAATATTCTTTCAGAAATTTCATCTAGCAAGCTAACTAGATACCTGATAAGTCTAGTTTTGTCTTTGTATTCTGAGGTTCCTTCCATTTCCAAGGGGCTCTAGATAGCTGTTGCAATGGGTTCTTCGGTGTCCAAAGTTTTAGGGCTGAAAGTCTTCGCTTGTCAAATGGGTCATAAGGTGACTTCAGAACTCCCAGACATAATTTGAAAAGTATGTAATGAAGTTCTTGCTACAAGTACTTGTGCTGTGACTTTGGCCTGAACATAACAATATTACTTGTCAGAATACTACTTTGGGGAAATGATCTCATTCCTGGTAGCTGGCAGTTGGAGAATGAGCTCTCCTTTCCCACAGAAGGAATATACTTTGCTAGTCTAATTTTAAAGTAACGAAAGCAGCATTTTCCAATTTCATCTTCTTCAATCTCTGAAAGAGTGTAAAATCTCGTCTGCTAAAGTATATACTCTTTTGTGCAAGGAGGACATGGTATTCCATTTTGTATTGACAATTACAATATATATTTTAGTATAAAAATAATACTGGCAGTTCTGACGGTACAGCTTGTTTGCAGCATGGTTGGGAACAGGTTTGAAAGACATAATCGGAAGTTTGAGTCATGGAAGGAAGGTAGATTAATAGCTGAAGTCTTGTTGTTGCTTCTTTTCTATTGCTGTAAACTGGGATTAGGAGGTTAGAGAATTGCTTCTCTGCTTTCCTTACTTTGTGGCTAGGCACTGAGTTTCAGGACGTGAATTTTGCGAAGAGAAGGTGAAAAAGAGAGCTTCCCTCCTTTTTCTTTGCTTATTACAGAGTTAAACACTCTATTACGCCAGAAATAACAGTAGTCTTTTCTCTTACAGAAAAAGAACAAAGTTGGTCATAAAATTGCTGATTTGAAGCTGAAACTTACTTGAAAGCTGTAGTCTTCCCATGTTCCTTGCCTAGGAACATGCATTTAGTTTTCATGGGAGGCATCTGATTTACTTGGAAAATCTATTTTAATTCTTCTTAGCAGAGTAACTTGAACATGAGTTGCTTTGAAAATTCTGTGCTACTGACACATGTTGCTTTCTCTGAGTTTAAACTGCTGGATTGAAGAAATTGCAGGGCTTCTCTGTAAGTGGTTGGTGTTCAGTCTGGCTGCTCAGCCTCTTGGGTAGAGAACATTTCAAAGGCCTACCTAGGGGAGCATCATGCTCTCTTCTTTCCCCTTGAGGTTTGGTAAGGAGAGTTCCCAGTTGGATGGTGTCTGGAAGTCAGCGTGCTTAGTCTCCAGTCCTGCAAGCAGCTTTATGGAGCCAGTGACTGACCAATGTTCTGCCACCTAACCTGTGCAATGACACAGAAATCCTAATCGCCACTTGTCTTAATCATGCCACGTGTACATGTGGGATGCAGTGCCTTTGTTCAGCATAACAGGCATTGCAGTTGACCTGTGCCTTGTCATGCAAAATAAAATGTTCATAAGTGCCAGTAACGTGAATGCTGTGTTGGTTCACAGGAAAATGATGTTTCCTGACTGCCTGTCTCCCCAGCACCTCAGTGCTTCTCTTGCCACCATCAGTTTTGGCTCTGCACATTTCTTGCAGCTTGGGTTCACATGGCCACACAGAGAGAAAAATGCTCACTTTTCTAAGCTTTTTTGAGCCTAAAGTGATGAAAATACCATTTAGAATTGGAGGCCCTTATATAACCAGCAGGTAGCATCTTTCCTCTGGAGACTGGTGGAAGCGGATGCAGACTTAAGAAAATGAGTCTGCCTTGCATAGCAGGTGGATGCTCTCTCCTCTTGTTAAGGACCACACTGTTTGATTTTTTTTATTTTTTCTTTTATTTTCCCCCCCCAAGGTATCACATGGAATGCCTTAATCCTCCCCTGAATGAAGTCCCTGTAGATGAATGGTTCTGTCCAGCCTGTGCCCCCATGGGTGCCAGTGCAGCTGCAGGTAAGGGTTTTGTAGTATCCACTCAAAGTAAATGTTTTTCTCCTGAGTTAGAAAACGGGAAGCATTTGCTGTTCTGAAGAGGTGTTTAATGTCCTGGTTTTATCTGTTTTAAACAACTGTTTTGATAAGTGTTCTCTCTTGAACCATAAGAGCTGACTTGAACTCTTGACTGATGAGAGGATCCTGTTTATGAAGATTTTCATCTGCATTTACAATCTGTGGAGGTGCTTCTTGTAAGCATTCTTTAACCTTTCCGAGGCAAGACCCAGCACCTTAATGCAACTGCTTTGTATTACATTGGAAAGAGTTCGTCAGTATACTGACCTCAGTTTGCCAAGGTAGCAGCAACTTCTGTTACCTGGAAAAGTATCTTACTGTGTAACAGACTGTAACTGTCTGTGCTTATTTCATTTTGAGAGGCTGATGTCTTCGTTTGGAGGTTTAAGAAAGAGAATAAGAGACTACTGAATTTTTTTTTTTTTTGTCTGAAATTCTTTAAATGCTTTCACATCTAGAAAAACAAGTGACCTCAGCATCTTTTCTTTCAAGATACAGATCACGTCAGTGAAGAAGAGGTGGCTGCTCTTGTGGCAGATGTTGTTCCCACCACCAGTCGGCTACGCCCTCACGTCCGGACCCGAGCCATAGCCAGGACTCGGCAGAGCGAGCGCGTCCGGGCAACAGTGAACCGGAACCGGATAACTACAGCACAGCGGATTCAGGTAATCAGGGGTACTTGCTAGGGAGCATCTGGAAGAACCTGGTGGAAGAGCTGAGGGAAATCCCCACCGAAGTAGCTCAGCTGTCTGTGTTGGCTGTCCGTAGCACAATGGGTAGTAGTTATGGAGTTCTTTTGCACGTGTTCTCTATCTCAGTTTAAATGGAGTGCAGCATGTGGCCAAGACTCTCTATTTTAAATGCTGCAGTAGCTTCCTCTCTTAATCTGCGCTTTTTATCACCTCTGGTGTGAGCAAAATTGTATTTTTTTCCCCAGTGGCTATTAATACACAGTTTGTGCATCACATCTGTTTCTTTAGCATGTTTGTTTGACAGCTGTGTATTTTTTTTATTTGTCCTTCTACTTCTTTTCCCATAGCAGTAGAACTTGTTGACCACCCTCAGCCCAAATGAAGAAAAAAAGTATTTTCAAAGTTTCTGTGAGCTGAAATTCAGCCTCTTTTTGAAGAAAAAAACACAGATGCTAGTATTCTCAGTAATGTGGCAATGTGACTTCAGCCACCTTACCGGAGAATCTATGCAAGGAAGTATCCCAGATACCTAAGATCCCTCCTTACAGTATTAAGTACAGGTTGAAATAACTCCTGGATTTAAGGACTTCCCAGAGTGCTCTAGCTGTCATTAAATTCATTATGTCCTCTATAACGGAGGTGATCTTATTTGACCATCAAACCCCACTGTCTCAAAACCCCGGCCTTTTAATTTTAGCTTTAGAAGAATTAATAAAGTAGAAAACATTGAGGAATCATGTGATGCATTATTACTAAGTGATTGTATCTGAGTAGTCAGGGCTATATTTTGAAAAAATATAATGGGAGAAGAGTGTTGTTTGAAGTGAAAGACTATGGAAGGGAACTGCTGGTACTTTTCTTTCTTTCCCTACCTGTTTTAGAAATAGTATGCAGCTTTTTCCTGCAGGTGAGACAGGTGGTGCCCAGGGACTTTACCATTGCACAGTAGTGTCAGCCTGGGAATCCAGGCTGTTTCTAGCTCTGCTTCTCAATGTGCAGGGATGATTACAAACTAGAAAGGCACTGTTACTTGTTGCCTTTGTCTCTGAATAAAAGTGCATCTTATTTTGGCTTGTACCTTGAGTTGGCTGAAGCTTAATTCCAATGTCCTAAAAGCACAGTGAGAAGCTGAAGCATGAATCCTCGAGTGTAGAGAGGAAGAGGAATCTGAAACTTGTTGGAGAAGCCCTTGTTAATGACAATGAAGTGATGTTTTGGCAGGGTGACTCTCAGTGAGTTCCCTAATGTGTATGCTTGAAATGCTGCCTCTGGACACATTTCACAGGTCACTCTGACCTAAAGAATGAGGTGTTTAATACAGAGGATCTGTGCTTTGTTGGCTTTTCAGTCTTTGCTCATCGCAATCTGTGTGATGAGGCAGAGGTCGGTTAAGTGAATCTGAGAAAGTTCTTAGGTGAACTCTTTCACTGAGGAAATGTCAGTCTCAGGGATTATTCTCGTTTAAAGAGTTAGACTAGCCATGACTTGTAATTCTGAAAGAGGCCAAAGAGCAAGGTCATTAATATGTCAGTCGATAGATGAGAAAAGTGACATAATTGCTTAACTGTCAGCTTGATGATACTGGGGGGGCATTTCCTTATTCAAATCTCACATCCATATTTCATCAAATGCTTTTATAAGTAACTTGTTGCTGACCTTTGGATGCCTGTATTACGTACCTTCTAAACCCCCACGCAGCATGTGCCAAGGTACCTCATGTCATCTCTTCTGGATGAAACAATTGAGGCAGTTGTAGCAGGCCTAAACACAGCCGTCTACCAGCGTCCTCTTACGCCACGGGCTCCTGCTAGGCAGAAAAGAAAAACAGGTAAGGACCCCAGGCACCTTAGGAAAGCCTGAATCATACAAAATACTGTACATCTGCTGTATGCTGTGCAGCTAGGGGAGTATCCCACATGCATTTTTTTCTTTTCCTATACCACCTCTGCCCAGAAGTGTCTTGTCCTAGTTACAGGGGCCAGGAGCAGTTTATGGCTATGTAGGTATAACCAAAACTGTGTATTCTACACCCTCTGTGTCATTTCTGATGGACTGTTAATAATGAATCACTTGCAGCAGCTGCCGAGGGCACACCTGGCACCTCAGGCTACAAGCTGGGTGTTAAAGAACCCTTCGAGGAGTGTTTCTTGGTGTTCACACCAATGTCTCAGCTATGATAACTCCCCTCTGGGGAGGCATTAGCAGTTTCACACACAGCCTGAGGGGTCATCTCTGCTAATGGGCCACAATAGACTGGCATAATAGGCAGCTGCAACCACCTAGACCAAAAGATTCCAAAACTGTCCCATGACTCACAGAGTTAAATCACCTATTGTGGAACTCCCTGCCCTGGGGGAGGTACTGGACATTCCCACCTAAATTGATCATATATAATCTTGGGGTTCTGGGACTTGTGGTACCACTCGTTGGATCCAGAGAAGGACCAGAACTTCATCAGGACTGTAACTGCCACTCTTGACAAGATTGCAGTCATTACTTCAACAGAACTGTGATCATTATTCAGACCAACAGATTTTCTTTTATTTTGCACCCGGGGGAAGCACATGGTGCTCAGCACAAGGGCTAATGAACACTGTTCTGTTCTTGTCCCAAGGTGCTGGGTTATACATAAAACCAGTTCTTCTCTGTGTCATTATATTTATTGTAATCTTTTTAGTAAATTGTGACTCTGGCTTGTAACCTCTCTTGAGCTGGGTTCATTTCTCCAGGCAGTTTACTTTTAAACCAGCATGTATCTTGAAGGCTGTTTTTAAATAAATCCTAATTGATGTATATTGTGTCACTTTTTCTGCTCTGCTGTTGGTGGCACACTGTATTCTTTTTGAGCTGCTTCCTGTGTCATGGGGGTACAAAGAGGGGAGCACAGGGTAAAATGCAGTGCTGGCACTTAGCCAGATCCTTGGTTTTTGTCCCATCAGGAAGGCGGAAGAAAGTAGGAGGCAAAAAAAGAACTCAGACAAAATCTGCTGGAAAGAAGAGTTCAGGGACACAGCTGAAGAGACGCAAGCGTCTGACAAAGAAGAGAAGGGGGAAAAAGACAAGAGTAAGATCACGTGTGAGTTTCTGCGAGTCAGTGTCTGCCATTTTTGAGCCCTCCCTAAAAGCACTGTAACATGGGATTCAGTTGGAAGAAATGCTGTCTTACAGTTGTAACAGGCACCTTTCTGTCTGGTGAGAGTACGTTCAGGATGTGTCTTGTGTACTCCAGAAAGGTGCTGTACATGGAAATTAATTGCAACTTCCAGGCAGACCTGCTGGGTTTGCTGACAGATCCTGTTACCTGAACTGTTGGGATCAGACTGTAAAGCATATCCTGCAGGCTTTGTGTTTTGCCTTGTCATTCAGCTGTGGTGTTTGCTTGGTACTGATGCAAGCTCAGTTAAAATTACCACCACCTATTCTTTTTAATAGGCTATGGATGTTTGTGTCTGTGTTGCTGCAAACCTAGTTAATTAGCCATAAGGGCTCTGAAGATTCCTTTCAGTTCTGGGCAATGTTCTCATGCAAATTATACTGAGTACTCTGCACTAGCTTGACTTTTGTCATCAGCTACCTTAACTAGAGTTTACCTAGTTACAGACAGACAGACAGAACTGTCCTCCTTTGATAAGGAACCAGCAGTTTTGAGCTGACGTTGTTAAAGATTTTAGAAGCTTAATGTATCTTGTCACTAAAATCTGATACATGCAGATCTGTTTGAACCAACATCTAGGCCACAGTTAGAAGTTTAATAAATGCTTTAAAACAAATATAGACAATAAATGCACACCACTTCTCCATCAGTAACCTGATGACTCAGCCTTTGAAGAATTTGAGTCTTTACATGCAAGGTGTGTACCTGCCCTAACATACAAATAACCCAGTCTTTTTATGTGTGCAGGTGAAAAATGAGGTTACTACTCGCTCCCGTATTGCAAGAACTCTTGGTCTTAGTAAACCTGTGCGTGGGGCCTCACTTCCTTCCATGTACAAACCCACAGAGCCCTCACTTGGTCTGATGAGAGCAGATATTGGAGCAGCTGCTCTGTCTGTGTTTGGGGATCCATATGAGTTGGATCCTTATGAAAGGTAAGAGATCTCTGGATTATGATTAGGGACCTGATAATTTCACAAGTGTTGGGTTGTCTGTACATGTGACTTCACTCAGAGTGTAGATCTCGCATCTGAAGGCAGCTTTGGATACACAACTTATCATAACACCCTGGCTTGTTCTTTCTTTCCTTCTGGGCAGAGTTGCTGAGCTTTTAAAGAATCAGCCTGCTCTAAAGAGTTCTGCTGAAATAATCAGCCTCGTGGAAACCTCTAATAAGATCTTTGGGGTTATCGAAAGGCTGGAATCTGAAAGAGTCTGATCCTGATCCATCCCTTTTGATTTATTTATTATAAGTGAAGATAGCTAGCATATTTGATACACAATAAAAACTGACTTAATATAGGATTAAATAGACCTGTGATATCTTCCATGCTTCTCCTTCATCTTCACTTTTCTAGAAAACTTTAAAATGAGGAGAAATCTTACTATGCCATAGTTCGTGTCACTCTTAAGTTTTGAATTTTGGGGAGGGGACACTGAAATTATTGTTGATGAAATTTAATGTTCCACTGAATAAGTCTTTTTGAACCTTTCATAAAAGGAAATTGTCCATTTAATATTTTAGAAATAAAAATCTACATTTGAGTCTCTGCTGGCTGAATTACACTATTCTATTTATTTAGCCACAGAAAATAAGTTCATTGCACAGACATTTTTTCAGTGTACCATAATACAACAAACAATGCTCTCTAACTCTTATCTGTCCTAGTAGTATTATCTACTTCATCTGTTTGATGTGAAAAACGTTTCAGACAATTTCAGGGGTCACGTGTGTGTGTCTGTTTTACCACAGTAATGAAGAGGTTCCAGCAAATCCAGATTCACCAGTGAGTGCCAAAAGGAGAGTTCTCTCCCAGTCGGCACTGAGGTCTCACCGTCCTGTAGCTAGACCCATTTCTGTGGGACTTCCCAGGTAAAAATCCATTGTTACTCAGTTTTATTTTTCTTAGTTGTCTGATGACCCTAACGAAAGAGTAAACTGGATGATCATCCTGGTTTAACCCTTTTCTTGCCCTGAATATCCTTCAAAAAGAGTGTGCGTGTGTACATGCATGCCTGCGCAAGTGTAGATAAATAGCTACATCAATTTGTGCAAAAATTCTTTTTTTTATGTTGAAGGACACACACTCGTTCATACTACCTCTAACATTTACACTGAAATTTAAAATTGGTATTTCCACCCTAATCTGACTCTTTTTGCTTTCTGGTTCGCGTTTAGTAACTCCATTACTATGTTTTAAATCCCAGTCTCGTTAACCTTTAAAAAACTGCTTGCATCTCTGAGAGGGCCAAGGAATTAAATTGCACACCCAAAGAAGATGAGGGCTGTACCCACCTCACCCAGTTCCTTTGCCATTTTTTGGAGCTCAGAAAATTGAGAAGAAACCTCTTTGTTTGATCCTGCAGTTTAACAGTAGCATTGCTGCCTGACAGATGTCTGTGTGTTGCACACCTGCAGAGTCCAGGGAGCCCTGGGTGCCCCCACTGGCAGCCACAGGGAATTCTCAGAACTGAGGGATAAGACAAAGGGAGCCAGAAGCATGACAAGAAGAAAACAAATGGGGAAAATCACTGAGGCAGGTACCAACTGCAAAGCTTAGAGAACTAAAAAGAAATGAAGGGAGCTCAGCTTAAGTGATTAAAGGTGTGAGAGGTTTATCTGGCTGTCCTCTAGTGCATCTGACTTACAGTGAAGTTTGGTTTCTCAGGATTAAGGCAGTGTGTTTTTATGACAATTACTTCTCTACGTTTCCCATCTCAGTTCTGAAGGAGGCCTTTCAGGAAGCTTTCCGTGTCCTATGAGTTATTTGAGTAGCATATAGAAGGTATAGTAGTAGTATGAAGAAAGTAGAACTGTTTGGCTGACATTCCGCTTTTCTAAAGGCTTGATTTGCCAGGACTACACTGAATTTCCTGGTCTGGCCTTAGCAGCCAATTCTTGTAGCATTCCGTTTTGTCTTTCTGTTGTGTGTTGTTACAGGTGTTTTGGTGTACGTTATGTTAATAAAGCTTGCATTGTTGTCATACAGAAATGAAATATAGCTCCCTCAAAGAGCTGGGTCTATTGGCCCCTTTGGAAGTTTGTTTTTTAGAAACTCAAACAAAACAAACCTCCAAGTCCCATCAACACAAAAGCAAAGAGAGAAAAGGAAAAAAGCCAAATACCAACACCAGAAACACCCAAACCTTTTCAGTCCATGTTTCAAGAACCAAGAACTTAGACCATCTTCATAAGATTGAGTAAAGCATTGAGGGAAGTATTTGTGTTTTCACGTGTTTGGCACCACTGCTGTAGTTTTTCAGTGTAATTTCTTCTATGCCATGCTCTCAGGTACCCTACTTGTGGCACCTTGTGTAGCTTTACTGGTGCTGAACACTGGTTCAAGCTGTGTAATTTTTTTTAGATAGGAATGTAGACCTGAGGAATAGATTTGTGTCTGTGATTTTTGTGGGGGCGAGAGAGGCAGCTAGGATGGAAATACCTCTGAAGTGATGAACGATGGTTTGTCGTTTCCTGTGCATACTAAACGCACAGGAAAGTTAATATTAATGCACAACACAGTGAGCACCACATTTAAGATTTAAAGCATTTGTTAGCAAAAGGTCTCAGGTGCGATTACAGGCTTTCCTATCTTGTAGTGTTCTTGTGTGAAGTCAGTAAAAGCTTCACCTTCTGTTTGTCAGAGAGAGAGATGGGGACTGAATGACTCTAGTGAAGCCAAAACTACAAATGAACTTCCCTGGCTGACCTCTGTTTATGCCCTTGACTTTGGTTTCTTTTTAATGTAATGTGTGTGTATAGAACAAGTGCTGTAAGAGTAAAGGAAATATAACCCCTCTGAAACATGCAGAAGCAGTGTACCTGCCTTGAGTCCTGATCAAGAAGCAGAAGCTGCTCCTGTGCCTGATCTGTTGGGAAGTATCCTGTCTGGACAGAGCTTTCTCATGATGAGTAGTTCAGATGTGGTCATCAACAGAGATGGTTCACTGACAGCAAAGAAGGCAGGTAAGGACTTGGCACTGCACAGTGCAGTTAGCCTCTTTGTTTCATCCACATCTGCCCTGATCCTAGAGGCTGCAATAGCTTCAAACACAGGGAGACACTTACTGAGCATTTGAATACATAGGATAGATTCAGTGGCTGCCAACAGTAATCTGTCTTATAAGGCAGATGCTCTGAAATATTGTTACTTGTCTCTGTTTTAGTTGCAGAGCTATTACTGGAGGATTTTGGTTTTAATACATAGTTTTCAAAAGAACCGAAAGATCTGGTTCCATTCTTTATTGTAAAAATGTAGGACTGGATAGACTAGAATTATCTTAGTACCCAGTTCTTCTGGCATGTGTCATGCATTGTGGCCATGCCTGTGATCTGCACGTCAATTTGGAAAGCAACACAGAGGACCTTGGCAAGAAGTTTCTTTGCAAAAGTAGAACTCTAAATGTGTGCTAGCATCTCCAGCTGTGTATTCCCTTGGCATGGTATTATTTTAAAATAATCTCTTCAAATTGAAACTTAGAGCTTTGTTTTTAAACTAAGTACCCCCATGCATTCTCTGTTATAGTCAGTTTTTGTCAATCACCAGCTGCAAGATAATAAGCACTAATCTGGTGATAGCTACAGAACAGAATAATTTATTTCATAAACAGTAGTGTTTACCTCAAAGATGTGGTTGTCTGGCACTAAACCATGAGTATCTGACCAAAAGAACTATTGGACTGCCTTATTACTGTGTGGTATGTCAGCAAACCAAAGTAGAACTTAAATAATGAGCTTAGTGTTTCTTTTAATGTTGGCAGAAAATGTCCAGACATGTACTGAAAAGCTTGTCTGTTTGTGTGCTATAGTTCCACTTCACAGAAAATCAGCAAGTGACTCAAGAGTGGATGAAGGTTCAGGGCATAACACCCAACCAAGTACAGTGCACTCAGGGACCACAGCAAGTAGCTGCATTGCTGGACCTTCCATTTCCTCGGGGCTGAGTACTCCCAACAGACTCTTCTCCTCAAGCTTGGTTTCATCACCTTCACCCTCACTGAGCAGGACTGCGTCTGCAGCAAACCCTGCACAGACTGCATCGGAAAAGGCAACTGTAAAATCAGAATATTCAATGACACCCAGGTCTGTTCAGACTCAGAATATAGCTACTTTGAGCAGGCATGGCTCCAAGTTAGGTGAAGTGCCCAGATTTAATGGAAAATCTAAGAACTTTTTACCCACTGACTCATCTTCAAAGCCCCTGAGCTGTAACTTGAATTCTGGCTCAAAAGCTGTAGTTGTGAGGCAGCCATTAAAACCACCTTCCAAGAGAATTGACATCTTTGAGCTTCCCAGGATACCAAAGATTAAAAAAGAAACCAGCAGCAAGCAGGTGGAGCCAGAACCCACAGGAAGCCAAAGCTGTGACATCCCCAGCTCCTGTATAACCCAGCTGACTGGCAAAGAGAGCACTAATCAGCCGGGAAAGGGTAGCAAGGTGGAAAGTCAGAAGTCGAATTCCAAGGAACCTCAGCAGCAGACGCGTACAAGCGGGGTGTCTTTTTCTGCCAGTACTGGCATGTATAGCGGTTCATCACTGGGCACTTCCAGGGGCAAAGGCCCAGGCTCTTTTGAGAGTTTTAAAATCAATATTCCCGGAAATGCAGGACATCCAAGCAGGCTGTCTAACCCAGGATTTTGTAACACCTTCCGCCCTGTGGATGAAGTGCAACAGAAAGAGAGTCCTTCACCTCTTTTCTCAGTTAAGAAAAAGCAGGTCAAAAGTGAAATATATGATCCCTTTGAGCCAACAGGATCAGACTCAAGTTCAGCAAACAGCAGTCCTGAAAGGCTTGGCTCAGGGATTCCACTAACTAATATTACCAGGACTATTTCCATTGATAATCCAAAAGTTCAAACATTTCAAACTGTCCGTCGTTTCACCCCTTACAGGGTAGAAAATATATTTGGATCTGAGGCTGACTCTGATGCACCATCTGGTAACACAGAGTCTCGTGATGATGTGACGGTAGAAAGCAGGATTGTAGAACAGATCTCTGATCCAGAGGAACGGGGCAGTATGGATGAGGAAGATTTTCTAAGCAGTCCTTGCACTTCATCTGCTGTTAAGCAAATTTCTAATACAGAGTGTGTAAAGGAGGAAAGCAGGGAAGGACCTAATGTGTTCTTTAATGCTGAAGAATTGATTAGACCTAATATTAATGTGAAATTAGAACCAGATAGTCCCTCAAAGAGTGATGGGCAGCAGAAAGCCCAAAAGGTAGAACAGACAGAGAGGCGATCACGTTCCAGGTCCTGTTCAAACTCCAGCTCCCGAAGCAAGAAAAAGATGAAAAGGAAAAAAACACTTGTCAAAGAGCGTAAGAAATCACGTTCAGGGTCTAGGGATAGAGCACACTCAAGGGACCGAAGTTCCAGATCTACCTCTTGGTCAGGTGGAGAAGAGCACGGCAAAACACACACACTGAAATCCAAGAGCAGGAAGTCTTCTACTGACCGTTCTAGCAGCCGGGAACGATCTAAAAAAAAGAAAATTAAGGATAAAACGAAGGATAAAAAGGCAAAAACGTCTTGGTCTAGGCAGAGAAGGAAATCTAGGTCACGTTCAGGTAGTCCTGGAAGTACTTCTGAGTTTTATGAAAATAGAAAAAAGAAAAGACGGTCTCGATCAAGATCAAGGCGGAGAGACCGTTCTCGATCGAACAGCACTGAGAGGACTAAAAGGCGAAAGCATAGGAGAGACAAAAGCTATGAGAGGTATGATAAAGACAGTAGCTTGAGGTCAAGGGACAGAAAGAGATCAAGATCCAGATCTCGGGAGAGGAGAAAGAGGAGGTCTCGGTCTCGCTCTGCATCTCGATCTCGGGAGCACAAAAGCAGCAAATCAAAGGAAAAAAGACCACGATCGCGATCACGTTCCAAAGAGAGAAAACACAGATCAAAAGAGACCTTGCTTCCTCCTCCACCAGAAAAGGATCAAAAGCCTCCAGTTGAAAATTTGACCAGGTGTCTGGAGCAACTCCATTATCTCAAACAAGAGCCAGAGGAGGAGTTAGTGCTGGAAGAGCTTTCCATAACCATTGAACCAAATGTCCAACTTGCGGAAATACAGGCTGAGACTCCAGTTCAGCTGAGAGAGGTCCAAGAAACTATAAAGGTGGAGCCCATCTGTCAGGAAGTGACCAGTGAAACTGCATTCCCTGAGCCAGAGCTCACAAACATTTGTGTTCCAGTTGGCAACGTGGATTCTTTTGCTGAAACGGAATTATTGAGTAGTACTGATCAAGCAGTGCTCGGTAGCTGTAGCAATACAAACCTAGAGATTACAGTTAAAATTGAAAATACTGCATTATGTCCATCTCTGATGGAACAACCCCCAAAGAAGGAAGTTATCATGCATGTTCCAACTGAGGCTGCACCAATTCAAAGCTCTTCCAAAAGCAAAATTACAGATTGCGTGAGGGAGGTTAAAGAGGAATGCCTTGTGTCAGATGAGAAAGCAAGTAATTTTACTAAGCCTGAACTGGAAGTGGTACCTCAGGGTCCTGCCTTGAAATCTAAAGCACCAGTGAAAAGAGTTACCTGGAATCTTCAAGAGGAAGAAAGCGGCACACTGTCTGCTGGAAAAGCTCCAAGTAAGTCTCTTTTGGAAAACAAACAGCAGTTGAAGCAGACTGTGTAAGGCCTAGGGTTGTAGTGTAACAGCTCTGTCATCTGAGTTGGGATGATCCTGTGGTTTGCAATCCCGAGAGCTGGAGTTTTGTGCTTGTTGAAGTCACGAGGTGAGTTTTGTTAATGAATTGGAGAGGACATGCTGTCAGCACAGCTGAGCCAGCCAGAGGCAGCTTGTTCGGCCATGAAGCATGTATTGCAGCCTGGGCTCTGAACTGGCAGCCCGTGTCCCACCTCTTCTGCAGTTAACTAGAATGGTTGCTTTGCCTTCAGAAGTTATAAACGTTTCTCAGAATGAAGGAGCGTGACAGATCTCTGTAGCTCACTCCTGTGAGTGCTGCTGAACCAAAGCTGCTAGAAACAGTTTGGTTTGGGACCCTGTGCTGTTTGTGTTGACAGAGTTGCTGGTGTGGTTCCCTGGGGGAATGAGAAGTTCTCTATTATCAGAAGCTTTAAAATATGGATGACTGCTAAACAAAATACTTTCATAGAGAGCTTTTTTGTTAGATCCTTTTTATTTAAACAATATAATTGGTTTTGAAATCTTTGACACATTGTTTTTATTTTGTTCTTAAATATTTTCTTTTTCTTCTCTTGGGGAACCTAGGGATGCCATTTTACAAACTTCAGCGAGCAAAAGAAGGGGCCTGGAAAGCAGAGGACTTGAACCAAACGTTAAATCAGGTGCAGTTAAATGAGCCTCCTCCAACCAATTATATGATTCCTGAGCCTATGTTTCCTGATCTAGATTCCTCTCAGGTTGGTTCCTGTTCCAGCACCTAAGTGTCATGGAAGGCATCTCATCTCATCTGTGCCTTCGTTGTGCAACACCCTCCTCTCATGGCAGAGTTTTCCTTTCTCTGCGTGTGGTACATTTCATACAGCCCATACACTTCAGCAGTCCTCTATAATCACTTAATCTCTCAGGTGGTCCTTACAGCTGAAGAAATGTATTTTATTTTAATTCTGCTCTATACATGCAGCTTCTGCATGTAACTTTCAGCAGTAACTTGCAGAACGATAGTGCTGTTTGAGCAGCTGTGAGTTCCTCCCTGACTGCGATCAGGCTATAAATATTGGCTTGGTGGCCTGAGTGTGAGCCATCAGTTTGTGCTCTCCACCAGTTAAAAGGTGAAGAGATGCTGGTGGTAGCTCCTGGTGTTCTGAAAATCCTGATCTGATGTTCTGTCTTGTAGGCACAAGCATTTACAGGGTGGTATCTGTTTCACAGGTGTACTGTCAAAATATCCCTTTGACGCCACCTCTGCCCTCCAGCCTTCCCCCCTACGCCCCGGTCAGCCAGCCCACAGTCCAGTTTATCATGCAGGGAAGTCTTCCAGCGCTTGGCTGCATGGCAGGACAGAGCCTCACTCCGGAACCGGGCAGCTTGGCTACTGCATCCGAGCCGGCAGTCCAAGCTGCTTCTGTTGGAAATGCTGAAGAAAAGATCAAAGCACCCAAACCTCCAGTGGATAAAACGAAAAACGAGGAAGTGAGTGAAGGCTACCAAGTAGCAAATGCATATCATTAATGGGCTGTTTATTTGAACTTTTTAATTTGGGAGATTTTAAAGCTTTCTGTACTGTGTTTTCCTGACCCTGTTGTCACTGGTGGTTTTGGTGCCTGACGCTGCTAACCCAGGAGCAGCAGGCACTCCTTTCCTTGAATTCTTTTGGGATTTATTCCGTTTGAGGATTCTACTTTCTACTTTCTGCTTCATCACAAGAAGATAGAGGGATTAAAGTGTCCAAAATACATTCTTAAAGTTCTGAAACCTTCTTGTGTGAGTGTTTGGAAGGGCCTTTCCAGAAACCAGAATGTCCAAATGTCTCTAAACACCTGGTTTGTCCTTTCCCCTCCAGCTTTGAAATCAGTGTCAATCCTTATAACAATCTTATAGAGAGGTAGGACTGTATCTTCTTGTTTATCAGCACTGAAAATGCAGAGATAGTAAAATGCTTTGGAGATTTTGCTGTGCTAGTCCCTTGCTGCTGAGTTTTGGTTTGCTGTATGGACAGTCTGCTCTAAGCATAGTGGATGCTAACATGAGAACAAAAACTTCTTAGCCCATTATTTTGCTTTCTGCCACAAAACCAAACAGTAAGATGCTTTTCCCACTAAGCCTCCATTTATGAGCAGCAGTTTTTATGAATTTTTTTTAATGGCATTTATAATCAATTATTTATAGGCAACTCTGCAATTTTCAGATTGCCTTTAGAGCTATCTGAAGCTTTATATTCGTGGTTATGATTTGCTGCTTTTATAATCTGATGTCTTTTCATGGATGTATGTTTACTTCAAACCTGTTGCAAGGGAAGGAGGAGATCAAAATTAATAAACAGACATCGTGGTCACCTGCTTGAAACACATTCGTTAAGACACAGAATAAATGTTACATAAAACAAGGGTTCCTCATAGTGCAAACTGGTAATTTGTTTCAAGACTGCAATTGACAGGAAAGGAAATCACTTTGAGGTGATTACTTGGGTTGTTGAAATTGTGAAATGAGAATTTTCATTGTTAGAGCATTTCTGAGCAAAATGCAGTCACAAGGCATTGCCAAGACAGCACAAAGTAACGAACTTCTCTTTGCTCTGCAGTACATGAAGAAGCTTCACATGCAGGAAAGGGCTGTGGAAGAAGTGAAACTTGCCATTAAACCGTTTTACCAGAAGAGGGAGATTACCAAGGAGGAATACAAGAGCATCCTTCGAAAAGCAGTGCAAAAGGTAAGGACCCAGTGAAGGGGAGTCCAGAGGAGGAGCTGGGCAGGTCATGAAGTAAGTGGCAGTACTTTGGATTGCACGTGCCAGTTTTGGCAGTTACATGCCGTAACTGAGTAGTGGATTTTTGGACCCTGACTTGTACTCTGCTGTGCTGTGGGGAAGCAGCAGTTGCTTTAAGCAAAACTGATTGGTGCCATTGATGAGAGCTGTCAGTCTATTCCTTTAAGATCATGTTTTCAGCAGACAAGAACTCTGCTAAGCTTCAGCTGCCTGAGATGAAATATTACGTGGTACGTGCCTTGGGTGAGAATGGTTGAATCTCTCTCACTAGGAACTTCAGCCAGAATTGTCAGCTCTTTCTGATAAAGTGAGAAAATACTTTGTGCATTAGTTCCTTGAACGTCTGTGGTGTCCCTGAACCTTAAAAAAGGGCCTGGCAGTTTTACTGATACTGACTTCTGTCTCAAATCTTAGTGCTGGTCAGATCATGGCTAAAAAAGACCTGATCAGCAGGTAAATGTTGTCTTGTAAGGGGAAGTAATGCTCTTGTGATCAAGGCAATTAATTGATACCTCAGCAGACTGTATTCTGTCCTTGTTCTGCATTCTTGCCATCACTGGGAAATTCCATCATAAATCAAAATTCCTGAGATAATGGCTGCAATTTCATATCTTCTGTGTGACCCATTTAAGGCTCATGTTGTTTGTAGGAGAGCTGAGCAACACCCATCGCTGCTGAAGTCACTGTGAACTTCTCTCTGAACATGGATAAAATTCTTTGTAGGGTTTGTTCTTTCTCTTGTATCTCAAGATGGGCCCTCAAAACTGCCAAATTCTTTTAGTCTGAGCATTGCTTCCTCAAAATCATCAGAAATATGGGATACCTGCTATGAGACTCGAGGGCCTGTGCAGGATTTGCTTCCCTTGGACAGCATCTTAGGTCCTGTCTGTCACTTGCTTCTTGCCTGCCTGAACTGCTGTAATTGACTGAATGCCCTTTAATCCCCTGCAGATCTGCCACAGCAAAAGTGGAGAGATCAACCCTATGAAGGTGGCTAATCTGGTGAAGGCATATGTGGAAAAATACAAACATATGAGGAAACATAAGAAAACTGATGGTGAAGATACACGTGAAGTGGAAAACTGAGGGCAAGCCACAGCCAGCATGATTTGGACTGAACTTATCCTAGCTGTGGACACTATAGGAATAACAGACCTGCAGTTGCATCTCATTGTAAACAAAGTGCAGAGGAACAAGATTATAACAGGACTTATCTACGGAACCTTCTCTTGAATTGTTTCCATATGGGAATGAATTTAGGATTTTTTTTGGATTACCTACAGATGTAGAACTAAATAACAATCAAATGCCTCAGACCAGCAGAGTAATTCGAGGGGAAACACAGAAGAGATTGATGTTTGGGACTCCCGGATTGCTACAGTTTTCAGGGTTACTTTGATCACATTTTTGGGCTGTGCACTTGTCTTGCTAAAGTTTGAAACTGGACACCACTTTTCTTACAGTATATTGAAAGCTGTATACTGTTTCCCTTGTGTTTATTTATCAATGGATTGTCTTTAGAAATTTCTGATTTAATACTTGAAATATTGTATTTTTAGCCTGTTGGATGGTGAGCGAAGCTTTCCTTGCTCTGGCGACTGGGGATTGCAGAAATGAGCTAACCTTTATAAACTGACTTCAGAAACACTGCTCAAGCTGTGGTGTTTATTTACATTGGAAGTACCTTGTTAGTGACAAAACACTGATTTCGGGGTGGGAGACTGTGTTGCACTTGTGTAAATAACGCACTGATGGCTGGTTTGGTGTCTGCCTTTCAGGAAACAGTGAAACAAAAAGCAAGCATCGTGAATTCAGTAACAAGCCAGAGGGATAAGGTTGAACTGATGTACAAAGCGGAAACGTGACAGAGTTTATAAAGTTATTTTGAATGGTTTTAGTGCTATAGCAGGTGTCGTTTGTTTGTCTTGCATCTGCCTTTTGCCCTGGCTGATCTCTATAAAGACCTGCATGCTTGGCTCTTGTGTAAGGAATACTGTGTTTCTAGAAGAGGATTGGAGTTGGATTAGTAATTGTCCCCCCTCCTCTGTAGGAGGACTTGTTTTCCTATCAAGAACCAAAGAAGTCCAGCACAGGTACTGACTTCATCTTGGTTTCTTTAACACTCCTAGCCCACATGTACTGCAGAGCAACAGATCTTTTAAGTGACCATCTGAAATACAGTCACTTAAAAATATATTCAGCACCCTTAAACCTGACTTGAATTATTCCCCATTCAACCACGTTAGGGAGGAGATGTTTCACAGGGAGGCTGAAGGGAAAGCCCATAAGATACAACTCAGAAACTGGCTTTCCCTTCACAGGAACAGAATGCATGTGACCTGTTGGACCAGATGGCAACAGCCCTTCTTACTGAGGGCTTTCCTAAGCTCTTGGAAACTGCCCTCTTTGAGGACAGTCTTGCTGCTTGTCTTCCAAGAGAAGACGTTTAGGCTCTCTGGGATGGGTTTTGTAAAACAAATAACAGCAGCTCTTTCCTCCCCCACCGTGGGTTAGGAAGACTCACAAATAGCAAGACTTTTGGTTCCTTGCTGGTGTTCCTGGCATTCCAGCTACTCTGATTTCGATCATAAGATTTTTGTCTGTGGTTCCAAGTAGCTGTAGTGTTTGGACTGGCACAGTGCTTCACTCCCATCATTCACTATCATAGAGATGTGTTTATGGATGAGCCCTGAACATTTGGGAGTTAATCTTCCTTGGCTCTGTATGCTTCCTTCCTGGAAGTGCAGCCTAGATGGAGTATAAGGAGGTGATAATTTGGAGTTGCTTTGAAGATTTTTGGAAAAGACTCGGTACTGACTGCAGAGCAGCTGAAAGAGAAGCTGTAGTTTTCAAGCTAAGCTTGTAGCTAGAATACATACCTGGCATATGGGTGTGGGGTTGTAAATACAAACACTGTTGATAGATTTCTTGACAAAATAAAAGTTCAAATGCTTCTGTGGCACTGTTGGCACAAGAATGTGGGAATGGGATCTAGTTGTGCGTAGACTTAGGCTGGAAATTGGACACCTCCCAGTGTGTCAGAGGAATAATTCTGGAATAACCTGTCTGCATGAGTGAAAAAGGGTAGGTGGTGTGGAAAAACAAACCTTGACCAAATAATAGAAACAGCTACACTGTTTACCAGGAAGATGTCAGTCAGTCTTTTTTGTTCCTCAGGCTGTTTCACTGCTTTAAATTCTTGTTTAATGTTAGCCTTGAATTGGCAGTAAAGATAACAGCTTGTTGCAGGATGTACTAGGAGTGCCTGTGGTATAAGACCTGTTAAATTTGTTACCTCTGCACCTGCCACTGCCTTGGAGGAGCACTGAAGCTGAAAACTATAACTTCGGCATGTGCTTTCCACTGAAGTTTTATCAACAAGAATACTGGTTCTTTCTGTGTGCCATTAAAAGTAAATCCATCAAATTGTAGGCTGCCCCATGGGACAGGCAATGAGAAATATACCTAAAAATACCTTTTCTGATACGTTCTAGAAAACAGTTTTTCTAGTGCAATGTGTATGCTACTTCCTGGCCCTCTTGGATCAAGTGCTGCCACCTGTTTAAGGGAAGAAGTCTTATTGAACACATGCAGTAGTGTGGTAACAGCATAACCTCTTGTTAGTGTCCCTTTGCTCCTCTGCAACAGGGGTAATGCCAAAAGTTCCTTTAGCAAGGGCGGGGAGGGATGCTGCGCTAGGAATTTAACTCGGGAGCTGCTCTGCCACCGTGTTTGTCTTACAGGAGACCTCCAGAACTGCTTTTGGGACACATCCCTAGCCCTGCCATCTGGCCAGAGTGCTCGAGTTGTCGAGAGCTGCTTTGAGGTTGGATGGAGAAAGAGGGGGTGGGGTTCCCAGGCAGAGCCGGGGGAGGCGGGGAGCGAAACAAGGGGAGGAATCGAAAGGGGGAACGCCCTGGAGGATCCAGCTGGTGCCGCACAGCCGGGCCATGGCCCAGCCCAGAGCTTGTGAGTAGCTGCCGCAGGTCTTCACTGCTGTGGTTCAGAGTGGGGGGAAGAGTCCTTTGGCTCGTCACTGATGGAGAGACCAGGTGTTTGGGAGAGGGTGAAAGCTTGCCTTCTTGCTGGGCTTGTAGCAGGTCGCATGTTCAAGTGGATGCTGAGAAAACGATGAGTCAGTCCTGAGCAGGGTGCATTGCACAAGGGGATGCCGTGTCTGGCATCATGTGGTGAGGAAGTGAAACAAGGGAGAGGAAAGCAAATCTAACCAAGTTTTGTTCTGGTATCGTGTGAACCCCATCCTGCATCCTGCTGGCGTTCTCCTTGCCTGCAAATCTCTCTGCTCTAAACACGCTCTGTTTGGGGATGTTCTCAGCCATCACTGAGTCCCTGCCTTGTCCTTTGGGGGAATGTGTGCCTTGTCCTTTGGGGAATCCTCTGTCACCTGCATTGTTCCCCCAGTCTCCCGGGCCTGGAAGCGCCTCTGCAGGGAATCGCAGCATCATGTGGATTTGGATTGGGATGAGGGGGGAGGATGTGAGAGAGGAAGTGCCTGAACTCACTAGCCCTGGCTTCAACGCTTCTCCCTATCTGTGGTCAAGAGCTGAGTAGGCTGGGTGAGTTACTTGGAGAGCAGCTGTCCTCCTGACGTTAGCTCTGCCCTGCCAGCCTACTGCTGGGAGGAGGAAACTGCCAGTTTTGGGGTAGATGCATCTGTGGCTGTAGCTCTTGCAGTGCTCAAAGCATGAGAGCAAATCTGCTAGGGTGACACTTGGTGGACTGGTCAACATCTGGTGCGAACTTTCTTGCTGTGTCTTAGCCCCAGCCAAGATCTTTGTACCTTGGCTTCAGTTCCTCTCTTCAGGAGCTGTTCTTGCAGCAACTGTGGTTGCACAGTTGAGCCAGCTCCACTGCTTTTCCTTGCTGGCTAAAGTGATCCCAAAGTTGCACACAGCTCAAGGGAAAAAGCAGTCTGCAACCCAAAGGGTCAAAGTGTCTCTTAACCACCTTCCCTGTCCCATGTGTCCAGGTCAGGAGCAGGAGGATGGATTGCGTGAAGTGTCTCTCTCCACCCAGAGGCTGCGTGTGCTGCCTCCGGCAGTCCTGAACAACCCCATGCTGGAGAGCCTTGATGTCGACAGGAACAAGCTCAGGACAGTCACCGGCATTTCTAAGCTTTGCAAACTGAAGAAGCTGATACTGTCCAAAAATGAAATTGTGGCCTTTCCCAATGAAATCCGGAGCCTTGTGTGTTTAGAGAGGCTTGAGCTGAATCAGAACCAAATCAGGGTCATCCCAGAGGGGATTTTCTCCCAACTTCCCAGGCTTAAACACTTGCGGCTGAACAACAACCGTCTCTGTGCCCTCCCCAGGGACCTGGCAGCTTGTCAAGGCAGCCTCCAATACCTCAACATCTCCAACAACCTTTTCCGGACCTTCCCACAGCCTGTCCTGCAATTGGCACGTTTACAGGAGCTCCATGTGCAGAATAATGCCCTTCACCAGCTCCCCAAGGAGCTCTTTCAGAGGCAATCCCTGAAAATGTTTAAGGCCAATGGGAACCCCCTCCGGGAGCCACCCAGTGAAGTGTGTGCTGGTGGCATTCAGCAGATACGGAATTACTTCATCCAGCTTCAACACGGTTTGGGGCAGGAGGACAAAAGGGTCAAGACCATGTTCCTGGGGGCCTCACTGGCAGGGAAATCCACCATCTGCAGAAGCCTCAAGCAAGGGCAAACCAAATTGGTGCCCAAGGAAGAGCGAACAGTTGGGATAGAGATCAGTGAGTTCCAGATCGAGGACTTCACATTTCTCTTCTGGGACTTCGCTGGCCAGCTGGAGTACTACATGACTCACCACGTGTTCATCACCCCACAGGCGCTTGTCATCCTCGTCATCAATCTTCACATGTAAGTGCTCAACTGGTTTGGATTCCAGGTGGGGCAGGGGAAGAAAAAAGGAACTGGGGAAACTTTCCCCTGCACAAATTCACACCATTTCTATTCGACCTTGAGGCTTGGTCTCATCGTTGGAGTAACTAGTTCTCCTCCCTCCCCCTTTTTGCAGATCAGTCTTTTAATTAAGCCACTGGCTCTGTCATCACCTTGCCAAAGGCCTCTGTTTAGAGGGACTGAACAAGCACTAACTTCTTATGTGACAATTGAACCCTGTCTAAATGGATTTGCTTTCTGCCTTGGAAATACCTTTACAATGCCTCTATATCCTGTGGTGTTCCCTGAACGTGAAGGGAGCATCATCGCTTGTGTTTTGTGCTATACAGGGATGCTCCCATCCACAGCAGGGATGCATTCTACACCCCATAGCTTTAACTGCCTTAGCTTAAGGATGGAAAACGGAAGGATGAGCTTGGATAGAGCCCATGTCAGCTTCTGAAATCTGAGCTCTTCTCTGTTGAACTCCTGGGACAGCACAGGGTGCATGGTCAGACCTGCACTGGTGGAAGTTGACTGGAGATCCAGAGTGAGATGTGATTTTCTTTCTCTCCCTCCCCAGGTACCAAACTAATGACAACACTTTCAAGGAGCTCGTTGGTTTCTGGATCAACAACCTGTCCATGCGAGTCCCAAACTCAGTGGTGCTTCCTGTGGGAACACATGTGGACTGCTGCCAGGAGGAGGAGGTTGAGGAGAAGAGGCAGGACATCATGACCAAGATCGCAGCCATGCTGGCAGAGAGAAAAAGCAACCTCGCTCACTGCATCAACAACCTGGAGTGCAGCGAGGAGCCCAAGTTTTATGTGGACCAGTGGGAGAGGCTGAAAGAGATGGAGAGCTGCACGTTAACCGTAGGGCTGAGATTATCCTGGTTTCTGGCTCTCTGTGGTCACCTGTTGTCTCTGGCAGCCCAGTGTGCTACTGGCAATAGTGACCTGGTGCTAATGCATCAAGCCCCTACTGCAGCCGCTCCCTGGGCTGGGTGGATGTGGTGAGCCCTGGCTGTGACCTGCAGGGTCCTTGTCCCTGCTAGGTGATGGGCATCTCCTCCTGTGGCTTGTAGAAAGTGCCTGAGGAGGAGAGTGAGGGGTCATTTACCATCACCAGGTGATTTTTCCAGGAACTGCTGCAGAACAAAGGTGTGACCCCCTCAGCGTTAGGTCCTTCCTTTACCTCACAAACTAAAAGACTCCTCTGGATGTGCTTTTGGCAGGTGTGTGATTTCTCTTTTCCAGATCTTAAACTTAGTTGCTGTCAACTGCATGGATCGCCGTGATATCAGAAAGCTCGAGGCCGCTGTTTTGGAGCATGTGAAGAACGAGGAGCTCTTCCCCGAGGTGGTCCGAGTGCTGCCGCCTGTCTACAGGCAGGTGGAAGCTGCCATTGTGGATATCGCACAGAGCGAGGAGATGGCAGACCATGGTGAGTGCCACACCTTCCTGGGAGGACCCGCTGTCCTGTGCCTGGGACAGGCTCTCTCCAGAGCTTTCCTGGATCTGGAATGGGGTCTCCAGTGCTTGCTACACCTTCTGCCCCTGTTTGTGTGGCTGCGGAAGACCTTGCAGTGTTATTGCTGAGCGTTAATTGCTGCTGCCCAGCTCTGACACTACAAGCATCTGCCCCACCCCCTCATCCCAGGCAGGTGCCTAGGGAAAAGCATAGGAGAAAGCCAACTGTGTCTTCACCAGGAGTCTGTGTAGTCCGGTTTTTTTCTTTCCAGTAACATTGTTCTTTCTCCCCTTTGCACTGTATAAGCAATTAAAAAATCTTGCAGGAAGGAACTCCACAGCTGTAATGGTTCTATGTAGTTTCTAAATCTACATCCTGCTGACTTTATTTCATGGCCCCTGCCCCTCCCTAGACCGTTCTCTGTGTCTCTTGTCACCTAGCAGGACTAGCAGGCAGTCGCAGCTCCTTGCTTATGTTCCTAAAGCAGGTATAAACAGCACCAGCACCCTGTGTCATCTCTGGCTCCCCTGGCCACTGTAGGGTTAGAGAATGAGGAGCAAATGCTTTTCTTTTGTGGAGATAAGCCAGGTTTTGTTGCCTGTCTCTGCATGACTGGATGACAGTCTGAGGTTTAACTGGTAATCTGAGGTTTTCTGGCTGGAAGCTGCTTTTTCAAACAATGACAGAAACCAGCATTAGCCTCATTTTTCAGATGCGCCAGTAAGTCCTGGCTGTTGCCATGGCTGAGTCAAGGCAAGACCATGGGAGCTGCAGGGTGGCAGTGGGGCAGCTGAGGATAGGCCAAGCTTTTTGGCCCACCGCCACTGAGCATTGCTCCAATCCCAGCTGCTTCCTCAGGGACGGCATGGGTGATACGGGATGCTGCTGGCATTTGTTGGCCCACTAAAGCACCTGCCTTGGAATGCTGTGTCCGATAGATGGATGCTGAGCCCCCGCATCTCCCTCTAGGCATGATGGACCTGCAGTACCTGCTCAGCAAACTCTCCCAGCGCAAGCACCTGGCCAGCCTGGGCAGAGAGCTTCTCCAGGACATACTGCGGTACCTCCACCGCATCGGGCTCGTCGTGTGGTACGAGGAAATCAAGCAACTGGAAAGCACTGTTTTTCTCCAGCCCACCTTCCTAATAACTATGTTCAAGGTGAGCGTGGGGATCAGGACCATCTACTCTGCAGGGCCCAAGCTCTGCAGCTTTGCTGGGCCACTCTCACTGCCACCTCGTCTCTTCCTCTCTTCCCATCCAGCTCCTCGTGAGGTACCGCCTAGTCCAGCAGCTCGAGAGCATCTCTGTGGAGACGCTGATCGGGGAACACGCCACCATCAGAGACAGGGCCAACTGGGTGTGGACCTTCAAATCAAAGGCAATGCTGTGCCACCAGGCTGTGCGTGCTTTGGTGAAGCACCAGCTCTGTTCGGAAGGGATGCGGGATGTCTTTGAGGAAATCATGGGAAATGGGCCTAACAGAAGGAGAGGGAAGCTCTTCAGCCTCTTGGAGCACTTTGAGCTCTGCCTGGAGGTGAGGCACACAGAAGCGCTCAACCCACAGGCCAGCGAGTTTGTGCCTGGGAAGCCATGGGAGACAACGCGGAGCCAAGGCGAGTCCTGGTACTTGTTCCCAACCTATCTGAACCAAACGGAAGAGGTCTCTGAGGTGTGGGGAGGAGATCATCCTGAGGACCTCCACATCCGTGCCTACTTCTCTCCTGAAATACCTGAGGGCTTCTTCCAGAGGTAAGCAGTGGTTTCCAGCCCGTGATGAGGTTGTGTGATTCAAGGTTTGCACGGTGCAGTGCCAGTATGATTGTCAGCAAGCCCTTGGCTGTTGAGACTGCTGAGCCATGAGGCTGGGGGTCAAGATATCAGGGTGGCTTCTCAGGTCTGCCGCACACATGTGGAGTCCTGGATGAACCATTGCGATGTTCTCTGTCTGGTTGTGAGCAAGGGCCACACTCCTGGCTCACCCTTCGTCTGGAGTGGTGTTTGGCTAGTCTGTGCCTGTCTAGGTAGTTGGAGGTCTCCCAGTCCCACCTGAGGATGTTCCAGTTTCTATAGGTCTTGGGATTTTTGTACCAATTTTGGGAACATCTCCTGGCCTTGTGGACTTGTTTCCAGAGTTTTTCCTGATGGTGGTATGGTTTAACCCTGACTGGAAACCAAGCACTACAGAGCCACTCGCTCACTTCCCCCAATGGGATGGAGGAGAGAATCAGAACAGTAAAAGTGGGAACTTATGGGTTGAGATAAAGACAGTTTAATAGTTGAAAAAAATTATCATAGTAACAGTAATAACTATAATAATATTGTAATTAAAAGGAAACAAAAAAAGAGAGAAATAAAACCCAAGAAGAACAAGTGATGCAAATGAAAAACAGTTGCTCAGCACCAACCAAACAATGCCCAGCTTATTCCCAAGCAATGGTCCCCCAGCCAGCTTTCCCCCACATTTATATGCTGAGCATTATGCCATACAGTATGGGATATCCCTTTGGTCATTTGGGCTCAGCTGTCCTGACTGGGTCCCCTCCCAGCTTCTTGTGTACCCCCAGCCTCCTTGCTGGCAGGGCAGCATGAGAACCAGGAAAGTCCTTGCCTTGGTGTAAGCCCTGCTCAGCAGCAAGGAAAACATCGGTGTGTTATCCCCGTCATTCTCATCCTAAATCCAAAGGACAGCACTGTACCAGCTACTAGAAAGAAAATTAACTTCATTCCTGACAAAACCAGGACAGATGGCTGACTCTGGAAGCATCTTTTGTCTTAAGAAGCTGCTATGCCTGCTTGAGCTTTTGGTAGGGGAGGGTCCTCATTTGGTGTCTGCCTCTGTTCTTACTGAAATTGGGTTCGCAGTTTCAAGTTCACCTGGTGCCATGTTTTCTCTGGGTGCAAGGGATTAGCTAGGAGGAGGCTGATGAAAGCCATGGGCAATCTCCTCGCAGGTTCCTGGTGAAAGCTTGCTCCTTCTACTCCACACACTGGGTGGCCAAGGTGACCTGCCTGCTTGTATGCAATGGCAAACCTTTGCTGATCAAAGAGAATAACCAGAGGGCCTACAGCTACCTGGAGCTCCGGTGCAGAAAGCCAGCAGGAAAGACAGGTAAGATTCCTGATCCATATTTCATGACTCCCAACCCTAAGTCTCTCCTTAGCTCCCCCTCTGCCACCTCCAGCCCTCTAGGTAGTGTCCCAAGAAGCCTCTGCCACATGTCCTAGGCCAGCCAGGGCCCACTAGCAGTTGAGTTAAAAATTTCCCCTTTCTTCATCCAATTCCGTTCAGGACTCCTCTAAAAGTATCACATGGAAGTAGAAAGTCAAGTTTTCAGTCTTCTTGTGGAGCAAATGGGTCATCCTTCCCCATAAAGGCCCCAGCAGAGTACAGTCTGAGGCTGAGTCTTCAAGTGATAAGCAAAAGGGCCACCCAAGTTAGGAAACTCTTCTAACATATCATTAGAAGGCTATCATATGAAGGCTATTGGTCTTGGTTAACTGGAGAAGTGGAGCTGGTCCAACTGTTCTGGCCATGCTGGTCTGGCGGGCTGGAAGCGATGGGTGTGTCACCACAGCATCTCCTGGGGTTGGGGGCTGTAAGCAAGACGTTCTTCTCTTGCCTGAAAGGTTTCCAGTCTGCCTGGGACTTCCTCGTGGCAGTTGTGCTCATTATCCAGAAGCTGGCTGAGGAGTGGCCGGGGCTGCACGTGTGCGTGAAGACTCCCTGCCGAACGCCGGGCTGTCCCGCCGAGTTCATCTGGCCAGACATGGATGGCACGAGTGCCATGTACGTACACGCTGTGCCACGCCAAGCCAAGGGCAGGACCTGGGTGACTGTTACTGCAATGCTGGTGGGGCTGGCCAGCTCCTAAAGGCCATATGAAATTAGTCATGAAATTCAACGGGCACTACTTAGCCCTCTTCCTGACAGCAGCAGCTCACGTCCCACGTGTTATTAGCACTTACTGGTGTGGGAAAGTTGATCATGGAAAGAAGGGTGAAGAAGCTGAGACTCTGGGCTCAGGCACATAATATTCACTCTGAACACATGCCCAAATGTCCCGTTTCACAAAATGCTGAAGGTGCTCAGGCCCCTGGGAGGGCAGGAAGTGTCCCACCAATGGTGGGACCCCATGTCAGGGTGGGAAAAGTAAGCCTCTTCCATTGTCTTGGCATCATCTTCCACGGGGACTGCTGAGGCAGCTCCTGCTCCTTCTTTTTGTGGCTTTTCCCTCCGCAGGACAAGGGAGGATGTTAAAACGTGTGGGACATGTGGGCACCGTTTTGGCACAGAGCTGATTCTTCCCAAAGGTGAGCCTTGAGTTTGTGCTGCAACAGCTCTCAGGGGAAGGAGGGCTGAGGGTTTCGTGGAGCTGAGGTGCTGAGGGTGTCCCATTCCCGCAGTGCCCAGTCAGCTGGAAGAGCCCCCAGCACAGCCTCCTGCTCACTATTATGTGACAAGCTACGGGACCACCACCTTTGGGCCCAGCAGCATCCAGGTCACTAGGCAGGTAAGGACACTGCCACCTCCCCTTGCCCAGGGACCAACAGTGATAGCCAAGTCTGTTCTCCCCTTGCTCCTGAAATGAGGTGGGGGTGGTTCCTTGCAGCCTGGGGAGGGGACACCCTACCTTCAGGCAGCGCTCTGGTTTCCATGCTCCTCCCTTAGATATCACCACCTCTGTGCCTCAGAGCTCAGGTCTGAGTGCTTCAGGTTGCTGTTACTGCCTTATTTTTCCAGAACATCTCCAGTGAGTAATTCCAGCCAGTGGGAAGGCACTTGCTGAATATTTACTTCTGTTTAGCCAAAGCCAACCTGTCCTCAACATGCTCTGCTTGCAAGTCAGTCATGTTTGCAGCCTTCACACATGGAAATAAATGAATTGATAAATGCATCCCTTTGTGTGAGGGACGTCATCTCACTCACTAAAACTTTAGAGGAAGAAGGTGCTGACAAGGGCTCTGACACCAGCTGACTGCTGCCAGCAGGGACTTTGCTGAGACAAGGCGAGCCATGGGCCCCTGTGGGTTTGGGGGGTACAGGAGGTGGGTGAAGATTTCAGTCCTATAGCGGAGGCAGACGTCCAGGCAACACCAGCAAGAGGGAACTACCTATACATATATTTAAACTTGGAAAAATTAAGAAAATAAATCTGTAAATGATCACAACCCACAAAAACACGTTAGCAGCTGATTGAGGGGAAAAGAAACATGTGAGTTCCGGGATTGGTCAGTGAAGCTGTCCCTGAGTTGGGGCTGCCGGTTTGCACAGTGCCCAGTGGTCCTGCTGCCTGTCCCAGAGGCCACGTGGTGGGTGGGGGTCAGTCCAGCTGCATGGTGTACTGCTCAATGAGATCGTAGAGACTGAAGGAGTCCGAGAGCTGCAGGCTGATGGTGTGGCTGTCAAGGGATGAGGCTCCCTCCTGCAGCACCTTCTCATAGCAGTACTCGCAGAACTTGGGCACGAGCTGCAGCAGAAAAATGTCAGGGTTATGGGCAGCTGATGATGTGTGGCTGCAACACCCTGTATAGCCCTGTCTTCCTGGAGTGGAAGGAGGAGGTGTCTGGGGTATCCTTTGTCATTCCCATCCCTGGGCTGCCTACCAAAGCATCCCGCCCAGACCCCGACTGTCTTCTGACTCAGGTCCACCCCTGCCCCATTGTTTCCCTTGGTCCCCAAGGGTTTCCTCCCTGATCACTCAGCCCCCCCCAGTCTGCAAGGGTCCCCCTTCCCAGTCACTCAGTTCCCCCATCTATCTCAGCCCCAAAAGGAATATCGAGATATCCATCTGCCTCAAATGCCAAGGGCTCCCAGGTCCCCATCTCCACTGCCCACAGAGGGTCTCCCTCCTTGGGCACCCAGGCACTTACCTCCTCTGGCCCCTGAGGGTCCCCCTCCTCAGACCCTGAGGAACCTCCCTCCGCTGTCCATCATGTAAGAGTCCCCATCCATGAGCACCCAGAAACCCATCTGGCCCAGCCCCCAAGGGTCCCTCCTCAGGCACCCAGATCCTCCTTCTCCCACAGACCTCAAGTGCCCCCTCCTCAGCCACCCAGAGTCCCAGCTACCCTGGTCCCCATGAGTGTCTCCCCTTCCCTGGGCAACAGTGGTTGTTGGCTCCTGCACCTTGACCAGGATGAGCTTGGTCTCCTTAGGCTTGGCCTTGGAGAAGGCCTGACCAAAGCAGAGGTAGATGGTGAAGTCGGGGGACCGCCTCCTTTGGTGGTTGCGGAAGTCCCTTAGCTCTGCAAGAGAAGACAGGGATCAGTTCTGGGGTGAGCCTGGAGAACAGAAGGGCTGGGAAGATTTGGATGCTTGTAACATCCTGGACCTGGTTCCTGTGAGCCCCCAAACCAGGATGAAGATTAAACATATGGGGAATGATGTGACATCCCTACCCACCTGTGCTAAACTCACTGAAGTCAAAGATAGGGGTTTCCTGGTCCCGGCAGAGAAGGTTGGATGGGGGGTCCTTGACACCCTCAAGCTGTTGGGACAGGGCCCAGAATACCCTGCACTTCTCCCGGCGCGTGGCAAAGATCTTGTAGGCGCGTTGCTCCAGCTGCAGCCCCACCTTGCCCAGCAGGTCCTCGGTGATACGCCACTGCTTTCTATCGGCCATGTTGGCAGGGCTGGGGAAGTGCACCACGTGCCAGGGACCCTGGGCCACCGCCAGGTCGAGGGGCTGGTATGTCAGCAGGCAGTGGCTGCCCTGCACGATCTCCCGGTGGAACTCCTTTCCCCGGTAGTAGATGGTGACGTCCAGGTTAGAGACGAAGCTACCTGCACCAGGCAGTGATCAGCGGCAGCACCCCCCAAACCAAAATGCTCTCCCTCTCCCAGAGTGAACCTCCCCCCCGAGCATTATTATTTGCCATTAATAAATATAAAAATTTATAGCTACTAATAATTAATAACCCTCACCTGTGTCACCCACCAGCTGCTGTGGCTGTGGCACAGGGCTGGCGGTGGGGACCAGAAACATCGCCCCCCCTGGTGCCTGCACGGGGACCACGCCCTCCGTCAGGTGACACGGCAGTTGCGCGGCTCCTGCAGCGGGACATGAGCAGCATCGGCACGGGGATTCGGGATGCAGCGGGGCGGGGGTTGCTCGTGGCAGCACCCTGGCCTCTTCCCACCCCATTATGGCATTCCTATGCCCAGGACTGGATCCTGCCCCACAGCACCCACCTAGCTCCTCCGGCGGCATGAGGTCCAGGGGGCTGTAGGTGCCCAAGACAGGCTGCTCCACCATGGGCACCCACTGCTGAAGTGCCGTCGGAGGGAAGCAGTTGTTCTGGCTGGGGTCAGCATGAACCTGGAGCAGGATGTCCTCTGCAGGGAAATCACCAGTGGGAAGCTGCTGGCATCACCCACCCATGGGACCACCCACTCTGCATCCTGCAAGCAGGGCTGGTCTCACCTGCGGGCACCCAGGACGGGGTCGCGGAGACAACGTCACGGGGGGAGATGTCACACTGCTGCAGCAGCTTCTCCAGCGACATGGACTGTGTGGGGTCGGTGCTGCCTAGGGGGGAGCACAGCAGATGGAATGTCTCACAACTGCAAAATCAGCCCCAACTGAGCTTAGCGGGGTGCTCCCTCCAAAAAAACCCCAACATTTACCTGGGAGAGCAATTTCTGGGGCCACGTCTTGGGGGTGAAGCTCCATCTGTGAAGGGAAGCAGAATGGGATCTTTCTACTGTGGATGAGGAGCTCACAGCCTCCCCCTGGCCTGCATTTTGGCCAGATGCTGGGCTGCAGCTTGAGAGCAGCCCAAGGACACAGAGGTGCAATACCTGAGCAGTGGCAGTGGGGACCCCACTAGGCTGCTGTGCCCACCCACCTACCTGCAGCTGCTGTTGTCCTGGCTGCTGGTCCACCGCAGGATCAGGGCTGCTGAAATCCCCCTCGTTGCTGTGCTGAAGGGTGGCTGAAAGGAGAGCACCAGGAGTCCTGACATCGCCCACCCCACCCAACACAGCCCCCTCTGGGGCCAGGCTCACCTTGGTTAACGGTGAAGACCTTGTGTGGGTCTTCACCACACTTGGAATGGTCCCTCAGCAGTTTGAACATGCGAGTGCTCCTCAGGGCACAGCGGAAGTTGGTCTTCCACTTGGCCGGGTCCTCAGACGACTCCTCATACCGCCCACTCACCTCTGCCCAGGCCTGTGGGTGCACGCAGGTGAGCATAGGGCCCCTGTCTCCAAGAGCATGGAGGTTCCGGGGATGACTGGTCTTCAAGACCCTGCCTTCCTAGTTCCCACATCCCACCCACCTTGAAGACCTCAACTTGCTGCGGGTCACCACCCTATCCCACCCACCTGGAAGGCGTGATCACTCCAACCCTCCCACCCTGAAGACCTGCAGAGAGCACTGCCTATCAGTCCCATCCTGCCCACCCCGAAGACCCTGAGGTTCCTGCTGGTGACCCCAATCCCACCTACCTTGAAGATCTGCAGGTCGCTGCTGGTGATGTCCTTCCTGGCGTTGTGCTTCCAGGGGACGCGGAAGGTGGTGCGCTCGCGGTCGAGCCAGCACAGCCCGCGGTACCTCCCGCTGCTGATGGCGTGCAGCAGCCACGGCCCGAACCGCAGCCTCTGCGCCTCCCTGCGGGCAGGGGGCCGTCACCGGGGGCACCGGGGCCACCCGGGGACGGCGGCCCGGGGGTGCTGGGGCGCCGCTTACCTTTCGTTCTCCAGCGCTGCCATAGTGCGGGCTCCGCCGAGCTGCCGCGACGGGACGGGCGACGACCTCGGTGCGGAGGGCGGCCCCTCACCGCCCGGTCCTTTATCCGCCTACTCCCGTTTTCCTGGAAATCACGTGTCCCTTCCGAAAGTGAAAGTGCCGCCGCTCCCGCGGGGGGTGGGAAAGGTGTCCCGCCGCTCCCGTGGGTGCCCGGGGGATGCTCCAGCCCGGCCCCGCCCCGCAGGATGCTGCTGCGCAGCCCCGCGCAACCCCCTCCCCAGACTAATAATATTTAAAATAAATAAACCGGACTTAAAACGCGAGCTTGGGGCACCCAGAGCCCTGGGGCTCGGCCGCACCCGCTCCCGCCGGGGCTTCCCGGGGCGTGCGCCCTGACACAGGGCTGGGAATCCCCTGGACCCATTTCCGTTGTTTATTTTAACCCTTCTTCCCCCGGGCTGTCTCGGCTGCAGCCAAGGCTGTCAGGCCCGGAGGGGCAGCGCTCGGCGCTGAAGCAGAGGCGAAACAGCCCACCCACAACCACGACGGGCGGCAGGTCAGGGGCAGCCCCAGCGCCCTCCCGGCTCTTCCCCGAGTCCCCTGGAGCTCTGCGGGAAGCAGCAAAACCCACTCCGATCCCGTGAGGTGTTTTCCGAGTGCATTACCCAAGGATTACACTGGGGGTCTGTGGGGCTGAAACACGGAGTTGCTGCCGCCTCTTTGCCGCTGTGCTGCTTTTTGAGGAAATTTCCTCTTCCTTCCAGGAACTTCTCCCTGCTGCTTACTGGGCACTTCTACATGTTTTTCCAGAACATTGCCTTTTGTTTTCCAGGAAATCTTCAGCTTCCTTCCTAAAAAAAAACTCCCACTGTTTTCCATGAAATTTCCCAGTCACTTTGCAGGCTATTTCTTCCTTGTTTCCTGGGAAATGTCCTTGTTGCTCTCTAGAATCGTCCATTAATTTCCAGGATTTTCCCCTCTGCTTAAAGGACCTCCACCATTTTCCCAGGAAATTCCCCCATGACATTTACTCCCTGGGAAGCAAGAAATTATTTCTGAATTAATATCATCCTTCCTCTCCACGCAATTCCCCTTCTGCTTTCCACCAATTTCTCCTTCACTTTCCCGGAAATTTCTCCTCTAGGAAGTATTACTTTCTAGAAAAACTTCACTTCTCCTTTTCAGGAGTTTTCCAGGTATTTGAGGGAATTTCCTCCTCGCTTTCTCAAATTTCTCTCCCTTTATCTCTAGGCTATCCCCCCTGTAGAAAGTACCCCCATTGCTTTCTACAAATTCCCAGAGTACTTCTCCTTTTGCTTTCCAGGACTTTCCCCTAGTGCTCCCAAGGAAATTCCTACACTGTCTTGCAGAAAATTTCCCTTTTTTTTTCTAGAATATTTAACATGTCTAGTATGGTTTCCTGTTGCTTTCCAGGAATTCCCCTGTTGGCTGCCAGAATTTTTCATTTGCTTCGTAGGAATTTCTCCCCAGGGTTTTAGGAAATTTCCTTGTTGCGTTCCAGGAAATTCCACCAGCCAAAACTGAGTCACGCACCTGAACCCAGGACAAGTTTCAAGTACAGCAGCTCCAGCAAAATGTATTTAAGGGCAGTGAAACCCAAACAAACAGGAGCCATGGCAGCCAGGGGCAGGGTGGGAGCAAGGGACAGGGCTGACATGGACAAGGTACAACTGGGAAGGGCCAAGGGTGGGTGGAGAGATGCCAGAGGGAGCAGTGAGGGTGCACAAGGAGTTGACCCCTTGCTGGCCGACAGCTCCTACCCCAGGGACAAGTGGCACCTGCAGTGAAGGGAGCAGAGGTGTGTTTATTTACTTTTATTCCTCATTATTGCAATCAATAACAAGAGGTTTCAGTTAATAGATGATTAATTAAGTTGATGAGATTTCTCCCATTTTTTTGCAAGCAGGACCCTGCCTGCCTGGGGAGCTCCCGTGCAGCCATGGTCACTATCCCCTGCCACCTCCCCAGGGCCTGCTGACTCAAGGACATGTCCAAGAAGCTAAAAATCAGCCCCATTAGGGTCACTAGCTCCAACACAGTGGAAGAAGAGCTGGTAATTTGAGAACGAAGAGTCAGTTTTACAAAGAGGTTTTCAAAAGCATCCCAAAGGACAAGGAGAGCTTTCCCTGAACCTCAGCCCTTCACTGCACCAAATTTTCCTCCAAACTTAACCCCACAGTCCAAATCTGCACCCCCCATACACCTCTGCAGCCACAAGTCACCCTGCTTCAGGGGACAATCCTTGCAGGCAGGAGGGCAGGCTGAAAACCCCACTAATTTTATTGGCAAAGTGTCTTTTGAGGACCCTCCCTGTAAATCACAAAGCAGCAAGGAATGGAGCACCTTAAAAAAAAAATAAATCTTTCTCTTTTAATCCACCCAAGCGAAATCCAGAGCAAGAGCAGCATCACAGCACCACACACAGCACAGACAACTATCATCATCTTTGCACAGATTCCTTCCCAGATACATGGAGAAGTGATTAAGAAAAATAAAGAAACGAAAATTATTCATATATGCATAGTGACAAGTAACAAATCAGCCACAGAACAACTTTCTTGAAGAGAAAAAGGATTCATCAAGGAAGAAGGCCCTCAACATACAGGTTTTACAAAAACCTAACCCAAGAACATTGAAACAGAGGTGGTTTCCTTTCAAACATTAAAAACAGGGATTTTTTTTTTAATTAATTTAAATACACATTTGAAACACAAACACCAAGCAAGCGCCTGGAGAACAAAGCAAAAAGAAGGAATGAAAAGTGAATTCAACCAGTTTAATTTCAACACCGAAGTTGGGTGGATTGCACCAAATGGAATAAATAACGGAGAAGATCACACTGGGTTGGAAGGTCTCACACAAAGTCATTTAAGCTAGAATTAATTACACAGCCCAAAAGAGTACTCAACTAGGAAGTCCTCTGACAAGTGATATTAGCTGGGGCAGTGTCCCTTTGACAGAGAGGGTTGTAGGTGTGGATTTGGCCTCTGGCACCCAACAGTGATCACCACCCCAGAAGCCAATGGCATGACGAGATTTTTGTGACGCAGAGGACTCACCCTGCAGGTCATGCACCTGCAAACAGCTCCTGGCTCAGGGTGCGGGAACCCTCCGCCTCTTCCACATTGGCTGACTTCAAACACACCCAAGTTAAACATCAAAACACAACCAGAACTTGTGTTTTCACCTGGCAAGGTGAGCACACAGGAGCAGCATTTCTAGTGCGGCTCCCTGAGTTTGGGCACCACAGAAACGGAGCAGGTGCCTCCCTTCACACACCTCGGGTCAGGCTGGAAAAAAAATTAGATCAGCTACTCTACACCTGCAGCCACCACTTTATCACCCTGGGGGTGGGCAGGTTGAAGGAATGTAAGTGGTTTCTTGTTTGGTTTTCCCTCCCCACAACCCCACATTAAAACAAAACAAAACAAACAAACAAATAAAAGCCTCCCCCCCCAAAAAACCCCAAAAGCAAACTCCCCCCCCACCCCCCCAAAAGACCCCACCCAGAAAACACCCGCAAACAAAAATAACTTGATCCCAAGTTCCTCTACCTTCCCTGCCTGTAGTTAAGCAGGGAAGCACCTTTGGACATTCGTGTGATCCCACAGACATGTTCCCTACAGAGCAGACACCTTATCTCTGCACCTCACCCAGATGTGCCTGTGACACCTAGTTAGGAGGGACATCCCTTTGCTTTAAAACAAAAATAATTACAAAATCAATATTAACAACCAGCATTCATTTAAGTCCAACTCGTTTTTAAAAAAGGGAGAAGGGAGGAGTGAAGGTTTCCAGGCCAAGGAACTTGCCAGATCCAGCAACCCCCCCTACGGTGCCTCCAGCAGCAATGAGTTAAGCCCCCTTTGTGCAGTGCCCGCTCTTGACTCACGCTCAGCAGAGCTGTGGAAGTGCTGAGGGGACACAGCTGCCCCTCTAGCTCCTCCTCAGATAGTTGGCAGCTCCAGGAAGAAAGAGGGAAATGGGGGTGGATGAGGGTTCAAGTTATTTCTTTCCCCTCTCTCTTTCTTCCCAAGACTGAGAGGAGACTTCTGGGTCTGCAAGCCCAGTCTGTGCTTACCAGTGTCCTTAAGAATGACAATTAAAAAAAAAAAAAAAAAAGGGAAATTAAAAAAAAAAAGAGATATGAATAATTAACTATTGTCCGTGGAAGGAGCAGGAGGGGGCAGGTTCCAGACCAAGACAGAGAAGGGACTCTCTCCCTCCCCATGTTTGCTCATCTGGAGACCGCGTCCCTTCGGCATCCCTGTGCGAACCCTTTGTGCTGTTGCTCTGACATCAATGGACACGGACGGTGAACACGGGGATGAATTCAGCGCTGCAGAGGGTGGGAGGGCACACCAGCATGCCAGGGCTAGGCCCGGGGCTTGGGGAGCATGTCCAACAGGAACTCTGCGATGCCAATGAAGTAGACAACTTGTGCAATGCCGAAGAGAGGAGCAATGACCAGGGCTCGGCAGTACGCCCCTTTGAAGAAGGCTGTGGGCCCTTCCTTCTGCCAGATCTTCCTGGGGAGAAATGGCAGAGACAGGTAAGTGTCTGTCCCCCTCCTCTACCATGCCAGGAGAGCCTCTGGCCATGCCCTGGCTTTCTCCCTCCCTCCAGAGCCTAAATCCAGGCAAGTACTGTCGCCTGGCATCACCCCTACAGCAGATCATCCGTCATCCCCCACCAGCTCTGCAAATGGCCATGCAGAGACATGCCCTATCCCTACATCTGACCCAGAAGCAGGAGTGTCTGCCTGTGTCTGGAAGTACAGCTACGATAAACCCACCCCACGCTTACATCAAGAGGTCCCCCTGCACCAAAGTGGGGCCAGCTCCACCCTCAGCATGGGACACAGCCAGACGGCAAGCGATTCTGGCCATGACAGAAATACAGAAGCAGAGAAAGTCCTTTCATGTTTTGAAGCAGCCAGACCACAGTTTAGCACAGGATCAGAAGAGTGCAGCTGGGGACAGCCCACTCTGGCAGCCCTCGTGCAGACGTTGTGCAGAGCAGTCCCAGAAGGGATACCAGACTTAATACTGTAAGATTCTCGGACAGCGGGGCCTCGGGAGAGACAACCACAGCATTACCTTCCCTTGCAGAAAAAAAAAATCTCACTGCTATGACTACTGAGGTTTGGACATAAGTATTTAAATATAAATGCTATATTTATCTTGCTTAATATGGGGAGAAGTTATCTTTTATGTAACTATATATATATGGAGATATATCCATATCCATCTATGCATAGAGATAGACAGATTGATAAAAGCACAGGTTCAGAGGGAACTTGGAACAGAAGCTGCTGGTTGTGTCTAGAAGCTGCACTGCCTGCCTGGCAGCAGGCAGCAGCAGATGCCATACACCTGATGTGGTGGCCTCCTTCACGAGGAGTCTTACTTGGTGCAGTCCAGGATTCCCGAGTAGGTGTCCTCATTCACTCCCCTCTGCAAGGACTGCAGCCGCGTTTTGATCACTGGTGACAAAAAGAGAAGAGATGCTGGTGAGCAGTGGGAGCGTAGCAGGCAAGGGCCAGCCCAAGAGTAATGTCTTTGAAACACAGTCAAAATGAGAGTACTAGGAACACAGACCACTTTCATATATTTACCAGCAAGAACAGGGAAAACCCATCCCTTCACAAATGGATAAAAAACCCACACAGCCACCCAAAACCCAACCTCTCCTCTCACTGTGATTCAGGTTTCAAAGGCTGACTTAAGCTTTAAACACTTCCAAATTCAGATATCTTTCTGCAAAGTGGAAACTCCTTTACAAATGCTCAGCTCCTTCTGGAAGAAGTATCTAAAATATACGATTCTGCCCTTACGTTTTTTCACACCTTGGAGAGTGTGCAATGTTGGAGAGGGAGGAGTTACTTCCTGGTGTTTTTCACAGGAGAGAAACCAAGGTGGTATTTAAGGCAGATACTGTGGAGCAGAAGAAAAGGCCACAGAGCTGAGGCTTTCTCTGTCCATGACCATATGTATGTAAGTGGTCTGCATATTATCACTCCACATGGAAACGTAGCTTTTCAGGGGCATGTCTGCAGCAATTTCTGTAAAGAGTGACTGAAATGAATGACACCCTCTTTCTGACGTACCCAGTGAGTACTGCAAACCTCTGTGCAAGCTGTGGCCAAAACTGTAGCTCAGCTGAAGTCACACCATCTGAGCTGGTGGTGGCAGCTCAGACAGCAGAGTGCCTCCTGTGCTCTCCTGTGCCCTCGTACTGTGAAGAGGCTGGCAGTCACCTCCTCCTCACCTAGTCCACACTGAGCCTCTGACTCCTGTCACTTGGCACCAGGACACCACCCCAGGCTGCTCAGGACTCACCATCACAAGGATTGACAGCCACTGCAGCCGTACTGCCAGCCACACATCCGGAGAGGAAGGACACGTAGAACGGAGCCTTGACATTGGGGTCTTTCTGGCCCAGCTTGTTCAGGTTTGCAAACAGTGGGAAGTAAACAATGGAGAATGGGACATCCCTGCAGTGGGGTGGGAGGAAAGGGAAGAAAGAACAAGGATGAGTCAAGTCAGAGAGGGACACCAAGAAAGTGAGCAATGGAAGGGCTGCAAGCATCACACATCGGCAGCACAGCCATGAGTGCAATGCAGACATCCCAGCTCTGCGACTGCAACGCAGACAGGAGGGGAAACTCACAGGGGTAAAACTGACTGCAGAAAGGACAACAGGCCCACGGGAGACATGCAGCTCTGCAGAATCAGTGGGCTTCCCCTGTTTTTCAGCACTGAAACTGAAGACCCCAGCACACGCGGAGGACCATCACTTTGTCCATTCTACCTTAGCAGTGTGGCTCCCAGGCCCTTGTAGAGTCCCGCAATGCCCTTGCTCCGCAGCAGCTCCCTCGTGATCTGTGTCGCCGTGGTGCGCGTCTCCACCACCGGCTCGGCCGCCCCCGCCGCAGGGGAAGAGGAGAGTTGGGCCTGTGCCGCCATCAGCTTCTTCTGTGCCGCTGGGGAGGAAAGCACAGCTGCTGGTCTGCAAGTTGCTCAGCAGCATCCTTGCTGCCTGGTGCCGCGGGACAAGGAGGAAGAGGCAGATCTCCAGGTGCGACAAAATATGCACGAAGGCCACAGAAGGCGCCCTGCAAGCTTTTCCTCCCAGTCTGCCCCTCTCCCTCAGCCTATCCCAGTCTGGGAGCAGGTGCTGCCACACCACAGCGATGCCCACTGCATTTTCCCACCAAGTGGTTTGCCTGAGCAGGAGCAGCCTGTCACACACAGTCTCTGCAGTGCAGAGAACAGGACCTGCTATGAGTAGGCAGGTGCCTATCCCTGCTTCCAGCTATGTCCCCGAGCTGCCTGTCTGACAAAATAAAGATGTTCATAAACAAGAGGCGTTCAGTAGTTCTATTCTTTGCCTCCTTCCCTTGAAAGCAACCATTAACCCGGGCAGTTTCTCAGCCACATTTATGAACACAGCCTGGTTTCTCCCACTTTCCCAACTGATGCAATTCTGCCCTTTGGCCAGAAGATGGAGAGCACATCAACCTGTAGGCAATCCTCTGGCTGACACCGGCACACCACAGCTCTCCCGCCGCACAGAGAACAGGCTGTTCACAGCAGAGAAAACCTCTCCTGAACCCTCAAACCATGGCTTAATTCCTTCAAACATTTTAAAATAATACGCACAAAGAGGATAAGGTCTGCATTAAAAACAGTGAAGAGAGGAAAGAAAAAGTAAATCCGTGATTATTCAGGAACGCCACATCCAATGAGAGATTAAAGGGCAAATTGGCCCATTTTCCAGGAAGAACCACAAACATGGATTTTAACAGTGTCATGCAGAGCTCCTGGAGAGTGAGGCCATCGCCCGGGCTGACCTCTGGAAGAGACTAAGGCAAAAGCAATCAACTCTTTCCCCTAGAGCCTCTGTGCCAGACTGGTCTGCATTCTCACCAGAAACACTCCACACTGTTTCAGCCAAGAGGCTCACACTCCCTCCTGCCTCTGCCTGCCAGCTCCTGCCCACAGTCCCGAGAGCCTGACCCCAAACCTTGTTCAAGTCCAGTGCACTGGGAGAACTTTATTTACTGTTTCAGCTGAGACAACTATTGTTTTTGTCAGAAAGAAGACAGAGTACAAGGGGAGACAAGTCATTTGGAAAGAGCACATCCCCTTGGGAAGCTCTTACGGAGAAGCTACAGGGGGGGTAGAAGAGAGAAAGAACGGACATTAGGAAACATGGAGATGGAGGAAGTACCACAGGGGAAAGGCACTGGAGGATGCTAATCCCTTCTTGGTTGCACTGTATCTAATGAGTTTCAATCATTCACAGGATGACCACCCAATCATCTCTCCTGTCTCTCCACCCACCAGCAGCATTTGCTGTTTCACTTGCCAAGCCTATTGCTTTGAGCAAAAAAATCATCACCCTTTGTAACTGTGAGGGCCTCTGCAAAGCCAGCTGAAAGGGGGGTGGAGGGGGGGAAGTAAGCTGGGGAAAAGAGGAAAAACCTCTGCAACTGCCTGAGATGCCTCTGACATGAGCAAGCAGGGCGAAGGAGAAGGGTTTTCTCCACTCATTCTCTCACCTCCACCTTGACAATCCAGTCCCAGCCCTCCCTCCCCTCCCTGCTCAGGGCACAGGGAAGAGAAGTCCACATACCAATACGTCCTGCATCCTGCAGCTGGATTTTGAGCATCTCCATGGGAGTGGTGACAATCACCTGGCAGGTACCTGCGCCGCAGCCCGCCAGCATCTCCTTCATCAGTGTCAGTTTTTTCCTGCCCAAAGAAAAGAGTGGTCAGAGGAGGTGGCCTGAACTAACACTGGGGCAGCTGGTACAAGGCTTAGGGCACATCTCTGACCCTGGAGGTTACAGGAAAGGCAGCCCAGGAGACAGGGCTTGGCTTGACAATGCAGCACAGCCCACGCCTGGCATCTCTGCTGGCATCACCAGACCTGGAGAACAGACCCCTTTGGCCCCAGAAACAGAACATTCCGAAAAAGCCACAAGCCCAGTCAGAACAGCCCCAGATGGAGCACACAACCCTCTGCATCCACAAACAGAGTGCTTCAGTGTTTTTACAGCACGATGTTGCCCCTGGTCAGGGCATAGCTTTCAGAAAGGGTATAAACTTCAGAAGGCACCAGAGGACCTGAGCATTAAAGGGAGATAAGCAGCTTTCCTCCTGCCAGCCTAGTCCTTTAAACACTGTCAATAAACAGAGACCACAGGGCGAGGAGCGGAAATATTCCACTTGCTGCTTTGGAGTTCTCCAAGAAAAGCAAAATAAATAAACAGCAAACATGAATCAGGGAGGAACCTCCTGTGTGGCTAGGAGCTGCTTCATCTCATCAGCCTTTCCAAAACTGAAAAAGTAGCCTTTGCACTAAACTTCCCGAGAGACAAGGGGTGGGATGGACCCCCATCACTGCAACTTTGCGTGTCCTCTGCACTAGAGAGCAGGGATTATCAGTGACATGTTCTTGCCTAACAAAATGCAGCATTTCATTGTTCCCTCCATTCCAAAGTCATGAAATAGCCCAGCTACGACTAAAAAGAGGAACTCAGGATGCAATGCTCATGAAGTCTCAATTTTCAGAAACTGATGTGTTTTTGCCCTGTAAAAAACCTCACGCCTTGGCACCAAAAAACACTGACTTGATTAAAAAGTACATCTGACATTCTCTTCTCTAAAAAGGGAAAAAAGAGATGCATATATAAATCACACAGCCAAAGAGAAACAGTCTCATCTTTTTTCTGTTTTAAATGCACATACTATTTTTGCCTCCCACAGGCCCGCTCCTGCAGCAATACCTCATCTTAACCTGCTCAGGGCCAGTCCCCACACAGCGGCAAAAGCAGTCCCACAATGATATGCCCAATTCCCCTGCAAAACCAAGGCACGCTTCTGTTCCAGGGGTTTCACATGCACACACACACAGCACAACGTGGTGCAGTGGGCCAGCAAAGCAGTTTCACTGCCAATCCTACAGGAAAGGGAGGGCAGATGTGCTGTAATCCTGCTGGGCCACCACGTCAGCTGGGCCGATTTCCCCACCTCTCATCTTCTCCAGGGAGGATATCGGAGCAGGGGATTAGAGGCACAGAGGCACAACGGAGATTACCAGCAACTAAATATAGAGCTCTCCTATGAAGCTGAAGGGAGGAATATTTCACAGGCTCCCCTTTCCAAATTCCCCCAAAGATGAGAAGCTGCAAAGCACAATTTCTCCCACGGAGTTACCCACATGGGTGCTGAAGTGTGCACAGCAAGCTTTCCTGGAGGCACAGAGGTACCAGGGTGTGCCAATCCAGGGGTCCCCACTGCTACTGCCACCTGGAGGTGGCCAACTTGTGTCTTTTGGTCAGCCTGAAGCACAGAAGCAGCCCCTGCACGGCTCCGTGCAGCCAGCAGCAAGGCTGCACAGCCGTGGGAGGAAGCAAACCACTCAAAGGGGCTGGCTGCCAGTCTCCCTCTACAGCACAGCAGAGCATCTCCCAGTTTAGCAAGAGCCCTGGAGCATCCCTGGAGTACATATCTTCTGGCTTGCATCCAGGGTGACTGCTTTGATACCCAGTTCAAAAGATCGGGAAGACTTGGCCTACTTGTTCATCTGTGGACCATTATCCCAGCCAAGAAAAGTCAGCCTGGCTTGACTGAACTCCATGGAGCTATGCCAGTGTGACCCAGTGAAGGATTATACATGTGGCTTTATTTTAGACATGTCAAACAGGTATATCAAAAGCATCCAGAACAAGGCCTTTCAGCTTTTGGTTGGCATATTCTGGGAACTGGGAAGAGTCCAAGAAAAATGTAGCCTAAGATAAGCAAATCTTTTCACAACCCTTGCCATACAAGGGTCAAATTCCCTTTGCAAAACCTCACCAATCTGCACATAAAAGGAGTTTGAAAACAGTTCATGTCTAGACAACAAAGGGGTTTAAATATTTAAGGCACCACAGGCCTTATCCTCAGTGGTTTAAAAACTGGCACATCTCAACTAACTTCAAAACCTGCAATATCAGCAAAGATCTGGTCCTACAAATGCAGAAATCATCTTTTATGACAGCAAGAGGATGTTAAATATAAAATACACACAATAGCCCCAAATTCTGCACTGGCAGAAATCAGTCATTCCATTTTTTTAACTGACATACAATTAATTTCTGACAAATCAACAATGACAAATGGGAAGGGAGGAGATTCATGCTTGATATAAATCAAGTTTAAAACTAGAACTGAAAAATAAAGTAAAAAACAGGAACTAGAAGTTTATGGAGGACTTTTTGAGAGCAACACATCAGTCCAAAGTTAGGATCTCTGACACCATTGCTATACCGATGTCACATGGGAGCAGAGTAGTATTTTTTTCAACTTTCTGAAAAATCTTGACCATGTGGGAGTTTACTGTTCTTGGGCAGGGACGGAAAAGAGTCATTCTGGGATCAGGATGATAAGATTTCCGGACAGGAAATCTCTGACCTAAGGAAACATCCATGGAAAGCAATCCATTTCCATTTCCTACCCAAGAGGCTAGTGTCCCCAGCTTGGAAATCACCTTCTTCACTCATGATATAACTTCTGCTTCTGGTCTGTCAGCGCAACAGACTGTAGAATGTTCCCCAAGAGTTTCAAACCAGACAGTTTCTTTCAAACAATTTAACCAGTGGGTATTTCATACTGATTAGGGCACCTACACACAGGAGTCATCCTTCAAAGAGAGGGCACCCTGTCTGCCACAGCCCCCTGGTGACACGCTCACAAAATACCAGTCACTCCCTTTAACCCAACATCTGATATTCCAAGGGGGAACAACAAGCTGCTGCAATCACACTTCAGAAAACTGGACCTATGATGCTGGGAAATGTAAAAGCAAGAAAGTTGCCATTACAGGCTCCCTCTCACTTCCAGTGCCAGCTCAAAAATACCTCAGACAAGCAAAATGAAGCACTTGATGTGGGGCAGATACACCTCAAAGTAGCATTGCCAGATAAAATGTTGCTCTGGTAGTCATTATTCCAGATATGCGCAGGAGCTCTGGATTGCATATTTGAACGAAGTCAAGAGAAGGCTGACTCTGTGCCTGCATCAGGTTTGCCCTGGCAAGAGACTCCAAGTGTTTTTTTCCAATATGAATGTCTGTGGAAGTGAACAATGGAAGAGGGTAACACGACTGGGCATGCTGAACACAGCCCTCATTTTGTCCCAAGACATGTGCCTGGAATGGTGACAAGCGCAGTGGTCCTCTCCTGGGTGCGTTCTGTGATTAAACAGCCCATGTCTAGCTCCCTCCAGATTAACAGTTAAAAGTGCATTTACTTTTTGGCTGACCTTTGATGTCCACAGCTTCAACCCATTGTAATTCCCCCAGTCTCTGTGTGCTAAATAAAAGAGCCCTCCCCAAAGAGCTATCCCCGAATAGGCACAGGGAGATGATCAGCTCTTAACCGTGTCTTTCTTCCTCACCTACAAGTCTCAGTGAGTTGGATGAGGGTTACCTACATTAAAGAAGTGTCTGGGAATCCAGTGGATAACTGCAGGAGAGGCTGCCTTGGCCCACAAGGACAGAGAAAGACCAAAGCACAGTGTGTGCAGCGTAATTCAGCAGCTCAGCACCAGGGCTAGCAGCAGCATCCCTCCTTTCTAAACTAAGAGCCCCACTTCAGAGCCTGTCTGTGAGCATTCTGCAGCTCAAGGATCAACCAGGTCATGCAATGGATACTTAAACAGGTGCCACAGAAGAGATGGTCTGAATATTTTAGAAGAGTCTGAAAGGAGAGCAGATGAAGGAAAAAGTCCTGGGAAGATGTATCAGCTGGGAAGGCAATGGAGAACAAGCTCCAGTCTCCACACCTGCATAGGACTGAAGTGCCTTGCTTGTCTCAGAATTGCAGTTGGCTATTTCTCTTCCCTGAGTAAAGCCACAAGGCAGGCGGAAGCGAAAAGGAAGAAAATATGCTGACATCAGCAAAGGCAGAATTAAGTCAGTCATGCTGGTCTTCCTAGGGATCCGAGCTGCTAAGACAGCAGATTGCCAGCCTTTGCTTCAGAACAGCAAACAAAATAAAGGTCAAGACTAAAGAGGACAGGAGAATTAAGGGAATAACACCTTGGAGAAGAGCAGCAGGAAACTCATCCAGGGATACTGGAGAGGTTTTATGAGCAACAAATTGCTTATGTAATTAGGCATAAAGCACTTCTTACTATAGCCAAGGCAGAATATTTCACCAAGAACCTAAAAAATTAACAAAACTTGGCAAACACATGCCAAACAAAACAGCTGTCTGGCACTCAACACTTTGGAGATAAACATGAAACCTTGTAGGACACTTTAAAGGGACTGACTTTCATTAAGTGTTTAACACCCAGATTCAAAACGTAGGCACTACTTACATCAATCAAAGAAAACATAGGCACTACTTACATCAGTCAAGGAGGCCTCGCACACTGGCCACTCAAAAATCAGTGATGTGCTTTAAAAGCTGGTATACTACCGATCTAAATCACTTCCTCAGCTTCACAGCCAAGAGTTTCACACGAAAGTGCTTCCTTTAGCCCTCTTCTCATGTCCTGTACTCCAGGCAATGAAGCCACTACTATTGTAACAGCAGCTGTGAGATTATGAATCTCTCAACACATCCAGCTTCAGAAAGCCACAGGAAAAAAAAATCCCACCTGTTTCCAGCAGCCTGAAGACTGGAAGTTTCCCCTCTCTCACACATCCTGCCTTCCTCAGCCACAGGGGGACTCTTCCCCCCAGAGTGCCACAAGGATGTGCTTGAAGACTCTTCTGTGGGTCACCTTTTCTTCTTCTTCCCCTGGAAACTGTTGAGGCTCTAAGGTCAAAATTATCACAGAAAAATGTTTGACCCTTATTGCCTCTCTCAGTCATGGTTATGGGGTGCCCTTCAGGTTTTTCAGTATCTTGGTTTCCCTCCTTTTCCTCCCTGGCATGGCAAGTGTGTTTTAGGCACTCACCAAACTCACTCTGGCCTCCTTTGTTCCTAAATGACCAGGACAGCTTGGGAAGACCAACTCAGTTCTGTTTCCTCATGAAACAAGAAGCAGTAGCTGTAGGCTGTCATAATGACATCTAAATAGAAACTGGTAAAGAAGGGGAAATCAAGTCCCCCATCCTGTGAGCACACAACCTTCCTGCACCAAAGGGAAGGGACAAGCACTGAGCTAGGCCCAGGGTGGAGAGAGCTGCAGGAACAGACATCTCCAGACACAAGGAGACAGATGCACCAACAAGGGCATGAGGTCCCACGTGAGGTTCTGCTGTCCCAGTATTCTATGTTCAGCAGCATCCAAGAACACAGGCAGGGAAAAGGGGGTCTAGCACAAACCTGCAATAACAACATCCCCAAAATATTCTTCCAGCAATTTGTAGCCAGGAGCTTCCCACACTACAGGTGCTGTTTTCAGTCTGGCCTTTCAAAAAATAGGCTTTATGCCAGTTTTTTATCCTAGCATTTTAAAAGCAGTTTCAACACTAAGTTTTTCAAAGGACAAAAATAAATAAATCCATATACACTGGAAGTCATTGTGTAACTAGAGACTACTTAGTGTCGTGCTGGACTGGCCACACATACTTCTTCCACTTGCACATGGGGGTGTATTTTAATCAGCAAATACTGATAGGACATGCACATTTTGTCAGAAAAGGATCACCAACTCATGTAACGTATTTCAAGCAAGATAAGTGCTAGATACTTAGCAAAAAAAGCATTCAATGTCAAGCAGGTCTAGAAGACTTTTGCAGCTCTGAGTCAGAAAAGCACCAGAGCATCCTTTGGGATACTGACCTAAGAGTACAGCATCTGTGAATGTACAGCAGAAGAGCTGGATTCTGCAAAAATTACTTTGGTAGGGCTGAACCAAGATCTTGCTGGCCCACCACGAAAAGCAGCACCCAGCTTTTCACTAAGCCCTTACACTTATCCCTCAGCTGTGCTTTCCCAATATAACACCTTAATTGACGCAACTGCACATCAAGAAATGAAACCACGTTCACATGCCAGGCAGCAGCTTGAATCTTCCCTTTTCTAACCCCAAGCTATTTTGTTGTTCATACCTAGGCTTTGACTGGAGTTGTGAAATAGGTGGCCCAGCCTTGCACATCCTGTTTTGTCCCGAGTAGCAGAGGCCTTTGAATCCCAGCACTGCTCATCCTGCCCCTGTTTTACAAAGACAACTGGGGAGAATGGAACAGAAGCATCCAAAAGGAGAAACCTGCAGACTGCGAACAGCTTGCAAGAGGACGGCAAGCCCTTGGGGTCACATAGCTTTGTGACTCAATGAAACAGCTCCTTGCCGTCACTCCTATTTGCTGCATGTGCTACACATGGGAAAAGACCACGTGAACTGCCAGAGGCAAGGTACATGCACTGCCTGCAGCACTGCCAGCGTAACTCCTCCAGCAGGTTACATACTCCATCCCCAGGCCTTGGAATTCCTTAACACAAAGGGACCCCATGATAAGCAGCTGCCCTGAAATTTCTAAGAGCCCTTAGCATCACTGGTAATGTCATGGCCTTTCCCATCACCCTCTACCCCCTATGCACTAAGCAAGATGACAGAATGCACTAGAACTTCCATGTTCATAGCCTATACCACCCACAGACAAAAACTGCAAAGCATTTTCTTTCCCATCACATCTTGGAGTGACATTTCTTGTTAGAAACACCTTAAACAATCTACCACAGCAGTATCGAGGCTCTGCCTCTCCGTCCAGCTCAAGCTGGCTACTCTCAAGAGCAGAGCTGACCAGATTTCACCCATCCAAGCCCTCCATGGTGGTTGAATGAGATGAGTGACCCCAACTCCACATGCTGCTTAGCTCTTGTCACCTAAGTGTGGCCCAACCTCTATTTTCTATAAAGGAAGTAAAAACATCCTGTGTTGAGACACAAAGGTTCCCCACTACCCAGGTGGTACCAAGCTCCTGCCCCAGGTCACATATGGTTTAGGAGAACAGGGTGTCTTACTCTTGGAAAAATTCCCTAGCTCCTTTATTCTGAATCAAGTGCAGCCCATAATCCACATCATGTGTGGAACAGCCAAAAACCCAGAAGTCAAACTGGAAGAGGTCTGAGTGAAGACCTCAGCTGCTCATGGAAACAGCTGCATCCCATTTATCCAAGTCCTGCTCTAAGTTAGACTCATCACTGGGGCAGACAAACATACTTGTCCTCTGAGGAAGTCTTTACCTCTCATGGGGCAGGACATCCACTGACAGGCACGTCACATTTTAATGGGTGAAACATCACAGCAGTGATTGCTCCCACAGAATGCCAAATATGTTGCAATGCCAGACTGATTTCTTCATGGGCCATTCTCTTAGTGGTGGTACAAGACGTAGCAGCTTGGTACCCCGTTGTCCTGCCTGTACAACCTGCTAAGCCCCCCCGTTGGTAGGTGGTGGTAGAGCTGTGCTGCTGTCTATTGCAGTACACCAAGGTGTGCCCTGCTGTCTGCTGCAGGGATCAGACCCACCGCTTGGCAGGGGTGAGGAGCCATGAGGACATCATCACTTCCCACTGTCTGAGCACAGCACAGCAGAGACACTATTTGAAGAGACAGAAAATCACAAAGAGCTGCGAGCCGATGAGTCACACAGACATATGTTAGCTGATATTTTAAAAGACTCCAGAACAAAAAGAAATAGATACATGAAAAAAACCAAATCCTCAACCTGGGTCAGTCCACAATCTCCACTGAAGCTGTTGAGCCACTGATCTGCAGCAGCCAAGACTGATGTGGTATGTTTTGGGAAGTTTAAACAAGTAATCATGCCAGAGCTTTGCATTTTCAGTGAGGCTCCACCCCATAACTGCTCATGGGAAGAGTCGGGATCATATCCCAAGCAGGCTGTTTTCCAGCTACTGTCACTTGAGGACTGGAGATAGTGTTCTTCTCTGTCTGTGCAGAAAGGTCTCTATCTGAAGGGAGACAAAAGTGTTCTCCAAATTGCAAGGGAAATATCTTGGTGAAAATGGCATTAAATATTCAGGGCCCAGCTCCTCTCAACTGCTCAGCCTGCATCTTTTACTCACATTCCATTCACATGAACCAACCTCCACTTGCAAGCTGAACAGATAATTTTATTCCTTCAGCATTTATATGCAGGTCAGCAGCTGGGGAATGCTGCAAGTGCCCATTGCCAATTCAGATTCACCACCTCTCTAAAGCTGTTTTCAAGATACAAAAGGAGAAAAGCAAGACTAAGTTTGGGGTGTACAGAACTTGATTTGCCATCTGTTCGAGCAAGAAGGAGCATCAGAGCATCCAATAGGATGCTGAGGACAAGGGTCCTCCCAGCAGCTGTTTGAGCAATGATCAGTGCCATTGGGTTCCTCTCAAATATTTACTCTACAAATTCTGGATCTACTAACCTTGGCTTAAGTCTTGGACTATTTTTAGAAGCTTGAATAAAGAGCAGTCATCCAGTGGAGTGCTTTACGCTTCCCATTTTAGACATTACATCCTTAGCCTGAACGTAATCACCAGCTGAGCTGTTCAAGGTCAACTCATATTCCAGTCATTGCACTACCCCATTCCACCTTTGCCCTGACGTCTCACCAGACGTGTTCCAAGAGCCGGTGTCTTTTAAGTTGACCGCAGAAGGTCAACTCCCTACTCACCCGTCTTTGGAGAGGTGATGCCGGAAGAAGTCGTTGGCTGCCAGTTTGATAGCCTTTTCTGGGGTCACCAGAGTCAGGTTCACTGCAGCCCCTGGGCAACAAAAAAAGGCCATTGGAGAATGAGAATAAAGGAATTGTTAACTGCGTCTTTCAGGAATGTGTCGTAACTTCTGCTCAAAACAAAGGACAGATGGAAGAGAGCTCCCAGTGCACCAAATGGATTTAGAAATAAGAAACGCCCCTGAAAATTAATAGGATTTCTGCCTTCCAACACCTTGCATTTGTGAAAATATCCCCAGATGTGTTTCTACTCCATTTGCTGTATGTATTTTGTAATTTCTTTAGCTTCACTACTTCCTCCAACCATGTACACATGCATTCTCTTCTCTCATCCAAGGGTGCCTTTCCTAGGAATTCAGAAGGATGCAGATCAATCCTTCAAAAAAGGAGTATAAGTCGGATTAATAACTTGTCCCAACTCCTTTGCAAATATTTTGTGATGCTGAGAAGCAAAAGCCCCCCTGCCCTACCTTCTCACCAGTGTTCCTTTCCTTCCCTCCGCAGAAAACACCAGAGCAGCTTGCTTACCAGGCAGCCCAGAAAAGGCAGAGCCATTGAAAGACCTGCAGACTGGTTGAAGTCACCTGGTTCATCTGCACAGAAATCAGCCAGCATTAGACCCTTAGAATAAAGTGGCTTCCCTTGTGTATCACCACTTGGTGTCACTCCCAGAACAGCCACCGTTGAAGTGGCTTGTCGTCCACAAGCTGCAGCCTGGAGAAATTCCCCTTTGAGCTCCATGGCAAGGCTTACTGAGGGACCTGGGGTGTAAACAAGCCTTGGCTCCCGGCCCTGCTCCCACTACCACCCGCTGGAGTGCCCTTTTGTTAGGAGCAACAAACAGCAAATCCCTGTATTGTGCCTGCCACAATGAAAGGTCTGCCTGGCCTGGCCGGCTGCTCTGGGCCCTGAACACTGGCATTAGTGCAACACAGTGGCTGTGAGGCAGCTTCCAAGCTGCCCTGGGGGAAATGGGGTGAGGGAAAAGGACAGTCCCTTCCCAGTATACTGCATTTTGCACTATTACATTAGCACTCCAGAGTAGTTTCCTTCATTTAAATCTTACGGCTCAAAAAGCCTCCAGTGGATAACCTCAGGGTCTCCCTGCCTGCACTGAAGCATAAGGAGCTCCAATCCCTCCGATGGAGTTACATTTGATACTTGCTAATGGCCTATGAACACGTTTGCAAGAACAAACAAAAATACAGGCATTTATGCTTGCAGCTGAGAGTTAAACAACTTGTTCCAAAGAGAAGTAGTCAGAGAATCCTGCACCTCCACTAGGCTCTAAAGAGGTGGATGAAAATGTGGTTCATTTTCATCACCTTTGAACACAAGTTGACAAAAGCTGTAAGGGCTCAAACAAAGGCAACTCATCTGTTCCTCAGAATGGACTCTTCTCCCTTTAAAAATGGAAAGACAAAGGTTTAGGGGGACTTTCCTAAGATGAGGAAGCTAAGTCACAACTGGGACTCCTAGGACCAGTACAACTGGGACCAGAACACGGGAATCTTTGGCCCTGCATCCTTTGCTCAGAAGACACATCTCCACCATGCAGGAAATTGCAGCAGGAAAAGAGAGATTTTGCTGCACAGGGCTGGGCAGCCCAACACATCTTCCCTCCTTTCAGTTCCCATGTTCAGATTTGGCAGAAAACACAGAGTAACACTACCTTGTAGCAAGCCAAGCCAATGTATTCATTCATTCCACACCGGCCATGACATCTAACAAATGCCATCATCTTTTCCACGAGACAAATTAACTTGCAGGGAGCAGGGCAGTGCTCTCACACTCCTGGCTTTTTGCAAACTTTGTAGAGCACCACTGATTGCACCGTTCAGTTTGATGTTCTTCCCATACCATCATGTCCCTCCCACCATGGCTCTTGCATGTGATGAGAAGCCTCAGACACGACCCTCATGCTCTACCTCCATCTTTTAATGCCAATCATATCAGGATCTATAAAGCAAATCCACAGAGCCTAATTTTTAAGTGGAAATGGCTACCCATGAAGCGGTTCCTCAAACACCAAGTTGAAGATAACTTCAGCTCCACTCTCAATGCCTAGAAGGTACAAAACCTGTACATATGCAGCATGAAAACCTACTTCCTCGGAAAAACAAGGAGAGAAAGGAAAAAGCATAAACCAGCTACTCTAACACCAGTGCAAAGGGTTCACTGAAAGAAAGAAAAACTCCACATTACCAAGTAAGAAAGGCACTCAAGAAGTACACTTCCAAGTGCTGACCTCCTCCAGGAACCAAGAGGCTTTCACAAAAGTTTCAATTGCAAATAAAGCAGAGGGTAAAAACACGCAATATACAGAAAAAAAAGTTAATGAACCTGGGTTTTCTCCTACATCTTTGATATTTTCAGTAAAGCTGCTTAGCAGAGAATGGATAATCCCTGTCCTCAATAATCCATAACAGCTTCAATTCACTGAGGAGGAGAAATTAGATACTTCAGCTGCTGGCTGTACGCTTTCCACAGCATTTTCTATCTTTTTACAAAATCTCAAAGCTTTTAAACTATACCCATGCACGAGTATTTCCCTAATTAAAGCCAACGTTGGTCTATAGGCAATGCTACATGTACCAGAAGCAAAGGCAGACAAACAGCAAGGAAAAATAAACAGCAATCATTAAAAACCATTCTGAAAACAAGTAACGAAGAACGAAAGAACTAGGAGCAAAACCAGTTGTTTGCCAACTGAACTTCTAAGTGCCTTCTTCTCACTGAGCTTTGGGTTTTGTTATTAAAACACATTTCTACAGAAGCCCTTACGCACCACCAGCAACCTACATAACAGGGGGATTGAGTCACCCCCAGCGCGGCACTGGGACACGTGGGAGATATTATTAGCAGAGGCCAGGGAAGGCTGCCACACTACTGCAGCTAAACTGCAGCTACCCTCCAAATGCCATCAACAGCAGAGGGCACTTCCCCAGCCAGATCCAGGCCTTCAGCTCCTGCCAGAGAGGCTAAACAGTTGGTCTTCAAACAGCAGGGGGATTACCCAGGACATGTGCTGGGATCTTCGGATGGCTTTTGGATGGACTGTAGCAGGGAGCCAAGTGAGGATCTCTCCAAGGTCCCCTACCACTGATGCCCATGGGGTTCAGGAGCCCACAGGCACTATGGATTAATTCACTCAGCATCATATCTGAAGGCAGCACACCATCATTCCCTGAGCACAGACAGGGCTAGACAGCTCCACTCAGCTTTGAGGCGCTGCTGCTACCTGGATGTTATGGGAAAAAACATTAGGGAAAAGACCTCTTCTTCCTGCCCTAAACAAATCCAAGAACTTGAGATGAATGTTGGGATTGCCTTACACATCACACAGTTTGCTGTGGACTACTCACACAAAGCAAGGACTGTCTGCCTACACACACCCCTTAAGAGGCGTTTTGCAGGAAAGCATCCTGCAAGCTCAAGCCTCTTTCCTGTCCACACTGTGGAGTTTTGACTGGCATGTGAAGGAGCCCTGAAGTCACACAGTCGGAATGGCTGTACCCAAACAGACCCCTTCTGTCCTCCAGCTGAGGCCAAGTGATCTGCAGGGACAACCCATGTACTTGTGATTCCTCCATGGGGAACAGCAGCTGCTGCTCCAGCACATTAACATATAATCCTCCCAATTTCAGCTTAAAGGCTACAAATAAGAGCTCATGAGTCATTCAGCAAATTCTGCTAGGGAACTGGGACAGATGGAGGGAGCAGGAACCAATCCCACCATCTGATTTCCATATTTCCCTGTCCACAAGGCTGAGACATCTCTTTACCTTCTTTCCAGAAAATTACCCGCACATTCTTCATGAACCTGGGATGTATTTTACCCACCAACCCTCTCTCTGAGAATGAGGGAAGGGCTGCTAATGTCAGTTCACAGAACTGAGGCACAGAACTCACCTTTGCACCTTCACCATGTCAAAATATCTGTTCAGAAAAGCCTCTCCAACCCAGCTCCCCATTAATAGTCAGAGGTGACAAGTAAATTCAAGCCCCTATCCGGTCCAGGGAACAGATGTAGGGACGTGGACCAAGCTGACCAGATCATTATAGCTGGGAAAAGCAAGAGGTACACAAAACCCTCTGCACTCTTTGAGATTTCTGCTTGGGAGTGACAAGTGGCCTGGTGATGCACATCCCCTCCACCACCCTATATGCCTTACAAAACTCAGATGCCTCTCCCAAAAGCTCTGATGACTCCTACAGTCTCTCCTGTAGGTTTCCCTGAACAGCTTCTGCCTTCTGCTCCCCACCAAGCAGCCTGCCACTGCATATTTACAGCCAAAGTTAATGCAGGCTCCATTCCTGGCTAGGAACATAGAAGTAGCCAGCTTCTGGAAAAAATCAAAGAGGAACGCGTCACTGCTAGCACTGATGATGGAGCTTGCCAGGCTTCCTCAGGGTTATTTGTCTTGTTGCCTGATCCCAGGAAAGCTCGGGCAAAGCAGCCAATCCATCCCCGTCATCCACCACACTCCCCTGAAACGCCCACCAGCAAGTTGGGCAAGAGATGCTGCCTGAGCAGCCAGTGCCTGCTCCCAGGCCGGCCAGCCACAGCGTCTGTGTTTTCTTAGGAGCTTTGGAAGAAGCAGCAAGAGACGCTACACATGCCAACAGCAAGGCGCCAGCACCTCCGGACTTCCGCTTGGAAAGACAAAGAGCAAGGACTCACTTAATTATAGTAGTACTTTAATCAGGCTTTATCAGTGAATGAGTGCCACAAAGAATGCTATCTGAGCACTTCAGATAAAAACTGCATACAAAGGCAATTGACTATCAGCATATAAAATGAATCAGACCTCAGTGCCAACTAAGCCAGTTGGATAGTGCTGAGCGTCAAGAAGGTACTCCATATTTTCCTCTGCTACATATAAAGTCAGAATTTGGCCTCCTCTCCTCAAAATCTTAGCGTCCAAGGATTTTGTGTTTAAACTATAAAAGGTATAATGTCAGCTGAGGAACTCACTGCTGCAACAGACAGCCTAAGCCAAGGAGCCAGGAGATTTCCAGCAGGTCAGCACACAATGACCAAACAGCTGAAGCTCCACTGTGAGCCAACCTCTGATTTTTTTACCACCCCAAGGGAGTTCTTTTCTGGGGGCAGGTTATTTTATTTTTTTTTTTAATTGCTGCTTGTCTTAATACTTGAACAAAGCACTTTAGCATGCTTGAGAGACTGCAGGCCTGACCATGGCGGTAGTGGGCTTTGACAGACTCAGTCATCAATTGCAAAATAAGATACTTCAAGAGCTGGTTTGCTTCTGCTCCTCTGGCAAAGGTGACCATGCCCAAGCTGGGAAACAAACACAAAGTACTGAAACAAAGTCCAGCAGCTTCACTCCAACTACCAGTAGAGATGAATGTCAGTAAATGGTAAGGTTTAACACCAGGGGGAGGACTCAAGCCCTCAGTGATGGATAGCTGAGAAGACAACTGCATGGAGGAGGTTATTTTCAGAAACAGCTGCAATGTTCAACCTCTTAGGATATTGCTAGGTTATCGCTTTATATGCCAGAGAACAGAGCTTTTCCTCCCACTTACGCACCAGTGCTTCCAACGCAAAAGCTGTGCTGCGCCTGACTCAGCTTTACTTACCTCTGTACATGCCAAAGTAGCCTTCTGACCGAATTGTTTTAATGAGGCAGTCAGACCTGCAAACAAAACAGAGAGATGAACCACAGGCACTCAAAGGTGGGTGAGAACAGAATAAAACAAAGCAAATTTCTTGGGGTGGTTTCCATTTACGTTCTGTCAGCAAAAGCCTGAGCTGAGATGGGAACTGTGTCAGCCTCTGAATGTGCCATTGTTGAGGCCTGAGTCCAGTTTCAACCCCTAATTCACAGAGGCTTTGAAACCCCCAGCTTACCCTGCACGCGCCGTCTGCTTTCTAGAAACACAAAAGGGAAAAGTGTCACTGTGAGGGCTGTTTATCCAGGGTCCTCTGTGGCAAACGCACATGAGATACTCTAACAAGCAGATCTCCATGTACGCATTTTTAAATCCAGCTCTGGAAGGGAAATAAGGGGGGGCCAAAACCCCCGCACTAACGGCTTGTTTGACTTACTCCGTGAAATTTGACACAAGGCACACACACAAACACTAGATGACCTGAACATTCAATCATCTGTGGCCTCCCACGCAGATTAAAGCACTTACTTTTAACACATCAGGTCCCAGAGAAGGCAGCCAGCACTCAGGCTCTCACCCTGGGGAGAGTGTGGCAGTGTGCCATGCTCCAAGGGGGAAAAACTATCACCTTCCTTGTTGCAAATACATTTACTGCAAATGGGAAAACTGTGCAGAGTGCTGGAATGGCTCAAAGGCTTTTGAAGGCACAGACACACACCTAGCAAATCCAAAGGCGCAATTCAAGAAGGCAGCACAGATCTCCTGGCAGAGTTTCCCTCTCTGGACCATGGCTGCACGAAGCCTAGATGCTGGCTGAAGGTGCCCTTAGGGTGTTTGGGAAGGGACAGGTACTTCTGTGGCCATAGGGGAAGAGAGAGGTGCAAATGCACGCATGTATATATAATTTAAGGACCAAAAGGCTCTTTTAAGCAGTAATAAGGGAAGTGTGGCTGACGAAAACAAGAATTCATTTTTAAGAGACCTGGCAACACAAGGAATAAACTTCATCTCTGCTCTGTAGTAGTGCTGAGGTGGAAAAGACTGTTCTAAGGTATCCCACATTATTTGTGAAGAGCCCATCCTGCATTGCTGCCAGTCACAGCAGTGAGTTGCCCCTCTCTGCTGGGACTCCCCACATCCTTTGGGATCCCATCTCTCACACACTCCACCCCAGTTCCTGCAGCTTGCACATATCCATCTCCGTCTTTGGACCAGCTCCTCCAACACATTTGCAAGCCCCAGATATCTCAGTGCACCTTTCTCCTATCCCTCCCATTAAGCTTTTCCACTGCAGTGCTGGACACAAGGCATTTTTCCTTGAGCCAGTGGTGCTGCTTTAAAAAAGCTGCAGCTGGGAGAGGATTGGGAAGAGCTGCTCCCTATCATGCTCATGCAGTCCAGTTGCCTTGCCATGCTTGCATGTCACTTCCAGCCCCTTGAGCTGCAGCAGAACAAGATGCAGCCATGGCTGTACCCAGCTCTTTTCTCTTCCTGGAAAAGGGAGCCAATAGCCAACGAAAGTGATACATAACATACCTGGGGCAGCCCAGCCCAAAATACCAGCTATCTCCAGCCCTCAGGACTGCTCCAAAGTGTCTTCGGCTCATTCAAGTGAAAGGTTCCCCTGATGCTAAAGATCTCTTGAGCTGAGCAGAAGCAAGGCATGCTATCTTAAAGTAAGACGGCAAAATGCTTAATGAACTAGCTGCCTTCCTGAGTGTTCAGCAGACACCTTTGAGATCTGGTATTGATGGGTACACAGTATTTTCAGAAAAATAAGCCTCTGTAACCAGGCAGCCTTTGTTAGGAAAGCTCATCCTGTCCCCTTCTTAGAAGGAGCCAGCTCAAATATACAGGGTAAATCCTATGTTTCCTTAACAGCACCTCATCCCACAGCAATTCCTGGCTATGGAGCAGATCTGTGCTTGATTGCTGGATAATAAAAGCCTCTCTCCTAATGAGCTCCCCTCCAGGGACAAGGCATCCTGGCATGCAGTCCCAAGGGGAGCCTACAAGTTCGCCATCCTGCCCATACTCCTGTTGCTGTCACCTGTAAGGTCAGGGGGATAAGTGATCCTCAGGGAGGGGATGCAAGCTGCAACAGGAGCAGAACACAACCAAAAGGAGAGTCAAGGCAAGAAGCTGCATCCTTCCAGCGAGCCTGGGCACACAGTGCAGGGAGCAGAGAGCATGGGAACTGTCAAGGGAAGCACCAGAGCCTACAGCCTAAGCTCATGCTTAGATCATGATGTCATCAGTTAGAGCAAGGAGGCACAGAGACTAAAACCATCAACAGAGCATTTCCTTCCTATCCCCACTCTGCCTCAAATTCTAAACAAAGTGGCAGGGGGACAGGACAGACCTCATCAGTTCCGTCCCAGTCCCTTCTTCCCCCTCAATGACACCAGTACTTTTGGAAAACTAAGGCCTGTGTCTGGTTCCTGGGGTGAACCATCTTGTGCTGTGTGGTCTACATTCCCACAGCAGACACACAGCCCTATGAGTCCAACAGAAACTCCAGGGGAATTTGCTGGGCTGGATATATTCATGCCTTCTTTTCCTACAGGCTGCAGCACGTGGGGTTTTTTTGGACACAGGACTGCTGGGATGTCATAGGTTAGTTCTTGGAATTTTTACCTTTCCCCTTGCTTTTGTGAGCGTGGGGGGAAGGGATCAGATAGCTGA
>JAWMRA010000161.1:17814346-17995423 GCA_035584735.1 Pseudotriccus pelzelni | reverse complement strand
ACATTTATACTTTTTAATAAAGGGCTGTTATTCCTTTCCTGGACATAATTCAATCTTACCTGTGTCTCATTTAAACTAAGACATGGGGTAACTTACAGCATGTGTCAACCTGTGATCCTTCAAAAGGTCCACACGCAGCACTCTAGACTGGGAATGGGTGACTGCTTCATCTTTTCAAAACTGATACAGCAAAGGAAGGATCTCCAATACCTGAGTGATGGGAATAGAAGACGGGCAGAAATTCCCTCAAGCACCTGATTGCGGCTCAGCAGAGAACCAAATGGGACTCCCTGTGGTTTGGTCCTGAGCTCTGAGAGCAATGAACACTCTGTTCCCAAGCAAGGGATTCAAACAGGTGTGCCCTCTGCAGAGATCTTGTCAGCTGGGCTCAGCAGCCTCTATAGCTGCTCTATTTGGATTATCTGCTCAAGCACAGCTTGGTTCAAGACTGTCCTCTGGCTTTCCTGAGGACAGTCCGGTTCCTAGAAATGCTGAACTCACCTGAAAGAGGTAACAAAGAGGAAGGATTCCCTGCCAAAAGCCCCAGGGGATGTTGCCCATGCAGGTGATACTCACAAGCTGGTGTACATCCGCTGGCCATTCTGCTGGTTCTGCAGGCGAGTTTTTGCCAGGTCAATGGGAAATACACAGGTGACTCCAATCAGCCCAGCTATCCCTCCATTGATCAGCTTGGCAGGTAGACTGTAAGAGGATGAGATAGACAGAAACAGATGTCTTAGCACTGGGTAACTTCAGGGAAGGGAAAGAGGGAAACTGAGCTCTTTTCCACGACCAGAGTTAACACATCACTGTGAGACAAGGCTGTCCCTCCCCAGCACGAAGGGACCTGTGCCCCAAGGCAAAGTTGGCTCCCACTGTATAAACAGGGGAAGTGGGGAAAGCAGCACACACCATCAGGAACAACCACTGCTGAGTGGAGTGGAGCCAAACAGCTAGCCCACGGACTGCTAAGAGCAAGGAAAAGCCCCGTCCGCCAGGACCCAAGGGTTTCTGTGGTCCCAAGAGGAGAAAAGACAGAGTATTGGACCATCTACCACGTGGACAGCCTTTAGTTAGGGCCGGATTTGAGCCAGCAGGTTTATTGACAAATGCCCTCCTGCACCACAATCAGATACGCAGCTAATGAGAGGTTTGTGACACGTCAGCTGCTACCATCATGTGGGAACGAGCCCGACAGAAGCACCCAGCTGGCAGCCAAGGAGCAGATGGCCGCAGCCACGGGAAACTGTTTCCAGACCCACTGCCCAGGGCGAGGGGAACACACACAAAGCAGTAGCCTGGCGAAACCACCCGACTGGCAGCCTGCACGGCCGCAGATGCGGAGATGTGAGCTCATACCTCTTGGGGAAATCAAAACCTGGCTGGCTGCACGTGCTTCCAAAATGCAGGGCTTTTCCCACTCATCCTTGTGCTCCCACGGGGAATTCTTGCAAGTGGCACTGAGTGAAAGCCACATCAGCTAAACACGAGTTCCCAGCAAATTCAATTAAGAAAAATGTCCTGCACTTATATGCTCAATAAACCACTGCACGCAGAGACAAAGGAAGCCTTTTGAGTCAGCTCCCTCCAATAAAGCACAAGATATGGCTCTCTGAACACAGGATGTGCTGGATATTAAACTGAGGGCTGACAGCAGTCCTAGATTGCAGCCGGCTGAGCCAGCAAGGCCTAGTCCTCCCACAGGGAGAACAGAAATGCTGCCTTTGATGACAATGATGTGCTGCTCTGGATGACAGGATAGACTGCATTAGCCTTCGGAAGCAGCAGTGCTGAGGCTGGCCATGGCATGGTGGGGTGAAGCCCTGCAAGCACATTCCCCCCAACAGCACTGCAGAGCACTCTGCATCAAGGGACAACTGCACAGAGGATCAACCAGCCGCCATGCTTGAGGGAAAGGCAGGATATGGAGCCTCAAGGTTTCAACTTGAGATCTCCCTGAGGGAAACAGACACAAGAGGGGTAGAAAAAAAATAAAAGTCTTTGTCCACTAGGGCTAAGCATGATCTTGACACCCCAGGAATTTTCTTTCAGCCTCTGCCATCCTGCAGCCAAAGCTCTTTCTTCCTCAACACCTGCACCAACATAACACACACTGAGCCCCAGGGCTGGCTCAGCTGGAAGAAGTGGTGCCAAGGACAGGCAGACAGATCTGAGCTCAGCCTACAACTCCAAACGAGACAGTGCTGAGATTAAATCAAGCAGAGTACGTTAGGAAAGCAGGCCGAAATCAGTGCATGAGCCCAGTGCAGGGCCAGGCTGCAAGATCTCACCAGCTCGAGATTCTGTTGCCTCGGGGATCTTTGCGCCACAGTCTGAGAAGGCAACAGACTTGCCTGCAAACTCCTACGCTCAGCTTGTTCTCGGGACATGGGACAATTTCAAACAGTAAGCTTTACATCATGGTGCCCTCTTTATTTAACCCACAGTCACACTGAAAGAGGACGTTAAAGACCAGATAAAAGCATGTTAAGATAGAAGCACCATTAGGAAGGAGGGTTTTTCAGGACAGTATCGCCTCAGTCTCCCCAAATTCAGCTCTGAAGTCACTGCTGGCAGGTCACAGACTGTGAGGCACAATGAGTGCCCCTTTCCACCTCCAGCACTGTCATCACTTAGAGAAGTGTCCCTGAAACACCCAGGGCAGGCTTCTCTCAACCTGTTCCAACAGTGAAATCATCACAGGGTTTATATCAGGTGGGAGTAAGACACAGACACAAAGATCTTACCTGCTGCTACTGTAAATGCAAGGGACTCCCCAGTTTCAGCACAGATCCCAGCAATAAAGGGGAATAGTCTGATGTGCCCGGGCAAGCCAAAAATTTAGGCAATGTGCACTGCAGAGGGCCTCTCCCTCTGTCTGTGTGTGAGAAACCCTTGCTCAACACCACCATCACACCTGAATCCAACTCTCCAGGCTCCCCCACGCACACTGCAGAGGGAGACTAGTTCGGATGGACTATGGCGCAGTATCTGGTGAGACAGTAAGTTCCACATGCACTGAAATACGATGTCCTTGATCTCACCTTGCATTAAACCACTGCTGTTGATATTAGTCTTTTGCCATCAATCTTGTTCTACTAAGGAGTGAGAGATGAATGCTGCAAAGAGAGAGGGGTTTGGTAGACGCTCTAAGCTTAAACAGATCTCCTTGGCTTGGCTGCCTGTGACTGCTGCAGACATAGATTGGAGATGACCAAAGCAGGAGAGATGAGGGATTTGAGGCACAGAGAATAACATGAGACAAAGGCCACAGCACCTGAATAAAAAGCTTTCTCCCTTGTGACTAAGTCATTCCACTTTTCACGTCAGCACTCTCTGCTCTCTCATAGGATAAGAGTCCTCTGTGCCTGGTCTCTTTGTCCTATTTAGCTTCTGCACAGCTACTGCCTCTCACTACCTACGTGTGCAGGGCTTAGTGAAACAGGGACAACACAGGCTAGCACGCAAATAAAGCCATTTGCTCCGTTTAACACAAGAAGGGATAGAAGGGCATCACAGTTCTCCTCTCCTAGTGCTCCTCCTCAGCCCTTTTAACTAGTCCCAGTAGTTAACAAGCCGCTGTTCACACTGCCAAGAGCACATCGGAGGGGCCAGGGAACATCTGATAGGACATGTCTCCTGTTCCTTTAAAATACCAAGCTTCAAATGGCCACGGACATCTGGTCCTTTTGCTCTGCTGAGGCTATCAGGAACACACACCTGTCAGGCTCTATGGAGGTGAATCTCAGCATGTCCTTCATAGTTTGCAAGAACAGTGCCAAGTGCATTCCAAATGCAGTAGCTGATGATGGACATATCTAGGCAGATACTAGGCAGATACATGAACACTTCACAATGCTGTCTTATTATCAGCACAGCTCAGGACTGTTCACATTTGCAGAAGACTGGCATACAGGAAGATATCCTAACCATGGTAAGCACTAAGAAGAGCCAGCCCTCTCGCCTGCAGCATTCAAGCACTGCCAAGTCCTGGCCCTCGGTTCACCAGGTTTCATTCACCACTGACTCCACCTGCCCTGAGCTGGTAACCTGGAAAAGTAGATGGTAGAAACGCATCAGAAAAAACCCCACAGGAATCGCACAGCATGTAGGAGTCACTTATCCAGGGCAACTTCATAAGCAGCAGAAAGTTAAAACTACATGCAGGATTGTGCACATCCATCTGACACAGCTCTAAAAGAAGCTAGAGGGCAAAACTGTCTTTCCCAAAAACGCATCCCAATTCATTTCCAGGGAGGACTCATATTAAGCCTTTGCATATGCCAGGAGTAATGCTCTAAAGTTCCCACTGTGTACTTAAGTGTCACTAATCATTGTTGGTTCTTCATGTTCCTGCAAGCACTCAAGCACTGACTGGCTTTGAAAGGGCACAAGGCTGCACAAGGCTACGTGGACTTTGTAATTACAAGCGCTGCATCCTTGGCTGGTCAAGGAGCTGCCTTTGCTCCTTTGGTGCCAGCAGCTGAAGTCAGCAGGTCAAGGTGACCTTTGAAAGAGGAGCAAAAAGGAACAGACTTGTGAAGGATATAAAGCAGAGGATAGAAAGAACTAGGCAATGAGAAAAAAGAACTGAAGAAAGAGATGTGAAATCATGGCAGAGACAGAAAATAAGAGAAGGTTGAAAAAAAAACACATAAAAGATAAAGAAAGGAGCAGAGAAGAAGTCAGAACTGCTTAAGGCCGGAAGAGATGATCAGGTGATTACTTCCAACCTCCTGTATCCAAAATGGAAACAAGCTTGAAAGACTTTAAAAGAAAAACCTAAAGCACAACCAACAACTCAAAAAAATTTTTAAAAGTTACCTGATCTGTTTATCAGCCATTTAATTCAAACTTGTTCTTGTTAAGAAATGAATCCGTTCCTTCAATTGTTCTTTTTCAGTCACGTCTTTTTCACTTCAGTTTCTTCCTGGGAAAGGACAGAAAGACACCAAGGACACAAAGTTGAGACATTTACACTCTTCCTGAAGCTCAGGTGCTACTGGGCAAGCTGCAGGGTTAGGCCAGCTGAGGAACAAGTGACTTAAGGGACCACCTGATCTCCTCAGAGAGGAGACTAAGCTCCAAAGGGAGCCTTATAAATGTTTGTGTGTATATAAATATACAGGGACATATGGAGGGAAGAGTTGCCAGAATCATCAGGCTCTAACAGCATGTGAGGAAGGGCAGCAGCCAGGCAGGGCACGAGCTCTGCCCAGCATCCAGGACAGCAGTGTCTGTCACTTCTCTCAAACTCTAAGGAGCATTTCGCACCATACCATGTGGATCCCCAACCCACTGCAGGTCCACCCAGCCAGCCCAAGACAATCACCTGTCACTACAAGACTTGTTCAGCACTTCCCTCCAACACACATGTGCTGTTTCTAAAGTACAGTCTTCAAAAACTGCACTTCCAGAGGTTACTATCCTCCCTCTATTTCCAAACAGAGAGCCCAGGTTCCATCTTGTGCTCACGTTGTCTTTTAAGTAGTGTCTGTCCCTCCTCAAGCTATTGATGGGACTTTGCCCTTTGGTCCACTCCTTTCAGCTCAGCTGTGTTGGCACAGCACTGAAGCTTCCAGACTGCAGGAACCAGTTTTCTCTAAAACTCCTAACTGCTCCTGTTTAATGAGAGCTGGTAGAAGTTGCCACACAAAGCAATCTGGGCATTGGAGAAAATTTCAGAAGCAGCCACAACTTTCAGCTTTCTGGAGACATTTTCACCTCCTCATCTCCAGCCTGGGAATCAGATGCCCTGTGCTTTCATCAGCGCGCTTGTAGCAAGCGTGGGTAGAGCCCTTCCCAAATCTTCATTCGCGAAGCCTAGCCATGATGATTATTTGATGATATCAGCAGCACTCAGTTTCCTCCCTCATGCCTTCCACCTGCCACCTGGATGGTGAGCCAGAAGCAGAGGACATACTTTTGCCCTTTGCCTCTGGAATGAAATTTGCCCCTTAATTGCAAACTTCCTAAGCCATGCAGAATCTCACATCCAACAAGGTGACACAGGCTGACACTTCTGCTCTGGAGATACAACCTGAGTCCCAGAGCATTCCTGAAAACAAGAGGCACCTGAAAATGTAAAGAGCTAGTGATTATGCAAACAAGTAAACGGGAAGGAGTTCAGCACCAACCTGCTCCCTCTCCCTATTACATCAAGTGCCAAGGATAGGACAGCATGAAACGATTTGTACAGTCTCACTCTTGGATGACATGAGACCAAAACTGCCTTTTCTGGAGTCCTACATTCGACTAAAGCTGTAAGAGACCAGCACATGGAGCTCACTAAGGAAATGGGCTCCTCTTCAAAACACTGCATACAAACTTCACCCTCTGCACTACAGTGTTAAATCTTTTGTGACTCCTCTTCAGACAGTTTACCTGATCTCAACTTATCTGTGGACACAAACCTCAAAAATCTCCAGATCAGCTAAGTCTGCACTTTCCAAGTGAAAATCACTTACACCTTTCATTATGTGTGCTTTTATATGCACATCCACAAGAGCAGTTTGGTTTAGGTTAATCTAATTTTCTATCAGTTTAACCAGAATAAGATCAAAATATAAAAATACAGACAGATCAGTTGTTGAAAGCCTGTAACCCTGGCATAAACAAGCCCTGAGCCACAAAAACTCATGAGACATGATGATGTCTACACCCTCAATAGGATATTTGTGTTTATTGAGGCAGCTCTAACATGTACTGAGCGGTCCTGATAGCCTGCACCAAACTCTGGCATAACTTCCCCTTGTTGGCCCTGCTGTACCCTTTCCTGCAGAGAGGCATTCAGGAGGCCAGGCACCCATCGCAAAGGGCAACACCAAGAAAAGACAGCAAGGCTGGCAATATTCACCACTGCCAGGTAGCCAAGAGCGTGAGAGACCAGTATGGACACACAAATGTATCACAGGGCTGTTTCTTACCTGATGACACAAGTAGGGTGATGGAGTCCCTCTGCACCAAGAGGGACTTGGGAGATCTGAGTTTAAGCTCTCTCTTCCCTTTTTCCTCTTGACTTTTGGCTTCAGCTGTCTACCTGCCCAGGAACTACCCAGCCTTCCCCAGCTGTCCGATCCAGCTGGAAAACTGCTCCTGCTTCCCACCAGGGAATAGATGCTCCTGATGCAGCTGCACAGCAAGACAGGGTAAAAACAGCCTTCCTGGGTTTAAAACTGGGCAAAGTTACAAGTTTCCTTGGTGCTGGCTGTACAGCCAGCAAATACCAGGACTAGTATCATCTCCCCTAACAAAAGCCACTCAACTCGTGGACGACTGACTGGAAGCGAACAATGTGACCATTTTACAGCAGACACCAGCACTTGATAACTGTTTAAACAGCACCTGGCACAGCAGAGGCCTTTATGTCTGTGGCCAGGGGATTTTAATGAATTAAGGGATTTTAATGCACTGAAGTGGAAAGCTTATTTGAACTCTGTTTGTTTAAACAGAGCTCCAACGAATGACCATTTGCAAAACAAACCCAAAGTCACTGCAAACTTTTATCTGAGCACTTTGCTGTAATCTACAGAACTCCCTAAGTCCTTTAAAAGATGGTGAATGATGAAGCCCCCAGTGCTCTGTCCAGGGAGTTTCTGCAGAGAGCCAGACCCCAGTCACGTCCAGGGCAAGAAAATAGCTTCTTACAGTCCGGCAGTCTAAGAGGTGGATAAACCAGACTGGGAAGAGAATGCCAGTAATTTTACAGGACATTTAATAAACAAATTCAAAACAACTTTATACCTTTAACCTAGAAAGAAAAGAGATTAAGTAACAATCTAAGTATATGTCCCAGAAACACAGTGCTCTAAGGAGCCAAAAGCTGCAAATAAAAGCAGGCAAGCACCTGCAGCCAAGCAGGGGTGTAGCTCTGAGGCATCCTATAGGAGCAGTGTCAGGGAGCAAGGCTTGTATCTTCCTCGGAAATCTCGCACCAGCACCTGCACTGGGGCAGCAGACAAGCCAGCAACACCAAAAGGTGCTGATGTCCCAGAAAGCCTTTGCATTGTTAAACTTCATGGCCAGGTGGACAATGGCACTCACTGCTGGAACTGGGAATCTTCATGGCACAAAGAGCTGAGGGGCTGAGAGGAAAACGGTAGTGCGTGGGTAGGGGAATCAAGAGCCACCAGAGACTCACCTGAAAGCTAAAAGGTTGAGCAGCCATCACAGAAGGGGAATCCTAAGTTAAACATCCCATAATTAACAGTGAGAACTGCATGGGCGTATTTCCTTCCTAGAGTGCTGTTAACACAGCTAGGCATGGATTAATGCCCCATTACTTGCACACCAGGACATCCCTTTTACGTTTATTAAAATGATCAAGCAAATTAATTTCAGAACCACACACACACACCGCAGCAGAGGGAATCAACTCTGTGCTAGGCAGAGAAGCGGTGCAAACAGCCCAGAGCTCACAGTGACACATGTAAATAGCCCAGGAGCCTCCTCAACCCTGCCTCTCCGTCTTCTCATCTCCCAAAAGCCAGCTCCAGACAGTGACAGAGCAGCCAGACTAGGATACCACAAAGCAACCCTGACCAACTATGCATGTATCTAGTCCTCACAGTCTAAGCCCCTGGCAAAGCAGTGCTATTTTTTGCCCCTGCCTTGCCACACACCACATACGTTATCCACACAGTGAGGGTTTCTCCAGGCTAACCTTTGCACCTGCTCTCCTGATCAGCCTGGGACATGGGGCTGAACTCTCAACCTCTCACCTTATCACCTGAAGGAAAAGTGCTTACCAGAGAATCACAGCCCAGCGTGGGGCATGGATGGGAACACACAGACCTCATCTTGTCTCATAACACGTGTCACACCAGCAAGCTTGGACCTGGAGATACAGGCACCTAACATCTCCACGAGCCAAGGCATCACAGGAGAAGGAACAGGTTAAGCTTACTCGCACCTCTTTGATCAAGCTTATTGGATTTAGTGCCACCACACTGCCCTATGGATGTGAGTTGCCACCTCTACCCCCAGATCCCACTGCTCTACCCAGTCTCACCTGGGTACAGCACCCTCCTTCTCCCACTCTTCCCCTGACAGGCTGCCAGAGCCACCTCTGGCATCCTCCAAGACAGCTGCAGACTTCCAGTCCACCAGCAGCACCCTGCACCCCTCCCAGAGGCCAGCTCTTTGCTTCTGCCCTCTGCCAGCCCTCCCATTTCCAGGCTCTCCCCTTCCCAACAGCTCCACTGCAGCTCAGCACATCCTCTCAGGCGCAGAATGTTGGACATGCTGATTCATCTGAGCACACACAAACTGACGTCTTGACAGCAAACCTTTAGCAAACGTCAACGGGTGCTGTGGCCGAAGAAAGCAAACCCGTCTTCTCCCTACACTTACACATATGTTCCCATCCCTAATTTCATGTCAGCACAAACATTTGTGCAGAGCAGTCAGGCAAGAATGAGATAGAACTGGAGGCCAGCACACACTGGGAGCTGTCACTGAAAGCAAATGTCCAAACTGCAACCTTGACTTGAGAATAAATAGCAAAAGCGAATGTCAGGACTCCCTTCCACATACTTTGATTTGTCTTGAGAGCAGATAAACTCAGGGACCAGTGAGAGAAGCTGATGTCAAGAAACAGGGCTCAGAGGGTGAGAGGAGGGAGCAAAGCTATGCCAGCATTCACTGTGTCAAGAGGACACAGCCACAAAACTCCTCGTAGTCAGAGAAGGTGGGGGAAGCAATCAGCAACAAATACCTGCTGGGAAAGGAGAAACCCTCTGGGATCAGCACAACACTTTCCTTCTCAGAGCAAATGCATCTGAAGGTTCGGACACTCTGCCCAATTTTGCTAATCACTGAAGCAAAGCTGCCATCACAATGATTAAGGTTTAAGGAGTGGAAAATGAAACTGCAAATATTTCCTGAGAGGAGCTGCTTTCTAGATGTGTGACAGGCACAGAGCGCACAAAGGAGTCAGTACCAGAAAATCTCACCTGGGGAGAAGCTGTCAACTTGGCTCTCCCCTGCTCAAAACATTTTGGGATAGAGAGGTTGGAGGGAATTGGTGTCAGTTCTCTGCTGTTCACTTACCTTTAGGCACTTCAAAGCCGGGACTGACATAAATTTCTGTGCAGGATCAGGCAAGGCATTAGTCCTCAAGAAAACAGAGCAGCTCTTGAACACGCTGGTGGACACTCCCCACCCTCACAGACTGTCCCCTCTCCAGCTGTGCAGGGGTACAGCACAGCCCCTTTGTACCATTCTGCCACCAGACACAAGCCTGGGGGCCGCAGACACAAACTCACCTGCCTCGTGGTCAGCGCTCAACCGTCCCCGTACCACCCTGAGCTCTGAAAGCACCAAGCCCAGCCAGGGGAGTTTCCCCCCTTGTCTCAGGTGATAAAAGGCCAAAGTCCCTGTGGGGAGGTGCCATGCCAGCCGCCTGCACCATTGGCTGTTCACACTTCTCCCTTCCCTGGGAACAGGCTCAGTGGCACAGCGCCCACTCAGCTTGCAAGACACGGGGATGCCGAGCCCCAGTATGAAGGGAACTCCTTCCTGACAGGCCCCCACAAGAACCCTCAGCTCCCGCAGTCCCTTCCATTCTCCACAACCTCTGTCTTGTGCGGCTTCTCTCCAGTTGCTCGGGATGGGTGTCTGCCCTCTGCCCCCTCCTATCACTGTGAAAGCAGTCAGGCTGGCACCCTCGCAAAACTGCAGGCAAACCTTGCCCCCATATCCAGCCTCCACTCTCCTTGCATGCTGGGCTTAGTCTGGGGAGCCTTAACTTCATGCTGTGAGACCTTGTGATGAGAGAATGCCTCAAAACATCTCCCACACGCCACAAAGAAACAGTCGGGTTCCCTGGCTGAGGGCATGTTATAGAGGAGTTTGGCTTTGCGAATGCAGTTGGTGGCAGTACAGATTTACCTGGATGCCCACAGAGGGGAAAAAGAGGAACAAAACTCCTGATTAGCAGTAAAGGCTCCTGAGCTCTCATTCCAGCTCCATCACGGACTTGCCCTTCACCTTCAGAAAGTCAGCAGCCTGAGAAACACCCTGTGCCTACGACTACATTCCGGCTTAGGAAAAAAACAAGCCTTGAACAAAAACAGTCCAGATTTACCTGCTGCCATCAGTCACCAGGACCACCTCGATACAAAGCAAAGGAGTTATTACAGACATCAGGCAGACACTCAATTGCTTCTAGCAACTGTCCCTCTGTCTGCCTGGTTTCAGCCACACTGGGAAAAAGCAACATAGCTGCTGACTCCAAAGCAAGGTTCAAAGTGAGCGGAGCAGCAGGAATTACTGGAAAGCAAGAGGACAAAAGAGCAGGGAAGCGGATGGGGATGTTCCTGCCTCCAGGCAGTAGGAGCAGAAGAAACACACCCAGTTTTCCCCCTCCCCTTTGGGGGTCTCCATCCTGCTGGAAGAATTGGCTGGTCCCCCACTCCCAGTAGAGCATCATGCAACTTTGCCTGCTTTGCTGAAAAATGTTTTACAGAAAGTCAAGAAAACAAGCACCTGCTGTTGCCTCTGTGAGAGCAAAGACTTGGAGAAAGGACTCCAAAAAACACTGGGGGCAGCAAGGGAACTGCCTTCCTGATCTGGAGAGCTTCTCCAGGCCAAAAAACAGCAACTTGCTTAGATTAGAGCAGAAGCCATTTGCCCTATTACTTCACAAGTGAGGCCTCCATGGAGGCCTCTTCTTGCACCAGCATGATCTCTCTCCCAAACGAGTTTCCTACCCCTCAGATCTGCATCAGGACAGCTCAGGAAACAGAGTCTGGTTTCATAGGTCCTAGAACCAGGTCACACTCCAGTTACCAAGTCACATCCCACTTTGGCTGGGCAGAAAAGTTGGCAAAAAGCAAACGTGAAGCCATCTGCCAAGACAGAAAGACTTGAGAAGCTGTGCTGATCTGGAACAAACACCAGATATACCCTTTGACTTTGTGTGTCCTCGGAAACTGCCCTGGATGGAGAGATGGAAAGTTGACCTTATCTTGAAGCTGAGCTTGGTATCAGTACTGCAGCACACCAAGAGGCTCCGGTGCGTATCTGGGATCTGTTATTTTAGGGGCTGCATTGACCTTCAGTCCTGGAGGTTTTGCAACTGAACTGCAAGATGGGATGAGTAAGGACAGCTGTTAGGTGAAGTGACTCACCCAGGGCTCACATGGGAAGTCTTGCCATCCAAGACATGGGAGCTGCCAAGTTGAAGGAACCGGAGGGAAGGTTTCAGCAGGACAAACGAGCTTGCAGTCATCTCACTGAGAACACATGGAGTCATTAAAACACTCTCTGAAGGCAGTGCAACAGTGAGACAAGAGGTCTAAAAGTCCTCACATAACCCCTGGCAAGACTCAGGGGGAGGCAAAGGAAATGCATGGGAGATGTTGGCGCTCTTCCCATCTCAACCTGCCTCCTCTCCAAGTTCTCAAAAAGGCAACTGGGTCTAGTGGATGAGTCTCAAGAGACCTGGCTCCTCTGCGCTGCCCAAATGCCACATCAAGTATGCTACGGCCCTGTTCCCCTGTCATTCCTCTGAACACTTACAACACAAGTAAATAGCCTCTAAATTTAGGACAACTATTCATGCTCAAAGGCAAACTCAGTCTTGGAGTAGGTGCCAGAAGGCCAAAAACCCTTTCCACTCCTCTCATCATAAAAACTTCAGTGATGCGGTGATACAAATTCAGGGCACAGCCACAGAAAAATTCAGGCTCAGCACGTTGCTTGAAAATAGTGGTGAGTTTCAATCTTTGGTCTGTAGATACCTGCAAGTCCCTCCACCAGTTCAAAGGGATCTGTAAAAAGTATACACATATTGCATATGCAAACACAATGAACTATATATATGTATATAAGTGGCAACCTCTACATAAAGTGATTATTTAAAAATTAAGATTATAATGAGCTAAGTTATCGTGCATCCGAAGAGCCAACAAGTGGAAGCACAAGCTAACTGAGGGGTAGGAAAATTGCCTGCACATGATCATGCCAGTGTACAAGCAAGTGCAGCTTGGACATTACTGGACAACATAAGTGGGTGACTATTGCCAGGAATGCCCCTTTAGAAGTGCCACTTGAGAAACCGTGTAGTCACACGTTGGACTGGTGTGATTCTAAATATTTTTAAATCCACCTTCCTCTGGATCTGTTCTCTGCACCACTTTTTAAGAAATTATAGCTTCAGAAAAAAGCAGCATTAGCTGAAGAAAGAGGACAGCTTCAATGAGCACTTGGGAGTCTGGCAGATGGGGGACAGAGCTGGGAGAACAACTAAGAACTTATATATGGAATTTCTCTTCAATAATCAATCTGTGGTGGTCAAGGCAGAGCCAGCTAATGGTGAAAGACAGACCAACCCTTTGATCTGGAAGGACATACCACAGAGAAACTAAATGGTGCAAATTCCTCGCTTATATGCTCTGCCAAGAGACCAATAGAGTAGAAAAAAGTTCCCTCCTCCCAATTTAAAATAATCACCATGTACAAAACACCAAGAAGCCCAAGGGAAAGCAAGGGTCAGATTCTAGCTCACTCAGTAGGAATGAGGTAGAGCACTGAGTTGAGGTCCTGAGGCATGAAAGGGACCATTACATTCCCTATCAGCAACAAAACCAGGGCTCTTGGCTCTCAACTTTCTCCTCTGAAAGAAAGGGGTGCCAGTGGCCCTGCTGGGAGAAATAAGCATCTTTTTAGGCCAGATTGCATCAATACCTCACCAGAGCAACACTCAACCAACCACAAAGCTGTTCCTCTTAGACGCCTTGAAATGTGTAGTCCTGGGATGGTGCCCACTCACTGTGGCCAAACCCGAGGTTGCCAGAGGGGAAGGACTGACAGCTCAGGTCAGTGTTGTGCCCACTGTGGACTCTGTGCTGAGGCCTGGCACTTCAAGACCCTGATGATGGCCCTAAGTCAAGGAGCTTGGTGGCAGGTTTGTCAATGACCGGCTGCTATGGATGACCATCACCTTCATGTCACAAGATGAGTATGTTTTTTCTCAGAACACTGCATGCAGAACTAGAAAAGGCTCTTCTTGAAAGTCCATTGCCCTTCTCTGGACATACTCCAGCACCTCAATGTCCTTCTTTCAGTGAGGGGCCCAAAACTGAGCACAGGATTTGAGGTGTGGGCTCAACAGTGCCTAATACAGACGGACAATCACTGCCCTGGTCCTGCTGGCCACATATTCCTGACACAGGCTAGGATGCCATTGACCTTCTTGGCCACCTGTGCATCCTGCTGGCTCACGTTCAGCCATCTGTCAACCAGCACCCCCAGGGCTGTTTCCACCAGGGAGCTTTCCAGCCACTCTGCCCCAAGCACTGCATGGGGTTGTTGTGACAGAAGTGCAGGACCCAGCACTTTCCTCAGTTGAACCTCACATAGTTGGCATCAGCCCATCAATCCTTCCTGTCCCGATCTGTCTGTACAGTCTCTAGCAGAACACTTCCACTTCTGTCAGCTCAGGTGGCCAGTTACCCTGAGGATCACCAATCTTTCTGTTAAAGACTGAGACAAAGAAGGCGTTAAGTACCTCAGGCTTTTCCTCAGCCTTTGTCACTGTTTCCCCCAGCATGCAATAAAGGATGGGGATTCTCCTTGGCCTTTGCTTGTTGATAGTATATTTATAAAAACACTTTTTATTACCTTTCACAGCAATGGCCAGATTGAGTTGTAGCTGAGCTTTTGCATTTCTAATTTTCTCTCTACATGACCTATTGACACCCTTGCACTCTTCCTGCGTCACCTGTCCCTTCTCCCAAATGTCATAAACCCTCCTTTTTTTTCCTCTGAATTCCTGCAAAAGCTCCCCGTACAGCCAGGCTGGTCTTCTCCCCTGCCAGCTTGTCTTTTGGCACACAGGGACAGCCTGCTCCTGCACCTCTAAGATTTCCTTCTTAAAGGATGCTCAGCCTTCCAGGATCCTTTTGTTGACCTCCTTTCTTACTTCACCAAGAATCAAAACCACTGCACTTTCATGGCTGCTGTGCCCAAAACGGTCTCTGACCATCACATCTCCCACCAGCCCTTCTCTGTTTGTAAACTGCAGGTCTAGTGGAGCACCACCGTGGGTAGGCTCACATACCAGCTCTGTCAGTTATCTTCCACATATTCCAGGAACCTTCTAGAGTGCCTCCTCTCCACTTGGTAAGCTTCCAGCAGATATCCAGCAAGTTAAAATCTCCCACAAGAACAAGGGCTGGCAATCATGAAGCATCAGCCAGCTGCTTACAGAATATTTCATCTGCCTCTTCATCCTGGTTGGGTGGTCTATAACAGATTCCCACCAGGATGTTGGCCTTATTAGACTTCCCACTGATTCTCACACATAGGCACTCAACTTGATCATCACTATCCTTGAGCTCTAGACAGTCAAAACACTCCCTAATGTACAGAGCCACTGCCTCTCCTTCCTTGTCTGTTCCTTCTGAAGAGCTTATAGCCATCCAGTGCAGCACTACAGCCACATGAGTCATCCCAAAATGTTTCCATGATGGCAGCTACGTCAGAGCTTTCCTGATGCCATACTCCCTCCGTTTCTTGCGCACCTCCTCACTGGAAGAGGATGGGAAACTGAAAAGTCCTTGATTTAGAGTCAGTAGTACTTAGCAACAACTAAAATATCAGCGTGTTATCTATATTGTTTTCATACTAAATCCAAAACACACCACTGTACCAGCTACTAGGAAGACAATTAACTCTATCCCAGCTAAAATCAGGACACTGACTAAAAAGCTGCCCTGGAAAACTCCTCCTGTCTTGGTGTGTGCCAAGCAGTCCACAGCTCTGAGCCAGCTACTCTCATCCTGCATGGAAAGACTCCTTCCCACCAGGCTGAGCAGTTTTCCTTTCTGCCCCTGAAACAAAGGGTAAAAAGAGGGGGGAGAGGGAAAAAATCACCACATCTGGGTAGCCTCTGAGGTACCCCAGGAGCTGTTTATCTTCCCACAGACCTTTTCATGGACACCTCTGCACATCTTCACCCATCGCAGCTCCTCAGCCCACTAACCACTCACAGAACCTTCACTCAAACATTGGGCTGTCCTGAGAATGGGCTCTAAGGAAGGACAAATAAATTTATCTGTTTCAACCCGCTGCATACTGACTCATGTGCATCCCCTGTCACGCCACAGTCTCACAGACTTTTGTTTTCCTCCTGTGCCTCCCAGGAGGGCTAGGCCCTCAGCAGATGCAAGCCAGAAGAGCTCACTGTCTCTGCTGGAGCCTGGGGATCTGGTCCTCTGCCAGCTGCAGCAAGAGGGTTCATTATTACAAGTACCTACACACTTCTGTCCAATTTCATGGGGTTTCCTTGCCCCTCCACCTGTAACAGCCTTGTCTTCTCAGTGATGCTCCTGCACAAGCTCATGATGACTGGGAACAGTCCAGGCCTTGAAAGCCTAATCTTACTTGGCAGAAACAGAAAAACGAGTAAAGTACAAAGTTAGAGTGGGAGCAGGCAGGATAGATGCATCTCACCCCTACAGCTACTTACAGAAAACCTGACCAAAACCGTGCCAGCACATCAGCTGCTTTACAGTACCATTATTCCTGCTCCTCCTTCCAGCTCACCACAAAGAGCATGACCTATGATTACTGCAGAAAGGGGAAGAAGAGAAGAAATGCTGGAAGTGTCCTTTGCGTGCACAGTGGTCTTGGCTGAGAAAAGCCCTCAAAATGCTTAACTCACTAGTTTTAAAAGCAGTGCAGGACTTTACTATCCCACATGCAGGACTACAGGAACAGAGACACATGCCACCATAACGGACTTGCAGACTGCATCATTACAGGGTGGTGGAGCACAAACCATAACCTGCAGCTTCTGTGGAGAAAAAAAAATGAACAAAAAAATTCCCAACAACACAAAAAGACCTAACAAATACAAAAAGCAAACATTTAAAATTTTTAAAAATGGAAATAAACAAACAAACAAAAAAAACAAAACCAAAAAGCCAACCAACCAAACAAACAATAAAAAAAAACATTCAAACCCACAAAACACCTGGTGGCAAGCATTCTGGCAGCTTTCCCCTGGACCTAGCCAAGCGCACTGTGTGGCAAGTTCCAGGCCAGTAAAAAGAACCAAGGACTACAGTGCTGCAGAGAATGAAATTGCTTGCAACTATTTTTGTCCGTTCACAAGAACCTTGTTCTTTCACAGTTTCAGGTATGAGCAGCGCCAGAATACACAGGCTACTTCCTCTGCCCCAGGACTCACCGGGGGGAAAAGAGTAGACAATGAAGTAAAATAGTACATAACCTGACTGGAGCAGAGTTCCAAGCACAAGTTGCTAAAGTTTATTTCTGCACATTTCCGCCTCCCAGTCAGTGGTTGTATTTTGCTGATTCATTCTACAGATCCTTTTCTACAGACAGCACAGGAAATATCCAGGGCTGGCTGTTTAGTAAACCTGCACTGAAAGTTCCCTTCCATCTACTGCTAATTCCCTTCACAGCTCTGCTCATTAATAAAAATACAACACAATAAAAGAGAACCGCACACATATACACCTTGCCCAAATTTCCTCCATGCTGGCTGGTCCTGAGTCACCACCAGTGATTAACTGTTGCCGTGCATTGAGGAGGACACGGTTATTAAATTAATAGGGGCTGCTTAACCTGGCTACAAATATACATGAGTTCTTTGTGCCTTAGTGAGCTAATAAGGCATGTGCTAATTACATTAATTCAAACAAGCCCAGCATGCCCTGAGGGCAAGTGAGAGAAGGGTGCAGCAAACCCAGGCTCTTTCATAACAGCTGAGAGAGGGTGGAAAGTACTTGCCTTGACAGGGCTTTCGGAGAAGCGGCATCAGAGTGCTGTGGTTGGCACCCTACGGCACACTCAGCCCAGCTGCTGCCTGGCTAAGGTGCAAAAAGCCCTGCTCGTTCACCCAGCCCTCGGTGCAATGACAGACACAGGATCCTCTCTCCAAAGGTCCAGCCAGCTTGTCTCTTCCTACCTCTGTGGCCCAGAGCATGTCACAAGTCTTGCACCCTGCTGACACACTATGAGCCAGAGATCCTGCAGGGAGCCCCTTTCCCACAGGGACCACGGGGCACCAGCAGCCTCAAGACACGGAACAGCACCAAGGGCTGCAGGTCACCCAGCATTCAGCCGTGTACTGCTCCTCACACAGACCTGTCTCCTCCATGTCCCTAAAGTCACCCAGGACAGCTCAGCCACACAGGCAGCACGCAGAGCTTGCAGTGTGAGCTTAACCAAGTTAGGCAATCCCAGTATGCTCCCTTAACCTATCTGGCAGTGGAGGCAGGCAGGCAGGATAGAGCATACCTTCTATGTCAAAATAGGAACAGAACCTTCAGAAACAGGACAAGCTGCAGCAGGGAGAAGCAAAAGAACATCAGAAAAGAGAGACCAATCCCAGCAAGGTTCAGATGCGCTCAGAGAGGAGCCTCCCACCTCTCCAGCCCAAGGTTAACCAGATCCCTTACTTCTGCCATTCCTGGCAAGGAAGGCCCAGCATCACTATGTTCACACTAAGGGTGTCTGCTAGGCACTGCCACCACTTCTTGCCATGCAAGGGAGGAATAGGAAGAGGAAGGGGAGAGGAAGTGGGTCATACTTCTTTGCATCTCCAAGGACACGTGCTCACCAAGTGCTTTCCGAAGCACGTGCTTTTCCTGTGCACACTAGGGGACTGTGCTGCTGCAAAGCAAAGGCACTGGGGTGGTTTAACCCTTTATTCTCTTCTTCCTATACCACCTGAGTCTGGCAGTACACAGGCCCACCCCTAGAAGACTTAAAAAGCAACAGTCTTTCTCTGGCACTAAGGATTATGCTATGTGAATTTTAGGGTGTTACAAAGACATGACGCTGTGTCTTCTCCTCAAAGAGAGAATCTATAATCAGGCACCAGGTGAGACCCAATGCTGTGGAAGGGTAGCACAACACAATTTGTCCTGCACAAAGAGGCACTGCTACAGGCTCAGTGCAGTCTTGACAGTGTGTTGGCAAAGAAGGTGCAAACATTCTCAAGAAGGGAACAGTACCAGGGATTTTTAGCCCCTGGAAATTGCATCTCTCTTATGACACGTGATTTTCTTTCCCAGCAGAGGCTGTGGTTACTCAACCACTAGCCCAGCATAACTTCAGGCTACTGCCAAAAAGGAGGGAGCTCTCCCCTCCCTCAGCAACTTGAATTCATTTTGGACCAGGCCTACTCCCAGGTCAATACGTAGCTGCAAACACACAAATGCTTTTGCTGACACAAGCAGAGAGAGGCCGGAGTGGAAGCAGAGCTGCCCCTCTTGGCAGCAGCCTGCAGCCTGCCTGCTGTGCACATGAGAAAAAAAAAAAAACTACAATGAAACAGAAAAAGAATCCTTTCAGGGAAGCCTAGGAGATAAAAGCTTCTGGGCCCTCAACAGAATTTTTAAAAAGACTTAGAAATCCAGAGCCCTGTGGGTCTATGTGTCACCTGACAGCTGACACTTGCAGTCCCAAAGAGGGACAGCTTGAGCTGGACTGGAGCTGCAAAGCATCCATCAAACCCCACATCCCGTTCCTGTAGCAACGCCACAGTGCACTGAGAGCCACCAACACGGGAACCAATGCTAAAATATCGCAGGCTAACAAAGGAGGACCCCAGAGTGTGAAAGGACATACTCCCTCCTGTGTCACCTTTTAGAGTCAGGAGCTGGGCTCCACCTAAGGCAAGCTGACTGAGAAGCATGGAGCAGGAGCCACCATGTAAGCATGTAAGCCTGTACTGGTGTACAGGCTGCTTGCCAGAGCCAAGGGTGTACTTCTGGTGCCTTTTGTACAAGGGACCAGACACAGAGAATTGACAGGATAACAAAAGGACACTCCCAGCCTGCCAAACACTTGCAGCAGCAGGCAGAGACCTCTCCAAGGAAGTAAGCTTATCTCACTACTTCTCAGAGCTGAAGGCAGAATTTGGCTAATGCTCCCAGTACACTAGAAGAAATGCCACTTAAATGCCATGTTAATCAATATTCCTTGTCTCTCAGCCACAGGATACTGCTGCTGCCAGTCCCTTTGCTGTGGGGATACGTGAACACAACTGCTCTTCTTCTGCATCACAAACAGCATTTCCCTCCTCCCCACCTCAGCTGTTTGCTTATGTCAAAGCTGTTCAGATCATAGCAAAATGGTTCCTAGCAAAACACACATCAGCAGCCCCACATGGGTCATGCTGCTCCTAATGAGGTTAGCAGCTCCCCCAGGGAAACTTGTATGCACTCTGTGACAAGTGGAGGAATTGTCAAGGGGAATGCAGCCGCCGCCTGATGGCTCCGGAGTCTATGGCATAATCCATTCACCAGCTCCCTGCTCGCCCAGAGCGCTCTGAATCAGCAGACTGCAAGGCAGGCAAGGCATTCCCAGCAAGAAGACAAAATATTTCAGAGGCTACAGACAAATGAAAACATATACAGTCCTGCTCACCTAAACAGAGCGCAAGGAGATGGGTAACACCAGAAAGGAAAAAGAGTGAGAAGAAAAGAAAATCCTTCTCTAGACATGAAACTTCTTAAGCCTGGCTACTCTGCATGTGCAGTGCAACGCTGCTACCTGTCAGATGTATCCACAAGAATCTACCTGACACATCCTCAAGTGAAGCAATTCATCTTGCATTGCTTAAGAATTAGACCTGTCTTCAGAAAGTTTCCAAACAAAAATCATCCCTGAAAGACACCTCACAACTCTGCTCTACCTACCAACCAACAGTCTCACCCAACAGTGCGTGGTAGGAACAGCAGGCAGCAGGAGACACATGGAGTTGTGCCAGCGAGAAGTGCAGCAGGCACGTTGCTTCGGGAGACTAAAAACGGTTTGGCCATGCAGGAATCAGACACACGGTTTTGCTCAAGAGGTCCTTGGACAAGGACTTCTGGCTTCGGTGCACCACCCCCTGCAGAGTCAGCTGTGGCTACTGACATGGGAATCTGCCTGCCTCTCAGCAGAGCCACTCACGAGGTGAGACACCGCTCCGCTGCTGCCATGGTTAGTGTCAGGACGCCAGGTCTGGTCCCAGCTGGTGAACCCACGCTCTCCTTCCCCTGCAAGAGCGGTAACCTCATCAGGAGAGAGAGAGGGAAGGCTGGCCACAGCACCCAGCTCTGCCAGAGTCCCCAGCCATGGAAACCCTCTCCTATCCAGTGTCCTTTCAAGCTGCCAGCAAGCTTGCCAGTTCACATGTGAGTATGCAGAGGTGTGTCCAAAGAGTACATGCCCTTTACCACAGCTGATCCATTTGTTTCCAGCTCCAGACCAGCTCAATTTGCACTGACACGGGTCCAGGTAACTGCACCCGACAACCTTCCTACAATCTCACCCGTGTGCCAAGTAGCACCTCAGAAGCTGCACAGCAGCTCTGCAGCCTCTCTCCACGACTGACCCTGCACCTCTGCCAACTGGCCATCGTCCACCTCCACCAGAGCAGCCTGACAAGCGGGCACAGCTGAACCCCACCACACCAGGGACCTGGCAGAGCCACAGACACTGAGTCAGCGCCGCACAGGTGCCTCCCGAGCACATGGATGCTGCGGGAGCAGCCTGCTCAGCTTCCCCAGGAGCGTGCTGGCAAGCTGCACGCTGCACGGCGCACTTGGGCACGCGCCCACACACAGCTCAGCAGCGGCCTGGCATTTCTTCCCCCCTTTCCAAAGTCAAATTCAGACCATCTGTTGAAGTATTTCTGCAACTCATCCCTCTTTCAGGAAGGGCCAGGGCTGATTTTAGTTGTTTATATAGCGTCTGGCATTTCTGTTGTGCTTATCACTCCAGTATCCAGGTTATTTCCTCCAAGCTCTCCATTAGTTGTGAAGAACCTGAGTGAGGCACTGGTGATTCTACATTGCAAGTTTCTGCAAAAAAATAAGAAACAGCATTAAAAAGACAAAAGCTGCTCAGGTCATGCACACATTTAGTTGCTAACAAGATGAGTGGGACAGTTCAGGGGAAGGAGGTCCATTTATGTCCTTTAAAAAAACTACTACCCTTAGAAAACAGCTTTCATAAACAACAGCTATTCCCAAAGGATAAGACGAAACAACAAGTGCACCTGTTGCCTTACAGAGAAGAGCTCAGCTTACCCAGTGCATGGAAAAGGAAGCTACTACCCCTGTCTTGAGAAAGCCAACCCTAACTGAAAAAGGAAATTTAACACCTAGAGGAAGAGACCATTTACTACGTCAGATCATACCTTCTGCAACAGTTGCTATTGCCATTGTGTACAGGTGGCAAAACCCTGGAAGCACTGCTGTCCCATTTGATTCTAGGGAACAGAGTCAGAGACAGGCATTTTATTGCTTATCCCAGGTCAAGCTCTGAATCTGTAGCAAAGGAGAAAGCAATACTCAAAGTCACAGTTAGCTCCTGACACAACCTGTCCCTAAAACACAATTACTTCTTTTTATAAATCCCTATTGCAGAGCAAGGAGTGCAGCACTGAACAGGGCACCAAGCACACTCCCAGTCTGCACATGGCCTTGAAGAAGATGTTTCCAGCCCACCCCACCCCTCAGGCAACAGGGAACTGCCCTCTGCCAAAGAGAAGATGCGCTGCCCCAGACTAAGCACACCACATGCTACTGCTTCCTTCCATGTGCTTATCCACACAAAGCCAGCGCTCCTCCCGGCTAGGATCTTCCACACCACACAGCACAGCCCTTGTCAAACAAAAGGGCTTCACTGGAAGTTGAATTCAGAACTGAAGGATCAAACTAACGGACTTCCTTCCGTCTTGATCTAAACCAACTGCTCACTTGCACAGCAACTCTCTCCTACTAAAACGATTTGCTGAAAGTCTCCTATCTTTGTGCTTTAATTAAAACAGAAAAGCACATACCTTCTCTCTTCCCAAACACCTCCTCCAAGCCAGTTAGTCACTCAGTGCAGAAGCACCAGTGACCTGTAAAAGAGCAGATTTCCTTCTCCTTCCCTCTCCCCACCCTGTCCACAAAGCCTCTCATAGCTGGGACAGCCTTTAAGTTTAAAGAATGAGCCCCAACCACGGAGTCAAACTCCAGGTGGGGCAGGCACAGTCTTTGGTGTGACTACAGTCATCTCCAGCTCCTTGAATTCATGCTATTCTGGGAAACTCAGCCTGGTCAAAACCAGCCTCTCTCCTTCTGCCTCTGGATAAATACCTCTGACACAGGAAAGAAAAAAAATCCAGACAACTCTCCTGATACACCATACACCAACATCAATGCCAAAGGAACGAGCAGGGCACAGGGACGTTTCACAAGACATAGCCACTCACCCAAAAGAGCAATACCAAAATGAGAACAAGAAACAGTGATGGAAAAAATTAACAAAATAAAGTAAGATTGCAGTCCTGCGAGCAGCTCACCACAGGCTGCACTAAGTTAAGATCAGTCGAGACCCCACAAATTAAACAAACAGTATCCCATCACATTTCTTCTGATACAGAACAAGCAGTGCTGCCTGGGTGCCTCTCCCTTCCCCAAGGATATAATCTCCGTGTAGACAGCCCTCCTAAGACAGCATGTGTTCAAAGCTTTTATATTTGCAGATGTGTAAGAGGAAACCGCCAGACAGAAATCCAAACCATCCAGAGCGACAAGGTCTTTTCACTGGGTTTGTCTGGGGTTTTGCCTTGTTTTCTAAAGCTTTTGTACCTCCTGTTACTTTATTTTCACAATAACTTGAACTACCAGGCAATCGATACTGCAAGGTTAAAGCAACATCCAAGTTTGGCATTGGACAGCTCAATCCACCTCCTCCTTCCTGCTATCTTTGTGCTGGAAGGCAAACAGAAGGGGACAGGAAAAAAAATATTTATCTGCTGTTAGGATTAGCTGAAGCAACACAGCATTAGCTCTAGCAACCCGCCACACTGTTAGCTGGATATGGCCAAATGACAGTCCCCAGTCCAGCCAGGCACAGCCAGAGCACTCAGCCTTGCCAAAGGAGGATGGCTTCATCAAATCACAGGCACCAGGGAAGTTGAAACACACTGCCCTGTTAGACCTCAGACACCTCTTTGGCAGAGCAGAAAAGGAGCTTGCAGTCACGTCTGTCCCGATGTCTCACTGCAAACACACAAGGCAACCAGCTCCAGCATGTCCATACAGCCATTTGTGAGGAATGCCAAGGTGTTCAACATGTTCAAGAGTAACAAATAAAAACAATGCACTGCTTCCAAGAGGCAGCATCCCTAGCTCCTTTGCCATGATAAGCAACTGACAATTTCAACTCTCCCAGCTTCTAGTTTGTGCAGATGTTTGGCCACTTCTAAGACAGCCCAAATATGCAAACACAGGTATCAAAGCAGGCTTTTGCATTTCCTGAAAGCACCATTAAGGATTTAGGTGAATGCACACAGAGATGTAAAACGAATAATTACCAGTCCTTATGTACCTGCAGTAGCAGAAGGCAGGATGCTGTGACCAGGCAATTTCTTCCCCATCGTGCACTGTTGCTATCAAAGGAGCAGTGCAGGCATTTGTCCTTACACAGTATTGCAGAATTAAACAGGGGAGTAGAGGCAGCTGGGAGAAAAGCATGTGCAACTGGAAGCCTAACTGGACATTAACAAACTTGTAAGTGACAGGCTAAAAGGCTTTGAGCCCAGGCTCTTCCTGATGCTCGAGGGCTCCCACATGATGGCTCAAACTCAGCTGGTGCAAACCAAATTTGCTCCACTGCCTCTGCCAGAGCTATATCAAGGGTGAAGGAGCACAACTCTGAGACACCACCCACCTGCCATAGCTGTATAGAAAGTTTATTCTGGGAGAAACCAAAACAAACAAAAAAATAAAAATACCCCAGCAACAAAACAATAGGAAAAAAAATCCTGAAAAATGAAGGCCAGGAAGAAGACAGGCTTAGGAAGAAATGCCTCTCTGTTCTGGAACAGCCTATAAACAGGGAAACTGCAGAAAAACCCTTCACAGGACATTAGCACCCTATCATAATACACATGAACTGCAGCACTCAGGATCACAAGGAAATTAATTTCTCCCAAACATTCCAAAGCCAGTTTGGTTACACATCATCTCCCCATTACAGGCTCTCCTAACAACGGAACAAAAATATTTTGCATTTTTCCTCCCCTTTTCCTTTTCCCTTGAGGCCTAGTTCAAAGCCCTTCTGTGTCATTCTGGCAGCACAAAGTGATTTTAGGCAGATAAACCCAACCCATTAAGAGATACACCCTGTGTGGGGCATCTTGCTGGCACTGGAAAATTGGCAGCACAGAAGATTTGCAGTTCCCTGCCCCAACGTGAGCCCAAGGATCAAGTGACAAAAGCAAGAATCGTGTCGGAACATGGCAAACCTGCTGCCAGCCAGCACCAGGGGACCTGAGTTCAACACTGATGAACTTTTCTTCCCAACACACAAGCCTTGCATCCCCTGCATTTCACAAGGACATACCACCTTCCAGTAGGTACTGTGAATCTGGAATTACCCTCCAAGAGCATTTTATTTCCACACCAGTGGGGTGAAAGAGAGTCCAGAGGTTTGCCATCATCTGTAAAACATGTAAGCAGCAGCCCAGCAGCAAACCCAAAGCCTGGCCCTTTGGAGGACTGGAGATGGAGACCACACAGCCTTACACCACACCTAGGCACTCCCTGCTGAAGAAGGAACAACTCATCAGTCACTCTTACAGCCTCTTGGCTGCAGGTTATTCAGACAAAACCCAGAGTGTGTTAAGGAAACTTCCCTGTCTGACTATCCAGGAGCCACTCCAGGAGTCACACTTCCACCACTCCAGATGGGCCCCAGCAAGGGACTGCTGGGACTGAAGCCCCTTCACATCGGGTGGCTCCAGTGACCTGACAGGTGCTCACTTGTCTCCCCGCACACACCCCACTCACAGTCAGACAAGGCTTCCTTACCACCTCAGCCCTGAGTTTACCACAACAGTCTCAGATGTCTGGATCCTCAGAGGAATTTAATCTTGGCGCAGCAACACAAAAAAACAGCTGGAGCTGGTGCCTCCAGGGAGGGACCCCCAACAAAGGCATTCCTGGGCTTTTATACTCTTACAGTTTGGGCACCCAAACGGTCTGGGGTCTTCCTGCTGCATCATCAGCTCTTGCTGTGTCTGAATGCCTGGTCACCTGGCCAGTGCCAAAGGTCCCTATGCTCTTTACTGTGCAAAGAGTTGGCATCTGGTTACAGCTCCCTGCCTGGGGTTCCCATCATTTCCACCCACCAACGGCACAACCTGCAGCTGCACACCCAGCTATCAGCACTAAACATATTCCTCAAGAAGTGCCAAAGACAATGAACTATTTTCACACCATTGCATGGTCATCGCACACCCTGCAATGAGGGTGTGCCCTAGATTGGGCTTTACCTGTCATGGAAAAGCTGTTCTTGGGGGAATCTGCAGAAGCGGACCCCTGGTCGGGAATGCTGGCCCTACACATATCTTTTACTGTAGCTAAACACAGCACACTTTATCACCTAAAAACACTGCTGCCCTTCTCCAGAAAATCTCTCCCTCCTACTATTTCTCAATTCTCAGAATGACAACAGTTACGCAAGAACAACTGTATAGACACATGAAATGCTTACAGCTTCTAAGCAAAACTTTCCCCATTATAACACCCTCATCAGAGCACAGCTCCAAACCCCCAGCTTCAAGGCACAACAAACACCAGTTGCTGCATCTCAGTGCCTTCACTCCATCACACCCTTGCCCTGCCAGAGACCTACAACACAAAACGTGACGCACAAGCGAGCAGGGGGCTGCTTCCACATGTACATGCTGCTGTCACCTTGGCCAGCCTGGTCGATATTCTACCATCTTGCCCACTAACTTAAATACGGGCAGGAAAGGGGGAGTAAATGGCCTTGATAGGCTGTCAGTGATTTCTACCTTTTAGTAATCTAATACAGCACACTACCCCTTCTTAAAACAGCAGCAGGAGGATCTTCTAGGGTTCTGGCATCTTAGTAAGATATTAACAAGATTGCTGGGCATCAAACAAGACTGCAGACTTTCCTTCAGAACAGAGCAGGGCTCCAATTTATGACACAGATTTGTTCCCCTATTCCAACTCAGTCATCCATCCCTGTCAACGATCGCCACTACCCTCAAAACATAACACTCCTTACTATGACAGGCACTCAGTGAATTGATGAGCCCAAGGGCACAGCACCAGAAAAAACCTGCACCCATGTGAACAAGAAGTAGTAGCAAGCAGTTAAAAAATCCTACAGGCAAGACACTCAAAGGGGTAACTCCTCGTTATATCCCGGTGTTTATTTTCTGGGGAAGAGGTTAGAGTAACTCCTCCTATTAAAACTAATCTACATCTTCGTTCGTAACAGCCTGCAAAGCAAAACACAAGCAGCGGACAAGAAGACAACCACCACCCAGTCCCACAGGACACAGTGTTATCAGCCGAGTACCATTACAATTCAATTGCCTTTTGCTTGCATTTGCCAAGAAGCGAGTTCTGAGAGGCAAAGCCACAGTTACTTGCAGTGATCAAAAATCACTGCAGATATCATCCCAACTGCAGCAGCAACACCATGAGGTCAGATCCCAACAGCAGCAACTCTCAGAGACGAACACACTATGGTAAAAACACCCAGTATTTAACTGTAAACACTTAACAGCTACCAGATATTAGGCCCAATAAATGCAGCTGGAATCCTGCTCTCACACCTGTCAAGATGTAGAAACTAAAAGCTGAGAGGCTCTGCAGGAGAGAGGCCTGGGGCATTGGAAATCCGATTTCCACAACTTCACCCTCACCCAGCAGGAGCAAAGCAGCTGCAGAGTGTGCAGCAAGACAGGAGAGGATGCTTGGGGGTCCAATTTCCAGGGTGACCTTGAGGAAATCCCAGTCTGTCCATATTTCCACTTTCCCCATCCACCGAATGAAGAGCACAATAACCTTGACCTACCTCAAAGAGGCACAGATCTGGCTTAGGAGAGTCTGGAAGGAGCTCAGAGGGGCTTAGATGCAGGACCCTGCCCCGCGACCAGGGCGGCCAGAGAATCCTACGAATCCCCCTAGAAACCAGAAGCCCCGGAGAAATTCTGAAATCGCTTTCAGCACAAAAAGCAGCAGCTCCGCGGCACTAAAGGGCTCGGCGGCACCGCACACGTGTCACCCGCAATTTCCCCGGCGCGGGCAGGGCGAGGAAGGCGCGCCGAGGCTGCAGCCCCCGCGCCCCGCAAGGGCAAACCCCGCACCACGGAAAGCGGAGGGCGACCGGCCCCGGGCCCCCAGCGCCGGCAGAGGGACCCCGGCCCTAGGCAGGAAAGGGAAGGGCTGGGCAGCCTTAAAAGCCCCAGGGTGAGGAGGGGAGGTGGGAGGTCTGGGTAGCCGGCGGCTGCCGGGGGTGACGCGGGTACACAGCGGGCCAGGGCAGCCCGCAGCCCCCGGGGCGAGACGACGGCCCCGCAGGGAGCGGGGGTGCAGGAAGGGCGCCCGGCACAGCCCTGAGCTGAGGGGCCGGGGTGAGCGGCGACGCGGCCGGTACAGCAGGGGCCAGGCCGGGGGGGCAGAGCTGCACCCCGGCGGCAGCAGGGGTGCCGGGACGCCCGGCGGCGCTTCCAGAGGGCCGGGGAAAGGCCGTACCCGCACTTACCGGGGCGGCGGCGGCGGCTCCCGCCGGGGCCGGGGACGGTGCGGCGCGGGGTGCGGAGCTCCTGGCGCGGCGCGGCCCGGCCCGGCTCAGCTCTGCCCCCTCCGGCCGCGCTCGGCGCAGGAACAGCCGCCGCCGCCGGTCCCTCCCCGCCGGGGCGGCCGCCGCGTCCCCATGGCAACGCGGCCGCGGCCCGCCGCCTGCCCCGGCACGGCCCGGCCTGCCCGGAGTGCCCCCGGTGCCCGCTGCCCGCACTGCCCTCCCAGCGCCCTCGGCCCCTGCCCGCAGCCGTCTGGAAGATAATAAATCTGCCATCTGTGTCAGGGGAGGGTTAGGTTAGGTGTTAGAAAAAAGTTCTTCAGCCGAACAGGCTCCCCAGGGCAGTGGTCGCAGCGCCAAGCCTGGCTGAGTTCAAGGAGCGTTCGGACAACGCTTTCAGGCACATTGGGATTCTTGGGGATGTCCTGTGCAGGGCTGAGAGGTGGACTCAGTGATCCTTGTGGGTCCCTTCCAACTCAGAATGTTCTGTGTTTCTGTCATTCCCTTCAGGATAGCGACCTGGCAGTTGGGTTACCGTGCCGTGCTGCCTGCTGCTCCACGAGAAAGCTGCCAGGCTATAGGTGGGCATCACTTTTGGGGTTAGCAGGCTCCACTGTGGCTTCAGGAGTGTTATGGGGCCTGAGTCCTTGCTGGGACAAAACACCCGTGGGGACTATTTCAGCACACCTTGGAAACTAAACATGAAGGCAAGGAAGACAAAGCAGCCAGACAGATCTGTGTGCCTCTTGGGATGACCAAGTTCTTTGCTGTGAGAGTGGTGAGGTTGCCGAGAAAAGCTGTGGATGTCTCGTCCCTGGAAATGTTCCAAGGCCAGGCTGGATGGGGCTCTGAGAAACCTGGTCTGGTGTAAGGTGTCCCTGCATATGGCAGTGGGGTCGGACTAGATGACCTTTAAGGTCCCTTCCGACCCAAACCATTCTGTGATTCTATGCCATCCACAGGTACAACACCACCAGGGAGAGAGGGAAAGATCTCCAGAGGAATATATGTGTAGGAACCTCCCTGACTGCTCACAGACACCCAGCATTTGCCAATAAGAGACACAGTGAGCTGAAGTTACCAGCTCTGCACCAAGGGCTCACTGGAGCTGGCAGAGCACAAATTCACAGTTATCAGAGATGATCAGAGTGCCTACAAGGATGCTACCAGGAGCATGTAGGGTTAATGAGGACATTGTGTACATAGAGGAAGCGACAATTATGTGGAGTCGTGATGAACAGCCCAGAAACATCACAGTTGTTCATGCACCTGAAAACAAGAGGAGCTTGTTATCACAGTCAGAGACCTGGATCTCAAGGTGAGAAGATGATGTAAACCAGAGGCCAGTGAAGCATCAGAAACCTATGCTAATGAGTTGGATGTTGGTGAAAAGGGGAGCAGCTTGTATGCTTTTCAACCTGGACTGGTCAGAGCATGAGAAGGAACAGCGCAGGAGGTGGAAAGCTCACTGCGGAAGGGTGGTGCCTGACCTAGGAAAGAGACCTGTGCACCATCACCATATTATGGACACATACTGGATGAGCATCCAGCACAGAAGGAAAATGCAAATGCTGTGGACAGAGAGCTGCCAGCACAGTCTGTCCAGCCCACAGTCCTGTCTCCACCATGACCTTGGAAAATCAGGCAGTGAGGCAAGGGTTTAAGTCAGGCTGCTGTGACAGGCACTGATATGGGACTCCCCCAGTTTGGGGAACAGCAAAACAATGTGGGGGAGCTGTAGTCACTCCTTCTCACTCACCAGCTGCAAACTTCTTCCCACTCCTTTCCTTGTTGGTGGCACGTCCCTGCTCTGCCCTGTTTGGTAAAGGTATCAGTGAGTTTCACTGTGCTATACCAGCTCAGACAAAAGCTGAACTGAACTCAGCAATTTTACTCAGATTTTACTCAGATTTTACTCTTTATCACTGCATGCCATGCCATAGATCTACTGGTAGTACCGTCCCCTGGCAAAGAAGAAGTTAACACTGTCCATCTTTGTGCTGCGTCTTAGGAGGACTGCAATCACACGTTTTTATTTTTGGTTCTGCTGCATAAAAGCAACTGCTCTTTGTAACCTGCCTGGCACAAAGGACCCATTTCTTCCGGCAGCATTTAAGAGAGGGAATAAAAAAGGAAGCAGAGGAAGAAAGTTCACATTCAGTGAGTGCCAGGTTGTCAAGGTTTCCTCTGCTTTCAGACATAAATTTTTTCTTCTGACAGACACAAGAGAGATTTAAAACTGTTCGGTGCAGAGTAGAGCTTCAAAACCAGCAGTGTCTGCATCTGAAACAAGGTGAAGAGCAGAGCTCAGGACCTCCTGTACAAAGCAACATTGTCGTCATCATAGCACGCACGGGGGCATTAAACCAGGTTTGTGTTTGGCTTGTCACAAAGCTCACCCTGTGTGAGTCTCAAAATCCTGCGCTGCTTTCAGCCTGGCTGCCAGAGTGGCCATGGGCTGGTTCAGCCCTGCAAGGACATGGGGCAAGTTCATTCTGCTGCAGAGAAAGAGGCTTTCATGAGGTCACGTTTTTCAGCTTCCTTCCCCATTTGTATTGGTTTCTGTTTCAATAAAAGGTGCAGTGCGAGTGAAATCCCCAAGCACCTGATGGGTGTGGTTATTAAACCAATACTTAAAAAAGCCAGATTAGGCAAGCTTGGTCACTGCTTCCTTGGCCTGGTGGACATGAGTATCAGAGCATTGGTAGACAATTTAGCTGATAAATATTGAAGAGGCAGAACCATAATTAGCACTGGTCAACATTGTTTTCTGGAAAAATCAATCTCAACTGAGCCTGATCTCGTTCTCCACTGGGACCACAGGATGTGTTGCCAAAGGTAACAGCACAGAGGCGCTAGGGGAGGCATTCAGCATCTGACTGCTGAGAGTACAGCCAAACCGTATGAATAAAATGAACAGATTAACAGCTGACCATCGGCTTGGATGCTGGGAATCACCCAGAAACCGCTGACCCAGCAGGTCTGGTTTCATTTTCTGTACAGATACTTGATACTACAGAAGTGAGAGGGGATGTAGATGCAGCTGCAGACTGAATGGGATGTGAGAAAAGGACAGCTTTAACCCCACTCTCAGCTCTGCTGTCCCTGAAAGTTCAAGGCTGCAAGACCACGCGGGTGAACCAGCGCACACAGTCTGTCTCTTCCCCTCTGACCACTGCTCTTTGGAAACAGCCTGTAGACCTTGTGTTAGTAGCTGTTTGATTCAAATGCCTTAACAAATAGCAGGAGAAAAGTCCTTGATGCTCAAGGCATACAAGTGTGTGTAAAAAAAAAAAATCTAAAAAAATTTGAATTTTCCTCCCTTTGTAAGGGAGTTTTAGAGCTGCAGTGTTGACCCTGGAGTGCTGATGGGTAACATGTCATGAACTGGCTTACAAAATGGTCCAGCTCCTGCAACACATCCTGCTGGCAACTTCCAGTAAGCACCAGCGTCTCTCCAGTGCCTAGCAGCCATGAGGCTTCAGCCTCAGAGCTGCCTGACACCCAGCAGCCCCCGTTCCACCCTCCTGTCCACAGCGTGTCCCACAGCAGCAGTGCCTTGGCTCCTTTGGCAGCCAACATAGGCTCCCACACTCAGCACAGAGAGAGAGCACAAGGGAAAGCAATCTCATGCCCTGCATGCTTATCTCCTGCAGAAAACAGCAAGGCACTTTTGTTTATTGAGTGCCGATGAATGGCGCTGTCTTGGCTGTGAGATCGGTCTCCAGATCTCACTCTGGGCACAGCTGCTGGCAGGGAGCCCGCAGCTACAGCCACTTGTTGCCCCAGGAGCCTTTCAGCAGGGCTTTCCCCCTCTTCCCAGGGAGAAAATGGCCCACAGCATCCCACAATACACATCTCTCCCTGTGCAGAGGTGGCATTGGATTTATGGGGCACTGCAGGATAGGGAACATCACTCTTTCCTCCTGTGGTGTGTGGTCACACAATGCCAAACAGTGCAGTTTGCTCCAGGATCTTTCAGCGTTCCTCACCCTCCACAGCTCATTTGTTCATCAGCCCTTTCAGCAGTTAACTATGGCAAACCTGCAGCCACGTTTACCAGCTTTGCTGTTTCTGGGTGGCAGAAAGGTGGGATGGCTCCATGCTGCCAGGATGGAGGGGAAAGAGGACGTTGCTATCCTGTCATGGGCGAAACAGCTTGACCTCAGGGAGAGTCACAGTTTTCCAGGCTTGCCGCCTCACAAAGAGCTGCCGCCAGCTCCTTCAGAGCCATATTATTTTGGGACCCCAAAAAGCTGATGGATCCAATTGTGACTGCCTCTGCCCTCTAGCCATCATTGATGCACAGCAGTTGACACAAAATAGCCTGTTTATGCAGCAGGATTTTCTTTTCCCTGCCCAGACTGCCACCCAGTCACCTGTTCTAAGGGATTTTTGAGGGGGAGACACTGTTTTCTTACTCCTCTTAATGCACCAGGTTGAAAGCCTTGCCAGGATTGTCACTCAGCCTGATGCTCCTGCAACACATGAAGGATGTGCCAGACCCCAGGAGACAGAAACTTGCAGAGTTGAGAGGGAGCAGCTACAACCAGTGTCACAACCCATTGCTTATTCTCAGCTCTGGCCTTGGGAAGATGCTAAAGAATCATAAAGATTTCCATTTTTTTCCAACCTGGAGGTAAGAAAACCAAAAACATTTCTCTCAAACAACTGGTGCTTCCAGAGGGAATGAAATCTTCCAAGGACTTGGCTGAAGAAGCAGCAAGGTGAAGATTTATACCTAAGCTTACATCCTCACCTAGCTAACCTGTTACTACCTCCCTCATCCAGATTGCCTACTTCTCACTGTGATCTAAAGCTTCTGTCCATCATCTCAACAAATCATATTTAGAAGCCTAACCCCTCAGGCCCACCAGCCAAGTCCCTTCTTCACACAGTGGGGAGAGATGGGTGTCTCCACAGGGGCTGCACCCACTGCCTGCATAGGCCCCAGTCTCTCCTGAGATTTGCTGTTTCTAAACCTGGTGATGTTAGACACCTCCAGAAGACCGGGTCTGGCCAGACCTGCTCTGGCAGAAGCCTGGCAGAGGCAGTGTGGCTGGGACACATCTGGGGTTACTCAGATGGGATCCTGTTCATACTCAAAGCTTTGGGCTCTTGCTTCTGCCTTGGAACTGTCCCACAGCTGCAGCTTTCTGCTGAGACACAGTGAAAGCAAGGCAGAACAGATGTTTTCAAGCTGAACATGTACAAGGTAGAAATCCTGTCTCTCCCTTTGGGCAGTGCTGCCTGGTTTGTTAGGGATCACTGGTGAAATTCTCAGTCCAGGAGTGAAGCTCAGCCACATGGCTCTGAGATAAGGTTCAAGCAACAGCCACCTCCTCCAACTCTTGCAAGTGTGGTCTTGTCTCATCCACAGGGCTTTGGCAGAAGCAAAATTTGCAGCCATCTGGGTTTTCTAGGGAAAGCAAGTAGATATGTCTGATCTGCCTCCCGTGCCTTTCCTTGTTTCTCCACATGCTCTATTGCTGCTGCCTTATTCAGCTCTCGCCTGAGGAAAGCATCCCCTGATCTCTCGCTCATTCCACGTGGGAATGCATTCAGCTTTCCGTATTCATTTGCTTTTTAGAGGACCTTTTTCCCACCAAGTTAATCAATCAGTTCCTGAACACAACATTTGTGTTTTGGCCTCAAACATCTCACAGCAAAGAGTTAGCATTTGAACTATGCACAGTGGGGAAAAAAAGCACCCACTTTTGCTTATTTGCAAGTGATATTGGATTATTTCATTTGGTGCCACCTAGTTGGGAAACAGTGGATGGCAATCATCTTTTCACAGTCTTCGTCATTTCCCATGAAGTGTAATAGTTTTGCTGTAGAAAAAAAAATACTCTGTAGTACTCGTCTCTGAGCATCCTTCCTGCCCCTTGCATGTTTTCCAGTTCCACTATCTCCTGTCTGGAAAAGACAAGGACTGCGCTGATGTTCAATGAGCAAACCAAACAGAAAGATCTTAGCCCCAGCCTCCCAAAGCAAACTTCTTCATGGATCCAACCTAGAGACCTACAGCAAGGTAGGACAAGTAGAGGCTAAATTTTCCATGGCCACAGTGCCTACCTGGTTTCTCTATTTCCCAGTCACCAAGTTCCTTCAGCATAGCTGAGAACTGGAACAAGCATCAAATTCTCCTTGTGGATTTTCAAGACACACAGATTTACAGAAAAATGGTACTTTAAGAACATACAGTTTATTTCTGTGGGGTTCAGGAAATGGACACACACTTAGCTGCAGTGAATTCTGGTTTCTTCATTTTAACAATACCAACTGCTAACCACAGTGGGCTCGCTTTGAGGCAGTTCTGGGCTGGGGCTTTGATGCACCAGTGCCTGAAAATCAGCCCCATTGCTTCCTCAGTGAAAGCTACTCTTGCTTTAAAGGCTGAAGACATGCAGTGATCCTCCTCTGGTAGGAATTTAAGGACCGTCAGATTTCCTTTCCCTTTTGCAAAGCAGTATGACACTGTCAAGTATGGAAACTAGTGTGTATTAAATAGCAGAACCTGGAAGTGGAGGGTGGTATGTGGGAAACACACTGTTCACCTCCCAGGGCCACTGGGTCATTCTGCTGGAGATCTGCACGTTTATGAAGTAGAAAAGGGTTTAGTTGTGAGAATTAAAGAGCTATAGCAGTTACAGCCAAAAAGAGGGATCCTATCTTAGGTGTTCCTCTCCCCAAGCAATTTCTCGCTTTATTTTTAAATTTTTTGTAAGTAGGCTTTTCCTGGTAGAAATTTATTTGCAAGAATCTTGGATACATCAGGATCATGCCCCATAAAAATCCACAAAATATGCCAGATCATCTGTAGGACACTGTAAGGTGCATAACAGGCACCAGGAAAAGCCTACTTACAAAAGACTACTCCAGTGTGTGATGAATTCATGAAAGAAGCCAGAAAGGAACACTATCTTTTGATTTAAAAGATAAATGCCAGGCTAGTTTTGGGTTTGCTTTTTTTTTGCCGTTTCAACCATCTATTGCAACTGTTATCAGCATTTCCTGGCCATAGCAGCTACAGGCTTATGAAGGAGTTACTGTGCCTCAAAGAGATTACTGACAAAGATAACACACCCCAAAATAACATGCTTTCCATTGATTCTCATCCAGCTCAAATATTTGCTTCCAGGTCAACTAAAGGAAAAAGCAGTTGCGCAATTCCTCTGATTTCCCGCCAGCACCTCCAGATCCTCAGCTGGGCGCTTGGTGTCACTTCAAGGAGAAAACCAGATGCCAGTAAGGTGGCCTGGCCCAGCAGCTGCCACTTGGCAATGAAAGACTGGAGATAGCAGTGTCTGGGGTAGTTCCTTAACTTTCCTTAAGTTATCAGCTTTTCAAATCCTGAAGAGCCTTTCTACTGACGATACTGTCTAAGGTTTGATATCTCCTGTTGCCTGGCCTGGTTGCAGCCCATACCGAGCACAACCCAAACACCTGGCAGTAATCTACCTCTCTCCTGGCACCAATCTGTCTGTTACCTGGAAGAGCTGAAGCTCTGCTGATGCCTGGACGAGCCCTTCACAGAGTCCAGCCTACCCTATCCCTTATTCCAGTATTGCCTAACTCGGCTGTGGCCTGGCCATCACAAATGGAAAGCTAAGTGTAGCCTAGCTTCATCCTGTTGTAGCTGTGGACGCTACCTTATGCCACCTGTAGACTTCCTTGGCCTAGTTTTGCCTAGACAAAAGCCTCCTGCACCTTTGCCACAGGCTGGGCTCACCCTTTGCACTGTCCCCTCTAGACTAGGCTCTCTAGACCTGCTCCACCTGAGCCCCAGACGTACGCTCAGCTCATGTCCTGAACATTGTGTTTCCCAGCTTAGCCTGCTGCAGCAAAGCCAAGCTCCAGGGGTACCATTAACTCAGCTGCACTCTGTCCTGCACTTTGCAGCTGGGAGTATCCAAACAGGGCTCTTCTCCCTTTTCTGCACAGCACAGCCAAGCTCACCGGTATCTTTCTGCAGCAGGTTTAAAGGGACCTGTCTCTGTCTAACTCCTTGAGGCATTTATGGATTAGCAGACTGTGACGAGGAACAGTTAAGTGCTTATTTTATTCCCAGTGCAAGCAATACGCCCAAATGCATCTCTCCAAAACTGGAGGAAAGAACAAATACCTCGTTCGTATACATCAAAATTACAGACAAGAACATATGACACAGAATACAAGAGAAAACGTACGTTCAGAAGAGAACTGATGACTTGAACCCAACATAAGACTTGAGGGCAGCACCTAAGAAATCAGATCTGAGGAAGTCCCTAAGCCCAAGGTGGCAACTCAAGTCTGTAAGTCGTTGTCCAGTGCTCTGGACTGGACAGTAAGCACTCTGTAGACTGAGATGTTAGAATGGCCTTGAATGAAAAAAAAAAGCAGAATGATTTTATGCCTCTCTTTCAGTAGTATTGATGGCAGGTCTGAAACAGCATCAGGGAAGCCACTGATGACTCTTCACAAGGGGAAGAAAACACCAGGATTTCTCCAACCTGCAACTGCAGGTCGACTTTGGGTGTTGCAACCTGGCATTTTTATACACACTTCTTTTTTTCAGACTGCAAACAGTCCTTTAAGTAATGCTTAGAGAGTTATGCTGAATTTGAATCTGTCTTGAAAGAGTTGAATTAAGTTAGACGACAGTCATTTTTCAAAAAGCTTGCATGAAATTTTCCACTGTCATTACTGGGTTGTCATTACAACTGAGGGCATCATGAGATGGGGAACAGGAAGAGAAGGGCACCTCAGCAGTCAACAATTGAGCAGTTAAAAAGCAGTAAATGCTTCCAGCTTTATACAAGATACTCAGACTGAAAAACTGGGAAGTTAGCTCAGCACAATTCATGCCAATCCCACAACAATGCCTATTTTGCAGCTGGTCAGACCAGTTTTTAAAATGCAAATTTAAGTCATGCTTTTCACCAAACTTCAGGAGGGGTCACATCTTCACTACTACACAGTCATATTTCATTGGGAGGATGTGAGGACTATCCCTTTGAAACTGCAAGGGAAATTTGACTTTCACTTAAATTAGAGTCTGTCCCAGAACAGGTTTTGGATTTTTACCTTTTTTTGGTAAAATGAAACTGGAATTTTGTCAAAGGTCAGCACCATGTAGGTCTCATCTAAAAAACCTGGCAGCAGGCAGCAGCCTATTTGTTTCAAAATAGGTTTTGGAGCAAGACTAAAAAACGAGAGCAATTTTCCTAAAAATTTTTATCAAACTGGTTTTCTCTCTTCCACAAGAATACTTAGGTTTTGTTTTGGACTTAAGGGAACTAGAAGAGATTTGACAGAAAACAGGAAACATTTTCATGGAGAATACAATTCATATTTTCATGTGAGCAAAACACACCATTAACAGAAATAGCTGAATAGTCCCCACCACACCACAGGCCTTCATGACTGCATCTCCACTCTTTCAGCAAGCACTGGAGCACAAATGGACCCAACTGCTCACATCCAGTGTTTCCAGCAGAACACAGTTACAGAAATAAGTTACAAATAAATACATGTGAGTATTAATTAATTAAATACTACACTAGCCAGTACTCAACTGACAGATACTTTAGTCTCTAAATTTCTCCACGTTTCTGAAAGCTAAAGCTCAAGGTCAAGCAGTGAAAGCAGAGAAAACATCCCTAAATGCACTCGAAACTTCCTGGGATTGGCAGAAGTGGCACGTGAGTACAGACCCAAAGAGCTCAGCAGTCTGCCCACAAGTAAATCAATGCCCAGCTCCTCAGGAAGACACTGGCCCTTGAGGAGGCAGCATCCCCAAGACACTGTCACTCCGGGTTTGCAGAGGGACCCCATAGGAAACTCATTTTTTCCTGCCAGGTGCTACATTGTAGCTATTGCTGAGTCCTCCGTGTTGGTCTCAGGCTCCAAGCCCAGGCGGCGGATGGACTCGCTGTATTTCTGTCGTCCCAGATCAATGATGGTTTCAACCTCATCTGCGATGTCCTGGCGGCCACTCTCTTTCATGGCAGCAATCAGCTTGCTCACACAGTCAGGATCCTCTGAGTTTTGCTGAGCCCATGAGAAAAGCATGCCCAGGATCTGCTTATCAAGGTCGTCTCTGAAGAAAGGAGGAAGTGCAGAAGTAACCAACACACTCTCCTGACTGGCAACCCAAAGAGACCTGACCTAAGTCCCAGCCCATGGCTAGAGACCCAAAGAAGCCATCCAGACACACAAAACGCTCAGTGGGCCTGCCTCTTCCCCACCCATCTTACAGGAGTTGCAGCTCCTGCACTAGCATTTCTCTATAAAATATTTTCCTAATGGAAATAACAAATTAAAGCATTCTGCCTTTGAATGTAATTTCCCCACAGGAAGAGTAGTTTGTTCATAACAAATTTAATTCTCTCCTCCTGGTCTGGTTTTTTGGTCAGACTGCATGCCCCATGAGGTACCACATGCTCTTTTTGCATACAGATGATATTCACAATTAAAGCCATAGACCATTGCTCATTGTAAGAGATGGAGTCTGGCCAGGAATCCAGATCACAGAACAAAACAGGAATGCAACTCAGCTGAACTACAGAGCTCATCAGGTTTGTTATTTCCCAATTTTGTTTTTCAAACAAAAAGCTTTGTTTTATAATGGCAAGAGAAAATAATCAGTTTTCCATTATATAAGGCGTTATTTTGAGAAGAACCATTAGTCAACCCATCTTTTATTCAGTGATACAATTACAGTGTAAAAACTTCCAACCAGGCAAGCATTAATTTATACTATTACACAGCAGATAGATAGATAGACAGATACATAGATAGATAGACGGATAGAATGCATCACTGTTGATCACTATCTTACCTGTTATTGTGTCCTATGCGCTCAATCTGCTGATAGGTCAAGCCCAGGTTGAGGCCAATGGTCTGCCAGTCAGATCCCACACGCCTGGCAATGCTCAGCAGGTTTGCCTGTGTCAGGTAGCCAGTCTCAGCATTGCCCAGGTTCAAGGGAGGGAAGGAGAAGCCACGCAGGGGACCATGATTCTCATCACTTCGGGGTTTCAATTGCTGTGTCACAGAGAAGAGAGAGAAAGAACATTCTTTCCTCTACAAATTGTTTTCATAGAGGACCGTGTCTGGTCACTCGGTCTCCATACTCAAATTTCCTTCCTCCTACAGGGGAGAAAGGAAATTCTTGGGGCTGAAGAGTCAGGCTGTAAGAAGTAAGGAGCACTCAAACTGGCAATGACCAGCTATGCTCACTGCCTCAGAAAAATATCACGTCATAGTTTTCACATAGCTCACACTGGAAATTTCCTTTCCTGTCTTTACAGAGCAGTTTAAAATGAGCCATGTCTCCAAAGTGGATTTGCCTCAGCAGTAAGAGAGCACTTAGTCTAGATTTGTAGTTGAGGTTGCATGTGACAGAAACGGATGTGACATCATGGCACGTGATCTGAAGGGAAGCATCCAGCCTACCAAAGTATTTATTGTTTTGAGCTTCTCAAAAATCAATTAAATTCCATAAGCATAAGTTGCCTTTCTCACTATAACACACAGCCTAGACTTTAAAGCTCACACCACAATACTTACACTTGATGTATGTATTCAAATCCAGCATAATTACCTCATCCTAATCCTTTCTTTTTTCCTGCTGCATGAGCTGTGTGACTAAGAAATTTATAAACAAAACAGACACTTCCCTTAATCACAGTGAGCTTCCTCGTGTACTACATCCCTCATTCATTCAATGGATCCGCCCTGTCTGACCACCCATCCAATAAGCCTGTGCTTGACAGGCAAGATGACAGGAGAGATGGAGACCACTCCCACCTCTTCATGTTTCTCGTTTCAGAAGAGCTCACTCACAGGGAGTGAGAAATCTCCACAACCTAATTGGGCAGCTACCGGTCATTCATTGCATCCCTTCTCACAGAGGAAATCAAAATTAGCTGAGCAGGAAGGCCATGCTCTTATCCCATCTAGATCGATTTTTCTGTAAGAGACAACTTACAGGTAGTTTGATGGGGAGAGTAGCAAGCCAGACGGAGTCTGCTCCTTTCCTCCTCCTGCTGGCATCTTCGGGGATGTTCTCTGGAACTGCCCCTCGGTAGAAGGAGACCTTTGCAAACAGAAAGCACGCAGTGAGGCTCCAATTTAAGCACAGTGGCCAAGCCTGCTGGCACCATGTCTTTTCTGCCTGAATTAAACATTCTCACCTATCCTCAGCCCACGGATATGGCCTCTCAATTACGTGCAACTGGGAGGAGCACTGAGGTTCTGCCGTAAAGGCTGGCCTTACTGCCAACACCCAAGAATTAACATCAAGTCCTAAGTGATGAGTGATCCTTCCAGACTACACTTCTTGATTATTCAGCGTTTAGTCAGTGAAATCCAAAACCAGAGAAAGAGGGAAGAGTCATGCACAGCTCTCAGATTACTATGAGAAGTATTGTAAAAGCAATGATGTTGAAGGAGGAAATAAAAAGTCAGTGTAACTCATTGCTCACCTGGCCTTTTACAGCTTGGCCCTTCCTGTCCACAGGGGAGGTCACATATACTTCTTTCATGTTCTTCAAGTGGGAGTAAAAAATAAATGACAGACGTCCGTCCACACAGTCAGGGCGATCTGTGCAGAGAAGCAGCAAACAGTCAACTTGTGGAGAAAAGTGTGCAGCTTTTCCAGCCTGGCCAACAGACCATCATCCACTAGCAGCCTCCATGCTACTAACTACTCCTTCGGCTAATGGCTGAAAGAACTGCAACATTCCCTTCCTCACTGAGTGACACAGGAAAGCAGAAAACACTGACTGTGGAGAAAGCAGGTCCTACAAGTGAAAAAGGAGAATGGACACAAGGTAAAGTTCAAGAATGGAAGGCAAGGCAGGATGACACATGGAGTCAAGTCCATCCTTGGTGCTTCCTTCCCATCTCAGTCCATACAATCCCTTGAAGGGCAGAATCAGCTGCAATAGCAGCCTTTAATGCACAAAAAGAGGTCACCCATCTCACCACCATTTATACAGGGGTGCAGAGTAGAGCTAAAGGAAAAAAATATAATCAGGTACAACATTCATATATGTAATTAGCTGGAAATTAAGTTAAGACTCCAGCCAAAATCAAGACAGAGGAACAGACTCTGGCCTCATGAACTCCACTGGAAGACCAGTGCACTTTGTGTTTACTTTACACTAATGAAACTGAGCTCTGTGTTCGAGTTTTGCAGAAAATGGCTCATTTTGGAGCTGTAACAGGTCCAGACACATTGGGACATAAAACATCATCTTGAGTTTTTGTCCTGCTACCTCTTTCCTTCTCTTCTAGTAGCTCCAGCAGGGGGAATTATCTGTTCTAGATTATTTCAGAAATATCTTCCAAAAAAAAAAAACAACTTCCAACTTTATATGTGTTCTCTCAGAAATGGGCAACATTAATTAGATCACCATGGGCATCCCAGTGTGGTGTCTAAGATGCCAGGAAAAGGGCCTAGCCGGCTGCAGAAGCAGATCAGTCATAAAATAAATACACTTAGCTATTGCCCTCTGCAGGTTTACAAGAGCATGAGAGGAAATTAAAGTCTGCAAACAGTATTTTCATAGGGAAAAGTAGACACACAAAAGATGGGTAACCAGAGAATGTGACAAAATCACGGGTTGGTTGCTGTGAGTAGTGGTCGAACTGGAGACAGAGAGGAATGTCATGGATAAGTACAGTCCCCAGCAGAAACATGCCTGGGGCCAGAGAAGCACAAGAGGTAGGAAGCAGCAGAATGAGCCCAGTACTGCCATACCCATATCGATGCTGATGCCTCGCTCAAAAGCTGCAAAAAATTGCTCCCCCTCAAACATCTCCACCATGTCAGATGGCTCCGGTCCTTTATAGCGGTTCTGCAGCCTCGCCAGCACTGGGTCAACCTGACAAAGATGACAACACAGGACACTGTGTTTGGTCTGAAGCACGTCTGTCCCTACACTCTTGATGTTCCTCTCACTCACCTTCAACAGGGGAAGACCATTTCCCATGAAAAGGATGTAGAAGCAGTAGAAATCTTTATTCATTGCTTTACAAATACAAACACCCTCCCCCTGCTATCGCCAGAACATTCAGACAAAGAAGTGGTGCTCTGAGTTTTGTGCCTTTTGTGCCTCTTCCCAAATAAAAACTAGACAAGTCTATGTGGACTAACAAAGATAGGCCATCCCAAAAATGCCTTTAAAAAAAGCATTTTCAGCAATATATCTTTTTTAACAGGTCAGTAACCTTCAAAAGACAGGGAGGGATTTACTTGCTACCATATCCCCCTCACAATATACCGTTAAAAGACATTTTCTCTGCAAAAAGACACATGCTGCAACAGCTTACACAATATACCAGAGCTCATTTTGTCTTTGCAGTCTGTGATCACAGTGGCAGACTTGGGGTGTCAGAGGCAGTGCAGGAATCAGCTGAGGCCCAAAGTGTCTAGTCTTCCTCCTATTTTTAAAAGTAATCCTCCCTCACCCCAGAACCACCCCTAGCAGGAATACAGACACACCCAAACCAGGACCTCACTGTCATTGCCTCCTCCGGAGACAATTTTAGCCCAGAACCCAAGATATAAAGAATCCTTGCAGATGCTTGTGTCCATGGGTCATTTCAGTACAAAACAAATAAGAGTAGAAGCAACCAGACCAGAGGATTGCGCAGAGTTGGACACACAGCCCAGTACTGTCAGTCTGATAACATAACCCTCACCTCACTGAGCAGCAGTGCCTGCCAAGGTACACGCTCCCCAAATACAGATGCACGCTCTTTTTGCTAACATCGGAAACAACACTGCTCAGGGCTGATACCCCTAGAGCAGTGGCAGCAGAAGAGAATGCATCAGTGCTTCCCATCTCCTATCCTACAAAGTCAACCTGATTAGCTCAAACTCATAGCATAAACTAACCTGATGTTGCACTGAAGGAGGTTAAGGAGGGGTCATATGTTCTGTCCACTGCTTGAACTGTAAACAGCAAGGAACATTGGGAAGAGTACCATTTCTAACCGCTCCAAAGGAAATCAAAGCAGTGCTGCTGCCCACAACACTAGCCCATGTCAGACAAGTGACGTGTAAGCTTTAACTCTGACAAATTTAAGGCAACATGTTTTGCCTCATGTTTGCTGGATGCTAACAGCATACATAACTGTTGGCTCATCTGATTTTAGCGGCCCAATCCTCAGGGTAGGAAATCAATGCGTGGCATGTGCCACTGCATAGAATGAGGTTTCCTTCTTCCCCCAGCTCCCTGTGAGTCAGTATCACACCACCAGCTGTGTGGTGACAGCACACCCCAGCCATGACTCTGGGGCAGTAAACAGGACCATTTGGTGCACTGCTGCTCTTATATCCTATAAATGGAGGCCCAGGAAGCTCAGGAGCAAGGCAATGGAACACAGATCAGACCTTGTGCTTGGGGACACACTGTAGCAGGACTTGCTCGGGGTCCTTCTTCCTCTGCAGTGCAATGAAGTTCACCTGGTAGAGACGCAGCCGCTCATAGACCTTCTTGGCAATGCCTTCAATGTAGGTCTTGGTGGTGTACCACAGCCAGTACCTGGCAGACAAGGAATTAAGAAACAGGAGGGATCCTGTCCAGATAGAAACACCAGTGTCATACCCACAAGATTTTAAAAAATGATGGGTAGAGACAAAGTGCTAAACTGGGCCTGACTTGCAAAGGGAAAAGGGAAGGGAAAAGGGAACAGATAGAGTTAATGGCATGACTTCGGGTCAGAGTGTGAGAAAAGCAAGGCAGATGAACATCCCATCTTTTCCTCACGACTAATCCTGCACTTACCAGGAGAAGTGAGTGACTTCAAACATCACATAAATATGAGTGAATTTCAGCACCACCTGACTCGTAATGTCATCCCAGGTTTGGCCTTCCAGGTCACCATGAAGAAGACGCAGCCTTAACTGATCCAAATTTAGCCCTAAAGACAACAATGATCAAGAGGTGCTATAGGCAGTAGAAGCCTTTATTTATTGCTTTACAAATTCAGACACAGGTTTGGGTGATTTACTTTTTAAAGGCACCAAATTAAGGCTCATGGCTTTCAACATCCAGGACTTAACTTTGCTCAAAGAAGAGCAGCTATGCTATTCCAATGCTTCAAGGATATTCTGGCAAAATATGCGGACTCAAAATGATAGTGTGCTGGTTTCCACCAACAGATTCACTTGACAATTCTCAACACCAAAATCTAAATAAGTTCTACCTCTTTCTAATGTACATCCCACAGACTTTCCAATCTTGATGCACTTCAGACATACAAATACCAAGTAGATAACAAAGACCATATCACACCCCAAAAAATTGTACTTCTTCACAAGAAAGCCAGGAAAGATCAAAGAAAATAGGAATTAGGAGACACGGGGTACTCAACAAACAGAAGAATCCTTGGCACAACTGAGGCTTTTTTACTTTTTTAGCAGTATTTAGAGTGGGATATGGCTTAGCACATCATCATATAGTTTTAACTGCAGTGGCTCAGCAGTTATGAGTGGTGCTCTGAGTCATGAGCAAGGAAAAGAGAAGGCAAACCCCTGGAAGCAGCATCTTCATTTCCCGTTTCAAGCTATTCCCAGTCATGAATCAAAGCCCTTTTACAAAGCATCTCCTCGGTTGGCAGGAGTGACTCTCCAATCCACCATACTGAAATCAGCAGCCTAAATACACGTGCATTTTGACAGAGAAATCCATTTGCTGAGGCCATTCTCCCAGCTTGTCTGGTATGTGAAGCCCAGCACTGATCTGATGGATCTGAACTACCTTCAGCTCCTACCACCCTATATCACCACTCACTCAGCAGATAGATTTTGCCGTTCCTGCAGGAAAAGCAGCAAACTTTATTATCAACAGGAGAGGCAAACAAAATTCTCAGCTTGCCATTTGTGGTTTTCCACACACGGCATTTCTCTTTGCCAGTTTTAGGAATAAACTAACCTGTGACTCCGGGCGGGAGGGGCAGCTGAATTGTCACTGGATTGAGAAAATCCACCAGGGAGTCCTGGGAGAGGCAGAGTAGGGGACTGGCTCTGCACCCTGCATTGGCTGTGATTTCGTCTATCTTTTTCGCAGGGACGTGCAGCACCTGGACAGGGCAGACAGCACAGTGAGCAGAGCAGTCAGATACCAAATTCTCATATTGCTCACTCAGCTCCCCCAGCACCCAGCAGGCAAATGCTGCTCTTGCCTCATGAAGCACCCATGTCAGACAAGAATTACCCCAGGGCAGACATCTCGAGTTCAGTTCCTGTACTTGCCATGGGACAACAGCTGCACCAGAGCTTACCAAAGGTTGTTTTTTAAAGCATGCCTACCTGCATCTTGACACTGCGAGGCTCTTTGGTGACTCCAGGAGGAAAGATCACTTTGATGTTTGGATCCACACTGGAAAAGAGCAATGTCCCCTCTGCTGGCACTTTGCATTCATCTTGCACAAGTCGAGACACAACAAGGAACCAAGAGAAGTGAAGGACACTGCAGTGAGCCATCTGTAACAGAAGGCAGGGAAGAAAATATATAGGTATATAATTTAATACAATAAAGGCAGAAAAATAAGGACCACTATCAGCCAAGCAGATGAAAGCACTAGAACAGGGTTGAAGCACGGCAGGCCGCAACACACCATTTTCAGGAGACACAATTCCATGAGAGAGGAAACCTGGAGCTGAAACCCACTACATTTTATAGCAGCTGGTCAAAATACAGCTCATGAGATGTTTCAAATGGGCTCACTCTTGGCTGGGCAAAAACAAAGAGCACTAATGTGTGTCACTAGTCATTTCAATCTGCTCACCATTAATCCTCTCTTCCGCTCCACTCTCGTTCTCAGATCACTCCAGCTCTGCCCATTGAAGGTCCGAACTACCACCTCATTCTGGTGAAGGATTTGAGGTGGGACAAATGGCATCCATATCTGCACCTCCTGGCAAAAAACCATTCCTGTGAGACACCAATAGAAAAGATAAAACAAATCCCAGCTCTGCTTCCTGTGCAAACAAGAAGGGCGAAGGTGAAGCACAACCCGTATGCAGGGAGTGCAGGAATCTGCTCTACCCTGCAGTCTCTGGGGAGGTGACAGGAGATGTCGGCTCCGCTATGGAGTGGGCCAGCAGGAAAAGTTCAGCAGCTTCGGGGCAGAAAGGGCAAAGCAAACTCTGCAGTGAGCTGCTGTTAGCCATGATGGGGCTGGGGGTGTAACTACTCGCCAGGTTGAATGAAAACCACATAATCAGACGTTTACAGACGGATGCAAACCATTCTCTTTGCAAGCTAAGGCCAGATGCTGGAACAGCACTTATCCTCTGGCACAGCAGGAGGGTTGTGAGTGAGAAACGTTACAGCTCAGCTGAATTAGGAGCAGTGGGGAAGGCAAAGGCACCAGGCCAGTACAGCGCCAGAGAAGCTGGCTGTGTCCTTTCTGAATCTTTGCAGTGAGGCTTCTTTGAAAGACAGTCCTGCAGATATTTAAAAGCAGCAGTTATGGGGGTAGGTGTCTCAAAAGTCCAAAAGGCTCTGATGAGCATCTGCAAAGGCAGATTTAACAAGAGGTGACCTAGATGTGTCCTCACCCGCTGGAATTTGACCCCATGAGGCTGCAGCTCCAGGACCCTACTCAGCAAGACATCATGGTGCCTAAGCTTTACCCACTGAGGGTCCGGTTCGAGGAGTCGGAAGCTGATCCGCAGAGGATCAGAGGCAGCCCCCGGTGGAAAGCAGAAATGGATGTCACAGGGCAGGACCACTTCGCAGCCTTCAGAGGTGACAGGAAAGCTTCTAGAAGAAATGCATGAATGTATGACACACTGTGCAATGACTCCAGCCCCCCAAAAATCAACAGAAGAATCTCATACTTGTGTTTGACTGGCCTACTGAGGCTATAAGCCTATACATTCCTGCAATACAATATCCACTTTGCATCAATCTTGTCTGGGACCTTGTCACACCACAGTAATATAAGTTCTTCATAACAGGGGCTTACCTGTTCTTTCCTAATCTACAGGAGAGTCTTCTTATCCCTGTAGCACTGGATTCACCTGTGGCAATAAGAAGGTTTGGGCAGAAGAATACAGAGGTTACTTAAACCAGGGTAGACAAAAAAGGCTGAACAGTTTTGGCTTAATCCTAATCTGACAGAAGCCACTAATGGAACCCTGCTCACACTGCAGAGGGCTCCAGATCAAGCAGCAGCAGGAAGATAGCAAGAGGCCCAGAGGTCCCAAGACAAGGAAATGGTCACTCTCCCACTGGGAAACTCAGAAGCAAAGGGAATCAGAAAGTATTTCAATCTACCAGCCCTGCAGCTCTCAGGGCCATGTTTGATTGCCTGGTGCCACCCCTGGGAATCAGTGCTTGCTCTTGTGAACATGAGCGCCATTGGGAAACCGTGCTCAGATTCCTGCTTATTCATCACTCTCATCTTGAACAAAGAGCTGCTCCCCTGCAGCCTGTGAACCACAGGAAAGCAGGAGGTAACTGCATAGCAGAATGACCTCTTACTGCTCTTTGAGCTTCTACCACGAGCCACCACAGCCTTAGGGCCATGCAGCAAGTCCAAGAACTGGTGCTCATCTCTGCTAAAAAGGCTGGACCTCTTTAGGGACCTCTCCTGATACATTTCCCATGAATCCCATTTTCACTTCCACTATAAAAACTTACTGAGAAAGTCCAATTCCACAGACCACTGAGCCCTTCAGATCGGGCCTGGGCTCATAAAAAACATAACTAGTACTGTCTGTATCCTTACAACCTAATAATTATTCCAGACAAATAAAGGCTGATTTGATTCCCCCCCTGCTAGTCTTCTCTAATCCAAACCCATCTACACCATGCTGGGCTGAGTGAGGGAACAGCTGGGCAGAACACAGAGCAGCAGAAGCCTTGCAATTACCAGCCTGCAGAGATGGTTCAGTTTCTCCTAAGGGATTGCCATGGAGGACCACAAATGGCAAGGCCTGGATCTCAGCAGGGACAGCACGGAGGCAGTTGTTCTGCAGATCAAGTCTGGACAAGTTGGGCAGGCTGGCAAGCGAGGCAGGGACGGTCACCAGGAAATTGCTGTGGAGATGCAGCTCACGCAGAGACTTCAAATTGGCTGCAGGTTAGAACAAGAAGTTGTTAATTGTGTCACGCATCAACTCTACCCCCACTTCCTCATCCCATGTAAACACACATATAATGAGGGAAAAGTGCAAAAGCCAAGCATCTCTGTAGCTCACAAAATAAAGGGGTGCAGGGAATTAGCTGAGAGGCAACACAATCTCTTCTGTCCCCTGCTTTTCAGCACCCAGCTATGAGTGTGGATGTAGGACACTTCTGTGACAGCATCAATAACAACCTTGGGCACAAAGTAATAGAGGATGCAAGAGCCAGGAGACTGGGCAGCAGAAGTCAGAGCCCAGTTCTGGGGACTTGTCCACACCGTACACTGTGATTTCAAGCCCACATTTGCATCCCATCAAACCCCAGCTCTTCTGTTTCCAGTCCTGGGTGCTACCCAAAACCAGCCAGGCCAGACTGTAAATTGTATTGAGATCTTAGCCGTGTTGCTGATCCACAGGAACAGAAAGTGTGGTCCAGAGAGTCATTAATGCTTGAAGAGACTGACTGAACCAAGCACGTTTCTTCCAGATATCCCTTTCATTTGGCTCCAACATGGTAACAGCTCTGGGGACAGAGACCAAGGGCCTCAGAGGTCCTAGGCTGGACCAAAAGCTTGGCAAGCCCGTGTCTTCTTTTCCCCTACAAAATACATACCTAAGGAGTCTGGGATGCTCGGCAAGCAATTTCCAGAGAGAACCAGCTCTTTGCAGTTGTGCAGATTTCCAATTTCTTCAGGAAGCAATTGCAAAACATTTTCTGAAAGATCCAGGGTATGCAGCATTGATAGCTCCCCAATGCTCTGAGGTAAGTCTGTCAGCTGATTTTTCATAGCAGAGAAGAAAGTCAGCTTGTTAAGACAGCCAAAGTCCTCAGGAAGTGCCACCAGGCTATTGTGGCTCACCAGGAGCACACGGAGGCTGGGGAGGTGGAGAATGCAGCTCGGCAAGGTGGAGAGTCTGTTGAAGCTGAGATCCAGGTGGGTGAGACACTTCAGGTTCCCGAAGTCTTGTGGCAAGCTTGTCAGGGAGCCACGCTGGCAGGAACCAAACTTATCTCTAACGTGGCCTCCTGGGTGTGGAGGGAAGTAGAAGAAGAGGTCAGTATGGTACAGGGATACCTCACCAGCCTCACCTGAGACTCCTTAGCACAGAGACTCATGAGATGGGGAGTTACTGATCACAGTGAGCAGCACTGATTACAAAGTACTCAGAGAAGTGAGTCTTCTGCTTCATGCCTTAGTTTCCTGATCAGTGAAAGGGATGTAATGGTAAAAATCTGTTATGAAATCTAGATGTCACAGTGAACCAGTACGGCTCTGCTAAACACATCAGCAGTCAAAGCTCAGAACTAACCAGGACACCCCACACATCTACCACCCTTCAGCAAGGTGGCCCATATACCTCCAAGCCTCCTACTCTCCTTCCCCACCTCTTCCTCACCAGCATCAGTGGCCAAGACACAATGCTTTACGGATTAAGGAGATAGTCCTTGCCCTCAAGGCTTTGTCCATGCTGTCGAGAAACAAACAGCCCTAAGGACCGAGATCTCTCCTTGCAAGACTGGAGGGCAGAGATGGCAAAGGCAGTGAAAATGAGGGGGGGGGAAGTAGGTAATTCAGTTTTATGTAGGCTAGACAGGGCAGAGAAAGAAAGATACAAGTTCCCCACCCCAGCTCGTGACACTCAGATTGGAGAAGGGTTGCACCCTTTGAAAATAAGTTCAGCAAACAAAAGGAAACTCCTCTGTTTGTTCATTGTTTCCTACTCGCCCTCTCCTGGTCTCTATTTGTATCCACATACAGCAGAGGGCACCAAACACTTTTTATGCTGCATAATGGTGCAAAATGAGAACAACCAAACTATCAGACACATTTCACTTTGTACATAAGAAAATCCTAGTGAACTATTTTATTGCATTTCCGGATGCTCAGGGGGTGTGTGCGTCTCACTAAAAAGGACTAATAAAAGGTATTGCTGTTATCATCACCTTACTAAAGATGGAAAAGAATCTCAAATTATTCACATGAGAAATCTGTGGCACATACAGAAACGAACCTCAGCCTTTTCAGTTTTCAGCTAGAACCCTGAATTCCGGCCACAAACTCCCTCTTTATTCTCTAATTTATTTTTAAAATTGCACCTCCCAAAGAGCAAATGATTCAGTCTGATATAGAAATTATACCACCTGTATTGAGATCCTCCCACAATAAAGAGATGAGAAAGTTCAAATAATGATTTAATATTTATAGCTCTAACAGTTATTACACTTTGCCAAATTACATGCATGCCCTGAGTCATACTTAGATAAAATGTTGGATAGCCTCTTCTGGTCTGTCTTGAACTCTGGTAAATGTACAGTTATTGGCAGTAAGAAAGGAATTAAGGATGGATTGATTCAGATGGAAATGCAGAAAAGACAGTTTATTATACTTCCACAAGTTAAAGAGGGGCTGAACATTTATCAAAAAATCTAACACCTTTCAATCCCCCTCTTCTTGAATAACTGCAAAAAATGCTCTTTTTGCAGAGAGTGGCTAAAGAAAATGCCACACCATCAACTCAACCAGACTCCAAAAACTGATCCCCAGGCAGCTGTAGAAACAAAGGAAGGAAATAAGAGCCTAGAAGCTGTATCTTGTTGAAATCTGCATGCAGCTCTGAGTAAGAGCCAAAGCTGAGGTAAGGGGCACTGGAACAAAACACTTACAAGGGCAGTTTGTCTTGCAGATGTAGAGAGAACGATTAACAGAAAATCCGAGCCTAGAGAAGTTGTATGGTGATGCGCCAATTTACCTTTCAGCACCAGGGATTTCAGGTGCTCCAGATGAGGAACGCTGTCCAGCGTGGTGCCAATGAGGCAATCGTTGCTGCTGAGACGAAGGAACTCGATCTGGACCACCTCTTCCCGTTGCTCCTTCAACAGCCGGAGGAAATGGCAGCAGCCATCAGGATAAACATCCAGGTTCAGTCTGTTGCCTGCAAGGCATGGGCCAGCAAGCGCAGGAGCCCCCGAAGTCCCCTCCCCACACTTGCCCCAGAGGCTCATCAGCTCTGCCATCTTCTGCATCTCCTCCATGGGGTCTGGACATGCTCTGACTTGCCAGGCAGGCAGGAACCAGCGGCACCACGAGGCAGCCGGGACAAGGAGGAGGAGGAAAGATGCAGCTGAAAGAGAACACAAGTGCACCATGAAGGCCTCCTGCCCCAGCCCAGAGTGGCTGGAAAGAGTTTATAATCAAAGCAAAAGGGCAAGAAGGATTAACATGCATGTTACTGAAAGCTTTGCGGCAGAGAACACAGAAATGCAGGCTGACAGATGCCACAGAGGCTTCTCCTCGAAGGGAAAACCTCAGAGTTTTCCCAGCCAACGTCTCAACAAGGAATGGAGCAATTACCCACCATCAGAATAAATAGTAATATTAACTTTAAAAGATAAAAATGTAAATGCCTATTCCTTATGCAGATTTCAAAGTGCCTTAGTGGGAAGCTTTACAAGTGGAGAAGAAAACTGGGGCAGGGAGAGCTGATACAGAAGCAAAGGCCATGGGCAGCTCACAGACTGTGATGGGCCCTCATTGAACCCGGTTGTGAAACCGAGCGCCAATGGGATAAAAGTGAGCGGGCAAAGGGCAGCAGAGCAAACGTGTCGGGGCCAGGGACAGGGTTAGAAAAGGCACATCTGTGACACAGGAGCACTGGACTGTGCAGTCAGACTGGGCTCTTGTGGAAGTGCAAACCAGGCACAGAGCTGTGGCCAGCTACTTACCAGCTACTCCCTGTTTCTTCCCCTCAGCATCCTTCACAAAGAGGAAAAGTAGATATCACATAGTGCATGCTGAGAAGGATTCAAACCTAAGGGAGTAGAGGTACAAAATCTGAACAAATTAATTACTCCTCTGCTTTCTTAGTGTGAAGAAGCCTTCATCCATCTAGGACTTTTAAAAGAAGACACTATCACCATAGCACACAGGTAGTTCAAAGATGAGCAGAGGCACCACACTTGTTCTTACACTTCCAAGTACCTTGTTTCCTGCTCTTTCCACTTCCTTTATCTTTTGCAACTCCTCCTGAGGCTGGCAATTAAACTAGCTTATGATGTGAATACTGGGAGCTTTTTGTAAACTCTGCCATGGATCAAATAGGTGAATAAAAGTTTGAGTGAATGATGCAGAACTAGAACAAACTTGGCTCTTACTTCCAAGGCCAGCAGAAACAAGCTAATGCCCCAGCAACACCCTGAGGAGCAGTCCTTTTGCTGTTAACCTGCGGGACACGGCAGGACTGATGTTCCCAAGGCACAGTTTGGTGGAGGTGTCACACCCGTCACACCCATCTCCCTGAACGAGCAGGAATGTAACGCCAAGAACAGGAAGCAGAGAGCAGAGGCTCTGCTCCAGGTCCTCCTCGACAGGTCCTCGGCGAACCCCGTCGTGAAACCAAGCGTCCAAGACCATCTGCCGTAGCTCTGTAAAGCTGTTGATGGCGAAGGAACCGAAGGGGAGATGCGGACTACCCAGGCTGGAGAGGCTTGGAGGGCACAGAGGCAGCTCAGGGTGTGCTCCCATACACGGGTCTGTACCTCCCGTGCTCAGGCAGGCAGAGACACACCGACACACAAACCCGCACACGGACCTGCACACGGACACCTCCCCGCACACGGACACACGGACCTGTACACGGACACCTCCCCGCACACGGACACACGGACCCGTACACGGACACCTCCCCGCACACGGACACACACACGCGGACTGCCCACACGCGTGCCCTGCCCCTGCCCCGCCACCCCACATGGCGCCGTCCCGACCCGCGGCGGCAGCTCCAGCCGGGCCCCGCGCACCGCGTCCCGCCGAGCACGGCCCCGCTCGCCTCACCCCTCCGGCCCCCGGCCCTCAACGAGCGCGTCTGGGCAGGGCTCGGCCGGGCTGGGCTCTGCCCGGCACTTCCTGCAAACTTCTCGGGAGCCGCGCTGCCGGGCTGGGACGGGGCGGGGGAGGCGCCAAACCCGGCGGGACGTGGGGCGGGAGGGGAGCCCCGGGGCCGGGCGTCCCGCGGCCACGGCGCTGTCGCGAAAGGAGGTTTTCCCGACGCGGCCGCGGCACCGCAGCCGGTCCCGGCTGGGCTCCCCTGGGCTCCGAGGGAGCGGGGAGGCACGGGCAGCTCCGGGTGTTGTGCTCGCTCGCTGCAAACCCAGCGAGAGAAACGGAGCGGGGGCTGCGAGCCCGGGAGGGCGCAGGGCTGGGGGCTGCCGAGCCAGCCCTCATCGCACCCGGAGGGCACCGGCCTCCAGCCGCTGTGTCGCTGCGTTCGGTCTGCCCAGGCCCCTCGCCGTGTGTGCTGCTCCCGGTGTTGCCCCGAGGGGCCACGGTGAGTCCCGGCCCGTGCCCCGGTGCTGCTGCCCTGCGGGAAGCGCCCCTTGCTCAAAGCTCTATCCGAAAGGAGGTTGTAGCCGTGGGAGCGGGGGGGGAGAGGGCGACCAGTGACAGGACAAGAGAACACAGTTTCCAGCTATGCCAGAGGAGGTTCAGGTTGGACATTAGGAAGAATTTATTCACTTGAAAGGGCGGTTAAGCATTGGAATGGGCTGCCCAGGGAGGTGGTACAGTCACAGTTTCCAGAAGGGTTTGAGGAGAGACGGAACGTGGCACTTAGTGCCATGGTCTAGTTGACAAGCTTGTGTTTGGTCATAGGTTGGACTTCATGATCTCAGAGATCTTTTCCAACCTAATTGATTCGGTGATGTCAGGACTCTTGTCCTGTCCACTAGTTGCCTGGTAGAAGAGGCTGACCCCCATCAGGCAGTTGTAGAGTGATAAGGTCTCCCCAACCCTCTTTTTCTCCAGGTTAAACAACTCCAGCTCCCTCAGCCACTTCACATAGGACTTGTGTTCCAGGCCCTTCACCAGCTCCATTGTCCTTCTCTGGACTCGCTCCAGCACCTCAGTGCCGTTATGGAAGTGAGAGACCCAGAACTGGGCACAGCACTCAAGGTGTGGCCTCACCAGTGCTGACTACAAGGGAAAAATCACTTCCCTTTTCCCGGTGGCTGCTCAAAGATCAAGTCCAACCATGGACCAAACACCACCTTGACAATTGAACCACATCACTAAGTGCCACGTCCAGTTGTTCCTTCAACACCTCTGGAGACTGTGACCCCACCACCTCCCTGGGCAGCCCACTCCAATGCCTGACCACCCTTTCCATGAAGAAACATTTGTTTCATGTCTGCACAGAGATGCGCTGTGGCTTTGTGGATTCACCACCCAGTGCCCCTCTCTGTGCAGATACAAAATGAACAAATACCAGGACACAGCGTGTGGATCAACTGAGCTTGTGCTGACCCCCGGGCAAGGCAGGGCAGGGTGCTGCCGTTGGAAGACGCAGTCTTAAGCTGTACCAGGGGAGGTTTAGGTTGGACGTTTGAGGAATTTCTTCAGAGAAAGGGTGATTGGGCATTGGAATGGGCTGCCCTGGGGAGGCGGTGGATTCACCCAAGGAAAGCCTGGACATGGCACTTAAGGCCACGGTCTAGCTGACATGGCAGTGTTAGGTCACAGGCTGGGCTCCGTGATGTCGGAGGTCTTTTCCCGGCTGGCAGACTCCGTGCCCGTGCGCTTTAGGAATCACACCCATCCCGACACGTGCCACGACTCCCCAACCGCCCCCGCCGGCACGGGCGGCCGCGCTTTACGCATGCGCCATCGGCCGCGCTTCACGCACGCGCCATCGGCCGCGCTCGCGGTGGTCGCGCTCGCGGCTCGCCATTGGTCCGCCCGCGCGCCGCCGGCGCGGTCCAATGGCAGCGCTCGTTGTTGAGGGGTGTCGGGAAGAAGGCGTTGCCGAGGCCCCGCCCCTTCCCTTTCCCTGCCGCGCGGCCCTCTCGAGCGCACGCCCCGGCCCCGTGTCCCGCCGCCGCAGGCAGAGTGAGTGCGCGGGGCTCTCCCCTCGGCCCCCACCCGCGGCAGTGGGCGCGTCCGGCACACCCGCCTCAGCCCGCGGCCGCCGGCGGGGCTGGGGGGAGACCACTGCGGGCGGGGGGGGGGTAATGGCGGCCATGTGCTCTCGGGCCTGCGGCTGGGCCGGGGCTGGCGGAGGGACGGGCCGGGCTGGGCCGAACGCCGGGCGCCGCATTCCTTCGGCGCAGAGCGGGAGCGTTTGGCGGACTGCCGTGTGCGGGCCCCGTGTTGGCAGAGGGCGGGCAGGGTGCGCGGGTGTTCTGTACCAGCGGAGCCAGAGGGCTGTAGCGGGCAGGGTGCGGGCAGGGGCTCCCCTGGGCCTGCTCTCGGCCGTGGGCGCTGAGGCCGCCGCTCTCCTCTGTTACAGGATGCGTTACGTCGCTGCTTATCTCCTCGCTGTGCTCGGGGGCAATGAGTCCCCCACGTCCAAGGACTTGAAGAAGATCCTCGACAGCGTCGGCATCGAGACGGACGATGAACGCATGAACAAGGTGGCGTTGCCTCTTAATTCCAGGTGGTCGTGTTCCAGCCAGCGCCAGACATTGGAGCTGTTTCCTTGGCTTCAGTGTTCCGGTTGCCTCGCTGTTCATCTGCCCTTACTTTGTGCCTGTTTTCAGTGGCCCTTACATGTATGATTTCTAAAACGCTGCTGAGCAAATCACAGCTGTTTTTACAACTTCAAGTCTGGTTTTCTTGTTCAGCACATGTCTTCTACAAAGATCTCTTGTCAGTTGTTGCTGACTTTTGGTTGTTCAATCTAATCGTTCTCAGTGAGATGGTGGCTACAAATGATACATTGAAAATAAGTTCTGTTCTGACATCACCTAAAGTCTGCACTTCTGTTTCTGGTCAGTACTGATTCAGAACTAACACTTCTGAAGGCCTCGTTTTCAGTCATACACTCTGACTTAGTGTGCTGCAACGCACCATTTGTTTCTTCACCAAGAAACATAGGCAGATCCTAACACGGACTAAGGAAAAAAAGAACCAATAAAATGATCTTATCACCTACCCATACTCGTATGTGGAGTGTTTCCAGAGAGGTGGAGGTAAAAAGTTATTTTCCCAGTTGGAAACAGTGTTTTACCATAGGCTCAACCAGACAATGTGTTGGCTGAGCTGACAGCATCCTTTTCGTGGTTTGGAATGTTGGTTTGAACTTGTGGTGCTCCGGTTTAAGTGCCAGGTCTTTTTTTGTCTTGTTTAGGTTTAATACCTTAATAAATTAATTGCTTTCTCTGATCATCCAATATTTGGAATTTGTTTTGGTCATAATTAGTTAATCCTTTTCTATTTGCATTGGCTGTATCTTAAGCCAGTGTAAATGTAGTGAAGTCTTAAAAGCACCTTTGTCCTGGATGGAGCAAGAATGGATGGAACACAGCATTTCCCACGTCCCACGCTCCCTGTGAGCAGAAGGTGCCTCTTGGAAAACTCTTGGTTGAAGTCCTTTGGCTTTGGCTACTCAGCAGTGTTCAGCACTGACTCTTGATAGCCAGGACTGGCCAGTAAGGTCTGGGGCATCATTTTTAAGTGCTTGCTTGCTTTAGCAATGTTTTTGTGAGTTTGTGTTTTGCTTTCCTCATCCCTGGTTATACAAATATTGTAGTAAAATTGAAGCTGGGACTCTGTGTTCCAGTGCAAGGGTACAATAGCCAGCTTGGCTGTTTACATGTGGTAAGGCTAGGAAGGGGACCCTGTAGTTTTTAATACAGGACCCTGTGCTCCAGAGCCTCCCAGGGGGCATTAAGCAAGCAATGTTAGCAGTCCCTCAGTGACTTACACACCATTAGTGGGGTTTGCTAATTGGCTCCACAACATCTGTGTGTCCTCCTTTCTGCAAGGTCCTTGGATTCATTATGAATTTACTGTAACAGATCTCTTGAAAAAGCTTTCACAGAAAAGTATAAAAGACTTGGTGGAAGTTTTCATTTCAATGCCCTGTTCCTTCCACTGAGAAATAAAGAATTTTGGGGCTGCATAAGTGTCAGGATGGAGCCATTGTACGTGAAGATCAATCAGAATTTGTTTAAATGTAGCTTATTCTCATGCTTATTCTCATTTGAAAGTATTAACATTCTAAACTTTATTTACGCAGGTTATTAGTGAGCTGAATGGAAAAAACATCGAAGATGTAATTGCTCAGGGTAAGTAGAGTCTTTGGTACAAGGAATTGCCTCTGCTACTTTGATAACAGATCTGAGAATGTGGAACTGCTGCCAACTTTCTGACTGTTCGTCCATTTAGCTTTGTGGTTGAGGACTTCCATGCTGGATCGCAGCTGAATAGGCTGAAATCCAGGTCCATTCTAATTCCCTGCAGGTCAGTGCCAGTACCTGCTGGGTTTCGCTTGTGGACCACATTAAACTGGAGAACTTAAGCATGTATGAGCTTACTGGTGATCTGCTCATGATACAGTTTTCTGGACATGTTGACTGGAGAAAGAGTCCTCTTTCCTTCAGGGTCTCTGGATTTTTTGTGTTTGCCCACTTGTGTGCACTAACGATGTGAACGGTGAAGAACAGTGTGAGTTGGCATGAGGGGCACAGTTACACCCTCTGCGAGGAGCACAAGCCTCTCCAGTGCACCTCTCTTCTAGAGCTCCCCAGGTCTGGCATTTCCATTTCCCTGAGACAGGACTCTTGAGTGCTGACTTCCAGAGAAACTTGTGCTCTTACCAAAGCCGGAACTTTTAACATGAATTGACTGGGTCATAGGGCTGAAGTAAAGCAGAGCTGAGGTAGTGCAAAGGTTTCTGATTAATGAATTTTTATTTTTTTGCAAGTGTGTAGGCACAAGGGAACTTTCAGGCATATTTTTGCTTAAAGGTTGCCAGGACTTTGCCTGGCTTTGCTGTGAGGGCACGTGGACACTTCTGTCCACGTGATCTGAAGACCTAAGAGAGCTATTATGCATGAGCTTACAACACACATGCTATCTCCTTCTGTAATACTTTAAGTAAATTGTTTCTCAGAACATAACTGACATGCATATGAAACATGTTTGTTTACTTTGCTATTTTATTAGAGCTTGAAGTAACACGAAATTATTTAGAAACAGATTCCCAGAAATTGGAATACAGGCAAGCATGGTGTGTACATGACCTCTGAATGCCAAGGGAGCCTTGGTATGTGAAAGGCAGATGCCAGAGAACTAGTAGACTTTCCAAATACGAGCATAAATCAGGGGTCTCAAAGGAGATGCAATAGTGTTCATAGGGTGCTGGGGAATTTGTTTAAAATACTGTCCTCTTTGCCATAAATACGTCTTTCCCCTTCTCTCCTGTGTGATCCAGTCATGTCCTCAGGGTTCTCTATACCTTTAAAAAAAAAGAGGTGAGGGGGGGAAGCCATTGCTGCCAACATGGTATTTCAGGGGTATATTATCAATTTCTGGGCTGCTGTGCTGTATTCAGAGAACAGTCTTCATGGGTGTGCAAAATTGGATGTGTTTGCTACTATTTTTGTAAAACAGGTTCTAGAAGAAACATAGGGCACTTTGTCTACAGAAGAAAACTTACCAATAATGTGCTGTCAGTGTTCTTGGCATAAGCCTTTGTGAAGCTTAAAACTGCTGAGTGTTTCTCAGAGGATAGTTTATATTTATCGTGGATGCAGCCTCTTGTTCCTTTCAGCAAATAGTGACAGGTTCAGTCCATGAGACAGCATCTGCTTTTTCTGCGCTGTCATTTCTCTTCCATTTCCTCGACCTTTCTGCTTGGGATGAGCATGTCAATACTGTCTCTTCTGTCCCTCTCAGGTAATGGAAAACTTGCCAGCATGCCAGCTGGGGGAGCGGTGGCAGTCTCCGCTGGAGGGGGCTCTGCTGCCCCTGCTGCAGCTGCTGCCCCTGCTGCCGGTGAGTATGAGTGGAGGGGCACGGGCAGCTCCTTTAGGTCAGATTTCAAGGCTTGTTCACTTTGGCAGTTCAGTATGTGATGCACATGTAAACTGAACAGTTACTTTTCCTTTGGGCAATCAGAAGCATTTGCTCTTTATCCGCCGTAAGAGTGGTCTGGCTTAGAACCGAGAATCAGACAGACCTGGTGGTGTAAAGCACGTCCCTGCAATAGTTTCTGTTTCCCCTTGGTGTTTGTATTAGGCAGTTGAAAGGGATTGGGATGAACCATGGAGACTGAAATGTCAATAATGTGGGAGCTGAGGTCACCAAAACTTGTATCTTGAAAATCTGGTGCAAAAAATGTTTATATTGACCATTTGCTTGGTCTTTTTTTCCTTCAGCTGAGGAGAAAAAGGAAGAGAAGAAAGAGGAATCTGAAGAATCTGATGATGACATGGGATTCGGCCTATTTGATTAATTATTTGTTATAGAGAAATTATTAAAATTCTTTGTTTTAAATGTTTTTGAGTTTATTATTATTACCATACAAGTGCTACTGGATTCAGACATCTGTTCTTAAAATAGCTCTGACAGGCTTTGATTTTTATCTCTGTCTGCAACAGGTGTGTGAATTTTCTGCCAAGCTATTGGACTCAGCTCTTAAGTACTGATGAAATGGCAAAGCTTGTGTGAACCTGGATGCTTTTGACACTGGTGTTTCCTAAACAGTATGTGGATGCTGAATCTCCCTTATGTTAACGTTCTCCATTTTGCCATCGCAGTTACTCAGTAAAGAGTCCCATCTGATGAATATCAGTAATAGGACTTTATTTTTGAGGATCTGTTTTTTTAATTCCAAAACATGAAACTGAATGAACATCAGGTCTGGATTAGTCAGAAACATTATAATTTAAGAGCTAATTTTAATAATAATTTAAAAACAAAACCAAAAAACCCCACCCACATTTTAAAAGGACCAATTTCATCACCGTGTTAGATTTCTAGGACCCAGAGACAGTACTAATAAAATGCTTGACTGCTTGGGTTTCATGTTATATCCATATGCTTAACACAATCTCTTAACAAAAAAATCCATACTGCATCCTGCTTTCCATGGGACGCTGAGATGAATGTAAAGGTGCCCCTTCATGCTGAATGGCTGTTCTTGGGGTTGCTCAGCTATCAAGACACGAGCCTTAATCTAAACAAAGACAAACTTACGTGACAGTGGTGGTTTTGGAGCACTGAAGATGATCTCTGATGTGCCCAGAAGAATTCATCAGGTTGGGAGGACAGTAAATTTTGCTTTATTTATAAGCATCTTCTGCTAGAAGATGGTTTTGTTAGGCAACTTACCCAGACTTCTTGTGGAAGTCATCTGTCACTGTTAGCAGATAGAGTACAAACTACCAGTGATGATCTTCCCATGCCAGGTTTGCACAGCTGGTGTCACAAAGAGGTGTCCCGGGAGCAGTGTATACTGTGCAGCTCTTCTAATGTAGTTGTTTTGGGAGGAAAAAAAAAAAGCTCGAGCTGATACAGCTGTGTTCATTATGAGTCATTGGACTAAGTATGGCAAGTACTTCTGAGAGGAGAGATGGGTGAAATCCAAGTAGGAAAATACTCTTATCTCCCTGTGGTGCACTGAGAGGAAACGCCCAGTACTTCTCAGCAGCCAAGGGAGAGACCGGTTGAAAGAGCTTCAAAATTGCCATGATTTAAGCAACTAACCCTTGCTTCCCTTCTGTGCCTGCTGCAAGAAAAAGCTACAGGAGGTAACTGTGCCAATACCTTTCATCTACTTTGGCTCTTAAGTTCTATCATGGTGATCTGGCAGTAATGAGAAACACTTATGTTCACTGTAGTTCTCTGTTAGACTTGTAATAATGGCAATGGCTCAGCCCTGCAGGTATACCTGTGTTTCTTTCGTTGGTGATTTCTCCATTTCAGGTCACTGAAAAAGAGTGGATCTTTGATGTGACTTTACTAAGAGGTACCCCCTTCCCCCATATTGCCTTGCTTGTCTGCTGCAATAGCAACGTGGATGTTTTCACAGGAAGGGACGGCCCTGTCACACCACTCAGCTTTCCAACCATGAAAAGGTTTTTTCCGTGCACAAAGGAATTTGTTTCAATGGCACTGAGCTATTCGATGAGTTTGCCCTACCCAAGCCGGTGGGATGAAGCTGAAACCTGTGGTGCCAGCTGCTGGCTATTGTGACTGAGGGGAGGAGTACAACTACAGCTAGGTAACATCTTTCTTCACCCAATTTTTGTCTGTCTTCTCTGTGTGACCTGTTAAACCTTGAGTTATGGACCTGATTCTGTGCTGGGTGTCCCCAACACTTTTTAAATTCCTTCCTGAAAGTGCATAATTTTCATGAAATCTACTGTAGCTCGATCTGCTTTGAGAAAAAGGACAGCTGATTTGGTAAACTGCGTAGAGAAGAAATTTTGGGGGGCAGGTCTCAGAGAAAGCACTGAAAATGAAGCACTTGCTACATTATCTCAGGGAAGCAGTGTTTGTAACACAACCACCTCCTAGGTATTCCTCGAGAAGGTCAGGGCACAGCTCTACTCCAAGATTTCATGTTTTACAAAATTGGCTAAAACCTCTGCGTGGTAAATGTTTCTTCCAAAAGCAAAATCAAAACCTATTAAGCTGTCTTTCCCCTTACCTCTGTGAAACAGTTGTCACCTGATGACTTGGTATCCGAGCAGTGATGTGCCTGGAAGTCTGTTGCAGACCTGCTTGGTACACTAGATGGAGTTAACCACTCCATTCTGCTGGTTTCAATGAGCTTAAGATACGAAGGAGTTGGGATTCCTACTCCTGCTGTGTAGTCTGTTCTGAATTTTCTAGTGTCACGTATGCCTTTTCAGACTTAGCAATGATTTCCAAAGGCACGGGTACTGATGGGGTGGATGTGTTTATTCCACAATCCTGTCAGAGAAAATGAGTGACTGCAAACACTTGGACTTCTGACCTAGTCCGTCCCCTTGCAGAATCAATTTTAGTTAGAACTGATTTGTCCTGAATTCTTCATAAAGAAAGGCTAAAGGGCATTAAAGAGAAGAGAAAGGGAAGGATAGTTTTGCGCCTGGAGATTACACTGGTAAGTGATGATTACCAAATTGACAGCAGGAGAAAGTGATTTAGTCATAGGCTTGACATTGAAATGTGTGAGCTTTCCTCACTGGCACGTGAATACTGCCTCTAAAATCAGCTCTGACTTAAAATCATTCCCAACACCATGGGACAGGGAGAGTAACATGACATCTTCACTACTTGGAAGGGAGGGAGAACATCCTGACACTACTGTAAAGCAATAAGCAATGGCTCCCTTGGGGCTACTCTCAAATTAACTGGTTTAACTCTTACTACTAAGGCCAAATTTTGCAAGCTGCTACATGCAAACAGGCTGCTGAACTTGGTATGTTCGACTTGCATAGGGGGGAGATATCTGTGGGTGCTTTCCTAGAAGTAAAATTCAGTCCCAGGAGAACAGGACAAGGGGACCAATCCTTTGCCTCAGGAGATGCTCCTATGAAGCGAGTGCCAACTGTTTGTCATGGAATGGCCTGATATATATAAACATGACAGGTGAGAAAAAGACAGTAGAGTCAGGCTTTCCAGCAGTGGTAAGAACACTCAAGCTGGGCTTTGGGACCACTACGCTAGTCTTGCTGACTATGGGCAACAGTATTAAAGTAACATTCAGAAGTCTGTAGCAGACTGCCTGTCATCTTCCCTTGAATTCCCAGTGGCTAGTATCAACCAGGGTCCTACCTGAAAATAGAGATTGTTTGCTTGTACATTATTATCTCATACGTACTAACTGCTCACCATTCCTTAGGCTAGAAAATAAACCCAACAACGAGAGATTGCACACAAAGCTGCCTCAGTGGCATCTCAACATGTAAGGGCATGAGTTAACTTGCAGTGTTCCAATAGGAGTTTGATACACATGAAAAGCTGCCTTGTAAATCTCACTGATCTGGCTTATTGCCTCATTGTGAGCAATAGCAGAACTATGGTACTTTCTTATTAAAGGGAAAAAGGATTAGTTTAGGGTGTTAATTTATTTTTGAGAAAAACACAGTTGTTGCCAGCCTGCTCATGCCAGTGCCCAGGCAGCACTTCACAAGAGATTAGTGTTCACATGGTTTATTTCATCAACCTGTTTCAGCAGGGCAGCATTAACCTCCTCAAATAAGTAACCTTGAGGGCCAAGGCAGAGTGATGTAAACAACTCAGGGTGAGATTGCTGTTGAGAAATCCAGTGAAACTAACCCCAGCATTGTCACAGCACTGTTGTTTGTTTTCCAGACATGCTAGTAGGAACATTAAGGTTTGTGAAAGGCCAAAAAAAGGGAGCAGCATTGGCTAGAGACCGAAGATGTTCTTGTAGTTACAAGCACTAGGGAGGTATCTGCAAACAAGGTTCAGTGCTCAGTTCTGCCACAGAATTCCAGTAAAGTCACAGCCCATTGACTGGTTCTTCTGCAGAGCAATCCATGTTCTGGAAAAGGCGAGACACGATGTTTTCTTTGAGTTCAACTACATGAAAATACCTTTCTGTGTCATCAGGAGCATGGGGTGAAAGCAGTGTGATGGTCTTGGTGTTAAAGGCCTTTAAGAGAGTCACAATGCAGGTGTGCCAGCGCTCACCTCTCCAGGTGGAGGAGATGAGGGCTGACAGGGGTTATGTAACCACATCAAACGCAAGGGAGGAAGGAAATTACAAAAGCAAGTACAGTTATGAGAGGAAGAGAGAGAAGGGTGGGTATGAGCAGAGGACTTAAGATAAGAAAGGTTAATTCTTTAGGTGCTCCAGAATCAGCTAATACGTAGTTCCTGGCAGCCAGGTGAGGTGGTGGGCTCCAGGGCAAGACCTGCCTGTCTGATGAAAGGAAAGCACAAACATTTAATGAAAAAACCCTCTGTCTGTAGAGGCTGGAGTGTGATACCTAATTTGACCTCAAATATTAGATTTATACAAGGGTTACCTGCTGAATTTGGTTACTTCAGTCACTTGACTGCGAGGCAGTAGACTGAGGCATTGAACAGCTATTCTTGCAACCTGGACGGCTCCTCTGTGAGGAGGGTATCAGCCTACCTTGCATCATTTGAAAGGATATTTGGAGTGGCAGGAACAGGAGAAGGGCTACTTGGATGACCTCCACCAACATAACTGGTGAAATTCCTGTGGGGATGTAAGCCTGGCTTTGTTTCGTGTGGGAGCTGTTAAGGACAGGTATAACAGTATCCCAAGTGAGAAACTTCTGACTGGTTATAAGAAAACTAATCCAAAGAGCTTTATGTCATGATCAATTAATTAGTTTTTTAACTTTGGTAGAAAGTGCTTTTGCCCTATGTTGTTTCCATTAAAAAAAGCTATCATGCTTTGTCGTTCGAGTTGAACAGCTGCTTCTTGCTATGCTGATTCTTTTGATATCCCTGTCAACTTTCATAATTATCTAATTGTTTGAATGACTGTAGTCTGTATTGTTTATGACAAGGGGATGTCTGCAGCTTCTGAAATCTATTTTGATCTCCTGCTAGCACTGGCCTTTCACCAAATGGTGCTCTGTGGTGAGCTGATACACCATGGCCTTGCTTGTGCAGAAGCACTACTGAAAATTGCAGTTGCCCTGACCAAAGGTAAGTGCTTTGGTAAGCTTAGATGCACGTGGAGAAAAAAGGTTGAGTGAAGGTTAGCAAAGGCAAGCAACTGTGTGCGTTTTAGTGAGTGGTATACAACAGCATACAACTTCCTCATGAGGGGAAGTGAGGGGGGAGACACTGATCTCTTCTCTCTGGTGACCAGTGGCAGGACCTGAGGGAATGGCCTGAAGCTGTGTCAGGGGAGGTTTCCATTGGTACTAGACAAAGGTTACTCACCTGGAGGGTGGTTGGGCACTGGAACATAGTCCCCAGGGAAGTGGTCACACCACCAAACATAGGGGAGTTCAAGAAGCATTTGGACAACGCTGTTGGGCACGTGGTGTGATTCTTGGGTGTCCTGTACAGGGCTGAGTTGCACTCGATGATCCTTGTGAGTCCCTTCCAACTCAAGATATTCTGTGATTCTATGAGTTTTGAGGCAGAGAAGGCTCTTAAGGGGAGTCTGCCCTTTTCCCAGTTCTTGCGATGTAGCTGCGCCAAGTCTTGCCTACTTCTGGCTCCTCAGCTTTTTGTGGAAGGGGAAAGCTTTTCCCGTCCTCTGACGTTTCTTACTCATCCCCCGAAAAAACAAGAAAACCCCAAGAACTTGGAGCAGAAGCCTCCAATTATTAGCTTGTTTAGTGGGGGGAGAGCAACCTGCTGCTCCGGTACAGGGCGAGGCTTAGGGTGCTGCGAAGAGCAGCCAGCTCAGCCTCTACCACTTCAGAGCGGCAGCAGCTCGCCTCCATAGCTCGACAGGCGGTGGGTGAGTGCCCGCAGTGCCCGCGGGCCGGGAACGGGGTTCACCGGAGGAAGGGTTGGGAGGAGGGGCCGGGCGGTCCCGCCCCAGCCAGGGCTGCGGAGGGGCGGTGGCCGTGCCGGGGGCGGGCCCGACGGCCGGGCCGCCTCATATAAGCTCGGCCTCCGCCGGCGGTACACCAGCGGCAAATCCTGCCGTGTTCGGGCCCCAGTAGCCCGGCAGCAGCGCCTCCCGCGTCTTCCCGCCCGTGCCGAGGCGGTGCGAGAGGAGACCCGCGACTTCCCGCCCCGCCGCGGCCGCTGCCGCTTCCCGCCCGGCCCCCCGCCTCCCGCGGGGCGAGGAGGCCATGTTCCCGCTGGACTCCACCTGGAATATCTCCTTCGCCGGCTGCGGCTTCCTGGGGGTGTACCACATCGGGGTGGCCAGCTGCCTGCAGGAACATGCCCCCTTCCTCGTCGCCAACGCCAAGAAGGTGTACGGCGCCTCGGCCGGGGCGCTCACCGCCACCGCCCTCGTCAGCGGCGCCTGCCTCGGTAAGCGCGGGGCGAGCCCGGCGCTCCTTCGCCTCTGCCTTTCGTTACTGCTAATTTCTTAATTACAGAGTACCGAGAGGGGCGTGTGCGTGGAAGTTGCTCTGCGCCCTCCTGCTCCCGAAACGCGAGCGGCGCCTTGTTTTTAAGGCCTTTTATCCCCCGCCCGCCCCGCACGCTTCCCCCGGTCCCTGGCAGTAGGGAGTCAGCGCAGGGGCCCTGGTTCACACACAAACACGCACCCCCCTCCTGTAACGCGGGCTTGTCGGGCTCGCTTCGTGGGTTTGGCTTGCTCGGGTGTAGGTCTGGCGGGGCTCCCCTTGAGAAGAGGAGCCTCTTGCCGTGCGGGCACCGGCTCGTGGTGGCCGCAAGCGGGAGGCGAAGCAGCTGGAGGTGGAGACACCGAGCACCTGAGCGCAGATGAGAGTCGGACAGCATCTCCGAGTAGGGAAATCTTTTAATTCTGGAAGGGGGTTATTCCGTGGGGTGTTGGGCACTGAGGAATTCTCTTGGTGTCTGCAAGAGCCAGATCTCCAGTTCAGCTAGATGTTATCTCTGTTTTCAAGTTGCAGAATAAACATTAAAAAGTTATCTCTGAAGCAGACACATAGTGTAGTGTGTTTCTGTGTCTGGGGAACAGCTGAAGAAAGCGGTCTGTGGTGCCTCCTGGCTTTTTGTTGTTTTGCATATGGGGGGGAAGTCTGTACTTGGAAGCTTTTATGTTGAAAATAAAAAATGCAAAAAAGTATCTTAAGCTTGAAAGGGAAATGTGGTGTGAGAGAATCAGGTATATCTGTTTAGTCTCAGAGAATTCTGAGCCTCTCCTAGAGCTGAGGGAAGCCAGAGTTGTTTACTGCTTGAAGTCCTCTCACTTTGATGGCAGGTGTTTTTCTACAGCACTTTCTTTTCTTTGGAGACAGGCAGAGTTTTGAGATGCAGCCTTCATGCAGCAAAAGTCAGCATTTTCTGTGCAGTTAGGTTTAAAATTTTCCTTCCTGACTACTTTGTTTACAGAAATGCCCAATGAAGCGCAACTGTAACTTCCGGAGCCTGATGGGAAGCTTTTAACAGCTGTTCGGACCCCTGTCCGAGGTCTCAAAAGCTATAATAATTGCCATGGTGCCAGCTTTTATTGTGGACAAGGGAAAAGGCCTTCCCTAATCACTTCTTGTGTAGGGATCCGTTTACAGGTAGCTGCCAGGGGTTTGGTTGCTTTAATTACAGTTGCTTCTGTTGAAGAGGTGACTGCCCAATTAGTTCCCTAAGGGGGTGGTCCCCGTGCCACTCGAAGGTGTGGCACAAGTGCGAGACAGGCTGATGGTAGATCCCAAATCCTATGCCTTGCTCAAGTGCTGAGCAAGCTTGTTATCATGTCTACCTTGCCCTTGCTATTTATATGTCCAGAACATCCACGGAGTGCCAAGGATTGCCCTTGGGGAGGCACCCAGCCTGGCAGAGAGCTTTCTGTGAATTGGAATAGGTTTTCTCACCCCCTGTGAGGTACAGTGGGAGGCATTATTAAGAGCCCTCAGTTAGGGGCCACCTTCTAGGCCAGCAGCACTCACCTACCTCCTGAAGGAGGACAAACTGTGCTGTTTAAAGCTAGCCAAGGCTTGGATCTTGGGTGCAAGTTCTGTCTTCAGTCTGATGTCTGAATAGTTGTCTTCTGAGTCACCTGTGTGACTGGCATATACCTTGGGTAGAGAGCAGCTCTAAGGCAACAGAGTTGACTTCTGAAAGTAAAAGCAAATGGGGTGAGTGGCCAGGACATGGTATTGCTGCACTTTGTCCGTATCATAAACCCGCTCGACAGTGCAGCTTCCAGGCAGAGGTCCAGAGGTCAGAATGAAATCACAGGGGGAAAGGGACGGGGCAGAAGGTATGGCTGAGCCTGTGCTAGGAGAGCAGTTCAATCTAGTACAGGGCTCTTGTAGGGCCTGAAGTATCTGTGTCTGCTATGCAGCTGTTTTCTGCTTGAGAGCAGGTGTTATAGCCCATGGGCTTTGGATCTTATGGAAACTGCTACCCTGCACTATCAGTTGCCCCGTCCATCAAATAGTGTCTCTTGATGGATGATAAGCAGAGGGGAATTTTGCAGGAGCTTTGCTTATTTAGCTGTGTGTAGATAAGCTTAGTGCCTTTATGTCTGTGTATTTGGCTGTGAACAGAACAGGACTCCACTGTGCAAAAACAAATACTTCCTGGGGAGGAGTTGGGTTTTTCTTTGGTTCCAATCTTTTTGAGAACCTGATCAGAGAGAACAGAATTTTTCCCTGACTTCAGAGTGTAAGATCCCACTTAGTGGTTTCTTTTCCAGCTTTTTCCTTCTGGCCTTTGCTGCCTCTGTTCAGCTTACCTCTGAACTCATTCTGCCTTCTCCCTGAATTAAGATCACGCTGTCATCATTTGTGTAGGGCAGGAAGGCTTTGCTATGGGCTAATGCTGAACTGAAAGCCCTGACTAAATGATCTGCAGCCTCGGGAGCACACTGTGAGCTTCAAAGGCGCATTTGAGAATGCCAAATAAAGAACACTGGGCATGCATATTAGTTAGGCAGGGGACTTTATATTTATATAAGAGGTATTTACGGTCCGATATGACCTCGCCTAGCTTTTGATAAGCACTTTACCATTAAGTTGTAGGGATCTTGGATTTGTTGTCCAGGGCTACAGCAGTGGTATTGTCCTGCATCTGAAGTGCTCTCTCCAGCTTTGAGGTTCTTCTGTTTGTGATTTTGAAAAAGCATTGCCATTTTTCCTCTAGAGTAATCTGTGTGGCTATCAGGGTGTATGAGCAAAGTCTCGTGTGTTTACGTGTTACTTGACTGTGCATACTGCAGTGTTGTAGCTTCATACTCCAGTGACTCGCTTCTTCCCTCAAGGGTTTGCTGGAAAATGGCCTCCTGTCACACCTGTGCCTTCTCCTGGGGCTGTTGGAGTCTAGCACACCAGAAAATGCACCTGGATATGCCAAGCAAGTGAAAAGTGCTTTTGTGCTGGCTTTGCAGTCTCCTTCTTATGCATGCCTCAAGTCCTGCAGCTTTCCACAAACTCTAAGCCTGGAGCTCCAAGGATGGTTACCTGTCTGTATAAATCCTTAAGTCACTGGCCTGGATGAGGAAAACTGGCTTATGTGACATGACAAGGCTGTTCTTTTTCAGTCACCAGGAATGCTAAAATGCAACCATTGTTGTATTCTTAAATCTTTAATACTGAGTAAGGAATGTATTTTTGTTAAGGGTCTTCGATCATCTCGTTTTGGTGAGCTGTATGGGATCTGTGTGCCTGCTTTGGGAGCATAGCAACCTGGATGAATGATGGGATGTGAAGCTGTAGTCACTGAAAAGCTGTCTTTGAGCTGATGCTAAGGTCCCAGCCTATGCTTCTGACTCATAGTTAAGCAACAGCATCTCAATTGTCTGTGTGGCATGTGAGTGTTGTCCTACACAGCCTTCTGTGGGTAGGTTGGGACTGCTGAATTGCTTCTATTTTGGGGGGAAGAGGTGGGTTCTGCTGTCAAAGGCAAAACTGGCTGTCAAAGCCCCATGTGGAAGGTAACTGTTCTCCTAACGCGTGACAAAGTCGGCAGAAAATGATAAATCAAGATGAGGAGATGCTTCTAGTATTAAGAATATAGAAAGGCCATAGATCTGCTAGACTGAGTAGTGTTGTTTGGGATGTTCTGTGGAGAGCTCTTCCTGGATTGTTTACAGGGTTTAGTTATTTGATTATTTTTAACTGGTATCTTAGGGCCAAGGCTCTGTCTCAGGCTTGCCCTGAGCTGAAGTAACAGTTATTTGATATTGTTTGCTTGTCTGCTGCCACCATGTGACCCCCAGGAAATACACTGCTGAACTGTAGAGACTTTTTCCATTGGGTAGAAGAAGGAAAAAAAATCCAATCGACCAAAAACAACAACAACGAAAAAACCCACCCCAACCATAGCCTTTCACCTAACTGAGATAATTAGCAAGAGCAGCATCTTAAATGTTGTGCTTCTGCAGTTTGATTATGTGCATAAGCAAAGGCTTAAGGACTGGTCATGGAGATTTTTGGTGTGTGTTTGTGTGGTCTTAATACCAAATCCCAGATTGAGAGAGGGAAATAAACCAGCTTAGAGTCTGTGGAGTCCTCAGAGCAATGCCAGTTTATGCTGGTCAAAGCATGAATCATGATGCTTATCCTAGCCGAAGCATATGTGAGTCTGTCTTGTGTGACTATGTGAAGAGAGTATCAATCTCCCCAGGGACACAAAGGAAAGCTTCATAGCATCTGGGGCATCTCAAAAGTCAAGTCCCTCCCTCGAAAGGAGGTGGTCACTTGTACGTCCTGCAGAGGCCCTACCTGGGGGAAAAGTTGTGGAGCTCAGTAGGCACAGCCTAGTCAGTGGAAGGAGGAAAACCCTTATGTATATGGAGATGTGGATTTAATTCATGGGGAACCTTCTGGTAAAGTTGCTTTTTGTGGTGGAAAATAGAGGTGGGTGGGGAGGTACTCTGTGCCGGCATAGTTGGAAATGTTCCCTGCCTTGGTGGAGGAGCTGCTGAGCCTGGATCGGTGCCCTCAGCAGTCACAGGGCTGCAGGATCAGGTGGAGTAAGCTGGCAGCCAGAGCACCCTGCAGTACCCTCTGTTGGGAGGGAAGGAGCTTGTTCCTGCTGTCTGCCTGCTCTAATAAGCAGGCTCTTGTGAGGAAAGGTGCTCTTATGGGCATCTCGTTGGATGAGTGCAAGAGAAGCCAAACAACCACTTCTAGGGAAAATCACAGTCCCAGCAAGGCATGTGTTTATTCTTTGGGCACCCCACTGAACCAGCAGGTGTGCAGAGCAGCTTGGTGCCCAGCCTTGCTCTGTCAGACACAGCAGCAGCTGCGCAGTGTCCGTGGCAACAGCATAAGAGGTCCTTGCATGGTCATTCTTCTTAACCACAGGTTCAAAATGCATCTTGAACTTGTAGCATGTCCAGGCTGTTCCACTTCTTTCTGCCTCTTACCTCCCCAACTCTTCAAGGCAACTTCAAGGCCTCCTTAGAAAATAGAAGAAGCCGTTGTATGTTCTTCAGGATCCCATGTCTGCTTACTGATTATGGTCAGAAGTTTAGTCCTGATAAATCAAGAAACCTTCCTCAGATTCCTTGCTGGTGGCTGGATTCCAAACTGGTTATCGCTTTTCCATTGAATTCTCTGCACTTCTGCACTACCATTGCCCAGCTCTAATACTTGTCCTTTTCCCTTCTGCCAAGTGTTCCTGGGACTTGAGGTGAAAGTCAGGATATGCCTTCAAGTATGTGGGAGTCAGCAGAGCTTATGTATGTATGTTTGCCTTGGGTTATGTTCCTTGTCAAGCAAGTAGATTAAGAGCTGGTGAAAACAAGGGGTAGAAGGAATAATTCCATGTGGAAGGCCCTAAATAAGTCTACGTCCTTGGGAAAAGGCAGAATGTGTCCTTGAAGTGATAAGGCCTGGAGTAGTAGAAAATACTTTCCAAGGTGCACATAGGAAGGAGGGGATTGGTGAGCCTGGGAGTGTAGAAAAGGTGCTGGAGCTTGTTGTAGCTACAAAGGCCAGAGGAAGGAAGGAGAGAGTTTGGCACTTGTGATTCAATAGCTGCTTGTGACAGTCCTAATCCTGTCTCTGGGGTTATGCTGATCGGCAGTACGGCGTATCTGGGAGAGCTGCCCTCTGTTTCTGGAGACACTGCACCCCAGCTAAAAGGCTTGGAACAAGCCAAGCTCCATGCAATCCCAGTGGTGACAAGTCTGGGTAGGCGGCATGCTCTTTTTTCTTGGTGCTTGGGATATGTCAGGTGTGGAAGCTGGTAGTTTTAGTAGAGCAGAGGGCTCTGTGCTGTCCTCTGGCACTTGCCCAGAACTGAAACTATTAGTACAGAAAAAGACCAAATCCACATTAGTGACTTTTCCCTGACAAGATGCCTGGAATCTGCAAACTTCACGAAGTGCCTTCTGTAGTTGTTTCCCAGGCTCTTGGGCATGCTGACCTGGCAGATTTCTTCTGAGAATGAGCCATTCTCTTCCTTTTCATACACTGCAGTTTGTTTGGATGGATTCTGGGTTTGGAGGCCTTTTTTAGGCTTAGGATTTAAAGGATTGAATACCAATCCTTTGGAGGTTCTGCAAGTGTCTCTGAGCTGCCACTCCTGTGGATTACCTAGTTCAGCATCCTGAAATAGAGGAGGTGGCATCTGAGGGTGTAAATGAATTAGGTAGCCCTTTACATATGTTAATTACAAGAGCTGCACTTGCTGGCTTTACTGAATGCTGCTGATTCAGTGCTGGGCCTGGCAAAAAAAAAAAGTTAGTCCGGTGTATTGTGAAGAATGGGTGTGGATTCAGGATGCCATAGTTATGCCATGCATGGAGAAAGTTGGAGTCCTGTTTCAGAATGAGCTGTCAACATAGAGGGAGTTAGACTAATTTCTCTAGCCCAGTGTTCTTACATAGTGGTAACGGTAAAATAAGGGAACAAATCAAGCATTTAACTGTTATCCATACTTCTGTACACAGAGTTCATTGTTTGTGTGTGAGCTTCAGCTGGACATGGCTACATCTGTCTTGCTGTTTGGGTGCTGCTCAGCCTTATAGGAAGGGTCAAGCAGAGGCTCTTCCCTTGCAGGGATCTGTGCAACCTTCTGTGAGTAGCTCCTGTCCTGCCCACATGGTTGTTTTAAGAATCAAAATCATCTTGTTGTCTGTTGGCTTGGTGACCACTGCTGATATCTGTGGAAGAAAGGTGGCAAGAGTCTCCAGGTATTCCTGTCGTGGCTCCCAAGGCATGCAGCTTACCTTGTGGTCTGCCCGAAGCTGCTCCAATAGAATGAGATTCATTCTAGAGCAAAGTGTGCATGCCCTTCTGCTTTGTGACAGAGCTTCCCATTCTCACTTCCTTGCTGGAGCCTGCCCTGCTCATGCTAGGGCTGGTGGGGCAGGGTTTGGGGTGTAGGGTGGCTCTGAACACGCCTGTGTGCGATGGCAGGGCAGAGCGGGCACAGCAGGCTGTGTGCTTGCAGGTGCACCGGGAGGCGCTTGGCACGGATTGGAGCAGTTGGCCGGCCGTGCAAGCACGAGAGCTGGGCATGATGCAGGCCGAGAGCCAGTGGAGGACTTAGGGGCTGTTCTTTTCGTTCTGTGTCAGGGTTTTAGCAGCCACGCAAGTCTACGGTGCGAAAGGAGAGGGAGAAGGACAGACTTGTTCTCTGTGTGGCAGAGCTAACCCTGCCTCTGGTGTCTCTGGATGTGAAACAGTTGCCACTGCACATGGGGATTAGGCTGAAAGCCACTAAAAGCTGTGTGTGGGCCTCGCTTTGGTGTTGGTGAGCCAGCTGAGGGCAATGGCTGGTGTGTGATAAAGCTGAAGGGCTGCTGGAGTGGCAGCTTCTTCTTTAAAGTAGTGACTGTTTGCTTTACCTCTTGTTTTTGCAGATCTGTGGTGCCTGGCAAAGATATTCTCAGGCCCTGATCTCTTTCCAAAACATCTGTAGTGAAGTGGAAAAAGTACAGTTTTCTCCAGGGGGGATGTGTGTAGTATCATCCTGCAAACTGACCCTGAGAAGTGAATATGGAATATGTGTGTGTAACATTTTGCACGTGGGTGAGGCTTGATCTTTCTGCACTTGTTCCTGTTCAGAATAACAATGACTAGAGGATTTGTTAGTCATTTTCACTCAGGTGAGTAAAGTTGAGAGTTGGATGTGGTTCCACTTTTGTCTCTGTGCAAGCCAGAGGAAACAGGTAATTTCTCATCATTACGACATGTTTTTTGGTCTGTTTCTCCCCTCCACTAACTTTCTCTGGAGGAGTACTTGTTTTTAAAAAAATTACCCCAAACTCAGCATTGCTCTGGTTCAAAGTGAGCAGCAAGGATCTGAGCTGCAACTTCTCTTACTCTGTGAATCCCCTTTTCTTGTTATCCCAAGCAATCCCATTGATGGGATTGATGGATGGATGAGGGTGGAACATGGCTTTCAGTACAGCTTGCCTGGGGTCCTGAGCAACTTTTCCTTTTCATGCACTGTTATGCCATTTAATTTTTCTCTAATGGTATGAACAGAAATGCAGCATTAAGCCTCGTATTAGGGAATTACAGTAGAGGAAGATTAGGCTAGTGGGGATTGCTGTTGTGGTTGTGGCAGATGATCCTGGCTGTCTGCCTGAACTGAGTTGCCTCCTGGCCCTTCTATTGATTGTTTCTCAGTAGCAGCTGCTCTCTTTTCTGATTTGTGTTGCAAAAATAAATGTTCCCGTCCTGACCACAGAAACAAAGCAAGTCTCAGCTTGCAGAACAGCAGTCGCCTGGTGAGGCTTTGGTGTGCCAACACTACATTAAGTTCAGTGCAGAGGTTTAGCTGGAGACATAATCAAGCCTGGCAGCTCCTGTGCCTGCTCTCCCACAGCCTGTTTGCTTCTGCACAAAGCAGAAGTGAGGTGTGAATGGTGCAGCTGCTCTCTGGCTTGCATGGGGGTCCTACCCTGTAGGTCCTGGTGGATGGACAGGCAGGAGGCAGTCACTGTGGGCTGCCTGGTGAGCTGCTCAGTGCAAGAGGTAAAAACCTTGGCAACTTACAAGCAGATCTTCTCCTTATGCACTCCATATCCAGCATATGGCAATAGTTCTGGTTAGTTCTGTTAACTGGGATCTAGAGCACGCAAAATAGCCATCTCTTTTGACTCAAAGGGGAAGAATGTTTCCTTTCGGTTTGGCTTTCTTTAACAGATGAAATGACAGACAGCTTTTTTCTTTTTTTCCCAATTTTAGTTGAAATATAAAAATGTCTTGGGAACAAACACATTAATAAGAGGGAGGTTGTTGGTTCTGAATTAGTTGCAGGTGATCTGGGTTTACTTAGCCCTCTTCCTGCAGGTTGTGTCTTGGACTAAACACAGGTTGCGTTTAGACTTTGCAACGCTGAGCAAAAAGAATCTGAGCCAGAAAATGTTGTGGGCTGAGCCCTTCCTTCAGCATCCGCCTTCGGCTGCAAGAGCTGGCCCTACTTGAAAAGCTGTCTCTTCCTCTCGGTGTTTGCACCAGCCCCACCCCGAAGGTCGGAACTGGCGTTGCTTACCATAGTCTGATAGAGATCCCTAGGAGTTACTCCAATAGGGTATGTGTCGGTGCCCCTCCTGAGCAAAGGGGAGAAAGACCATTATGTACAGCTGGTGGCCAGGCTTTCTAAGAAATCTCCCTTGCAAAATCATTTGTTTGAACTCTGAAGTCAAATCCCTGTACATAACCCCTGATGAGAAGGCTTACCTGCCACAGGTAACAGCTGGTCAAACAGCAGGGCTGCCTGCAAACTGAGTGGGTGGGGTTGTGGGGGGAGTTGTTTGCCTCCTAAGTATCACCAGAAATAAAAAGCTTCCTTACTGTATCTCTAATCTGGAGCCAAGTAGGCTGAACTGTTTCTTATCTGAACTGTTTCTTATGGCAAAATAGTTGGAGAGAAGGATTGAGTGAGAATATATCTCAGAACAACAAAAATTAGGGAAGTCCCAGAAGAACAGTTTGTTCTGGTACATGGTGTGTCTCAATATTATTGCCTTACAGGAAGATGTATGCAGATGTGAAAACAACTGGTGCTCTTAAGGGCTTCGCTGCTAATTGCCACCCCCAGCCTCAAATGTTTAAAAATTAGCGTTTTGTCTTTGTAAAACTGCCACTAATTAACACAATTTCTGGCAAGCGAGTTCTACTCCCAGTGCTTTTAGGCATCTGTCCAGGGTTTCAGACTGAAATTAAAGAGCTGTCTTCAGTGGTGGGGTACACCTGTCACCTGAATATATCATACAAGGATGAATTGTAAGACGTTGCTCTTTACTTCGTGCTGGCATGGATTTGTCTTTGGGCCTCCTTTGGCCCTCCTTTGACGTCCATTCAGCCTCTCTGATGTGACCCAAGAGGTTCTGTGAGGACCTATTCCCATTCAGGACAAGTTGGCCTTTGTTCAGCTCAGCTGAAATCCTGTCTGGTTCTTGTTCTCTTGGGACAATGAGTGGAAACAGGGTTGCTTCAGTGTCCTTGTGGGAAGAGGAACAGAAGTCTACCCAGGCAGTGGGATCTTTCACAGACTGAGATCATTGCCCACAACAATTAGGGTTGTGCTTGGGTCACTGGCACATTGCTGTACAGTGCTCCTTGGGGTGAATAAACAGGCCCTTTCTGATTATCTGAGCTACCTGTGAGGAAACATCCAATAAAGTTCTCTGTTAATCATTTTCTAGATGTCAGCTTGCAAACTTTTGTTGTGGTGCCTCTTTTTTACAGCTTTGCATTTTGTGGGCTGGTGACAGGCCTGTGTTATCATTAGGACTGTATCACCTCCTGGGAGAGACCAGGCAGGAAAGCAGGTGTATTGCTTACTTTTTGTACTTGGAGAAGAGGCAAGTGCAGGAGCTGTGCATGCTGAGCTGGAGCAGCTTGAGGATTTGTGCCCAGAAAGAATGTGGGACAGCTCTCCTGAAACCTGTGCTCACCATTAGAGACTGACTTTTAGCTCTGTTAGGAATGAGGTACAGGAACAGCTGAAATAGCAGGGGGGACACAACCAGGATACGTTAACCTTGGGGAAGATCATGATAGTAAATTTCCTTCTGACTCATCCTAGTCCTAAATTCAGATCTGGGCTGGGATCTACCAATGGGAAATACAAGAACTCCAGTGATGCTCAGCAACCCTCTGAGTTGAAAGCTGTGTGATGGTTATATCTGAGGACTCTGAAAGGGAGCATCTATGCTGAGAATCACACAAACGTCACTGGAACAGACAGCTGAGCAGAACTTAAAACAGCTCTGGAATGAGGTTCCTGGTTACAGTACACAGGAGCTGACTCCTGTCCTGAAAATCTTGCAGTAAAAATAGCTCATAGATCATATGATCCCAAACTAGCAAGGCATGGGGGTGTCAGGGTGCTGGGAGAATACCAAAAACACCTTGCTTCCTTCTGCTAGTTGGCTTCCTTTCAAAGCTGTTGGTGTGTCTGCCCAGTCTGGAGCCCTACCTGGGTAATGGGACTGAGGAGGGACGAGTGGTGCGTCCTGTGTTCCTGATGTGTAGGAAGGAGTCCATTTGAATTCTTGTTAGTATTGAATGAGAAGCAGGTTTAGTGAGGATCTGCACAGTTTCCTGCCTGCCCCCGTAGTCCAGACCAGTTATTGCATCTACAGTCTGGGATGTGACCTCTCTGTCCAAGCCTCCTGCCAGCAGGGATGGGAGATGCTGTCCCTGCATCCATCAACTGTCTGTGCCATCCTCTGCTCTCCATCCCTGTTGGAGAGCCTTTCCTTTAAGTTTGCATCCTGTTTACTGCTGCAGCCAGGGAGTGGGAATGTCCCTGGTGCAGAGGGTGATCGTTGTGCTGAGGTGGAGCTCTCCCACAGGGAATTGCAGTGTCATGGTAGAGCTGCTGGGTCAAATATCCAAAGTGCCCCTCTCTCCCTTCAGCCTGTTTTTTCTGCTCCTATTTTTGTCTCTGTCTTAGGCGCTTTTTTCCCACTTAAAATACTTTGTGGGTCATCTGTCATTTTGCTGGCTGGCAAGTGGATGTCAATGTGATCTAATATCAACAGCAGACCATCTTGATGCCCTTAGTGCAAAAACTCTGCTGCTGAAGAAGTGGGTCTGAAGAGGCCCTCCTTCCCCACTTGTCTCCTCTCCTGCCATGTGGTGCTCAAGGTTTGCAATGGTCTTCACCCTTACATGCTGCACAGGCTTGAAGTATCCTTTCTGTTTTATCCCAGACCTTTTAGGTGCAGTCAAGGGTCTTCCCCACTGCCTGGCAAGCATCAGTTTTAGGTGATTGATCTTCAGATTTTCTGTTCTTGAGGCAAAGTAACAGTTCTTTAAGGGAATGATCTTGCTATGTCAAGAAGCTAATGTAAAGCTGGCTTGACATAGCTTAAAAATGAAATGAAATGTGAATTAGCAGCTGCCTTCAGGCTTTTCCCATGGGTGACAGCATTTTGCCCCTTGTAGCCACTGCAGATCACAGGATCGCAGATCACCAGCAGAGGGGGAGCTGCTGGCTTCCCTTGCCTGGCAAGGGACATGTTGGGGTGTTTCAGGACACAACTGTGTGATGCTCCTTTGCGTCATCATAACTGAAGTTCAGATAAGGATGACGGCCCTGCAGTACTTGGGTTCGCATATAGAGACACCCATTGGGGCACTGATGGGGGCAAGGACAAAGAGGGTTATGTTTTTTTCTAGTGAAAATGAAGTATTACACATATCCAAATTTTTTAGGACTATTGCCTTAGTAAATCTGTATAGGGAGAAGTGTTGAATTAATTGGTTGGTGTGAGAAGAATGAAATATATTCTCAGCAAGCACTGACAACTATTAGGGATTGCCTCTGCCCCTTGGTGCGTACCTCAATAAGGAAATAAATTTGTATTTTTTTCCCTGTGTCATGAATCACCAGATCCATAAAAAAAACATGGGAAACTTTTTTGTGGACTGTATTGGAACTGAACTAGTCCTAGTAATACTTGACAACTTTGGTGGCTGACCCCTGTAGGAATTGTTTCTCTTGACCACCTTATTCAGCTGCTTCTTCCAGCAGGCTGCGAGCAGAATTTGAGCTGGTTTTCCTGGAATAGTACTTCTGGTAGTAACAGGATCAAAACACTGTCACATCTTCTCTCTCCTCCCAAATGTATTTCCAAGAGGGCTTGTCATCTGTCATGGATCTGGCTACATAAACCTGTCGTCTTTGGCTGAACCCTCAGCTATCCCTATTTCCAGGAAAGCTGGTGGTGCTGCAGGTTACCCTGTGCCAATCTCTTCCCACAGAACCATTCCACACTCAGCTTGGGTGCAAGTGAGCCAGCAAGTCCAACAGAATTACAGATGTCCTTAAACAGAAATACCTCAAAGCTCCTGTGGGTATGCATGTATGCACATGTGTATGAAAGGAACCCAAAACAGATACCCAGAAAGTATTCAAAGAATGAAATTGCTAATTAGCAGTAATTCTTTGTTCTCTTGGGTGTAAAATGATGATAGAGCAGGCAGCTGCAACTGAAGCTTTCCTTCAAATGCTGAGAGTCTTTCTTCTGGCATAGTTGGCACTTTCCTCTTTTGTTTTTCTTAAATAAAATCTTCCAGCTCACATTTTTGCTCAAACAGTCATAAGCTCAATTTAATGGCAGTTGTTTCCAAGTCTTTCTGCACATTGAGATGTCAAGCCCGAAAGGATCCTGCTCTAATCACCATCCCTTGATGACATGCCCCCCCCCAGCATGGCCTCTGCACATAGAGTGTGTCCCCTCAGCTGCATGCTCAACACCCACCCTCCCACTTGAGTTTTTCAGCTTTTCTAGTTGCTAAGCCAGCAATTTTCTGCAATGCACTCAGTGCAGAGGAGTTTCCTGGGGTCATGTGGCCAAGGTGCTGGGCTGGGATTTGTTCCGGTTTTGGCTCTTTCGCAGTTTTTGTGTGTCTTTCCTCCCCTTGCCTGATGTGAAAGGTGTCTTAGGGAGCATTATGAGTGCTAATGTCATGGTGCTTATAAAGTGTAATTTCTTGTGATGCTGATTTCCTTCATGTTGGGAAGGATGTTGAACCGTGTGGCTACTATGTGGAACAGGCTGGGCTCAATGGCTTACTGCTAATTGAGTAAGTAAGATCAGAATTAGACTGCTAAACATTGCTCTAGGACTGAAGACTGGGATTACAGTGCTAAATATTGCTTCAGAGGGGGGAACTTTGGCTTTTCTGTTAAGTTGCTACCTCACAGTGCCTAAAAATCCTGACCTCAGAGTCTCTGGTCATGGTCAAAGGTCCGGTTCTCTGCGTGCTTTAACTACTGGTGTTTGATGGGTTTCCTAAGCACAGAATCACGTTCCCAGGCTGCACTGATGGAAAAACATGCTGCTGGCACACGTGTATTGCAAAAGAGTGGGATGTGTCAACATAGCATTGAGGGTGTTGCTCTTATCTTATTGTATTTATTAACCTGGGTCTAATTTGAGTTCTTTCATTCTGTTGCCTTCTTTCTCCAATGGAAAGACTGGGTGGGAGAGCAAAATGGAGGGACTTCCAGTTGGCTTGAACTGATAGTCTCTCATCTTTCTCCAGGGACTGACCTTCAGTTTGATTGGAAAGAAATCTTCATTTGTGAAAGCATCTTTCATTTCTCCTGTTTGTTTTTTTTTTTTTTTTTTAGTTCTTCTCACATGTATATTTCTGACACTGCTGTGAGTGTAGGAGTGCAGTGATTAGCTGATACTTAAAGGAACTGTTGTATCTCACCATGACTAGGAGACGTGTTTGGAAGCAGCAGTTAGTGTGTGCAAAGGGCAGCATGCTGGATGCTGAGGGTTTGGCTGAGGCTGATATTTTTGTTTCGTCCCATCTCTTCTTTCCCACTGGAGAGCTCTGATGCACTTGCCAGGCTGGGCTCCTAGTGACTGTGAGATAATGGGCTTAGCAGATGCCTTCCCTTTTGTGCTGTGTTTGGCGCTGTGTGAAAGGGTAAAGCAATTGTGCCTCCGTGAGCCCTGCTTCCCATCAGGGCCTATCTTAGTGCCGTGGAATTGGACACAGTAAGTCATTGAGTCCCTAAAATCCTTAATGGAGCTTTAGTCCATCTCACCTGAGATGTGGCTGACATTCACAGCAGAATTGGGATCACTTAGCCAGAAAGCACCAGCATTCCCGTTTACTGGCACTTTTGTTTAGCTTTGACTTTTTTTTCCCCCATCGGAAAAAAGATGGTTACTGGAAAGGTTTTCATGGATTTAGCCATAAGCTCAAAGCTATTAAAGTATCTGCCATGTTTTCTTGCTAAGTCTGTTTTCACAAGCCCTGCACTGGCCAGTGAAACAGGATCTAAGAAGAAGTGTGGGGCCTTAGCCAGATGCACATCCTCTTCCCTGACTTTGTAAAACGTACGTGAGAGAAGGGTAGCTCTTTGTGATGGGGGAGCGTGAGGGCCAAGACAGCAAATTTCCATGACTTCTGTAACACCACCTGTAACAGCCTCTTGTTTTGAATTGTATATCAGTGGGGAGAAACCTCCGAGTAAAGCTGGGAATGAGGCTTTTCCCTGCCTAGTTTTGTAAAGGAGAAAACTGGTTTTGCTAGGATTTCACGGTGCATTTGTCTTCCTCTCATTGCAGGTGAGGCTGGTGCCAGCATTATTCGGGTGTCCAAAGAAGCCCGGAAGAGGTTCTTGGGCCCACTCCACCCCTCTTTCAACTTGGTGAAGACCATTCGGATCTGTCTGTCCAAGACTGTGCCAGAGAATGGGCATGAGGTTGCAGCAGGACGTTTGGGTATTTCCCTGACACGAGTCTCTGATGGAGAAAATGTGATTCTTTCAGACTTCAATTCCAAGGAGGAACTGATCCAGGTGAATGAAAACTTGCTGCAGAGGGCTAGGCAGAAATGCCTTGATCTCCAAATGTCCTTAATACTGGGGTATAATTGTCAGCATGTGTGATGTTCTGAGAAGAGTAATAGTTTCAGTGGGCTTTGTGATTCTTAAATTCTGGATCTCTTTCTTCCTCAGGCCTGTGTCTGCAGCACCTTTATCCCTGTCTACTGTGGGCTGATACCTCCAACTTTGCGTGGAGTGGTAAGTAAGACTCTTAAGATGGTCCTTCATTAAGTTACATACTAATGAATAAGAAGGCAGAAATGCTGATACTCAGTTTTGACAGTCTTATTGCTTGTGTGCTGTGGCAGCATTTAGCCTGAAGAGACATGAGAACTTCCCAAATAAACAGTTTACAGCAGTGGAAGTTTCTTTCCACTGCTGCCCACGGTTGGCTATAAATGGATTTAACATGATAGTAAAATATAGCAGTCTGGGTGAGGGCTGGCTGGCTTAGCAGATGGTTCTCATGGCTGCATGGCACAATGCTCTCCATCCCTGAGGCTCCAACCATCTGCATGTGGAAAGAACTTGGGTCTCAGATAGAAGTCATAAGTGTAGTGCCTCTATCATGTGCCTGACACTTTCTGTGGGCTTTTAACTAGTGATATGGAGTTCTTCTTGCCCTTTCTCTGACAATAATGATCTGGTGCCTGCCAGAGCTTTTTTTAAGTCCTGTCCAATGCTGTCTAAGAGCAACTTCTCCCACTGTGTTTGCATGTTAGAAGTAAAAACATTTGAAAGCAGTGCAGAGCTGGAGCATTTCTGAATATTGCAGAAAGGATTCCAACGGCCTTGGCTGAGCTTGCACTCCCTTGTGCTCTGTAGGTTAATGCACAGGTTAAAAGGCAGGGTTTTTGCAAACTAAGTAGTCAAAAGGAGAGGGAGACCTGCTGTTAAAGTATGTGTGCCCTGGTTTCCCAAAAGTGGCCTGACCAAAATGGCTCTGTTAGAGCACAGCACCAAATCTGCTTCCACTGCTACCTGTGTCCTAAGAGTGAGGTCTGTTTTGCTCCTGCGTAATACGCAACTTGGCTGGTTTTGCCTTGTGTAAACATGCTGGGCAGGGAAGTGACCTGGAAGAGATGTCCAATGTCCAGCCCTTCAGAGAAGAGACAGAATCAGTAATGGTTTGGTATTTGCTCAGTAACTGTGGGCAGGGCTTTTTCCCCATAGCTGGTGGGAGCATAGCAGTGGCTCTTGCCTTGCACCTCTTTGAGGCTAATTGAGGTCAGTATGCATCAGCCAAAAATCTCAGAATTCCAAAACTCTGTACAGCATTGGGGTTTCTGGAATGTGCAGCTGCCCTGGCACACTGAGGGATGACTTCTCATGGGGAAAGGTGGGGAGGGAATATGAGATGAAGAAATTAATTCCTACCTCTTCCCCAGAAAAGCATGACTCTGAAGGGGGTTGCTGACAAGGAAAAAGTTAAACTGGGTTGGGTATGAGCTTGGGAAATGGTTTTGAAACAGGACTGCATGGTTCCTAGCTTGCCTGTGGTGACTGTATTTGGCACAAGATAAACTGACAGGCCTGGCATAAGGACCAGTTTTCAAGGTGATGGAATTGTGTGCAAGGTACAAAATCCATATTCTGCCTTCCTCCTAATTTTTTTTCCACTGTTCACTTCTCTTTAGTCTGGTAGCCCCATGGAGTGGATGATGGAGATGGGTGGGGGAGAAAAAAAAAATTCTTAAAGGGAATGGAAGTGGGCACCCCAGTCGACAAACCATCCCCTAAAGCTGCTGCTCATGCCTGCAAGCAGTTGGTGGTTCCAGCCTGTGGCTCTGTGCTGTTTAGGGTTTTGCAGGAGACTGGAGAGTGGTTAGCCTTGGGTTGCTCGAGGTTCAGGCAAATCCATAGAAATGGCAGCTGAGCTTTACTAAGGAATGGTAATCAGCATTGCTTGGGAAATGGTGGACCAAAGAGTAGGGTGTGCATGTGTAGTCCTGGGTTTCTGTGGAGTGAGAAGGCTTTGCCTGTTGGTGTTAGTGTAGTTGAGCCTTTTTTCTAATGGCATCCGTGCACTCATGCTGCCACCCTCAGGGAAACATGTCTTTCTGCATCCTTACTGCAAAACTAGTGTTGTCCAAGTGGCCAAAACACTTACCTCCTTTTTCTTTAAAGGAAGGGGGATGCTGCCTGCTTTGCTCTGTCCTCTTCCCGCTCAGCCTGTCATGACCTCACCCTTGCAGAGGGAGTCATCCAGATGTCTCCAGCTCTAGCTGTGCCTAGTCTGGCTTTCAGTGGAGCAGCTTTGGGGAAAGGATGACAGTGACAGTTGACTGTGGTTGCTTTCGGCTTAGGGAACACTGATGGCCACTTTAGAAGGAAGAGAGGGTTCGGTTGATTGTGGGCATCTCTGTTGTCTGGAAGGCATCCTGTAAGCAAGCTAAGTGTTACAGTTTCTGAGAGGGTGCACTCATCCTTGAGTTTAATCTAGCGTGTCTTTCCACATTCTTCACTGTCCAAATCCAGGTGGATTCCTATACCTGAATTTGATTGCTTTCAGCCTATGGGCCTGCAAACTGCTCCCCAGGCTCAGATGAGCTGCTTGGAGAGTTCTCTGTCTTGTCTGCCATCCAGAGCAAGAGAGAACAAATTGCAAAGCACCTTCCAGGCAATACATCTGGTGTTTTCCTAGGCACTGTGCAGCAGAAGGCTGTTGGTGGTCAGTCTGCCTGAGACAACAGGAAGCGGGATGCAGAATGGAGCACCTCTTCTCCCAGTCAGCATTTCCATGCTCTGCCTGAGTTTAGACATACTAGCTCAGCTCATCCACCCATCAGAGAGCTGAAAGACGTTACATCTCCCACCTATGGGACTGTGTAGCCCCTGTATAATGATTTGTGTTTGAACCTGTCCAAAGGGAAGGAATCTAGGAGTAAATGGCAGGATCAACTCTGATACAAAACTGACAGGATTCTTCTGTAATTGAGGTTTGCAAGAGCTGGAGTTGTTGCTGTGCAAACGTCTCAAACTTCCTGCTCTTTTGGCTTGACCAAGATCTCTTTGCTTTTAGGTTTTGTATGTTGCTTACTCAGCCAGAGTCCTGTGATAGGGATTGTCTTGCTCAGCTCCTTGTGCAATTATAGGTTCCAGCGAATATTTTGAGAACATGCTACTGGGGTTGCCCGTTCTGCAAGGGTAACACAAATGTGTTTATGGCATATAAGTACAGAACATTCTCTGATAAGAGGGTGCCTGTTAAAAGCAAAACCCAAGTGCCATGTGCTCTGTTATCACACCACAGCAAGCTGATTCCCCATGTGTATGCATGTGTTGGGATTGCTGCTTGATAAGCTTGCTAGCGACAAATCCGTTGTCTTCACTCTTAGGTAACAAGCCTTCTGCCGGTGGGGACTTGTGTCTCAGCTTAAGCATTTTAAACACGAGTGAAGAATGGCACAATGACACAGCATGACAGCTTAGATCAGTGCTAATTTGCACTTCAGGTGGTTGCTGGTGTGTATTATTAATTGGACAGCAGTCAAACCCCATAGGAGATATGTCAGCAGTCGCACAAGTAAATATGCTTTTCTTATTAATACTTGCGACCAACACGGTCAACCACAGGAAGAAAAGCACATAGCAAAAGGACATTATAGGCAACACATCTATGCTATCACTCATTTTGGCTCTATGGATGTACTCCATGCTCTTCCCGAGTTGTTGGCACGAATAGGAAGAGGATCACAATAAAAAAGCTGCTTGATCAATTAGGAGAATGAAGATTGCTGCATTTGTCTTGATTTCAGAGATACGTTGATGGAGGGATTTCTGACAATTTGCCACAATACGAGCTGAAGAACACAATCACAGTGTCTCCATTCTCGGGAGAGAGCGATATCTGTCCACGGGACAGTTCCACAAACATGCATGAGCTGAGAGTCACCAATACAAGCATCCAGTTCAACCTTCGCAACCTCTACCGCCTCTCAAAGGCCTTGTTTCCTCCGGAGCCACAGGTGAGTTTCCTGGATACACCAGAACTTGGGGGACTGGCTGTGCCGTGCACTTTAGCAGAAGAGGGTTCCAGACACTTAGTTTTTTATCTTCTGTTTGTCTGGTTTTTAATCTTGACATTATCAACCCAGTGACTTGGCAAACCTTGAGTACCTGTACAAGGTCATATAGATGGATTGATTTGCTTTTGCTATTAGAACATCTGGAATTAAGGAGGTAGCAGTTGCTTGGGAAGTATACCCGTGTTGCTCTCTTTAGAGTAGAGCTGGCAAGAAATCAGGCTCACTTTAGACAAAGATGTATCAGCCATCAAAACCCATGTGCACTTTAGGATGTTTTAAAGTCAGGATGGAGCTGCCAGCCTGAAGCCAGTTCCTGTCTCCTGAAAAGTGAGTGGAGCAGGTTGCACTGCAAACAGCTTTGCATTCTTCTAAGGAAATGTAAATGCCAGAGAGCCCTGACATTTGGGCATAATAAGCATCCATTCACGTGCTGAATTACTTGAGCAAGTTTGTTCCCACCCCCTCTCTAGTCTTAGCTGGCTTTATCTGTAAACACAGTGGCCCTTCCTGGCATCTGCAGGTATTCTGGGCTGCTTGTCAGAGTGACTGGCTGAAGGCTGCCCACAGCAGCATCAGCTCTAGGTGGAGAAATGAGGTGGCTGCAACTCTTAAGCTCATACTTAGATAGGATTCCAGGTGTCCCTTCCAATCTAAATTACCTTGTGATTCCCATATCCAGTGTATTCATGTTATACCTCCCAATCCTGCTCAAAGCCTGTGAAGAGCTGGCAAGAGTGAGACTTCTTCTTGGGATAGCTCAAGAGTCAGGAGAATTCCTCTAAAGCCAGCTTTGAGCTGGCTGTTTTCTCTGCTCAGACAATTTCCAACAGACTTACTCTTCCCTTCCTCTGCCCACAGGTGCTGCGGGATATGTGCAAGCAGGGCTATCAGGATGCACTGCACTTCCTGAAGAAGAATGGTAAGGCACTGGGTGTTGTGGGGTGGGCTGACTCGCCTGTTCTGTGCCAGGCTTGGTGCCTTGGCTTTGAGGGTAGTCGATTGTGCCTATGAAAAGTGGAAGTGCAGAACTGATCTGTGCCTCAGATACTGGCATGTGAGATTTTTGTGAATAAGGCTGTTTCAGCTCTTCAGGAAGTGGAGGTGGAGTGGTCACCTTTGCATTTGCCAGCACAGTTGTTGGGCACCAACCAGTGCCATTTGGGCCTGCTGCAGATACCCTGCTCCTTTCCACGTGCGGCTGGGCTATGTGTAAAGCTGCCCTCAGCAGCCCCGAGAAGTGCTGCTGCATCACTGCTACCGTGTGCCAGCCCTGGCTCTTGCCTCCAGCTGCTGTAGCGGTGGGTGTGTGCTTGCTGCCACCTCGTGTCCATAGACAGTAGATCAGGCACTTTCTGCTCTGATATTTGAACGGGAATAACTGGGATAACAATGGTCATACAGCTGCGTGTGTGGATTGCGCCGCAGGAGGGAAATCTTGCCTCCAAGACTGGTGACTGGCAGATTTGAGCAACAAAACTCTGCCAAACAGCACTCTGCAGAACATAAAGGGGAAATGTGAGAATTTCTGGTGGGGAAAGAGAATTATAACAGCAAGGTTTCTAGCTCATTGTGGTAAGCATTACAACAGATGGAAGCTAAAGAGGCTGGGTATGGCCTCAGCCTCAGGGGGGTTAGGGTGAAGTGAGGACTAATACTCTAAAGGCCAAGCAAGTCAGGACAGCTGGTTTGAATCCTTCTTAAGTGTGACTTCTCTTTTTAGGTCTCCTTCATCGTCCAAGTCCTGCCCGTCCTCTCCTTGCCATAGAAGCTCCCCCAGGAGAGAAGAAAGAGGAAGAAACAGAAGCTGAGGACCAACTAGAGGACAATACTGCCCTGGCTGTTGTTGAAGAGCACATCTTCGAACACTTGCCTCCCAGGCTGAACCAAGGTATAATTCAGAGGAAGAGATCATAGGTTCCTGTGCTGCCTGGTCTGTTTCAGAGGATCACTGGAATGTGTGGTTGTTGCTTACGGCTGGGCTTGGCCATACCCAGGGACTGGACCAGCACCTGCTGATGGTTAGATAGAGTTGGGGGTTTCTTAGACAAAGCTGTAGCTTGCCCTGTTGGGGCTGGATTGGGAGAGGTTGACTGCTTTGACAGTGTTCTGCATGGTAAGAAGAGGAGGTAATCCTGTTGCTTGCTCCTCTGGAGTCTGATAGAGCTAAAAGCTGTTGTCCTTAGCTGTGCTCAGAGAATCACTAACCTGAGCAATACCTCCTTAAGATGGGGAAGGTGGAGAGGGGAGACCTCAGGCTGGGTAACTTCTGGGGTACGACAAGGAAAGAGATAGACCTACTGGGGGGATTCAGCCGTGTTTTCTTCTGCCTTCAGCTCTTCTGGAGGCTTGTGCTGAAAGAAGAAGTTTCTTGACTGGCCTCACCAACATGCTGCCTGTACGTGTGGCCACGGCGATGATGGTGCCCTATATGCTGCCTCTGGAGTCTGCAGTTTCCTTCACTGTCAGGTAAACCTTCAGCTGGTCCCTCAGCAGGGCTCCTCCCAGTGCAGAGAAGTGTTTGATGTAGCTGGTGGAGCATGAATGGACAAAGAGTAGGATCCTCTCTAGGATGTGCCAGAGTTCCTGGGGAAGGAGTTCCCAACAACTACCAGGCATAGGGGGGGAAAAAAAGACCAACCCCCCAAAAAAACCAAACCACACAGAAAAACCAAGAACCCAAAACTTTTCCTGTCTTCTTCCTGCATCATTTAGTTACAGCAAATACTTCCAGCACAAAGGAAGATGGCTGTGTGCTGGAACTTGCCCTAGAAAATGGTGGTAAATTTTTGAACCTTCAGAGAGACTTCTGACCTGGGAGTGCAGGAATGAAATTAGGAACCACACAAGAGGTTGTTTCCCTCTGGAGTGAGGGGTAGAGTAGCCCCAACCATTTCCAACTCTATACTTACACAGCTGGGAAGACATATTTGTCAGTCTTGTTCTTAGTATGAAGTATCCTATGAAAAGTTACACAAACTATCTCCTTACAGATAAAAGGCTTAGAGAAAAACACTTTCCAAATCTGAAACTAGATTAAAAATATGGAAAGTGCAGACAGAAAATGTAACGAATAATCTTCCAGGCTGTTCTCAACCTTCACAGCTTCTCCCCCTTGCTTCTATGAATGGTAGTGTAAATACCTCAACACATTTGTCACTAAAAATAATTGAGAAGAGGCAAAATTGTCATCCTTTTCATCCTGTTCTTTCATGTAGCCCAGCTAACGGTTGTCTCTGGTCTCTTTACAGACTGCTAGAATGGCTCCCAGATATTCCTGAGGATATTAGATGGATGAGAGAGCAGATGACTGAAATCTGCAACTACTTTGTGAAGAAGGCCAAGAAGAAACTGGGCAGCCATCTTTCAGCCAGGTATGGCTGCCTTCCTTCACAGCACTGTTCTGGATGAGTCCTCCTTTCGCCTTTGAGTTGTAGAGAGTCTACTCCTTTGGAGCAGAGCAAGTAAGGCACAAATTGACCAACCTGAAATGTAGATCTGGTCCATGGTCTCTTGGCTTCTAATAGACTCAGCACAAGGTCTCCTTCCTTCTTCCCATTGTAGAGCGGACCCTGTAATGAAGCTGTTACTTTAGCAATAGGGCAGAAGATGTAAGTCTGATTAAAACAGTGTTCTAGCTTATTGCATGTTCCCTATAGAAGACAGAGGTGCTTGTCTTTGTGGCATTTTCTGGCCCAGGGTCCCCTAAAAGTCCCTTCCAAGAAGTACTTGTGTTCAAATGACCTCTTCTGCCTCAAGATCTCGGCCTGGTTTAGGGTGGGGAGGCAATGTGGTGCCCAGGAAACAACAGTTTCCAAACAAGACAGTGCTTTAAGTCTGTGTGTGTTCCTGTGCTTATGAAATGAATGCCCTGCAATGGCACATGGCTTGAGGCTGTGGCAAGACTGTTATGTGAATGAGGGTAGGAAGAGATCAGTTGTAGGCAGAGGGTACTGGCTGTGATTTGGATCCTAGTACAAGGGTGAATTCACAAGAGCTGAATAACTGAGATTGTGAGGAGGAAAACAGGCACACACACAGACTTCTGACCGCAGTCAGTGCAGTCAGTGGTAGTACAGAATAGGGCTGTGGTTCTGGAGTTCTGGTCTGGTACCTGCTCAAGCTTTCCCATGTACTGATTCTTTGCATGTATTTGTCTTTCAGGCTTTACTATCACCTTGAGCTTGGAGGGCCCCAGAGCCTGCCAATTCCCTCCTCGCCGCCTTGTGGTGAAGCACTGCCCGTGTGGATGAGAAGCACTCGTTCAGTGTCTGATGTCATGATGAAGTGGGAGGAGTACCAGCGCCAGCTCATGCTGGGCTTACTCTGCATCAACGTGGACATGCAGGCCTCCCTCTTCCCTCGGGAAGGGTTTCAGATCAAGCTTCCACCTCTAGACTGTGCGAAAGAGTGCCTGCCACTCTTCTGATCCTGCTGCCGTGAGGGGATGAGGGTGGGTGGGAAGGGGAGCGGACGCTGGGTGGGACCAGTCTCATCCCTCAGCAGCAGGCTGCCCTGTGCTTCTGGATATGCTGCAAACGGGATTTCCCCAGGATAGAGACTGGTGGAATTGACTGTAGCCATTTGTTGCCCGCTGGGCCAGGCAAGGGATCTCTGTGTTCGAAGGCACACACAAGCTGATACCTTGCTCTAGACTTGCGTTGAGGCCTGGCCATTGCCTGTGGCCAGGCTGATGCTGACTCAGCTGGGCTCTCCCAAATAGTGCACTTTGAATTGCCGTTGGCTTTTTACCGCAAAATAATCAGGATGTAGATGGCGCTCTCAAGTTCATACAGCTTTTAGCTTCCTTTGTTTTTCAGAGCACGTCTTGGTTCTTTTCCTTAAATCATCTGGCATCCCTTAGCTCTTCGTGCTACTGAAAGATGAAGTAGCCTCTTGCCAAACCGATTTTTCTCATGGCTTCCAGATCTCCTCTTGAGTTTCTTCTTTGCTGAAACCATGTCCTTCTCTCTCTTTCCTAACTGCATCCACACTGGAATCCAGGGCTGGCCCTGCTGCAGAGTGCACTGGAACTGGAAAAGTGTAGAAAAGTTATGTATTTTCCATGACTCATGTTGTAATGGTCTCTCCCTTTTTGATTTCTGTACTCAAGGAACTGCTGCAACTTGAACTCTGAGTGTTAAGTAAGTCATTGAGCTTATTTAAAGAAGTAATTGACAATTTTTATTTTTTTTTTCCCAGGGAAACATGTTAAATTTGAGGCTCCATTCCTGTTACTGTGAATGAAGTTAGTGTGGGTTTGCCCTGGAAAAGCTTAGCCTGACTATCTCAGGATTATCTTAGCAGCTGAAGCAATGTGAAGTGCTTGTAGGAAGGTGAGATTGTGCAGGGCATGTTATTTTTGAGAGGCTTGTGGTAGAGTATCACAGCAAGTGCTGGGGAAGTGGCTGCCTCTGATAGGGGTTGGTTGGGCTTTTTTCCTTAAGGGGCTGTACAACTGAGGGAAATTCCAAGTGGGTGATACAGAATGGATCTCTGGCCAAACTGAGGCTTCTATCTGTCTTTTGCTCAAAAGGTTTGGTTGTTGAGGCTTTGGAGTGAGAAGGATTTAGGCTTGTAGCTACACCAGCCTCACAGCTTGCTCATCTTATGTTGTGGCTCAAGGTACAGCTCTGCAGCTGGCAATAGCAGGAGCACAGAAGGGAAGTGACGGGATTGTTGATGCACATGGAGCCCGCTTGGAACTGGCTACTCCTTGTCTTACCCCTTAAAAGACCAGTGCTAGTGGGTCTGTAGCAGGGCAGGACTGTGCCTTGTAAGGCACTGCCTTCTCTCAGCAGTGGTCTGGTTGTGACTTGCTGTGTAGAAGTAGGAACTTTCTCTTCTTCACAGGGTGAGACATGGCTTCCTGCAGGGATTGCATGTATTTAAGCTTAAGTCTTCACACTGACACAAACCCAGCTCCTGGTATCAATTTCTGCAGCTTGTCCAGCTACATGAGGCATCTTCTACCTCTCCAAGCAGAAACAGTGTGCAACTGGCCAAGGCAAACATATGCCGTCTTTGCTGGGGAGCAGGACAGGGTATCTGAAGCTGATCACATAGCCTGTACCTGGAATAGTGATTTATAGTAGGCTCTGTTTTGCACCTTAGATTTACAAAGGGAAAATAACACCAGAAGCTCTACTAACAGCTGGAGAAAGTAGCAAATCTGCTCCATCATGTCTGCGTGAGCAGTGTGGGTGAGGTGGTAGGTGCTGTTTCCTACCAGCACATGCTGGTAGGAACCATGCACTGGGCATGGGTTTGGTGTTTGTGGAGATTCTGATAAACATCAGGACTTTTCCATAGTGGCTGTTCCGAGCTGGGAGGCAATGGAGTGGGCAGTTGTGGTGCTGCCCAGGAGATGGCAGTGCAAGTATGAACTTGTGACTTACCCCACTGCCCTTTCTGGATGTAACCTACCTACGTAACACAAGGGCCTGCATAGCCTATAAAGTGGGCCTGCACTTATGCAGTCAGATTTAGTCTTAAGCTTTGCATAGTTAAGTCAATTAGGGAACAGGGAAGTTGCTACAGGAAGAGGAAAAAATTGGAGGATTCTGAAATCAGAATAGGAATATTGGATTACAAAACAAGTCAATCTTGTGATTGTCTAAAGCCTGCAGAAAAAACTTACTTCTAGATCTATGTAATGGAAGTGAGCCAGTAACAAGCTACTGTCACTTAGTGGGAGCAGGATGAATTTGATGAAAATTGGAATTGAGAAAAGGTGTTAATTTTGTGGTTTGGTGTGGGATTCCTTTTCTTCCACTGTTTTGGACTATCTTGGGGGGAATGGCATGTGCACAGCTGCTTAGTTTGCCAAAGGCATATCTCTTGTCCCTAATGAATACAGAGCAACTGGCAAAACCATATGGATATTTAGTGGCAAGAAATTAAGGCATTTTTATCTGGAAGCAAAACATCTGAGAGGGACAAAACTGCATAAGGAAAATCTTGTGTTCATAAAGCTGCTGCCCTTTTGACTCTGGCTTTTTTGTGTTAATATATGGGTGGAGAAAATGATGCAACTATTTTTTTTATCCCTTCTTCCTGGACTGGTAAAACCACTGAGTGATTATGTAAACCACTAAACTATGAAACAAAATACTCTTGGCAACAGAGTGTGCTGAGAAGTTGCAGCTTGGCACCCTTATCCCGTGGATTTCCTCTGTTTGCCTTTTGCATCAGAACTGACTGGTCTGGTGCTGACTGGGCTGATGCCACTTTTTCCAGTGCTTTGACCCAGAAGGCTCACAGGTTATGGTTCATGTATTTCAAGAGACTAAAAAGGCCTGAGTTTTGTTCTGTGTTTCACCTCATCTGTAGTTTAGTTTATGATAGTAACTTCTGAAAGAGAAACTTTTGTACACTTCAAACTGTAACCACAAACCAAAGCCTGGCTTTAAATATAAAGGTCTAACTTTCACAAGGAAATTCCTGTTTTTCCTATGTTAATGTGCAGGGTGTGAACGGATACTGGGAAAGCACCACTCTATATTAACCCTTTCTTTGCCTGTTTTTATTGCCCAAGTGATATAATGACTGTCATGCGATAGCTTGTTTTGCTTTATAGATTTGAGCTCTGATAAAGGAACTGCAGGCCTGTAAAAAAATACCTCAAACTACTCTCATCTTCCTTTTGGGAAGTTTCACCCATTTGCTTGAAATTCTTGCTGCTCATTCATCACAGATAATAAAGGATGAAGGAAGTAGGGAAGATTACCTTGTCCACTGATACAGAAAAAGGGTTGTAGCAGCTTTTGAAGAAATAGCTTTTTGTTATGCAGTATTGCCTTGTCTAGATAAGACCTCAATCTTTTTGGAATCTCTGGAAACCTTGTGGTAGAGTCTGGATTGGATATGGAGGTGTTTGTGATAATGCTAACTGAAATTCTTCAAAACTTTGTTCTATGTGTACCTCCTGGCATGCAAAGTTGTCTTCTGGGCAGATGGTTGCTGATTAACCTACACTTGCCAAGTTCACAGGAACAAGGTCATCTGTAGCAGTCAGTCCCTTCTTCAACAAAATGTGTGGCTGGGCAGCCCATCAGGGGGTTGCCAGGGCCTGTCTGCTCTCCAGTATAGTGGGAGAGAGGTCAGGTTCCTGGACCAAAAGTTTGTGCAGTCCATGTCCAATTATCCTTATTGCATTCACTGGACTCCTGCAGGAGTCCCAACCCTTGCTGTTTCCACTGTTTCACATAAAGGGTCTGTGCATTCAGGAATCCACTTTTTTTATCTCCTTCCTCTGTTATTACTTGCTGCTTCTAACAAGACTAATGGTGAACTTCTGGTGCATCTAACCCACCCCTAACCTGCACAACACTGTAGAGTTGTCTTGTGTACAACGGTCCATACCTATGGCATGCTCTGTAACCCAAAAGTAGTGTGTAGGATGTTGGGTTTGGTTTGCTGCCTGCCCTACTGCTAATACTGTTAACAAGCTGATTTTCAAGGAATAGGAGAAAATACTGACCACCATGTATAGCACCTAGGAATTGTTTTCTCATGGCTTCTTGGAGGGCTGCATACCTGCAACACTCAGACCAGAGAATAAAAGAAAATCTGCTGTTTGACAGCATTGGGGTGTTCCTAGAACTTGTATATTGCCCAGTGGTTTTGTTAATTTTTAAAAATTAATCTAGTAATTCACTACTTCCTTTGAGAGAAGAGCTCTCACTTTTGCCAAAGTGGTTTGGGAGAAACACCTGAAACTGTGTGTGTTTTCCCCTCAAGGGTCCATTTCTGCTGAATGTGCTAGATGTGGTGGGTGGCAGGGCTGTGCATTGCCAAAGTCAGTTTTCTCAAGCTTGTTTCTGTCTTTCCCTTAAATCAACTGAGAGAATAGACCACCTCACCTGGCTGCCGTGTCAGCCAGCTTGTTTGTGCCAAACGCACCCTGTGCCTTTACAGTGGGCTCTGGCCTGCCTGCCCTCTGTGCCCCTGCAGTATCTGCCTTTGAGTGCAGCAGTATTTGCTCCCCTCTCCTCTCCCTCCTTCCCCTTGCCTACTGGTGGGACGTTTCCACGCTGCAGGCAGCTCTACTAGGACAGCCTCCAACTGCATCCATCTCACTCTGTGGATCCGCATCAGCCCTCCTGCACAGGGTGGGAAGGAAACCTCTAGTTCCAAATAGAAGATTTGGAAATGTAACCTTGAAATAAATACCTCTTTCTTCTGGGGTTTTCTCTTGCTCTTGAAAACAGCATCTAAAGCAGCTGTTTGAGCTAAATGTGTCGTGGGACTCCACTGCTGCCACTGAGTTTCAGAAGACCTTTAAGCACACAATAAACGTGGAGATCCTGTGGAAATTACTAACGTCAGAGCAGCAACCAGACCAGCAATAGCATACACAAGTCACATATTTACACGGCAATGTCACTAAGTAGTGTTCACAGTCACTTTAAAAGTTCAGTATTAAATTGTTGAGGCTTTTTTTTTTCTCTCCTGTTTCTATTTTCTAATGTTTTGCTGAAGAAAATGTAACTATTTATTTTGGCAGAAATATATCTTCTAATAAAAACTTTCTCAATATATTTACCTGGCTGTGGTAGGTTGTCTTGCTTTTTAAAGGTTTATTAAATATTTTTTGAATATGATGTGGGTTTGTTTTGCTAGGCCCCTCCTCCACCTTCAAATTCGTCTCAGGGTAAACATATATCAGCATGTGATGAATGGGGCATTGACCTGGAGATGAAAAATGGTGCATTTTGGTCCAGTTCTGGCTTCGTCAAGCTGAAATGACCCAGATGCTATTAGCCTCTGTTTATTGGAGCTTCTGGGTAAACCCTGGCTTCCAGGAGGAATTAAGCACCATCTTGTGGGAATAGCAGGTGCTTTCCACCTGTGAAAGGGGCAGTAAAAAGTGAATCACAAAGGTGAAAGTTCTCCACTGCAGGCACCTCTCTTGAGGAAACTGAACCTGTCTCTTACGGCTGTGTCTACCTGTGGGTGAAATAGATGGTACTGGTTGTTGTGCCTCTTTCGGTCCGATACCAAGGTCTGCCGCGGTTAATCTCCAGCTGCAGCACGGGGAAACCACCGGCTCTTGGGCTGTGGGAGAGCCGGGGCTTTCCTTGATGCCGGTCCAGGGAGCTGGGCACGGCTTGCTGTGGTGCTGCGGCCAGGCTGCGCAGCTGGGATCGCCGGGAACGGGGCAAGTAACCCCGCACATGCCGGGGTTGCCGCTGCGGGGTGCCTGCTGCACGCTGCAGCGCTCGGGCTCCTCCTGGTCCAGGCTTTTGACAGCAGTAAACTTTTAGGAAGAGACTTCGTTAAGTGCTGTCACGTGAGGGGGGACGAGTACTGTAATTAACATTATAGCATGCAGCTGGTAAAGCGAACAGCTTTTTTAAAAAAAAAACCAAAACAAACAAACAACCAAAAACCTCTAATGCCACCAAAATAACAAACACCCCTACTCGGAGAAATGGAGCTTCTTTCCCACAGCCGCCTGGGCGCTGCCAGCGGCTCCGCCGCAGGAGCAGCTGCGAGCGGGGCTGGCCGTGCGGCTTTCGTGTCTCTCGGGGCGTTCGGGGTCGGGGCGGTGGGTGGGCGTCGTCGCCGCTTATCCCGCGGGGCAGGAGCGGCTCCGGCCCCGGCCCCGGCCCGCCCGCGCCCCGCTCATTTCCGGCTCGGGGCCGCCCCCGGCGCCAGCCGCGGCTCCGCTCCCCCGGCCCGGGCGGCCGCAGGTGCCGCCCCGCTGCCCTCGCCGGGCCAGGTAAGCGCCGTGAGGGGCTCCCGGGGCGGGCAGGGCCGGCACCGGCAGCGGCAGCAGCGGAGGGGCTGAGGGCGCGGTACCCCTCGGACGGGTCCCCTCCGCGGGGCAGCTCCGGCTCTGCCCGGCCCGGCCCGGCTGCCGAGGTGTTGCGGAGCGGCCGCCGCGGGGAAGAGCCCCGGCGGCACCTTCGCCCTCGCCCGTGCGGCCTCCCGAGCACCGCCCCGCGGCTGTGGGGAGCGGCAGCGCGGGGCTGGGGGGCTCTGTGAGCTGCGGGGGTCTCGCCCGTCCAGAGCCACGCACCTGCCTCGCCCCCAGCTGTCGGAGGTGCCTCGCCGGTGAAGGACAGGTATGGAGCATCCGCGTTCCTGTGCGGAGCTGCGTTCCCCACCACACAGCGCTCCTGAGGCGTGTCATGGGATGCGGAGCACTGCCCGAGTCGGGTCCGGGCTGTGGGCAGCTGCCGCCCCTTTCGCCCTCTCTCCTGCTTTTGCTGTGAAGTTTCCAGGCTTCTTTGATGTAAGGTCACGGGACTTTGCTCTTGCGTGTTGGACCTGAATGCAGACCTTTTACTCTCTCTTTTTTTTTTTTTTTACAGCATTCTCTGTTCAGGGACTGATCTCTCTTACCACGATTGAGGTGCAGATGACACTGCACAGTAAAGATGCTGCAGGTCCCTATGGCAGCTGTGTTGGTGCTGCTTCTCCTTCTCTTTGGAAAGAAAAAATACCAGAGCTTTCCCTCTCCTAAGACTGCAGCGTCTTTTTAACATCCTGTGTGCATGGGATGCACTTCAGTGAACTTGTGTGTTGAACCTCAAGTCCTTCCTGTAGGACTTCCTGAAAACAGCCAAGGGGAAAAGAGGCCAGTGATCTCCAGCCTAGGACACAGGGAGATGGTGGTGCTCAGGAATATCCTGAGGAGGCAGGATAACCCAAACACAGCTTCCTTTTTTAGTTGTGACCTGTTGAGTTCTTGGTTATTGTGATGGAGATGATGGCTGTTGTGCATCAAGGGGCTCTCAGAAAACATTAATTTCTAGCTTTGCTTTATCCAAGGGGCAATTGCATCTTACTTCTCATGTTCTAGAGCTATATTTATTTTGGAAGATCACATAAGCAGGTTTATGCAGATGAATATATATATCTAAAAATATATATACATCTCCTGAGGGCGATGGAAATAGCTCTTCTAGATCAACAGATAATAAGTTTAGTCTGTCCTTTCACTGACTGGTTCAGGTGATCCAGAATAGATTCTGAGAAACTGCAATGAGCTGGGTTAGAAGAATCCTCTCTTTGCCAGGACATCCTGCTGCACAGAGACTGATGTGAGGTCTGAGGTATTAGATTTCAGAATCCCTCATAAGGTGGTATAAAATGTCTCCTCATAAGGTGGTATAAAATGTCTCCAGGGCTAAGTTGCTGGGCAGATAGTGTTGTTCTCATTCTCCAGAGCACTTCTTGCATCCCCACAGCATTCTCTTGGTTTTTTGTGGCAAGCTATGGTGGGTAGTATGAACTGTCCAAGTGGACAGTCTGCTTGGCTGTGTTGTCACCATCAGATAGGAAGATTTCTATTCCCACCCCAATCTGATGCATCTAATGAATCAAAACCTTGTCTGCTGATCTGAAGATGGTATTGCAAAGGAGGACTTCGTGTGAGGCTGTCTTTAGCAGCATGCAGACTTTGCTGGGGACTGCTGTTCCTCATGACTTTGCCAGGCAGCCTCAGAGAATAAACTAATGGGATGAGGACAATTGACAGTAACAGCAGTCACATGGACACAGTTCTGTGCACAATGTTCTTCATGGTCAGAGAGCTTTGAGGATATTGATCCTTATGTACAATAAAATAGGTTTGATTTCCATAATATAGATACTCACTGTCTAAATCTGTTTGATTTCGTAAGATTGCTCTAGGGACTTAATTCTCCCTCTTCTCCTTGCCTGTTTGCAGAAGCTCGTCTTGGATTTAAGGACAGTGACAAGACACTTCAGCTGTAGCCAATGTGTCCTCCTCCACTGGGTGGAGCAGCCATCTTGTTCCTGCCAGATGCCTTGGCTTGCTGTCCGTATAAAATCTGAGGTGGAAATAATTGATTTACTTTGTTTGTCTGAATCTGGAATGATTCATTTTGTTGTCCTACCACAAGAGCAGAATAGCAACAATTATTAAGGCTTTCTGTCCTTTGTCACTGTGCATCTTTTGAGGCATCCATAGCCCAGCAGCTTGAAAGAGAGGTGCTGTGGGTGTTCTGATTACCCCTCTTAATATTTTATGTCAGTGTTCTCTTTTCCCCATCCTGCATCCTGAACTTTTAGTTTCTTGTCTGATGCCAAGAAGGATTTCCCTGTGCATGGCCCTAATTGCTCATTTTGCTAAGCAAACCTGACCTCTGCAGCTGGCCAAGGAGCGCTGGGGTGGATCTACTAAGTATTCCCATGAGCTCCTGCTGTGGCAAGGAGCACCACGTGCTCTCCTCAGGCCATATGTTCAAAAGGTTTGCCAGCCCTAGGCTTTTGAAAACCATCAGCCAGACATTAAAAAAAATGCCATGGAATGATATATTTTATTTTTTTTTTTAATTCTTAATTGGCTCCTCGTTCTCGTTTCTGATTGTCTTAGAGATTTCTGTGTAAGCGTCTGTATAAGCTTCCAAGAAATGCTTGAATCTCAATATTTCACTGGACTGCAGGACCTGGGTGCCTCAAGCGCAGTAACAAATATTGTGAGCTTTGAGAGGAAACGGTGCCAAAAATAGCTGTGGGTTGTGGGTTGCGTGTAGATTGTGGTACTCTGGATTTTCAAATGAAGTCTGCAGCCATGGTGGTCTTCCCTGTGCTTCGTTGAGGTTGGGATAACGTGATTGGGAAGCCCTGTGGAATTTTTAACCAAGTGTTTTTCTCTTAACCACCTCACAGAGCACTAAAGCAGAAACAAATAGTGTCTTGTGCTCTTAGAGACTGTGGCTTTAATCATAGGTTTGTTTTGGAGGAAATGGGGTATGATACGGTGCTTTGGAAGGGTACAGTGTTCTCGTCTGCTTGGCATAACTGGAAGAAAATCTGTCATGTAATAAGACTGAGATCAAGGAGGCTTGGAACATCCCTGCTTTCTATTTAGTGAAGTGTGTGAGTGCAGTTAATTTAGCAGAGATGTCATCTGAAGGAGGAGCTGTTGTCTCTGCAGTTTTAATCCCTGTGCTGGTAGGAGACTTCATATCACTTTTCTGCCCCAGTTACTGGCCCTGTCTGTGTGGAAGGGCGTGCCTGGTTCAGAAGGATGTTTGAGGATTACACATACCTGAAAGTCCTGCAGGAAAGGCTTGTGCTGTTGGGAGGATGGTAGGAGACCTCTAAAAATGTGACTGGGAGCCATGAACCTCCGGAGATCTGCTTTGGTGGTCCAGCACGGTGTGGGCTTGAGGCTGGCTTGAACTTGTGTGGTTGGTAAGATCCTGGCAGATGCAAAGGTGTCCCTGCTCACAGCAGGTGATGTGTCATGGGCTGAGGCAACCTGTGTTTCCGAAGAGGAGATGAGACTACGAACAAGGCTCTTGAGACCTATCCTACAGCTTTTTTGAAGGAATTAGCTGTTAGCACATGTACTGGGTGTAGGCTAAAGCAAGGCAGAGAAGGCTTGAAAAATGCCTAGTTGTTGTAGCTGTGCAGTCAAGGTAACAACATACAGCTCTTTGTTGCTTCCTATCTCAAGTTCTTCCAGTAAATAACAAGCAGGATATCTGCAGACCTTTGGAGTAATAGAGCTGTGTGGTGTTTAAAATAAATTTGTGGACTGCATAAATAGGTAATTTAGGCTATGGAAGACAAACCTTTTGGGAAAAATCCAGCTATGTGAGTCCAGCCTCTGGAAAAGGAGAGTTAGAAGGAGATTGCAGGGTAGCTGTAAAGCCTTAGCTGAGCACAGTGGGAGCTGTGGAGAGGTTCAAGTGCAGGGAGGCAGATATGGCACGTAATACAGGAACTTGGTGGCCGTCGCTGTTAAAGTAACTGAGTCCTTCTCCACCTAATTCAGAAAAAATCTTGTGAGTAAGAGTAATGCTTTTATCTGCCTCAGTTTACCTTCTTCTCCCTCTGTAAAATGACGAGGAGGAAACCAAGCTCATCTCCAGCTGTGAACTGAAGCTATAGGTGATCTGTAGGTTGACAGCAGGACAGATATCGAAGTCTTCTCTCTGGACAAGTGTTCTGATTCCCCGTAAAATAATGCTTTGTCTATTGGCAAGGACTAGTGTGGCTGTACTGTTTTTAGGGGAGGTGAGCTGTATGCCTGTACTAGCACCTGAGGCGGTGGTGAGTTGAGAAGTGTAAATTTTGCTGAACCTTATTTTCTCCACAGTTCTTGTTTGTGGACTGAGTGCCTGTTTTTTGTGGGTGGGCCAGGCAGGTCAGCAGAGCCATCCTGCTCTGGGGTGCATTGCTGCAGGCTGAAGCTCCTGGCCTCTGCCCCACTCCCCTCTTCGGCAGCTGCAGAGCTACTGAGCTTTGCCCAAGAAGCAAGACAAGCGTCATCATTGCTTAGATAAGATAAAGCATGACCAAATCCTTGTTACCCTTGGCAGGTGTGGCTAGATGCCAGCTGGAATTTGTGCAGCTCAAAGGAGTAGCCAGGCTTTGCAGCTGTGGGGAGCATTGCAAAGCCCCTTTAAAACATGGAGACTTGATGCTGGAGCACAAAAGGGAAGGTGAGTGCCCCCCCAAGGGATAGTGAGAGCAAGGGGCTGATGGGTGTGAATAAGGGAACCGGCATCCAGTAACCCTGTGGGCAGAAGGAATTCTGCCGTGTGTTCCTGTGCCCCGCTGTGGGCTCTCGTGTTGACGTTGCTCCGTGAGCAGGGCTGTGTGGGTGCCCTGGTATCAAGCAGGGCTGAGAACCTCTTCAGCAGCAGCATCTCTCCCTTCACCTCTCTGGTTTTTGAAGTTCAAAGATGCCTGTTGTGCTGAACTGAGCCCTTCTGTCTGAGATCATGGATACTAGGAAAATAATGCAGATTTACTGCATGTGGAAAAGGACACATGTGGGTGCCCCTACAAATAGACATTTCTTCCATTGCATGCTTTGCTCCTGTGCTTGAGAGCTATCTTCCTTCTTCCTCACACTTTCTGCCTCTTAAAGGAATACAGGATGTGTGCTCTGTCTTCCTTTCTCCCAGACATGTAACCAGAGGAGTAATCCTCTGCTCTAGTACAGGTGCTCAAACCCTTTTGATTTATTATGTTTCCTATGGCATAAAGAGTCCTTCGCTTCCGATGCAAATCTGGTTGCTCAGTCAGAGCTGCAAAATGCAAATGGACCACTTGTAGCTGTTCCCTCTTGGAAGAGTGGTGCAGGGTTTATGTAAAGCATGAAGGTAAGACCTCAGGAGTCCGGAGATCAGAGAATAGGCAGATTTGTGCCAGAGGAAGGTCAGCACGGCTGTAGTTCACCCTCAATCTGTTTCCAGACTTTTGAGGTAGGATACTAGGCAGGAGGATATCTAGGCTGTCAGTATCAAGTAAATGAGTGCTTATAGAAATGGATTAACATTTACTGGTTATGGGTGTCTGGGGCTTGGTCCATCATTCTCTCCCCTCCCTCCTTACCACCTCCCTGCTGCATCCAAGTGCAGAATCTGCGCCGACTGCGATTTGGTGACTCAACCCATTCTGACGCCTGGATCCCTTTTGTCTATTCAGGTTGGACAAATAATGTTCAGTCTGTAATCATGCTTGAGAGCTCTTGCTATTGCCCTAAATATGGGGAACTACAGTGATGCTTAGATTGGCTTAATCCAATTCGATCTGAAAATCCACCGCTCAGAACAATAAATGTTGCGTGTGGGGGGTGGTGTTCAAGTGCCTTTACTAAATCAGAAACCTTTTAAGCACTGGTAGGTGAAGGGTTTTTCTTTTCAATGTGTACCACTAAATACACAAGGATTTGCAGTATGGTTGGATTAGCATTACTATGGGAACCATAACTTTTTGTGTTTCCTGACCTTTATCCATGTGACGCCAAAGATTCTTTAATGTGGTTCCAATGTGTGTATTTATTTTTTTGTGTCTTATAAGCTTTTTTGTTCTAGTCAGTACCTTTATAAAGAACCCCAAGAGGAGATTAGAGACAGGACAGACTGCAAGGAGCAGGAATGCAGTTTGCTTGCTTTTTTGTGCTGTTCTAGCAGAATCCCAGCCAAGCCCGTGGGTCAGTGTTAAGCATGACTTCTGCAGCCACAGTGAACAAAATGGTGAGTAAACTCTCCTACTCAGAGGCAGATACCTCACCTGGCATGGCTTTGTTTGGTTTGGGTTTTTCTGCCACAGCTACACTGCTGAGCCTTCCACAAAGGATGTGGGGTCCTGGGGCTGAGGCAAAGCTGAGCCTCTGAGGAGTGGAGAGGTGGTTGTCCTGGTCAGAGTGGAGCAGAGCTGCCCTCTGGCATCTCAGAGCCCTCCCAGATGGCTCAGGGAAGCTCCCTGGCCCTGTTAAACCTGTATTAAAGACAATTGTGATGGCTTGTAGTTGTCATCATGCCATTTTTTAATCCGGGTTTTGAAATAACCATCTTAAAATAAAAGGGAAGGACCAGTCTTTACCTTTGCTTTCTGCAGGTCCCATTACTGCTTGTTGCAGGTAGGATGGGGCTATTTGGAGCTCCTCTCTTTGCAGGCTGATGAGGTCTCTGCTGTTCAGATACCAGCTGGAGTCTTCTCAGTGGAAATTGGTGGAAGAGGGGTTTTTGCTCTCAGTAGAGGCTGGGCTTGCCCACTCATGACTATGGCAAAGCTTGTTTTCTGAGCAAATACTATCCTTGAGGGCTGACACAAAGAGGCATTTGGGGTAAGGGTGAGAAAAGAGGACAAAATCATACCAGGTGATGAAGAGCCAGCCTGCAGGGTCTCGACATGCTCTTTTTTCCCTTCCCTTTGTCACCTTTCCTGAGAAGACGTCAGGCTTAACTAGTGGGAGCTGACACAGCTGAGGACATTTTATGCTGCCAGGGGGCTCTGGAGCTGCTGTTGAGTGACAAATGCCCATCAACATCTCCAGCTGTCAGCAGGCAGGGGTGGCTTTGCTTCCTTTCCGGGTTGCTATGGGATAGAGCGATGCTTTGGTCAGTGTCAGGATAGAGGGTGGCATCTCTGGCTGCTTTAGTGAGATAGTCTTGGGATGGGTACCCCACCCCTGGGGTGTGTTTTACAGTGCTTTGGAAACGTGCTCCTTGCCCTGTCATCTTAAGCTTTTTCTATTTTCATACATTCTCTGTGCTTGTCTTTGTGAAACAGGTTGCCAGCCTTGTAAAAGTGGAATTAAACTTGAGGCAGGATTCACAGGGGTAGTTTCCAGCTCTTGCCTAGTGGAAACTGGATGGGAGGTAGGCAGAGAGCTACCTACAAGCACAGGTAGAGTTTCTCGGGAAAGGTAAGTTCAGCATGAGACCTGGGCTCATCTGCTTTCTTACCACTTCTTCTCTCGCGCTAAGGCAGCTCAGAAACAAGCCCTTTTCTTTCATAGCTGTGTGCAAGGCAGGATTACAACGAATTTACCTTGGAAGCTTAAGGGCAGGTTTTCTTGTGCTGCTTTCTGAACTGATGGCTACCAGCTTGTGTTGGAAAGGGAATGAGATGCGTAGGGAGCATTGGAAACCACACCTCCTAGCTTGGACCGGCTCTGATACTCTGTTTACAGTGGCAGAGTTCCTTCTCCACTAGGTTTTTGCTGTGGAATACACTGCCTGTTCCAAGGAAGGGGAGCAATAGTGTCCTGCTGCTCAAGGTATTTGGGGACACCTGCAGAGAGAGAAAATGGTGTGGAGGGGAGGGAAGAAAGTCTCTCTCATTGGGGCAAGGAATGATTTGAGGGGGAAGTCTGAAGGAGTTTGCGAGTTGCTGTGTCTCAGCTGAGTTTCTTCCTAGGAATTTTCTGTTCTGACTTCCTGCTTTTGCTTTAAAGCAGCAGAGTAGAGCTCACTGAATGCAGTCGCACTGTATCACTGCAAAAACCAGTTGTTATTCCCATGACAGAGGAAGGAGAATTTATTGATTGGTTTTCAAGAGCTGGGGATGCTTAATTAACAGTCGTTAATGCTTCAGTTTGGATCACTCGAGATCTTTGCAAATGTTGAACTGAAGAAACTTGCTCTCAGTTCTGATGTGGTTCTGCAAGATGCTTAACTAATTCTAGTGACTCATTGATTTTTGGAAGCTGCTCATTTAGAGTAATAGCTGAATATTAGAATATTTCAGATTGTGATGTTTTCTTATGAAGTGAATGCCTTGAGCTGGTCAGATTAAAAACTAAGGATTTCCTGCTGCATGGTTTTGAAGACCACTAGAAATTTTTCTTTAAAAATATTTGGCAGGAAATTTTCCTCTATCTCTCATCAACATCCCTATTCCCTTCTGCCCCTTTCTGTAATCCTACATCATTTTTCCTCTTGAGGGTCTCTGAGTCAGCGACAGCTTTTGTCAAACAGTGGAATATCCCACCGCACATTCCCCCTACAGTAATTTTACTTTTCTCAGAACAACTCTACATGTTGAACAAAAGCACCTCTCAAACAGCATCTGCTTCCAAGTTTGCTTCAAATGCTGTTCCTTGCTTTGATTACTTCTTGCACTCAACTGTGCTTGGGAGGCAGGGAACGGGTGCCCTCCAGTTGTATGTTATCCCACATTTTGGAGAAGCAGTTCAAGGCTTGTGGCTGCTCAAAACTTGCTCTAGTTTTTTGTTGTGTAGAAATCTGAAGCTTTTAAATATTTGGTTGTGATTCCCCCCCCCGAATGAGAAAGGGAGAGGGTATTTCTGATATCTTGTACATTCAGACCGATCCTTTCTTCTTTTGAGAGGAGGGAGTACCTGGATTCAAGATTTTACCTGTGTTCCCCCTCAGTGGTCTGACAGCCAAGAAGTTTCTCTACTAAGAGCATGGATTTCATCCTTTTCTAGTACATAGGTTACACTGGCATTTCAGGAAAAGTGTTTTGCATAGCACAGCCAGTACCTCCTTAGCTCAGTGGAAGAGTGAATTTTTACTTTTATACCCACAGGGTAGATTATGAGCTGGGAGGTAACCAAGTGTCACGCACCTGTGCACACGGCAATTTTCATCTCTGTGAGGCAGAGAATGGGTTAAATGTCTTCTTGGAAATTGGCTTCACCATCTGCCTCGACTCTGTTTGTTGTTTTAACAACATTTGCAGAAAGGTCAAGCTGTCCGTGGGTCTCATACATCCCTCCTGGGCAAAACCAATACAACACCAGCCACAGAGAGGCTTCTGCAGTGAGTTGTGGTGCCTAGAAATCGTCTCCGTACTCATTCCTACTTGTTAATTTTTGCAGACCATTTTTGCCCTTTAGGTGCATCTCACAAATTCAGAATAGCGAGGTTAAGCTTCTCCCACAGATCCCGTTGCTAACATGTAGCCTAGAAAATACTGTTGGGGGTGAGGTAGCAGCGTGCAGTTCTCAAGATATTGGAGATGAATTTCCTGGGATGAGGAAAAGATGCTTGAACTTCATGCATGCCCCTTGCAGTTGTAGCCCTCTGGATAAAGAGGTTTCGGGTACTGTAGAGAACTTACTGGCTCAGCTGGAAAAGAAATCACTGTCTGTCACGTATTCAGTAAGCAGTGTGAGTGAGTGCTGTACCAAAGAGAAGTTTCTCCTTTGAAAGGAGAAAAGGCTTGGGGGGTTTGATGTTCTGGTTTGATATTTTAGCTGTGCCTGTGTGTGGTGGGGGAGCTATCTGAGGACAACATAAGGCTACAGATTTTTACGTGTGTGGGGCTGATTTCAAGAAAAAGGATCTTGATCAGCAAAGATGAGGCTCTTGCCTACTTCTCTGAGCTTGCGCCTGTGATACTCCAGGTGAGATGGGATTGTCACAAGATTTTTAGGCTTGTACAAAGAGGCCTCTGAAGTGGCTGAAGAAAACTTGCAGATGGCCAGGAGGGGCTTGAACTCAAGACAGTGGGTGGGTGTTGGGAAATTTAATGAAAAAGTGGCAGAACAAGATTGGGAGTCGACTAGGGACATGAGTGAATACTTTTCTCATTCAGCATACCAAGGTTGGGTGGCAGAAAGATCATCCTCCATGAACTAACATCAGTTGTTTCTCTGTTACAGCAGAGGTGAGAAGTAGTCAAAAGATGCCTAGAGAGGATGCTTGACTTAAACAGGAACTACTGGATGAGTGTGCATAGGTAAGAGCAGCTCAGGAGGGATCCTACTGAGGCCAGACAAGGTTTGTGGCTGTCACAGAGAGATTCAGCTTCTTGTTGGAGAGAAAAATCTTTGTTCTGCTATTACACAGACAACTAGAATCTGGGGGCTCAAAGGAAAGAACTGAGTTGACTTCAGCACTGAGGTTCTGGGTCTGATGGCAGTGATAGGTGTGGAGAGAAGCCTGACCTTTGGCTGTTGGAGTACCAAGTCCAGTTCACAGGACTGGTGGTGGTGAAAACGCAGCAAATGCTGTGATCCTTCTGCTCAAAGACTGTGTGTACTTTGAAGGTGGTTTCTGCAGATGAGAAAACAGCCTCTATTCGTGCTGAGGAGCAGCCAGGCTGAACTAGCCCTGTTGTCTCCTACAGCAGCTACTGGCAGATCCCTCATCTTCCCAGCATAAATGTGTAATGATACTTTTCTAGTACATTCTTCTGGCTGTTTGTGAATCAGAAAATTTTCACCAAAACAGATACTTTCTGTAATTGTCCTTCATGGACAAGCTCAGGGCAGAAGAAAACAGCCAGTTTGCAGCCCATGACGTCCTCAGCATCCTGTGTCAGCAAGTCCCACACTTAATTGTCTGTAGGATGCCAAGTGCGGTTGCATTCCTGAGGGCTGGGGAAGAGCCTCGTGTACCCAGTGCCTTTGCTGCTTGCAGGGTGTGAAAGGAGTCTCCTCAGCAGCATTTCTCCTGATGTGTCTGTGCTGAGCTGCAGAAGCTGAGGCACTGTTTTCCTTGATGACATCTTAGCTGTTCAGTAACTAGTGGCACGAGCAGCAGAAGTGTGCTCACTTCTGGTTGTTGCCTTTGGTACAACCTGCTCTGCACACAAGTACTCCATTTTCTAAAGAGACAGGCAAGGCAGAAGGGAATTACTAGTGATGTTCAATTAAACAAGCTGAGGAGTTTCCTGAAGAGCTTTAAATGCCAGCTTAGGTTTGGAATTGTCTTCCTTCTGGGGCATTCCTGCCTACCTCACCAACTCTTGGAAAAGAGGAGTAGAAGAGAGCAAGCAAGGATCTCCTTTGCCTGGGCTCCCAGTGCTCAGTTTTTGCTTTCAGTCAAAAATGATCCAGCATGTCTGATGTCAAGCACCAAGTCCTGAATCTTCTATCCTCCTTTTCCCAGATCTGGGCTGGCAAGGAAAGTTCCTTTGCCTCCTGCCTATCTGCCTGGCCTGTAGTTATCACCAGCAGAACAGAGCACATATTCTGGGGTCATCATACGTGGTATTACACAGGCATAATCTACCTTCTGATCGCTGAACTCAGAGCAGCATCTACCTCCAACTTCCCTACGCTGTTAGTGGTGTTTAGCTAATAAAAGCTGTATTATCTCTTCATAATCTAAGCTAAAATATCCTGTTTTTCTCGGTTGTGTTCTTGAGCTGGTTGTCCCTGTCTTTTAACAACTGCACGTTTGTGGTACAGTATGAACAGTCGTGGCATCAGTGGGAAATGATACTGGTCAGAGCCTTTTCTACTTCACTAACTGAAAGATACTTGCTTTGTGCTGGCTAACCATGTCCTTTGTGATGTGCAGCATGATCTCCAGCCTATAAAATACAATTAATTCTTCTTGAACCCAAAGGGTTCAATATTGCTGTTCTTTCCATTACTCTGCTGCTGGGGTATAGAAAACGAATCCTTATGTTGCACTGTACATCATGTAATGTTCTGTCTCTTTAAAAAAAAAAGTTTCAGGAAACCTGTAAGCCTTTATAAAGTAAAGGAATTTGTGAAAATAAGTGTTTTTTTTTTTTAAACTAGCTGTTACTATTTGTCATGTCTTATTGCAGCCGTGCTTTTTATTTTCTGAAAAATCAGCTGCGTGCTAGTTACTTTGACAGATCCAAGACCATTAGCTGTTTATGGAAAAAATGTGGTTTGGGTTTTGTTTTTAATTGCCGAGAATTAGCTCTTGGCTCAAGTATTATTAGAGGAAAAACTGATGCTTTCTCTCTGCATTCCCCAAGAAAAACAACCCAACAAAGCCAAAACCTCGATTAGTAGGAGAGGTTCCAGTGCAAACACGCGCCCTCAGTGTTTGCAGTGCCCGTGCTGTGCCAGTGTGAGAGAGCTGCAAAGTGCCACTGAGATGGGCATAGCTGGGGAGTGGCACGAGGGTGTGATGGAGGAATTGTGGCAATTTCTGGGGGAAGAGTATTGTGTTGGTATGTTGTAATTACCTATCTGTGTTGCAGACTTCTCATGTTGATAGTTCTGGGCACACGTTGGTACTTTCTGTTGTGCTGTTGAATCAGGAAGCATAACTGAGTGCAGTTTTAAGAAGTTTATTTGTTCACCTGTCAGAATGGAAAAAGAGAGGTGTTACCCCTCTCAAGTTGCTTGGAGATAGGAGCAGAGAGTCTGCATCAATTTCCCCACAGCAAGTTTTTTTAGATCAAGAAGTTGATATGGTAAATTCCCCTTTGAGGAGCTTTGGTGAGGGGAATGGTGAATCGCAGCAGAGCTCCTCTTCAAGTTGCTCTTCAGAAAGATGAAGCCCCTCGCAGCTGTCCCTGTTTCTGGGATATACCTCTGTATGTTATTGGCATATCCCATGATGAAGTCATCCATCGATCCGGCAGCAGGGGTTAGCTCAGGGCTGTCACGCTGGGCTAATCACCTGCTGAATAAACAACACAGAGGTTCCTGGATTCGTTCCTGTTTCCTTAAAGGGATACAGTCAAGTGCAGGCAATTAAAAGAGAGAGTAAAGTGTAGCTCTAGATATGAACACCTGATTTCAGGCTCTCTGCCCAGGGCGTGTATGGGTTTCTTAAGTTTTTCTAAAGAAAAAACCCTTACAAAACAATTGATGTTTTTCTCATTTTTTTGGTGTATTTCTTTTCCTGCCTTTCCCTTTGGGAAGGGAGAACCCAACAACCACCCAAACACATTCCAAACAATGGAAACAAATTTCCTAGAGAACGGAAAGAGCAAAATTAATTTTGAACAAAGTACCCTAGAGAAATAACTATTTTCTTTTTGCTCTCCTACCAGTCTTTTCAGGCACCATGGCAGAGCCTTTTAAAACAGTTTCCACCCAGTGGAAACTTGGAAATTGCCTGTGTGGCAGTCAGGTTGACACACGGGTCAGTGTCTTTCCCTGGCAAGACCTCTGCTATGCCTTCACCTGCTCACTTTTGCATACCTGTGATTTTGTCAATGCATTTAGAATACGTGCTCTTTGCATGCAACTAGGATAATAATTGTAAATGTGTATATTTGATCACTGAATTTCACAGTAGTATAAAATCTGGGATGTGTAGCTGTGACTGTGACCTACAGCATGCAGTTTTTAGAGTAATTATTAGCTTTCAAAACAGTGTCAACAAAAGGAAGGGTAGAACAAACAGAACAAGTGGCATGTGTTTGGTATCAAATGGTATAAGGACCTGTGAAACTTGTATTGCCCTTTTCTTTTAAAACTTACCTGTTACTCATCTGCTTTTGAGTGATGCTCCCATTCCATGAACAAGCAACAAATGCTTTGTACTGCTGCGTATTGGGGTGTGTTTGCTGTGCATTTGTAATTTGCTGAAGCAACAGGGTCCTGCTGCAGGGATCTGTTACTCAACCCTTCTCTTCTTTGTGTAATATCTTCTCATATAAGGGATCCAATGTGTCTCATCCAGTGTATGTGCCAGGAGCATGATCAGTGTGCACTTAAACACCTGATGGATTCCTTCCTTCGAAGCTGTAAGACTATTTTTCTGCGTCGGGAGCTGAAAGGAAAGGGTGTGTGTTCCCCTGATTTGTTTAAATAAATGTCTTAAATATTTAGCTTTAGTATGGGGGTGGTTTTGTTGTTTCTAATAATATTGTCTTAGGCGGAGATACAGGAGGATGTCTTTTGGGAAACTTCCCAGCAAGTATCTGAGCACTTTTGTTTGTGGGACACCTTGGGACACCTGTAATGATTATTCTTTAATATTCCCCTCTACAACTATGTCACCAAAAATTCAGTGGTACAGGAAAGCAAAAACCTGCTTTCCCTTATAGTTCTCCAGGGCCCGAACACTGGAGTTGTTCTGTAATCCTGGGTAAGCCACTTAAGCCAGTTATGCTTAGGATTTTCCTCCTTATTAACTGTTGATTCATTGTCTTGCACTGAGGAGGACTGCTAGGAATTCAGTGCATGTACAGTGCCCTGTGGTGAATAGGGTCATCTCAGTACCAGCTGTAGAAAATTTGGCTGCACTCCCCACTTCCCTTTTCTCCTTGTCATTGGGCTGTAGGGAAAAAAAAAACCACCCCAAAGTTGTCATGTGCTCATGGTGGTCATGGTCACATAGGTAAGGGCTTGGCTCTCAATAACATTTTAGCCATGACTTTCCTCTACCTCTTTAACACTTCTTGTGGCTACAACGAGAAGCTTTCCGAGACAATACATTGACCCACACACCTTCAAAGACCTATTTCCCCTTTCCAGGAAAAGGACCTTGGGTCTGTTCTTCTATTTGCTGAAATTTGCAGTTCCTGTGTTCAGGTTTTTCATTTGTCAGTTTTGAGTCTTTGAAACTATTTTGGTGCTTGAGTTTCACATGCAATTATCAGTCTCCAGGAACTGAGTCTTAAAATAAAGTGCCAGCTGTCACAAGCATCAGGAACCAAATTGGAGGGGCTGACAGTCTATAGACACAGGCAGGTGACGTGACTTACCCTGGGCCATATGGCCAGCTGAGTCAGGGTTAAAATTGAGGTCTCATGATTTCCCCAAAGAATGCCAAGCCCATGGGATCCAGTTGACTTTCTGCAACAGTTTTTCACAGGACAAACCTTTGTTTATGCCTCAGGTGGTTAAGAATATTGATGTAAGATTGGTCTGGGTTACTGCAGTGCAGAAAGAGAAGACCTGTTGTTAGCTGTCTTTATGGCAGTCCATTTCCCATTCTGTGCTGTGTCCGAGAAGACCAATGTTTGCTTTGCAGGCTGTGGGAAAGTTGTGTTGTAGGAGTAGGTAAATTTTTGCTTGCTGAGCCCTAGCACACACCAGGGTAGGAAATACCCAGTGTAATCCATGGGACCTGAAGCCTGGCTTTCTCTCGAGCTGTGCATCAGGTTGTTCAGGTGTTGGACACTGCCCAAATCTGGATTGTGCAGTGTCAGAGCTGACCTTGAGAACAGGCAGCCAAACCTGTGGGGTGGGGGAAGATGGGCCTGCAGAAGAACGTTACGCAGTGGGGCTGACCAGTGCAATTGGGAGCCCATTGGTGCCCCCAGTGTCCCTGGGGCTTCCATCTTCCAGGCCCTAGGAGAGGAGTTTTTGGTCTCTAACTCCAGATGCGAAGATGGCAGTGAAGTGTTGTTTGAGCTGAAGCTGGGACTCCATCTCTTGTGGAGTTGGTGCTGGTCAAACTGTGTACCCAGAGAACTGTAATAGTTCCATGAAGCTTTGTCAGCACCCACTGACTGAAGCAGGCACACCGTTTCTGTCAGCATGTTCATGTGGGCAGCAAATGTTTCCATACAGTTTCAAAGGGAGGCTGGGCAAGTGTCTTGGAAGATAAGGAAGGAACAGGTGGCTCAGGAATTGCCCCAGGCTGACAGTGGCTAGTAGCTGACAGGTATCTTCAGGGAAGTCTTCTCTTTGCTTGGCCCTGCTGTTATTCTTCCCTCACCAGTCATACACGACCACTATTGAGGGCAAGATGCTGGGCTAGACAAACTCTGCCATGACCCACTGTGGACATTTTGTGATGGAAATCAACAGCCCAAGATGCAGAGATTGTCCTGACTCCAGGCTAGGTGTGGAAATTAATTCTTAACCGGTACTGACTCAATAACTGCATTTTCCTGCCAGAAGGGACATGGGAAAATTAATTCTCTCGGGGAATGTGTATAATAACTGCTGGCTTCGTAACTGGAGGTGGTTTGACATCATCTTGCTGGCAGAGCCTGGCAGGTTTGCCTGACCAAAACATTATCTGCCTGTACCTGTCTTCTCTGCCCTCACCACTCGTGTCAGGAAAGCATGGCTCTTCCCAAGCTGATCCTTCTGCACCCAAGCCAGCTCTGCTTGCCTCGCTTTTGGATACGAGTCCACAGTTTTGGCAATCTAGTGACCTCAGCCTCTTTCAAAGAGTTCTTTCAGTGATGCTCTGCCTCTTGCTGGTGAAGCTGCTTCCGCAGTACTTTGCAGTGATGATTGTAACTGGAGAAGGTATGACAGCACTTATTAGACTGAGATCTGCTTTGTGCCTCATCTGCACTTACATCATGCAGTGCCTTACAAACAGGGATGGAGAGGAAGAGCTTCTCAGTCACGGCTTCTGGGAAAGAAGTCCATCAGAGTTGCCATGTATTTTCCTTACTGGGGCTCTCTCTTAGTTGCTGCTTTGTTCCTCTACAAGTGCTGTCTCACAATTGAAAAAGCCACATCTGGCTTGAAGCCACTTGAAACAGCTTGGACAAGAGACTGCCTGCTCTGAACAACGAATTAATGGGCTTGGTCTTTTACATGAGTAAAATCCTTTCAGACTTTTGTCCATGTCAGGCTCCCAGCTCTTCTAATTAAGGGACTTTTAGCTCAGCCAATGTTTGGGAGCTACAGTACAGCTGGGCTTTTGATAAAGTGAGGAAATGCTAGAGGTAGGGATGTAATGGGCTGGATTTCAGCTTCAAAAAAAAGTCTCGGAGAGAGAACAGAACATCCTCCTTGTACCACCTTTTGTTTGCTGCAGCAAAGCTGGGGAGACATCAACTGCGTGGGCTGCTTTGGCTTTTGAAATAGAAATGACAAAGCTGATAATAGGAAAGTAAGATAATAGGAAAGATGTCTCTTAGGCAGCTAGAGGGATATTTCACAAAACATATTTTTCACTTGTGCCTTTTCTTATTCTGCCTGTTTTCGGCAGTACTTCCATGGCTCTTGCTTTGAACTCCCTTTTTCTTTCCTCCCCTGCTGCCGCCTGTGCTCCCCGTCTGGTACAGGGTGCTGCTTGTGCTGAGGCTGTATCTTTGCAAAAGGAATGTGTCTGGCAATAAACTTCAGGAAGGTGGCCTGTAGCAGCCAATACTTATCATTCATCAACGTGACTGTTATTCCTCACCATAATCACCTGTAAAATCTAGGCAGCATAAGATACTTGGGTCTTTTTTCCCCCCTTTTTCTTTGAAAGCCAGCTTTGCATCTTTCACTTGAATGTGAAAAGTAAGATGGTGTTCTTTCTAACTTCTTTACTACTGACACATACAGACTTGCCGTCAGAAGCAAGCTAATTGTCCAGCTAATAGATAAAATCAAACTTTAGTCTCTAGATTTTGCTTCTCTGGCTCCATAACACAAAAAATGCCTGGCGTGAGGGTTGGTTTGAAAAAGAGCAAGAGAGAAAGACACCATCTGCCTACTTACTTTTCCTCCTGCTTTCTTCCCTCCTTTCTTCTGCTGTATTCCCCAAAGGGTGGGTCCAGCTCTGTGTCCGTTGCTTGCCAGGGATATCTACTTGATTAGAAACGTACAATAGTACCCATTTACAGGTAGTCTCCTGCCTAAGTTTCATAAATATCTTCTCAAGTGACACTAAACAGACGTGTCCTGGAAAAACACCGATTTGAAAGGGGGAGCGAAGCGTTCTGCTTGTTCTTTGAAGCAGAACCACCCGCTGGCTCACGAACCAGCAGTAATAAACAGAGTCAAACAGCGTGGTACATAATTGCCTTCTCCTTTTGTGTCAGCTTCGTATCGTTCTCGCATGTGACATTCTTCCTGGCCATCGTGCTCTTTATCCTCCCATTGTACCAGGAGTGCAAACAGAATTTGTTTGTTATCATGGCATCTGGATGTGGCTTTTAATTTCTTTGAGATTACAAAAAAAACCAACGACAAAGCCAACCCTCAAGCCCTCTTTGTCCAGCACTGTTTAAATCTGCTCTCAGCCTGCTTGCACAGCTCACTTCTGCCCTGCAATGCAGAATACAGACCCACAGAAGGAGAAATCTAGAGCAATCCATGCATAAAGGCTTTAAAAATGTGCTGGTGTTGCTGAAGAAAAGCTGTCTGGAGAGTGTTAACGTGGCATCAGTAAGTTGGAAGGTGGATTGGGGCAGGGATGCTTTGTATAAAAATTTTATAATCACAGTGCTGTGCTTAAACGGGTGCTCTCATTCCTTCCCTTTTTGCTTTAGGTACTTTTAGTAATGGGAATTATTTTCTTTGGCCTCTGAAATGTCTCCATAGTTGTGTGGTTTCCTTCCTATAAAGGTGAACATTTCAGATTAAAATTCTCTTTGGCAGCTTATGAGCTCCCAAAACAGAGGCTTGAAGGCAATGGGTCAAGAGTTCCCAGTGTAGGAATTGTCTGACCTTTCTTTGTGCTGTAAAAGCATAAAAAAAGTTGGAGTTATTATTTGGAAAGCGTTAACAAGAAGATGTCAGAGGTGGACCTGGGTGAGAGAGGGCTGGGAGAAACATTGCTTCTTCTCTTTCCTTTGTCACTTGCACAGATCTTACTCCTTCCTGTCTGCTCTTGTCCTGCTCTGGGTTTTTGCAGTTTTGACGTGCAGGCTTGGTGTTCAAAGGTGGTGCAGAAAAGCAACAAGAGGAGCAAAAGTACATGTTGTTAGCAAAGGAACTAAGACAAGACAAAAGCAGCTTGCAGCGTTTGAGCCTCCTGTCTCAGTTGATATGGGACTATCACTATGTTCCCACACAGATTTACCTGTGTGCTTTAATAGTCCCTTCCCAGTCTTTCATCTCTGCTGAAACCTTCCTTTGGCAGCTGGCTTTCACCAGCAAAGAGCCCTGTAGGTCTGACCCAGAGGAGGAGAGATGGCAAAAGAGTATCCCTGCTCAGTGCAGGGTCTGGAGCCCATCACAGGTAGCGGGTTAGGGCCCTGTGGAAGGCTTAGTTACACCCTTGTTGTGTACAGTGTGTACCTGCGTGTGGTGTTTATCTCTGACACAAACTGCCCTTCCCCCCCCTCTGCTCAGTTCGTATAAGCATGGAATATTTAGGGTTGGAAGGGACTTCTAAAGGATATCTAATCCAGATGTGGATGCTCAGTGTTGCTCTTTCAACTGACAAAGGATGTAACTAGATCATGTGTGGGTTGGAAGTGGAGGGTCGTGTTTGACAGGGTTTTCTCTGTTTCCTGCCCCACAGCTCTCTGTTTGCCCATGCCCTGGGGGAAAAGACTTTGAGAAGATGGAGAACCAGAGGGGAGTGCTCTTGGGATATGTCCGCTGGGAAGGAGAAGAGGAAGGGGATGAGGAGGATCGGGTGGCTCCTTGTGTTTCTCCTTCCAGCCAAACGAGCAGACTGGAAGATGTGGAGGTGGAGATGCTTGAGAAGGCAAGGGAGCTCTTCCAGCTGTGTGACAAGGATGAGAAGGGTTTTATCACCAAGGTGGACATGCAGGTGAGAGGAGAAAAATCCTTCCCCTGTCCTGGGAGGATCTGTAAAGTCATGGGTGGCAGAATTGGGGAGAATGTGGCATGTCTTTACTTTTGGTGAGTGTGGGTGTACCCATAGACTCTGTCTCATTTGGATATCTGGGAGCCAAACTCTGCCACAGCCAGCTCCTAGGAACTAAAAATCCCAGGAGGGCCTTGCACCTCCAGGGAATTCCTGAGACAAGTTGGACTGCAATTCCAAATTTTTAAGGAGTGCATAAAATAAAAAAAATTGCGACAGTTCTTACAAATATCAAGCTTTCAGTGGATGGGAAATATGGGGGGAAACAATCTTGCTTTAATTTAAAGAAAACCAAACAACAACCCCCTTAAAAAGCACACAGTGAACAATCCACCAACCTATTAAAAAAAAAAAAGTATAACTTTTTTGTCTCAATCATAGCTAAAGCCTCGTCTCAAAAACTCACTTTAGGCTTGAACTATAACTTTGCTCTAGAATAATGTGTTTTGCTCCTTTCTGTTCAAAGCAGTATTTGTTTACACAATCTCTGTAGTTCTTAGTGAGATTTTTTTTAAAAGGTTTATAAGGGAAGGTTACATGTGGATTGTTTTTTTCTCCTGTCCCATCTCTCCCTGCATCTGTAATTAACACTTGACAGGTTGATGCTGCTTGAAATATTGACTCGCTTTGTTTGGGGTTGTATGAAGCTGACTTTTTGCAGCTATATTAATATAATTTTTATTAAGCTTTTATCTAAAGCTGCATATTTAACAGACAGCTATGAGTGCCCCGGGGACAGCCACCTCTGGGCAGGGATGTAGGGATGCAGACAGCAAACCAGAGGCAGTGGTTCTGAAGTGGGGGAGGAGGAGGGTTGAGCTCCCTCCCAACAAAATAACCCGAAATCCCCTCTCTGCAGTTCCGGTTGAATCATCCAGCAGTGGACAGTGTCGCCATATCCATGGCTCCAGACAGGTGTTTGTGTCATCACTCAGCTGTACTGGCAGACTGTCACATCCTGGGCAGGATGCAGTGCTGAAAGGGCACATTGCTGTGAGCCAGAGTTGAGCATGGCAGGGACAGTCACAGGGAGGACTTGAGTCATGCCTACAGTTTGTTCATTCTTTTGTCTTTGCAGCGGCTCCAGAGTGAACTGCCCCTAACGCTTCAGCAGCTGGAGACTGTTTTCGACAGCTTGGAACAGGACAATAAGGGATACCTGACACCTGTGGAGTTCAGCATGGGACTAGGTAAGTCTGCAGAGGAAGGAAAAAGCCCACCTGTGATGTGATGTTTCATGTTGGTAAGAAAGACAGTGCAGTGGTTCTGCTGAAGCTGCACCAGCTGTGCAGGACAATGCCCCATGCTCATGTGAGTATCACTGGAGAAGGTGGATGTGCTACACAGCTATCCCCCTTCCCGAGGCTTTGTGTTGCCTTCTTCCACAACTGTTACTTGGTAGAGCCAGCTTCTGAACAACTCCTGCTGGAGATGGTACATATTGCAGCCTGTATCTGGCTATCTGACCCGCAGTTATTCATCTGGATAAGGACCCTCATTGGATAAAGGAACAGAAATATGCCCCTTGGCAACTGTTTCCAGCTGGTAGCAGTGCTGTTCAAGAGCATGAGTAGGAGTGGTGTTAGTAGGCCAGAACACTGGCAAATGAACTTTTTTCTTCTTGCTGTTGTCTTTTCCAAACACCAGGAGAATGCTGCTCCTATAGCAGAGTCCTCACCCAGCAGCACAGGTGCTTAGTTGCCTTAGCTGGTTTTAAGCTCCCACAAAATCTGCACCTGTTAGCACCTTCCTTGGACATGTAGAGGTGTTAAGTGTACCAGGTCAAAGCAAGTGAACACAGATGGTGTAGGGTTTTCAGAAGTGATTTTGCTGTCCTGGTTGCTCAGGTTATGGCTGCTCCTGGCTTTCTCACAACTTGGGAGGGAGGGCTTTTGATGCTTGAATTTGAATGGTCAGAAACAGCCACCGTGAATGGAGAAGTTGCAAACATTTCCTCTGAATAAACCCAGAAAGCTGTGCCTTGGGACAGTCTGTTCAGGGACTGTTTTAACCCAATGAGGAGTGCCTGCTTACTATGCCTGTGCCTGCCTGTGCCCCTGTTGGCTGGTTCTGCTGCCTTTGCTAGAAACAAGAGCAATATCAGGAGTGTGGGCTTTCCTGTCTTGCACTATGTAGAAGGTGAACAGGCAACACCTTGGATGCCAAAGTGCCCTCTGTGTTACGACTTGGTTATTCCCAGATCTTGTTGTTTGAGGCATTTGTCCCAGCCACGGCCACAGATGGGTATCGTGAGGGCACCTGCCTCAGTGCCATTGCTGGTAGAGGTAGGCAAGTTTTCCCTTTGTGTCAGGTAGTACCACCTTGTGTTGGCAGCCTGGCTCTGTGGCACTTACTCCAGTCTAGGCAAAACACTTAATTTCTGCATTTCTTTTCTTTACAATCATTCTTTGTGTCTGGAATAATTGAAATCCTTTTCAGACTTTGCCCCTAACTCAAGAGTTTGGCCTGGCATATTGCTGTATTCCTTATGGAGTGTACAGGGGGAAATCAAGGAAAGTCTGCTTCTTGAGAGGGCTCCTTCTAAGATGACAAAACAATCTTCAGATCATTCTCTACCTCAATTTTCCTATCTCTACCTCAATTTTCCCATCTGTAAAAGAGAGATAACGAGAGATAATGACTCTTTCTTTAAAGCAGACATCAGAAGTGCCTAATCTAACCCCCTCTCAAGTAACTGTCTCAGCATCAGGCTTTAAGCTGAGTAGGGCCTGTATCTCCACACTGCAAGTTTTTTTACAGCACATTTTAAGAGCAGGAAAGAAGCAGCTCAATTCTGGATGCATGGAGCTAAGAAGGGTAGAGTTAAGTCCCTTGAGGTAAGATAATGATGGATATTTTTCCCCTCAGAGCAGCTTCATGTTCTCATCTGTGCTCTGAACATCCTTGACTCCTGGTCTTGTAGTTGGGCTGTCATTTCTGCCTTTTGAGCCAAGCAGATGTATTTTGGAAAGGAAGAGTAACTGCTGATGGAAGTCTGACCTCTGTATACGGGATGGGGGCCTGTGTTTTGGATAGGATTGCTTGATTTGTTTCTTGAGGAAAAGTTGTTCCCAGCACCAGTGTTTGTCACATGCCTTGCATAGCATAAGGTTCTCGTAGCATTAGTGTCACAGCATGAAACAGAATCCAGAGAGCTGGAAGCCCTCCATACGTGGGATGGGGCGGGAGGAGGTGCTCAGAGGGTGAGTTCATTCTGTTCAGACGCACTACACAATCCTAGCAAGAGGCTCTCCTTGTACTGTAGCACTCGAACCAGAATAGATGCAGCACATGAGAAGGGAGGGATAACGAGCTCCTCCTCAATTTTTAAGCTGAGGAACTGAGGCATGGTAGTACTCAGGGCCGGGTGTGCAGTCCCGAGGGAACTTGTGGGATCACTGGCAACTGGAACTCACAGCGCCACTCTGTTGGGAGTGAAGTGACCTCATGCCGCGTGCTTTCCGTGCTGAGAATCCAAGGCCGTGGGTGGTAGATCATGTTTGCACAGATGTGAGCGGAGCCCTGACAGCCTGTTGTTGGGCTGGGAGCCAGCTTCAGTCCCAGCATTGCAGACTGGACACTGACATCGCTCAGGACGTCAGAACAGAGGCTCTTTACTGACCAGGAGTTGTATTCTGCCCCAGCAGAGTGCGGGCAGCTGCCCCTGCGGCCCTGTCAGGCTGCCATGTAAGTAGCAGCTTATTAAATGACACCCAATTTGACTTCTTTCTCTTTCTTTCCTTCTCCTTCCTCCAGGGAAGTTAATAGGGATTGAATTGTGTCAAGGGGCTGGGAGAACGGATCACTCCAGACACGAGGAGACCTTTGAGTCAGGCTGGTCAGATGACTTGGACCCAGCAGATGATGATGAAGAGAAACGATTCTGTTCCATGATGGAGCAGCTCGGAGCAGCCCAGTTGTTTGAAGAGTAAGTAGGGGAGTCTCATGGCATTATTTTGCCCTGTTTTGATCTTTCAGTACCAAAACTTCAAAGTACCAGAACAGACCAAAGAGGTGAAGTGAGCTGCTTGCTCTCGGAAGCACTGCTTGGGTTTTCATATGCTTGGTAGCAAATGCAGTGAGGTCTGGGTTTTCTCATCAGTTACCAATTACTTTTAGCTCGGTGCTTTTCACAAAGAGTTTCCCAAACTCCAGTGCAGACCACAGCTGTAAAATATAACACTTGGTGCCACGGAAGTTCACCATAGGCAGCAAATGAAAAGAGGCATGTGAGGGTTAGACAAGATAAGGAGGGTAAGTATGCTGTCTGTTCCAAAATGATGTGTGACTGTTTATGTATTTTCACACAATCAGTTCTAAGAGTCTCCATGAAAAATCTGTGCTCAGGTTGCTGCTTGGGACTGGGCTGATCTTGAAGAGTGTGAAAGGCTAAGCTGGGCAAGGGATGCTTACCCATCTGAGCCTTGAAACTTGGTATTAATGCGTGGAGCATGTGGCCCCAGTAGAGTATCCTGGCCGCAGTGTCATCCAGCCTGTGTTTAGGCTTTCCGAAGTGAAGCATTGTGCATAACTGGTTCTTAGTGATGCACAACTGCAGGGACTGGGGTGCCAATTGCATCTGTGGCAGTCATTTTTTTCTGGCATTGTAGTCCAACGGTGTTGCCAATTTGCAGGGAGCAGCCCAGGTTAGGGAAGGAGATGGTCAGGCTTAGAGACTGAAGCTGAAAGTGAAGGATTTTGCTGCTTTCAGAGTTGCATCTGTCACGAAACAGACTTTTTTTTGTCTCATTTGCATTGTGATGCAGAGCACCTGCACTTTTTTTAATTCTAAACAACTTTTCCCCGTCCCGAAAAATTCTGGAAAGCTGTTATGCCTCAAATAATTGGATGACACTGTGACATTTCTGGAAAAACAGTCTCTACTGTTTATAACTCTGCTTTGAGAAGCATCAGGTCTTAAAGTGGAATTATCCTCTGTTTTATTTTGACCTCTTACTTGCAGTTTTATGCAATGAGTTCAGTAGCTACTTCATGTCACGCCTTTGTAGCAAGCCAGCTGTTGTAAAGAAGTAATATAAAACAGAGGCTAATTGGGGTCAAAGCAGGAATCTGAGTTATTTTCACTGTCTTCTCAAGAAATAAATGGTTTTATTTACTAACAGGGCTCAATATGATTTAAAACATAAAGTTTTGATGAAGTGCTACAACTTTTTCAGCTTGGGAAAGAAAAAGGAGGCTGTCATATAATTGTGGCAGAGGAAATATAGAGCTTTTTGGTTGTTTATTTTTTTTGCTTTTTTCACGAAGAATATTAAGGGAGGCAAATACATATTAAAAAAATCTATTTGGATGATATCTATAGGTATAAGTATTCTGTATATGTCAAAGCAGTTCCCTCAATGTACTTAACAGATTTTAAAAAACCCAAAACATCTCTTGCCTAAAAAGAAGCATGAAAAGATGTCTGCAGGCTTATAAGACTCTTGGGGAAAGAATATGTTTATAAGTGCTGTGTTGAAGTTGCAGTGAATTAAATGTCAAAACAGTGTAATCATTACTGCAGGTTTAGAAAAAGGAGACTTTTTCTAGGGTTTTTCTCCATTGCTATTCTGATGGGGCACCTGAGCAAATTTGCATCTTGTTTTGTGCCTCAGTTTCCAAACCCATTAGAAAAAGTAAGGACGGTAGCAGGACCAGTACAGTCCTGGTGTAAGAAAAACACCTGTGATGTGTGCTAAAATCCGTGGGCTATAACAGTTTGCTGCTTGGCCATAACTCACAGGAAATATGCTGAATATTCATCTCTTCAAGTCTTGATTTAGACACAATATGTCTTATTGCTGAATACTTGGGAAAAACAGCGATTCCAGGATGAACTTCCTAGATGACTCCCTTTGTTTTAACCTCACAGCAGATGCCACTCCACATGCATGCTCTGTCACTGTCCAACTTCCCTCTTTGCTCTGATGGTGTAATGGAGGCCATCAGAGGAGAACAGCAGTTTGTCCTGAGTGCATGTTGGAGTTGGAATAACAGTCCATAAGATGACACAGAAACTCATTTGCTTTCCTTCTCTCTTGTATGGTTGGTCCAGTCCACATGAGATTCGGGAGCTCTGGGCTCGGCTACGGAAGGAGCGTCCGGAGCTCTTATCCAATTTTGAAGAATTTCTGTTGCGAGTTTCATCGTACATAAGGGAGGTGAATCATGAGAAGGAGTCCATGGAACAGGCACTGAAGAGGTGAGGAGAACATCATGGCCATTTGCTGTCAAGAACCAGCTGATGCTTAGGTCCTGCCTCAAATGCAAGGAGAGACGAGGTTACAGGATGTAGAGATTTTTCTTGCTGTAATTAAATGACCCTGTATCTTCATCTGATCCGCATGAGTTTGTTTGGCATCAGTGCCCACCCGTAACACATGATCTGGTTAAAATACTGCTCAAGGCCACCCAGCTGTTAGTAGGGATCCATTTCCACCCTCATCTTTCCTGTCTCTGTTCTTTTTCTCTCCTGACCTGTGTGCACCTGCCTTTTGTAGGAAGGAGTCAGACCATGACCGAGAAGTCAGGTGCCTTTATGAAGAAATGGAACAGCAGATCAAAGCAGAAAGGGAGAGGCTGGTCTGCCAGGTACCTCATCTATCTCTTGGCTGAAGGCAAACTGCCTTTAATCTGAAGCAGAGGTGATGGCTCATCTGGCCACCAAACAGCTCTTACAGTACTGGGTGTTGTATACACAGCTTTGTATCTTTACCTTTGCAGGAAGCACTGAGACATGACAGGAGTAACCTGCTCCAAAAGGAACTGCACAACAAAGAACAGGAGCTGGAGAAAATCCTCTACCGCCAGAAGAAGGTAACAGGACCCAAACCTTTCTTAAATAAGCACATCCCCTTCTGCTGTCTTTCTGCTAAGGCTTTTTCTGACCCAAAATGGTGTTCATCTCCTTAGGGTTAGTGCTAGCTAATCTGGCACTAGCTGGTGCAGTTCTCTCCTGTTTCTAAAGTTGTTGAAATGGTTTGTCAAACAATTGATTTGTCTTCAACTGTAATGCCTTTCTGTGAATGTTTTGTCTGTGCATTCTTATCTGCTTTGTGTTCTCTTGGCACAGTCTTCCTATCAGTTATACAATACTGCCAAGAAAGACAGGGTAAAGATTTGAAAGTTGTGAGTTTGCAGTCTTTTGTGCTGTATAAGGAAGATGTGTGTGGACATAAAAGAGCCAGTTTCTCTAGTTTTTGTTTTCTGACTGCTCCAAAATGACCTGTAGTGAGCAGTTCTGTGACGCTTGAAGAGGTACATATTGTGGATTTGCATTTGAGCACTTGATTTACTGATTAATCAGTCTCATAAAAGATCAAAGCACAGGCTTTCTTTAGCCTGCCATCAGTGGCATGGACACTTGTATGTGATGGTCCATTCTGAATGTCTTCCTCTTTGATGTCTGAAGAATTGCTCCATGGACCCCACAGAAACAAGTCATGGCAGGCACCTGTAGGATGCTGGTGAGTGGGGGTATCCAAGTTGGATACCTAGCTGTGATGTGGATGAAACAGCACTTCTCTGAAAACATCAGCTCACTGTACAGCAGCTGGAAAAGCCAACAAAACTGAGGTGCCATCATGAAGGATATCAAGAATAAGATAATGTGGATGTATTTTTCCTGCTGCCCACATCTTTGAGTGCCTCATTTGGTGGGTGCAGTCCTGGTCTTCTCTAATTCCACTGTGTCCTCCTTGGGTATGAAGATACAGAGAACTAACATTACTAGGAAATGGACCATCTGCCTTAGGAAGGGAAACCAGGAAAGCTTAGACTTGATTTTGGAGAGAAGGGGACTGAGGGAAGATACAAGTGAGCTTTATAAACGCGGGAAAGTGACAGGTAAGGTCCACACGAAACTGTTATTCCCAAAGTTCTGCAACAGAAGAGATGAGGGACACTCAGTGAGACCAGTATGAATTTGATTTAGAAGACCACACTTCTTTACACAGGGATTAGTGCTGGACTTTTGGCCAGAGGAGGCAGGGAGTATCAAAAACCATTTGGACAAACAATTGTAAAATAGGCTTATAAATGTTTATTAAAAGGAGGAGTAGTCAGAGATATGGCCTCTAACATCCCTGGTCCAGGGGCCGTGGATGCTGGGTGTGTATGAGGGGATTGGACCGTAGTTAGGAGCCAAGGCATGCTCTTCCTAGGTAGCATCTCCTCTTGCTATGGGTCAAGGTAGGATGCTTGGGCTGCATAGACACTGTTATGCAAACTGTGGTTTCTGATGCCCTTAACTCTGAGCCATGTGGATAATCGGCTCCCTCTTGTGGTGTAAGACCAGTATTGTGATTGTGCTATTCTACAGTATCACTTCTAAGTACAGGCAACATAAACAGGAGAGTTTTATGTGATGGAGATTTCTTAGGGAGAGGCAGCTGAGAGGCAGCTGTGCTTTACTTAAAGCCTGTCCCCTGGCTTATTGAAAGTTCCAAAGACTTTAAGCAGGGGTTTCTTAGTCTACGCTCCACTGCTCAGCATATGTGGTCATGCTGAAATTTTCCCCAGTGTCCAAAGGACTAGTGGTTTCCAGGCAAAACTGGGTGTGACTTGCCCTTGTAGCCCTCAGTGGGAAGAGATGTAGGAAAGGTCAGGCCTGTTCATTCCTGCTCATGACTGTTGTACACATGTGCTGGCAGAGAGCAGGGCAGCAAGGAAAAAAGCACTTTATCTTGTGCCACACTGTGCTGCTTTATTTTTCCTTTGAGAGGGGGAGAAAGTAGGCTGAGAGGAAAGGCCAGCTGAAGGTGTAAATGTGGAGGCTGACTCTGCCACCTGCTACCCTGATCAGACCTGATTCCTGGTGCTTCTCTCTGTTTGTCAGCATGGACTGTATACTTTTATTTTGGGCTGTAAGCTCTCAGATGGTGCCGCAGTTTCTGTGTAGCACCAGCTTCAGCAGAGGACCCTGGTTATCTGGTCTGGCTGGCCAGATACTGAAGTGTCTGTATGATCCTTCTTGCGAGGACCTACTGTGTGATGATCTGCTTGTCATCTGAGATGGCCAGGTTTGACTGCTGCATCTGTCTGTGACTCCTTTCCAGACTATGCCAGCCATGTGTGAGGAATTGAGTCACTGAGTGTGGTTGAGTATGTGACAGCAGGCTTTCAGCTTCCCAAATCCGTCTTGTTAGTTGTGCTGGGGGCTTGTGCTGTCTCGAGTGCAGCTGTGTCCCAGTGGCATTTAAATGGTATGTCTGTCTGTAGCAGTAGTGAAGGCCACCTGATCACTTGACTTTCCAGGTATAGTGTGAGATGCCCCCTGCACCTCGATTTATCCCCTTTTCAGCTGCCGTGGGCTCAGGAAGCCCCTAAAGTAGAAGATGCATTTCAACAACTGTGTTTAATAGGTCCCGACAGACACATTCCTGCTTCCCGACCAAATTTTTCCAGTACTCCTTTGACCCTCATTTGTGCTCTGATTTCTACAATGCCTGACAGCAGCAGGCTCCTCATGCTGCCTGAAGCACTTCCTCAGCTGTGCCTAATTGTATTGTTTGCTTCCCAGTGCTGGAATAATGAGAAAGAATTCCTTCCAGTTCACCTTCTCAATGCCACTAGTGGTCCTGCAGACCTAAAGATGTCTTTACCCTCTTCTGCCTTGTTTACATCTCCCTTTTCAGGTTGTTCTTACAGGCATGGCTGTAGCACAAGACCCTTCTTCTCTGTGTTTAATCCCTTCTCCTCCTCCTTTCACATTGCAGCTGGAACATCAGCTGCAGTCACTGAACTCGGAGCAGCTGGAGACCCGGGTGCAGAATGAAAGGCTCCGGCACCTGAATGAAAACCTGCTGGAAGAGCTGGAGAAAAGCAAATGGGAGCTGGAGGCAGTGAAGGGTCAATTACAGAAGCTTCAGAAAGAGGCTCAGCTTGAGCAAGAGCAGAAGGACAGGTAGGAAAGGAGGTGTCAGGGCAAGGACACAGGCAGAGAAGGAAGGGTGGGCAAACAGTTAAAGAATAATGATCTCTAATTAGGAGCCTTGGTCTTATTAGAGGATTGCCTGCCTGTTCTTGAGAAAAAGCAGAAACGTCCCAATGGTCTTATGGGCCTAAATGGGGAGTGATATTGCTATCTCATGCCTACCTTTAGCAGGAAATGAGTATGTTCATTGATATTTGGCTAGAAAATCAGTGCAAAAGTACAGCCTCAGCCTAAAGGAGTCTTCTCCATGTATTTTCCAGTTCACCGTCACCTCTATAGTGCTGTCTTTAAAGATCCTTTTCTAATCACTTGTGTTCCAAATTCTGGGTTAAATCTAATAATACGTAGATAAAACATTGGGATGTTTCAAATCCAGATGGCAGTGACCGTCCTCCCCATCTCTAACAGCTGAGGAAATGGAGAAGATGGGTTGCCTGCCCTCAGGGTGGAGGAGAGCAGGAGAGCTGTGGTACAAGCCAGCCATCCCAGCTCCCACAGCAGTGCTACTTCCTCTGAATCCTCCTAGCATAAGGCAGGCCTTTGAGAATACAGTGAGTGCCCCTGAGAAAGGGATCTTTGTATTTCCTCTCCCATTAATTTATTTCCCCTCTTAAAATCCCTTTCACCCAGGGATGTGTTTAGAGTCTCCAAGAACATGCAGAAAGAGAAACAAAGCCTCCTTCGGCAGCTGGAGCTCCTCAGGTAAGAGCAAGGCTGGAGGGAGATGCTGAGCTCTTAAGGGGCTGAGGTTTCAGCACTGTGCTCATTTCTCCCATGGAAAGCTACGGGATTGTATTTAAGCAGTTCTCAGACTCTGCTTGTTTTTATAGGTCCAGACAGAGCTGTGCAATCTGGCCAGCTCTGGCAGATTACAGACTCTGTTATTTCACGAGGTAATCCCTTCTCTGGAGGAATTTAGTCTTTCCTGCTGGTTAAAAAAACCATGTGGAGCCCACTACCCGAGCTGGGATACACGGAAATCCCAACATGTTTGGCCTTAAATAGCATCTTTATCTCTGTCCCAAGCGGCCTTTCTGTTCTCACTTTCAAATGTTGCCTTTACCCTATTTTGGACAAGCGCCTCATTGTGTCTTTCCTGTGTCTTCCTTTGGAGCAGAGAGATGAACAAGAAACTTCGAGATGAGCGAGACGCTTTTGAAGCCAAGAAGCTGGTTAGTCTGAGAAAGAAAACCTTGATTCCCAACCACCCTCCTTTCATCTGCTGCTGTTGCTGTCATCACCCGGGGGCCCGTCACTTCCACGGGGGACAATGACCCGAGCTCACAGGGCCTGGTGTGGTGCCTAATACAGACTTCACAGCACCTCTGTGTCCGTGCTGGAGACAAGCTCTGCTGGTTGCTGTTGCCAAGTGCCCGGGTCTAACCCCAGGCATGTTGGCTTGTGACTGTCACGCAGCCCCGTGCAGGGCTGCAGTGGGTGCTGCCTGCTGCACACGTGGGGTCTGTGTGTTGTGACAGGAGCTGGGCACGTCCAAGGATGGGGAGTAAAGCTGGATGTGTCCCTGGAGCTGGGTGGTGAGGAAGAAGATGGATTCCCAGATGTGCTGCTGGCTGACTGGGTGTGGAGGGGCACACAGGAAGGTTTTGGAGTTTTTCTGACCCCTTGAGTTTGTAGCAGATGTTTTCAGGTGTTCCTCTGAGGCAGCTCCCCCTTCCTGTGAACTCTGCGGGATGGAGGTGCAGCAGTGAGACTTGTGTCTGAAGGCTAGGATAAAGTATGGCCTCTGACATCTGGAACAGTCAATCTCTGGCCTTTCCCCAAGCACAAATATGGGGTCTATTCCTGCTGTTTTTTCGTGAAAACATCTTTGCGTTCCTCAGTGTTCCTGGCAAAGCTGCTCTGTCCTCTTGGACCCATCCGTGCCACCATGTGTCTTTGCCTGCTCTGCCACCAAGCCCCACTTGAAGATCTGGATGTAGGTGCCGTGCAGTGAGGACAGGCAGTGGTAGGCTGCAAGAGCCTTTCTGTCTGATGTGTAAGGGAATGTAGAAGGAAACAGATTATGCCCAGAAAGGGGGTGGAATACCCTGCTGGGAGAGAGGCTCAAATTCTTCTTTACGTGGAGAGCTGCATAAAGTAACGTCAGTAACTCTTTTGGATAGACACGAGGTGTGAGTGCACATGCCTTTGCGTGGGTGTGTATTTCTGAAAGCTGAAAGGTTTTTTAGTCTCCATTTTAAAGCTGCTATCTGTATGTGCACCAGAGCTTCCTGCGTCCTCTTGGAGAAGCAATAAACACAGTCACTGTGTAGCAGAGCCCAGGGCAAGCAGGCAAAGAAAATGGTTTCTTCTTCTCTTTCCATGCGTTGTGCTTCATCAGCTTCTGGGTTCCTGTGGGTGGGGCGGGTGGCCTGTGGAGACCATGGCTCAGGTATGTACCTCTGTGTGTACAAAGCTTGTCTGCTTCTCCTCTATTCTCTTCTCCTGTTCCTCTGCCAGGACCTGCTCAGGGCTGCTCTGAAACACAGCAGTTGCAGGGAGAGCCAAGAGAGCCTAGCAGAGAGAATTATAGCACAGAGGAGCCACTCTCTCCCTTGCCTAGCCATTGGCAGTAGGGAATGAGGCAGCAGGGTGAACTCCTCCTACCACCGTTGCTTGCCTGGCAAGTCTGTGTCACGCTGGGCAGTTGAAGCCTGTACTGGAGTAAGGTGTTCTTCCTCTGGCCTCTCTCATTGCAGTCAGCAGGAAAGCAGGGCTCCAAGGGATTGCAGAGATGCTGCTGCTATCATCACACACCTGCAGATCTGCTGTCCAGCCTGTCACACTGTAAGGGTAACAGAAAATATCAGTACCGCCCTACAGCAGCAAAAAGGAGAGTCCAGCCTTCTGATGGGGATCCCTAGTGTGCAACACACTCTCTGCCAGAGACTATCATTGCTTTTACAGGCTAAAAAGAAACCCAAGGCCTTAATACCCTCTGTTAGTGCTGGGAAGAGCTATGTTATTTCCATGAAATGAAGGTGTGATGAAAAGAGGTTCTTTCATAGCAAAAATTTTGAAGCGGTTGGAAGTCGAGCTGTTCACGGGTGATAGCAGCCGAGTCACTGCTCCTTTGCTCCTTTGCTCTTCTCAGTGCCCAGCTTAATACCTTGCTCTTCATAAGAGTTTCTGGCCTTGCCAGGGTGGGCAGGCCCTGGCCCCACGTCACTGTGGGGCACTCTCTTATCCCAGTGGCTGCGTCATAAACACTGGTGTGTGGCTGTTTCTGCGTATGTGCAAACCACTGATGGGTATTTTTAAGACCCAGGGATTGCAGGTTTAGTTTCACACCCATGACCCATCTGGCTGTGGAGTTACGCTTGCATGCTGTATGTTGACAGAGCAAATTTCATGTCTGCTCATCATGAAGAGTGTTTTGGTACTTCAACTACATTGCACACGTATTTGTATTTCACTGATAAACCAGAATCTTTCCCATCCAAAATGCTTGTACACGTGCTGTTGTGGAATCCTTGCCATCATGTGTTATACAGCTGTGATGTTGTCTGTCCCTTTATCATCGTGGTGAAAAGCCACATGTTGCCCAAACCTGGCAGGCCAATAAAGCATGGCAGAACCAATGGCAAAACATGCCCCATTGTTTCTCCTTTCTCACCCAAGTATGTCCTCTGCAAGCTGTGTCCTCTCCAAGTAGGGTTGTGCTATAGCTGATTGTGTGGGAGTCCTGTTGCTCCACAGGTGACTTGAAGGTTGTGGCTGCTTCACTGGCCTGTAACAGGGTGTCCTTCTTTCTATGTAGCTAGAGGGTGCCCTTGAGTGAACCTGCTCAAACACTGAAAACTTCCTCCTCCATCCCTGCTGGAGAACCACTGGTTGTCTGAAACACAATCTGGCTGTGATGACTGAAGTGTTGCTGTGCACTTGGGGGTCCTTTTTCTTGGACAAGGAAAGTTGTGAGCCAACTTTCCACAGTTGTGAGTCTCTCAGTGCTGGATTGTTTCTGTGGCTGGAGCTTCTCTTGAACACCAGTTTTACATATAAAAATGTTTTGTTCCCCTCCCTTGCCCCTGAAGTTCCTAAGCTGGGTGAGGCCCTCTGTGGAGTCCAGAATGTCTCCTTTTGTTTGAATGCATTGCAGTAAAGGTGTTCTGGGAGTTCTGGCAAACAAAACAGCTTCTTTATTTTTTTGCCTTTTAAAATAAGCCTTTGGTAAGGGTTATTGAAGAAATAATCTGCATAGTTCTCGCCCTAGGCTGTGGGCAGCACAAAGGAAGGCCTGTCCAGAGCTGCCTCCAGGTGTTTGGTCAGTTCAAAACTGCTGTGAGAGGCAGATCTGGCAGGCTGCAAACCCTTCTTTCCACACCTTTACCCCCAGAAATAACTGGGGGTGCCAACACCTTAGAAATCTCCAGACTGAATACACCTCTCTTTCTCCCAGTGCCAATGCAACTGGCACCTTGCTGTGCTGTCTCACTTAGTGTTTTGTGTGTGTGGCCAGAGCAGTGAGCCAGTTTAGGGTGAGGTGGGGACTAGGCTTTAGCATGACATTTAGAAGAGTTGCAGGTCCATCCTCTCTGCCACAGGCTTTCCTGTGTGATTGCAGGCAAGCTCCTCATCTTTGACTCTGCTGGGAATGCAGAGCTGCTGTATGGGGGGAAGAGGGTTGTGAGAGGAGTGGTCCTGCTTTCTCCTTCTCTGGGGAGCTAGTGAATACTGGCAGTAGGAAATGTACAGTCCGAGGTAAGGTGGGGGAAAGCATGGAGAGGGATATTCATGTAAGGCAAAGCATGTGCACTGCCCTTTGCGGCATGGTCTCCTTCCTTTGCTGTGGTTCATGTGCACCTTTGGGTGAGCACTGGTGGAGGAGGGGTATTAGTGTCTTCTGAGGAGGGGGCAATTGGCCTGTCCCACAAAACATCAGCATAATAAAGAGGCAGGTGGGGAAAGAGAGATTCAACTGTGAGACCACGTGGAGAACAAACTGCAGAAATAAAAACTCTGACTAGAGAAAGAATTCAGTTTGGAACCTTGCTACTTTTGATGAAATATGTTGTGAAGGAGAAAGCAGCAGCAGCAATGGCTTCTTGCAGAAATTAAATTCTCTGAACTAAGGAAAGCACGCCCAGTGCTTGCCTCTGTTTGAACCTTTCAGTGGGGCACTACCACTGCACGGTGTGGGGCTGCAAGGGCTCCAGCTTTACCTCCCCGAAGTGGTCTGCAGAGATGGTGAGTGGTTGAACTGGGCCTGATCAGGTTCCTGGGTTGTAATCATTCTTCATTCCTTCTCTTTTCAACTTCCAGGTGCCTCAGAACAAAAAGCCCCTGTTGAAGAAAGGGTCAGTGCTAGGCAGTTACCTGCTGGACGACAAGCCAGTCAAACGGTTAGATGGGTGTCTGTGTTGTGTTCATGGTGTCAGTCTGTGCCTGCTGGAGTAGCCTGTCAGTCAAGCTGTGTCCTGTGTCTGGTTCTCCCACCTTGGTGCTGGCTGGTTGTGGGAGCACAGAGGGGTGCAGCTTTTCTGTGGCATCAGGCAGTGTTGGCTCAGCACGAAGCTGAGATACCATTAGCTAATTTCCACAGGGAGGTAGCCCACCTGCTGCTTTTAACTGCAGCAATGGGGGAGCAAACCAAAATGGCATCAGAAGGTTTGGGACTGTTCATGGGAAGGGAGTCACAGAAGCTGCCTCTCACCCAGTCAGGCAGCTCTGTTGTAATGACTGGATCAACTCCCAAGTGTGCCAGTTCCTGCTCGGGCAGAAATCCTTTCCACTGGTACCTCATGCCAGAGCCCATATCCCTGGGGCAGGAGTTGCACTAGGCTTGGATTCTTTCTGGCAGGTGAAGGCCCCAAGGTGAGGGCCCAGCTCCAGGTGTGTTCATCTTGCCCATCTCCGTCTACACCTCTGCAGAAGCTCACCTGGTGCACCAGTCCTCCCTTCAGGCAAGGGCAGGCAACATGTGTGTGTGGCCAAGGCCTTTCCTTCCCCTCCCCCCCATACAGGCAGACTGTACAGTTCCTTCAATACTCACGTATGTCTGCCTGAACCATGCTGGCATTTAGCATCAGCCCTTGGGAACTAGTTGTGTGACCAGCACACTGGTATTGGCCAAAAGCCTGGTTCCTCTGGGAGGCAGGGCAGGCCAGCCCAGCCCTGACCTGGCTTGGAGCTGCATCTCACCTGCAACTGCTGGCCTCAAACAAGTTTTAAAGGCAGCACACTTCCCTGTGTCTTACCAGGTCTCTGCAGAAGGTTCCATTGCTCTCTGGTTCCTCCTAGTGCCAACCAGAGACATGGGTTTAGGCTCAGTTTCTTCCAGCTTCAACCCGCCCTTAATGCCTGCAATTCTGGTAGTGGCATTTAAGCATTGAGCTCCAGGCTCCTTGGCTCATGAACTGGTGGAAAACCAGGTGGACTGTGGAGCAGGGCTGATTCTTGAGCCCAAGCAGGGAGATTGCTTGGATAGGTCTGAGGCAGAGCTCTTTTGTGGCTGCATGACTTGGCACACATGCTACCCATCAAATCAGACTACCATCTTCTCCCATCTTCCTCCCCAAGTATTTCTTGCAGGGATCCTGGTTTTTGCTTCTGGCATAAACCCACTGAAAAGGCTTAACAGGTGGAGAAGTCTGGCAGTAAGAGTGACATTGGAAGGGGAGTAGTAGTTGTTGGCCCTGTCTCTGTCCCAGTGCTGTGTCACACCACGTTGCTTGAATGAAACTAATGAGATCTGGAGTGACTGTTCAGAAAGTTTTGTGTCTGACCCTTGCCTCCTCTTCCCCCCACCCCTGCAAAGAGGCTCTTAAATCTCAGCCCCTCATTGCATGACTTGTGCCGGAGTCTGGGATTATGTGTTGATTTTCAGGGAGAGAGGTTCCAGCTGGCCTGGCTCTAGACTGGCATTCAGGGCAGATGTAGGGAGGACAACCAGGAATGTGAGTTCCCTTTCATGGAAGTGTAGGCATGGCAGCAGGGGAATTTTTCAACCCAGATAAGGTGTACTTGTAGGAGTGAGAAAGGAGAGTTGTCTTGAGTCCTACACTAGTAGCAAAGAGAGGTGGAATGTACTGCCTCTGAAGAGACTGACTGTAGTAAACTCTAATTTGCTTCTAAATGCAATCTGCTGGCCAGTGAAGGCAATGGAAATATCTGTGGTGGATAAAGCCCTTCAGGTGAGTTTTAAGTGTTCTCACTCCCTTTGGCAAGTTCTTTTGTTCCTCCACTTACCATATCAGTTCTACCCCCTGCAGAGCAATGTGCATCAGCCTGCTCTTGTATGGGCACGGTCTGTGCAACACCTATTCCCAGCTACCACAGATAGGGTTCCTGGGCATTTGTTGCTATTCAGAGCCAGTGTGGCTTGTTGGAAGCTTTAAAAAGAAACATCTTTCAGGTCCTGGCTCCTTCACCTTGGCCAGGTGTAGATACAGGCCAGAGCAGAGCCAACACCAGGCAAAGTGACTCTCACCTGTGGGAGAATGTTCACTGAAATTTGCACACCTGTGCAGGTTTCTGCTGCCTGAACTTAGTAAGTCTCTGGTACAGCAATGTTTGGGAATGCTGGGCAGGTTCCCTGGAGCAGGACTATGTGCCTGCAGCAGAGGGCACACTGCAGCCTGCCTGGGATATCAGACAGCCCTCGCCCTGCTGCCTGCAGGCAAACCCCTCTTCACTAACCTCAAAACCTTTGTTACTTCTTTGTATTGTATGGGTGGGCTCAGTTCCGCGCACACTGTGTCTCACCTAAAAAATCCAATGCGCAGTCTTGAAGGTGTAAAGACCTTCCCCGGATCTTCGCTCGCGAAGACTGGCCATTACTATTACTATTTCGTAACAAAAAAAGAGAGGGATTTTTTGCCGCCTTTTTTTTTTTTTAAGGTTCTTTTTTTGCCGCCTTTGTATGCTTTGCCGCATTTTTCAGTACTGGGGGAAATGGGAGGCAAAGAATTCTTGAAAAATCCAGAAGCCAGCAATTTTTATTAAAACCAATGAAATATTTGTTGGCACACATGAGTACAGCATAGCTCAGGTGAGCTGTCTCTTTTTCCTTAGGAGTGCTGCTGCTGACTTAGTCACAGGGAGCGTGGGGGGTGTAGGTATGAAGTAGAGTTCCTGCAAGCACTGCATATGCACTAATTGGATTGTACTGGTTGTTTTCGGAATTTGGAACCTCCTCCTCTTCCCTATCTCCTCACTCCCTACCCTCCCACCCTACCTGTGATGCTCATGAGCTTTGATACAGACAACTGGCCTCTGCGGACCTTCCCTTGACCTTGCCAGTGGATGTGGCAGTGGAAGAACCCAACAGAAAGAACTGTAAATACTTCCCAGGCAACGGGACATGGATGAAGACGGGAGAAGGAGAAAGCACAAACTTTGGAGACAACCCCAGAGACAAGGAGAGATGGCCCTTGGCAGCAGATACTGAGTGGTTTAAGATGACTTTGAAGGGTGACACTGATTGCAGAAAAAAAGCAGATGGCTTAGATGCTGTTCCACTGCCTCCTAGAGCACAGCCTGTTGGCACTGAAACCAGGGTGAGTGTAGTTACTTGGGGCTCTTCCTCAAACACCTGCTACCTGGGACTTGGGGGTTTTTGACTCTTCCCATCTATCTCCAGCTCCGTAGGTTTATAGTGCAGGGGTCCAATCCCTGCACAAATCAAAGCACAGCTCACAGCTGGGCTTTTCAAAACTGAGTCCCTCTTTTCCATTGTAGCTCCAGGCACTGGAATCAGCCAGCTGTTCCCCTGATCGCATCTTTAAAGTGGTGTTTGTAGGGAACTCTGGTGTTGGGAAGAGCTCCTTCATCCACCGCTTCTGCTATGACAGGTTCTTGGCTGAGCTCAATGCAACCATCGGTAAGTAATAGGATTCCTGGCTCATCTGGATAAGAAGGGTGGGAAAGTCAGCCTGGACAAATTCTTTTTTTACCTGTATTATAGCCCAACTCAAGGTCAAGATGGTTCCTCTCCCCATATTGAATCAATCTTGCAATTTCCCTGAACTAAACAGAGTTGATCCCTGGCCATTGTAATGACAACCTGCTTTCTCCCTCTCCTACCTTGTGATCACTGTTACCTTCCTGACAGGTATTGATTACCAGGTGAAGAGTCTAATGGTGGATAACACCCAGGTTGCCTTGCAGCTGTGGGATACAGCTGGACAAGAAAGGTAAGTAATTTCTGTGAGAGTGCCCTACTGCCAGACTCACTGTAGGAAAGGGAAAATGCATGCAGGGAAAACTGTTAGCTTCAGAAAGACCAGAGAGCAGCTATTCAAGTGCAGAACCTGCAGCAAAGGCCTGTTTCAAGAGATTTCTAGAAGTTTTGGCTGTGAAGCAGAGCCTGGGGAGATCTCTCACAGGATTGGTGGAAAAGTAGTTTTCCATATGTGTGACCTGCATGCTTGTGTCTCCAGGTAATCTGTCCATAGGTCACTATAGCGTGTGAGGTTCAAACCTCCTCCAGCCCTCAAAGCTCTCCTGCATCAGCCTACTTCTGGGAAAAGCTGCAGGACAGGGCTGCAGGTTAGGATAGAGACTAAGGCTCTGGGTAGACATTCTGTTCTCAGATTTGGTTGTGCTACTCCTGTCCCCAGCTGCTCACCACTGCCTGCTATTCAGGGGACGAGAAGGACTGTGTGAACCTTTCCAGGTTGGATTCAGTTGTCAAAGCCAGCTGAATTAGTTTGACCTGTGGGGAAGGTGATTTGAACTACCCTGCTTGACTCTGTCAGTGAGGTTATTGGCCCTTCCCGCTGTCCCTTTTGCTGATAGACTTGTGGAAGTGATAATCCTTGGTAGAGAGACTGTGCAGCTTTTTGTGACAGTGAACACGGGTTCCCATTGGAAGGCCTCTAGTTTCAAAAGCATGGGCCATCTCTATCGGCACTGTTGGTGAGGATCAGAGTAGTAGAGGACACACTTGACCCTCATCTACTACGAGAGAGGAAAGCCCATCACTACCTTCATGTAAATCACATTTTACTTGGGATACACTTTGAAGCTTAAGATGAAAAGCTATTTCAAGGGAACCATGAATCTCAAGGGCCAGATAAAAATAAGTACTGGGTATTTAGGGCTAAATATGTTATGGGGGCAGGCCTTCAGGAGGCAGCTGAGGTCATGGGAATATTATAGTCCTAAACTATGCCAATGATGATGTCTGCCTCAGTCAGCTGGACCACGCAGACCTGATGGGAATGTATGAAGTAGGAGTATCTATCGAAAAGCAACTATCTCTTCCAAAATCAAGCTTCATGCTGAAGAAATAATGATTTCTGAAAGGACCCCTGTGGATATTTCAGTGTTGAAACTCAGCAATAAGGGGAGTTATGACATAAAATGTGACATTTTACTGGGGCCAGATTGCATCAGAGGCCAAATTCAAGATACTGTCTGCAGAAGGATCTTTAGCATTAGCAGGTCTTAGATGCGTGCTTGAAGGCGAGAACTTGGCTCAGTGCTGATACCGATTAGGAGACATGGGAAGAAGCAAAAGCTTTTACTGCTTCTGGAGAAAGGTGCATGCTACCTTTGATGTTTTCTCTGGAGCATATGGCCTGTGCAGCAGTTCCACAGCTGCACCTCGACTGCCAAAGACACAGTCTGTGCTTTCTCAGTTGGTTGCCAGAATGTCATGCCCTTATTGCAGTGAGAAAGAACAGGCTCCAGGCAATCATCTGAAGAGTTCAGGAGGGTCACATCTTGCTGTAGGTTTTCTTGGCTCATAATAGAACAGTGAAGTGTGCTGTCCTATGCAGGGCTGAAATACACAGCTCTCCAGTGAGATCTCAGTACTTACGTTACATTTAATTCCATCCGTTTGCAATCAGTGTGGTTATATCATGGCTCTGTCACAAACTACGTACAGATTTTTAAGGTTTGAGTTTGGTTTTTAGTTTTCTTGTTTGGGTTGGGTTTTGTTGTTGTTTTTTCTCAAAATTTATTCAAAAATACAAGCCTGTGGTTTTAATTGGTATGGAGAAGATACAGCAGATGTCTGGTGGGAGTTTTTCCTGGAAATTATGTCTAACCCCTGATTTTTTATGTATGATGGCATTGGTTTAGATTCAAAATTGTAAACAGACTCTATTGATGCTGAGATCTTAATTGCTGTTTTGGCAGCACTGGGGCAAAATGTTATGCATGCCTAGTTTGTACTGTGGTACAGCTTAGTCTGCAGATTGTTCCAGATTCTAGGGAAAGATCATGTTTCTTCCAGCAATTTCACTTTTCATAGGCAATTTCCTTTTCCTATCCCACCTAGGCAGATATTCTTCTGTTTCTTTCTTCCTGACCTGCAAAGGTCTTCCTTCCTGCTTTCTCGGCACCATGCGTTTGGAAAGGCTCCTGCTTACCCTTGGCTGCCTGGCCTGCCTCAGGGGTGCAAGGATTGGACCTGCCACCAGGGTGTACGCACCAGCCCCAGGGGACATACACGGGGGCTGCCAGGCCTCGCAAAGGGCTTGCACTAAAAGACAGATAATCCCACTCTGTTTCTTGTCATTACGTGGCCGTGGTTCTGAGAGTGCCTTTGGTTTTGTTTGGGCTCAGGTTTCGGAGCATTACCAAGCAGTATTTCCGGAAGGCGGACGGGATTCTGGTGATGTACGACATCACGGCCGAGTGCTCCTTCATGGCGATGCGGAACTGGATGAGCAGCATCCAGGTGAGAGCAGGACTGCGGCTCTCCAGTGCTCGTGGTGCTGCCGCTGCCTTGCTCCAGACCAGTTCCAACAGTCTGTGTGGGAGTGACATTCCCCAGTGCCCCAGGAGGTCCTGTTGACCTTGTGGAGTTGAATTATCAAAGCAGATGCTGTGGGTACTGCCTGTGGGAGTCCATCTGGGACCAGGGGCTTCGCTTTGAAGATACCAAAGCCAGTGCAGGCCCTTGAGTGAAGGAGGGCTGTTTCTGTGGCAGAGTGTGGCGGGACCTGCCAAAACAGTAGTCTGTGTTTGTAAGCAGCCCATGTGCATTGGCAGCATCTCCTAAATATGGTCACATCACACCTGTGCTCAGGTAAGGAGATCTCCTGGTGTCCAGCCTATGCACAGGAAAGGGCGACAGCCCTGGTGCATTTAGGCTCAGGCCTGCAGCACAGCACTGTGTGTGGTCACATCCTGACTCTACCTGAAGATTTCTAGATGGGACTGCATTATCGATAATAGCTTTTTTTTTTTTTTTTCCCCTCATTTGCTCCACCTTTAAGAATTGATAATTTTTTTCTTTTCTTTTTTTTTTCTTTATTTGGTAACTGTGTATTAATATTGTAGCTTGCCTCCCTGCCTTTTATTTCCAAACTCTCAATGAAAGCGTTCATTTGTGGCTTGTATCTCCTTGGGGAGATAAAAATACCTGTCTATAAAATATAAGTAAGTTGTGTGTAGATGATCAAGATGTTGAATGGAAATTGTGAAGAGTGGTTTTGTTTTGATTGTGCCGAGTCTCAAAACAAACAAGATCCCTGTGAAATGAATAAGCACAGGATGGAGGTTTCTAATATTATTAACGTCTACAGGCCTGTTGGAACAACCAACCAACCAACCACTCAGCTATTTCTTTGGACTCTGAAAGATCAAAGGTTAAGATTTTCAAAACTAACCAGATTCTGAAAATCAGGCTTCTTTCAGGAAGGTTAAAGTGAGCACACAGAAAATCAAAGCAGGCAAAATATGTAACTTTTAATATCTCTCTTCTTTTCCACTGCCCATCTGTGTATTTATCTTGTTTTGAAGCTGTTCAGGTACTGTATTATGTCACCCAGGCCACTCAAGTTTGGAAATAACTCTGAGCTCTCTTCTTACTCTGGTGATGTTCTAGTGAGCCAGTGGAACTTGAGGGAGTTTTACCAGAGGTAAAGGGCACCAAGAATTGCTGTGAACAAACAGTCCCTACAGAGACAGTGTACAAGAGTTGAAAGTTGCTTAGCTTGCTGGGCCAATGGATTTTTAGCAAGGGATCACTGAGTTTAGGACAGCACATCAGAGGAATAGTACATCACATACACACAAAAATTATTGAACTTATTAAGAAGCTCTGCCTGATCTCAAATTCCCAACAGCCTCTGGAGCAAGCTGCTTTTCCTTAGGCATGTTATTTCCCTAAGATGAATTTATGTCCTGTCTCCCCTCTCTCAGCATCCCAGCTGAACATGACAAAGATTTGGAATACATTCCAGTAGCTTAAGCTTCCTTCCACAAATCTCTGGGGCTATTGAAGGAATGGCCCTTTAGTGAGCTAAAGGGCCCAATCCTGCTGCTGAAGGTCTTGTTTGCATGAGCTGACAGGATCTGCTCTGAGTTACTTCCCTCCTTAGCTGAGTTTCCAGGGTGCTTTACTCTTATTTCCTTTGCAGGAAGGTATCGAGGACGGAGCTGTGGTCTTTCTGCTTGGAAATAAAGTGGATGCTGTGCAGAGAGAGACGCGGAATGTGCCCAAGGTGGAGGGGGAAAGGCTGGCAAAGGTGTGACTCTGTGCTCTGCTGCTTGACCTGCTCTGCAGCCTCCCTCCAGCTGTCAGCAGGGCAACCTGGCTGGCAGAAAGCCCTTCTTGGAACCATTTTCCAGTATGGTACCTTGCCTCTCTCCCCCACCCCGTTTCTCCAATGTAAACATATACTGAGGTCCCTCTGGTACCAGGCAGGATGAGATGGTGGCCCTTGAGGGAGGCTCTTTTATTTCTCTTGAGGCTTAATGCTTCCGTACAGTCTTTCTGAGGGGAACTTGCATGGCTGTTTTCCCATTTGAGGACTCCTTAATGCAACATCATCCTGCCTTTTCCCTCACTCCCTTGTCTGGATGCTTGCTGGGACCTTGGCCTCTAGGTGAGGGGAGGCTCAAGGTGGTTTCAGAGGTGCTCCCCATCTTCTGAACTCTGCAACACAAAGGTAAGGGAATTGAAGTACCCTGAGCAGATATTTTCTCTTCCCAGACAACTTCCCCAGTGCTCCCTTTTGGATGCTCTGTCTGGACCCCCAATGCTGCAAAAGCATCTCCTCCTTCTGAGCTGGTGAAGGGGTGATAACAGCCACTCTCCTGGCCCCCAGCTGCTCTTGGAAGAGTTCCTGATGGGGGGGGTGGACTATGTCCCAAGGATGCGAATGAATGGTGGTGGAAAGGTGACAGCCAACATGGGTGCTTGCTGTGCTCTCTGGCAGGAATACAAGGCTGTCTTCTATGAGTGCAGTGCGATGACTGGCTATAACATCGTGGAGCCCATGCTGCACATGGCAAGGTCAGTGAACAGGAACAGTCACCCTGGCATATTTCTTCCACTGTAGGTGACTGGTGTGGGCTCTCCTGGGCAACGGGCAAGAAGAGGGGGGTGTCAGAGACTTTCTGCCATGTCACAAAACAGACCTGACTTCCTGACTCCAGGTCGTTGTCTTCTCCTCCTGGAGAGCATCAGTTGTAGACTGGACACTTTGGCACACAATATTTCATCTGACAGAGCTGGCTGTTGCGAGATTGGGAGTTTAATTTGAATATTTCACCACAAAAACCTTGGGTACTATCACAGATTTTAAGTTGGTGTTTTGGAAGTCTGCATGCAGCTCTAAGGGTTTTTTCTTCCCTATCACACTGAGCATTGTACCGACTGTGCTATTTTGGTGGCAGTAGCTTTAAAGGGACACTTTGTTAGGCTGAAAGAAGTTTGCTCTAAGATTTTTAGTTTTTTTAAAAAAAGGTAGTTCTGGAAACAAAGTATTTGAAATCTTGCAGGGAAACTATCCTTTTGTTTTCTTTTATCCCTTCATCTCCTCCTGGCACATCATCTCTGTTAAATCCACAGCAGGACCTAGTTGTTCATTAACTGGGATGATTTGCTTATCAGCTAGATAAATTGTGTCTCTTATAGCACGTGCCCAAGATGGCCCAGAGAGGTGAAGCAAACAGCCTGAGATTCTGAAATCAATGTGGGAGCTTGGGAATAAGGCACAGACCCCCTCACACCCCGTCAAGTGCTCTGACTACTGAGTCATGCGGTCCCCTCTTGTATGTGTCCAGTTTCTCTCCCTGTTCGCTGGAAATTCATGCTTATTTTTTGTGTGTGGTGGTTTATCTAGCCCAGCTTCCAGAGAAGTCCGGTCTTTTGGCCAGTCACTTCTTACAATCCTAAGTGGCTTTGGGGGGAGCAAAGGGCAGAGGCGAATGCCTTGGCAAGAAGATCTCGGTAACCAGGTTGTATTCTTGGTCTGTGCTGCTCTTTTCAGGTTGCTGACAGCACAAGAAGACAGGCAGAGGGAGAATGCTCTGCAGCTGGAAGATACCGGCAGGAGGAAAGGGTGCTGCACATAAGGCCCATCAGTGTGTCAGCAAGAGACATGGGCGAGCACTGTATCATGAAGCTGGGGGTTCCTTTCAAGCAAGCTGAATCTGATGGTATCAGCTCTGCAGAGATTTGGGGAAGCTGAAGCTTTTCCCAGTCTGTGAATTTTGAGGCACTACATCAGGCCAAAATGTGCATATTATCTGCGCTGTTCCATTTTCAAACTCTGCATGCAGCCCTGGTCTCTGGAGGCCTCTGCTTCTTTGGGGGGATTTGGCTGGTCTTGGCTAATAGGACAGACCGGGCCTTCTGTCTGGAGAATTTGCTTCCTTGTAAAGGGATGAAGTCTTATTCCTTTTCTCTCTCGTAAAGAACTGGCCTAGCAGCAGAGAGTGGAGGACACAATGGTTGCTGTCTTAAATAGAATTTTAGTGTAAGAGATAGAGCTAGCCCAAATTTAAGTTTCTTTAAATAGTGATCCATCCATCTCAGAGAACAGCATCTCCTCTTGGCTCTGTGACAGTAGCACCCAGCTGAAATCCTGCTGTGGTAGGTGAGAACACTTCCACCACTTCTTTTAAGATGTGGATAAGGCCCTGTATTTACTCCGAAATAAAGTTGGACTTGTCAATATTGTAGTCAACTGATTCCATGTGTGAATATGGTACGAACTGATAGAATGAGTCACCCCAATGGCTTTCATCTCATTGTTACCCTAATGGACCTTGTCACTGTCCCTCTCCTACTGTTTACAGAACACAGAGCAGCTGCCCTGGGACTCACAGGCGCTGACATGTGTTGCTGATTCATAACCCATTGCCAGAGCTGTACAACCTAGGGGAGCCATATATAGCCTGTTTCAAGGCTGAACGCTGCCTGTTTCCTCCCATTCTCTTATCCTTTCCTGAAGAATATCCGGCAACTTGGAACTGCCTTTCCCGCAGTACCTGGGCTGGAAGCACAAGGCTGCTGTCTGTGCCAAACGCACCTTTTCTTCTTGCAGTGACTTTGTGCAACAACCTCACTTTCCCGGTGCAGGGCCTGAGAAGGAGCTGTGCTGAACCTGATCCCATTGGGAAGGGACCTTCTTGTCGCTCAGGAGTGGGGCAAAGCAGAGCAACGGGAGGCAAGGGCTGAGGTAGAAACTGTCCCCAGCCATTCATGCGCCTGTTGGCACAGCTGCCCCTGTGCCTGGGCACGGAGCACCTGGTGTGCTCTGGGATGTGATGCTTTCTGGTTTGTAGCTCAGTTGCTCTTAAAGCCTTGTGGCACTAAGTGAGCTTTTTGGTAATGCTCTGTTCCCTTTCATCTTTGAGCCTATGTGACTGACATTTTAGGTACAAGATGTGTTCCTGCAGCCTTGAAGCAGTCCTCCCAGTCTTGCAGCATGGGGAAGGCCTGTATTTGTCCACTGTCTTTCCTCCCTTGGGATAACGCGGTTACTCTGAATGTCTCTTTATTGTACAAATTTCTCTGGGAATATCCCATGCAGGAAAAGTGCTCTGAGTCACTTACAGACCATCAGTCTGAAAGTTACAAAGAATTTCCGAGGTTCCACCCAGTGCCCTTTACTCCTGATAGGAAAGAGGAAGTTTTTCTCTGCAAGAGTAGGATTTCTGAGTAAAAAGAATAGCCAAATGTAATAAGCTCCTGCTCACTCCTTACTTTTGGCTGGCTGTGGCTCACACTGTGTTTAACTGCAGTGATGCCTTCCAGAAACTAGGAAGCAGGAAGCTAGAAAAGATCCCAGAACCAGGGTAGCTGGTATGGAGCCTAGAGTAACACCAGCATTGCTGCCAGTGAGACCCCTCATGTTTGCAAGAAACAATATGTGGGAAGAGAAATCATCTCTGTTTTCAGAAAACATCTCTAATCTGGACATAGATGTGACTTTCTAACCAGCGTGGGCATGAAGGAGCACAGGCATTATCACCCCTGCGTTAGGGGAGCTCCAGGTGCCAGTTAACATGGAGTGTCCGGCCAAGAACTGGTGTCTTTGGTCGTGGCACATCAGTAATGCTAACAGCTACTTACCTGCAGCAGCAGGACTTGGGAAGCTGCTGCAGCAGGAAGAGAGCAGTAGCTAATGTTCTGAACGTGCGCCTACATTCTGCATAGAGCACATCAAAGACAAAGGCATGAAATTACAGCTGACACACAAATACAGGCAGTCTGTGTAGTACCTTGATCAGTGCTGTCATCTTGCAATGGCAAGAACTACTAAGTTCTTCTAATGTACAACCTTAAGCATGTTTTCTTAGTGCAAACAGTACAGGTAATAAAGAAATGCTGTCTTACAAAGCATTGTGTTGAGAGATTTTTTTTTTCAGACGCTGCAGGAGATTCAGCCTCCCACCTTCAGTCACTGATTGTAGTGACTTCTCATTGCTCAGGATGTTGTCTGTCCCCCATGGTTGGTACACAGGGGGTCTTATAAGTACGGAGAGAGTCAATCAGGAACCCATGTCTTGGAGGCAGAAGAGAAGAAATTGATCTTCAGTCTTTTTTTACCTCTTTCAAGCAGCCAAAGTCCAGCTGATCAGGGAAGGCAGAGCAGGGAGGACAAAAAAGGGAGATGCTTCCCCAGTATCTGGGGGTGTAGTGCTTTCAGACAGGGCACGTTCTCACCTTCTTACTTATATTTGTAGAACTAAACCTTTATTTTATTAATGTCCCATGCATCCTTTTCACTAGAGTTATGAATTTGGTTGCTTTTAATCCTTGTGCCCTGGCATGGCTCCAGCTGGATATTCATGCATTACAGAACTAATCACTCTGCAGTCTTGACTAAACAAATTATTACTCATTTTCCCTGCTGTAAATTGGTAACACAAGTAGCTCATTGTAACATCATGGGTTCTTTTAGCAGGAAAATGTGGATTTTTGTTTCAAGCATGACAAAATGGCACCGAGTTTGAGCGGGTTGTGCTTGGACAACAGTAAGCACCAGGGTGGGGTTTACTCCTGGAAGGTCTTCTGTTATCTCTCAGCACAGTAATTTCTGTTTGAAGACTCAGACACAGTCTGAAGGTGCATGTTGTTAATTTTTAAACCTGTCTGATATCAGACCCAAACTAGAGTGGAGTTTCCACAAAATCCTTCATTTTACTATATCCCCCTGTTTGGTCGGAATCTCTCCTGCCTCTAAAAGGAAGACCAGGAGCAGTCACCCTTTGCAAGTGACTGCTGGAAACTGCAGCATAAATAAAAATCAAATAATGGGGATATCCTGAGGTGGCATGAGATAAGACTGCCCAGAGCCTTATTCCTTCACCATATTGGCTGCAGTCTCTTAAGGAACAAGTGACTTTTTGCACATACCCTGTAAGGTATTTTGGAATCCTATCCCAAGAAAGTACTCTTTTTATAGCCCGGAAAGCTGTATCCTGGCACAGGCAACAGTGCAGCTGTGTATACAATCAGATTTAGGGGCAAAAGCAAAAAAAAAAAACACCAGCTGCTCCAATAAGCAGCCATGGTCCCACCAATCTCTGCATGCCAGCAAAGGGACCTCACTCTGCTTTTCATTTCACTTGTCTCTTTCATGTTAATATGCTAAGGGTAAGCATAAGAGGATTAGCCTGACAGCATCTCTTTGAAAAGCCAAAACAGGGCTGAAAAGAGAGCATTAAGCCACAGTGTTAAGTTTAAAGCTTTCTCATAGGACACATGCGGGAATTGCAAAGGTCTGAGATGTTGTTTTCTTCCACCTTCTTTATTCCAGCAGTGTGAACTCCAAAGGACAGTTTCCAGTTACACACATTTAATGAATTCCGGCTATGGGAATCACGCTGCCCCTCACATATTATTTTCTGTCCTGTCACCTTCTTCTATTTGTTTCTTTTTGTGCTCTTTTTACTTGTAAATTGTTTAGTCTATATATATTCATACTGACCAAGTACTTAACCTCCAAGTATTAACATACCTCACAGCCCATGCTATACACTCTGTTTGGGAATCTCCCGCTCCATGCCAACAGACCTATGGTCCTGCAATTCAGAGCTTTGTTAGCAGATGCTTATTACTTATCTGGCTGTTTATGAGTCACACGGAAATTTCCCTTGGGGCGGCTACAATAATCCGTCTCCGGACTCTCCAGCCTGCCAGGCATGTTTTATATATGTATCAAGCCATGTGGTTGGTAAGGCCCTGTTCTGCAAATACAAATGTGCTTCTTCTGAAATCACTAGTCCACAGGACACCTGACCAGGTAAAATTAGTCTTTTCGAGGCAAACAGGTCTCTCCAGTACATATCTATTTCAGCGATAAGCTGAGAACTGGGAGATGGGGGGTCCTGTGGTGTGTTTCGCCTTTAGCCACAGGCTCTCCCACCAACACAATTTCTGCACAGGCAACACTTGTGCCTGGTCATGCCCGTTTGCTGACCCAAATCTGCCAGGGCAGGGGGTTATGTTTTCTCCCGTTTGTGCATGAAAACCCTGGACATGGCAAGAAGGCAGTAGCCCAGGGGAGCAGGGTACCCGGGACTCCTCCAAGGAGGGCTGGGGCCTGCGGTAGGGGCTTCCAGGGGCTTGTGGCTTCCAGGTTCTGCTGCACACTCCCTGCAAGAAACCTACCAGTGTGTAAGCATGACCTGGTCCCCCAGGGCTCTACTCGAACACTTGGCTCTCCAGAGGTTCCAAGACAAAGGTTAGGCGAGATTCTCATGGAAATATAAATTCCAAGGGCTGAGGAAGGGAGGGGTGAGTTTACTCCTTAGGAAGGATGATGTGAATTTTGAGTTGGGCACATGGAGAGGTTGAATGTCACACTCAGGGCAAGCACCCAGGAGGTCCTAAACTGGCCTTTTCCCTCGCTCCCTGCCCATACCTCCTCCCTCCCTGACCAGATCTCCTCTCTTCACCGCCATTCCTGGAAAACTACTCAGCCACGGAGGGGAGCGGGCGAGGGCCTTGCTCCGGGCTCGGGGCTGCTCCGCACAGAGGTACGTGGGCTGCGGCTCAAAGTGAGGTAGTGGAACGATGAGGCAATGTGCCAGTCAGGGCTTGATCTTGATTTACAGGAAAACTCTTTAACAACCAGGTCTGACGCCTTAGGGAGGGAGAAAAAAAAAAAAAAGGAAAAAAAGAAAAGCCGCTCGAGTTGGAGTTCGCTGTAACGCGTTGCCGGCAGCGATGGAGGCGGCAGCGTGAGGCCCGGGAGCCGAGAGCGCTCGGGGCGCTGTTCCCACGGGGCAGCGGCAGCAGCGGCCCCGCAGCGACCGCCGGGGTGGCGGGGGGAGGCGGCCCGGGCTGGGTGGGCTGGGCCGGCCGCGCCTCCCTCCCGCCCTCCTCAGGGGGTGCCTTCCCTCCCTCAGAGGCAGCGCGGCAGGTCGGGGCGTGCGGCGGCGCGGAGCGGAGCGGGGCGGCTGCGGAGGGTGAGGCGGGGCGCCCCCGAAATGGCGGCACGGGCGGCAGGCAGGGCAGGGCAGGGCACGGGAGGGAAGGGAGGGAAGGGAGGCGGGGGGCGCGGCGGCCTCGGGGGAGCGGGGCCGGGGAAGGGGCCGGGGGCGGCGGTCCCGGGGGAGCGGGGACACAGCGGGGCCCCGGCCCGCCCTGCCGGCCCCCCGGGCCCGTGGGCACCTGGCCGCGGCCACCCGAGCCCGGCTGTGCCGCTGCACAGCTCCGCAGGGGCGTGACCCTTACGTGCTTTCGGCTGTTTTGGTTTTGGTGTGGGTTTTTTGTTGTTGTTGTTTGTTGTTTTTTTTTCCCCTAGAAAACTGTTTTAACCTGTTGCGAGCTTTGCGTTAGTGCAGTAGTAAAGGTGTTCTGAATTCTGCCATAATCTTGTGAAACTATTATCATCCCCCCTCTGCCTTTTGTTCAGTTAAGTCTCCCTGTTGGTACAGTTAAAGTCTTGGCCTTTATGCTGGGTTTGCAGGACCCTTGGGGGCCGAGGAGAGAGCGAGCGAGCCCTTGTTTACCACACAGTCCAGGCGATGTTCTGGTTCCTTCATTTTCTGGAAGCTGGATCAGATGGGGAGCAGGTGTTGATGGGTGAAGATGTACTGGAGTGTTGCTTTCCATGAGCAGTCTTTCCCAGTAGCCTTTGCCCTGTGTCATCTCATAAGGAACATAAACTGATGTAAATATTAAAAAAGTTTAACTTTTCCTGAGCACTTTTGTAATCAACTTGTTGCAGTATCCTGTTGAATTTTAGCAATGACTTATCTTTATTTCAGGTTACCCTGCAGCATCCCTTAAATGACACTGCTTCACTTCCTTTGTTTCCCTGCAGCTCTTCCTGGCTTGCTCTGAGAGTTCACATGTTGCCTTCTAGAACAAGGGTTGGTTAACATGGCATAAGTCATCAGAGGTGGCCCAGTAGTGGCCATTTTTTTTAAACAGTTTTGAAATAAGTGCCTTTTGCCAAAACGTGTTTCCTTTGCTACCTAGGAGGCCGTTGCCAAAATTCTTAGGGAAGCTTTTGCTATGATGGATATCTGCTGCCTGGTACTATTGAGGCTGAAGAGTCTCTTGGCATGTCACCAGTCAAAGGTCCATCCCAGACTTCCTAGGTGACTCTTGGTGCTGCCGAAGAGGATGCCTGTGATGGACGGAGCAGAGTGCCTCTCTCTGCTGAGCTGTTGCTGAGCTCACAGAAACTAGGAAAGTTGATTCAAAAGTTTTAGTGCGTTTATGTTCTCTGAAGCTGTTTGTGTGCCTTGGAGGGGCAGTTCCCAGTCTGCAGATTGTTGTGAGCTGAGCAACAAGGATTGTTGAAAGCTAGGGCAGCATCACTTATGTTTTATGTGAGGCATCTGGTGACAGGTCCCTGTCGAAGGCATAATGCTGGCTTGGATAGGGGGGCCTGGGCTCTGGTTTGCTACAGCTGCTCTTACGTGCCAGTTCTTTGAGTCAAATTCCCTTGCTGAAAGCTTGGGTTGTGAGCTGGAGGAGGTGTCAGCTTTTGAGCTCCCCTGTGTAACTCTCCTCAGGTCACATCATTGGTCTGTAGTTTCCTGATGATGTCTTTGGGTTCCTGACCTGTATATCCTTCTGTCCTCATGCTGTATTTCTGTAAAAGGCACGTTTCATTCCAAACTGTTGCACGTGTTCATTGGCCTGTGGCTTTTTTAAAATAATGGCTTACCTTCTCAGTGGAGGTGAATGACTCCCCCAGTTGCCTGGTAAAAGTCCCGGTGGTCCCTGCGCTATGTTGGCTCCAGGAAACAATCAGAGCACACCTTTTTTGAGTGCTTGAAACGATGTCCCATGTGTCACACCTCATTTTACTCTGCAGTCTGAGGTGGTTAGTCTGTCCTGTGGTACATTTTGTGGGAAGTTAACAGTCAGGTTTTCTTTCACCTGCCTCAAAGCAGATGTGTTAAAGGAGGATTGTTCTTAGTGCAGAGTGCTGACTGATGGGAACTACTACAGTCCTGTTGGCATTGTGGTTCTCCTCTTGGATTTGATTCAAAAGTATTAAATCTTCTGAGTTAGCAGGGAATACCAACCCAAGAAGATTTTTCTACAAAGCTTTAGTTTCCCAGCTCCATTCTGCAGAGGCAAGTCTTATGCCAGTTTAGAAGTGGGCAGGGTTCTGAGGCCTCTCTTCAAGTACGGTAGGGCAAGCACAGCCAAAATCTTGGATGTGCAAAGGCTTCTTTCAGTGCAGCCTCCAGAAGTTTGTGTCTTTGGGTGTGAGAGATTCTTCAACAAGGGGGTGGAAGAAAGCTGCTTGTATTCCCTTGTCAAGCAAAAATGCTAGGTGGGAGTGGCTGATGAAGTGCTCTCTTTACCCTCAGGAAGCTTCCAGCAGGCGTATTATATTATTCTCAGCTAATAACAGTAGTATCACAACTCTAGCTTGTATGTATTGCACATACATAGAGGGTAACAACTCCTTGAGACAGCCCTGAAGAGGTTGACTGATGAGCTGTGTCTCTTCTAGCCAGGTCATCCCCCAGGTAAAACTCGCTTGTTGCTTCTGCGTAGTTTGAATTCTGCTGTAAGGAACACATTGGGCTACTTCTTATGCATAGAAGGAAAATACATATTTACATGTATTTGTACCTGTAACATCGCTGTCACCAGGTGTACCTGTATGTGGCATACTGTCCTGTCCGGTGTTTCCAGGTGTTGTGGTCATTTATAAAGCAATCATGCTGTTTCCCTATTTAAAACAAAAGCTTAGAAAGAAAAAAATAAGTGACTCTGATAAGCAGAAAGAGGTAGCTTTGCTTTTTCGTGTCCCAGTCTACCATTACTATGCCCAGTGGCCCCATCAGTCTTGCTCTTGAAACCTCCTGAGAGGATGCTCTCTTACTCCTCTACTCTGCTCTGAGTTTGACACTGGGTTCTCTCCAGCTCTCACTGAGTATGTGCTCTGACAGCTGAGGTCATGGAAAGCCTGAGGGAGGGGCACTCCTGGAAATGACAGCTCATCTCAGCTTTCCTGGCTGCAAGGAACAGAAACCTAAGCCTCCCTGGTTGTTTAAAAACCAAGACTGTACAGGTAAAGACCAGTTCTCCTTCTGTCTCACCCATTCATCCTATCTTTCAGACCCTGAACGTAATTTTCTTCTTTTGCCACAGCAAAGCCGAAATAAGATAAACAGTGTCACTGTAAAATCGCCCCATTTCCCCATTCTTTTTTGCATGTGCATTTTGATAGAGCTTTTCCCCAGGACCACCTTCCCAGTCTGTAAGAAACATGCTTTTCCCTGCCACCCCATGTCTGAAGCCAAGATGTGGAGGGAGAAATGAGCAACGGCAGGCCTGCAGAGTGGAGATGAGGTATTTGGTCAGTTCTGCAGAGAGCATCTCATTCCATCTCTCCCCACAGCACAAAAACTGTTGGCTGCCAGGCCCTCTTGGCAAGGATCTGCACTGTAATAGCAGCACTGCTGATGGGCATCTCTCTGGTCTGTGCTCCTCTCTGTCCTGCCTGCCAGACTCCTCTGCCCGTGATCTCAACAGCCTGAGATCCCGGGGAATGAATTCAGGCAGTCCTATTAGTCCTGTGTCATGGATGCTGACAGTAACACAACTCCGTCAAAAAGAGCGGGAGGGTGATGACTGTTTTGCACTCCTGGCATTGCATGGTAGAGTAAGAGGTGTGTTTCATGGCCTGGGCATTTGGGTATGACCAGCTTGGTCTGTGTTTCTAACCTGAGTTTCTTGTGCTGGTTGGGTGCTTATGACTCTCCAGTCTGAGCCGGAAAAGTGCCGTGCAGCTCCATGGGTGCATTTTGGGCAGGAGTGCAGTAAGGTCAGCAATGGGCCTGAAAGTGTATCTGGCTGTGTAGAAGGATGCAAGCAAGAATAGAGGCCATGACATGCCAGCTGGGCTTTTCATGCAGTTATTGAGACATAGGTATTTGTGCGTGTGTGGTTTCACACACAGTTTTGATGCCAGCATTGTTGGACTATTGGAGGCAGGATACTGGCTTAATGGGATAAGGAAGGATATCAGGAATTATGTTCTGAGGTGGTTAAGGGAGTGTCCTTGGCAGCGGTTTAAATTCGTTTGGTGCTGACCCACAGGCTCTGTCCCCAGGGTGCAGCCGACCAAAAACATGCCGTGCAACTCACTCATGATTAACACTGCATCCGTGTAGGCTGCTGAGGAGTCGCCTTCCACGCCTGCTGAGGTGAGTGCACCCTAGAGAGGGAGTGTGGAGGATGTGGGATGTGGCACAGCCTCTTAAGAGAGGTGGAAATGAGATGTGGGAGGTGCAAGAGAGGATGTTGCTCAGACCCACAGGTTGTTCCTGGAGGCGGTAACGAGGCTGATGAAAGAAAAACCGAGGCAGAAGTAGGTGACATAAAATTGTTTGGCATTGACCATTGTTTCTTATCTGTTGCTCATTCCAGAGCTGAAAGCAAAAGGAGCAAAGTTCACTTGTTCAATCCAGGTTATTTTTACTTTTATAGGAAAGAAAACAGCAGTGGGGATCTGGGGCAGTGGAAGGAGTTGTAAGGCAAAACGCCTGTGCTGTGATGAAATTTGTCCCTGTAGCTGCATCATGGAAATTGTACACCCCTAAGAAGCTGTGGAGTTGTGCTGAAATCTGCAGCGTGTTTCACAGATGTCTTTGCTACTGTATGAGAGGGACAGGTTGAGAGAAAGAAACACCTTTGGGAGATGCTGTGGGAGAAAGATCTGCTGCAGTGTACAAATGGGCAAGGGGAAAATGTGTCTGATGCCTCACCCTGGAACATTTCTGCTCCTGTGGGGAAAAAGTTGACAAGAGAAAGTTCAAGCAGAAAATTACTGTTTTGCGCTGTTGGCATTGCATGGCAGAGTAAGAGGTGTGTTTTGGGGTCAGGGCTGCATTTGAGTCTTGCTGGTCTGGTGGGTATGACCCTCTAGTGTGAGCTAAAAGTGCTGTACAGCTCGGTAGGTGCATCTTGGGCAGAAGTGGAATAAGGTGAACACAGATTGAAAAAAGTCCTTGGCAGCTCTTTAAATTCAAGTGTGTGACTTAACAACATAGCTGGAGTATGAACAATATATTCTTTGGCTCCTTCACTAATGGGATCCAGTTAAAACTGGGACCAAGAGTGGTTTGAGGTAAGAATTACGGGGGGAGAGGTTTCTGTTTTGTCTGAAGTGCATTGCTGACCTGCCAGAGTCATAGTGCCTGCATGGTTGTGTTTTCAGGGAGTGCTCTGATCCTCAGTGACCACCATATTGCAACAATAAAGAAAATAAGGGGGAAGGATGGTTTTGGTCTAATTTATATATCTAACAGAGCCAGCTGGCGGATGCCAGCCGTGCTGACATTTCTGGCATGCCAGCCAGTGAGTGGGACTTCTGTAGTGCCTGACAAGGCAGGCGTGAGTCATGGCATGTGGATGTCAGTATTTCTGAAGAGCTTTGGTGGAATCTAGAAGGGAGGAATTCATATCCCATATCTCACCCCCACACTGCGCTGGAAACAGAGGCGATTTGCTGTTTTTCTCCGTGGTCACTGTGAGCTCCATGCAGAGCTCCTGGGGAGGTGTGTGTGCCATCACAGTACGGTGAGCACAGAAGCCAGGCACACGGACACGTGTGGCAAGCACTGCCTTGGAGCAGCCAGTGCTGGAGCAGGAAGGGGTCTTGGGTGTGTGTGTCAAGTGCTGTGTCCAAGGAATGTGCGTAGGGGAGAGCTTTGTTCTTGTGGGTTTGGCTGTTGTAGCATAGAAGGGATAAAGCTTTGTGGAAGTACAACTTGCTGAGGAGTTGAGCTGTGGTTAATTGCAGGTCCCCCCTTGCTGTATGGAGTAGCCTCCTTCCATCTTCACTGAGAGACTTGGCTTAGGCAAGAGGTCTGCCAGAGGTGAGGAGAGATTTGATGTGGTCTCCAATGTACTTTGTCCTCTTGGAGGGTTTTTGGGAGGACAACTTTCCTGTTATTTCTATATTTTGTCAGGCTGATTTCTGCACCTTTGAATGTCAGTTGTCTGGTTTTTTTCCTTCTGCTGATCTCCTGTGTTCGTTCATGGGGAATGAGGCTGTGCTCAGTGTCAGAGATGGGCTCTGGAGAGCTTAACAAAGGCCTGCTCTGTCCATTGTGCTCTCCCTGGGGCTTACCTTTGGTGTGTGAAGTGTGTCCTGAGACAGGGGAAAAAAAGGGGGAGTTTAAACCACATGCTTACACCAGGACAAAAATCCTGCTTGCTGATGTCACTGGGCTGTTCACCCTCAGGCACTGGGAAGTGTGGATCCTGGCTCACAGGTGTGCTGCAAGAGGGGAGAGGGAAAAAGCAGATGTAGAGGGAAACCTGCTTTCGTTGGTGTCACGAGCTTTACCTGGGCTACATCTGCCTGCATGTGGAAGAAAACCTCCTTGGGGGGATAAAAAGAAGGGAGAGGGAAGCCAACTTAGATGAGAGCAGTGAAAGTCTCCAAAGGAAATCATTGTAGTTACGTAATTCTTATCAACAGTATATTTAGTAGAGTGTAAGTGGGAAATTAGTTTCCCTGTGTACAAAGAGCATAACTGCTGTGGATCAGCAGCATCTTCACAGATTTTTACATTGATAACCATGTGTGGTTAGCTCAGGTCCACTCTCCCTGCATCAGCCTGACCAAATAGCCTTTTTTGTTTTCCTTTGGACGCAGGGTAGTGGTTACCGAGTGAGATGCTGCTGCTGTATGCCCATCTGCAACTGCACTGAGAGATGTCTGAGCAGTCAGTGCTGGGACACCCTTTCATCCGAGCTCAATAAAAGGAGGGTTATTTCCAGTGCCAGAATTGACCTGGTTACTTCCACCTTCAATTTTAGAGTTTAATCTAAATTCTTCAAAAGTAAGAGGTGAGTTTTGTTTTCTGGGTTCCTCCATCCCTTTATATCCTAGAGGGACCTCATTTTCACAGTAGGTATTTAGTACTGAAGGTAGTTACTCGGTTTCTTTAGAAACTTTTGACTTGTGTTTTTCCTGGATTTTCTCTTGGATATATTTTGCTTTCGATATTTAAGGACATACTGAATGTCTTAAATAACCTACAAGTGAGCCATGCTGTGGATTGCTTTTCCCCTCCTGCTCACTAATGGCATTGGATGAATTGAAAAATGGATAATGAGCCTGCCCAGTACCAGATGTTTGCCATGTTCCTGTCTCTTACATGCAGAGGAAAATGCTCTGCTGCTTTTTGTTGAGCTCAAAGAAGTAATCTGAATGCTGGGTATGCGCCAGCTACATTTTGAGAGACTCCTGAGGGAACAAAGTATGTGGTTTCTCCCATTTCGTGAAGCCTTCTTGAATCTTCCTGGTATTTGATGGTTAATCCAGGGTAGAATGTACTATAATAGAAAAGTGGAGTACATTTAGCCTTTAAAATTTTAACCTTTAAAATAACAGGAGATCAGATTAGACGATACGGTCCCTTTTGACTTGAAAATTGACCTGCAAGGGGTGGGTGTGGGGACGATTAAGTTTCAAAGTAAGTTAGGCTTTATTTTATTGAAACGAGCTCATAGAGTGCTAAGGTAACATGAAGGTGGGTTGATGGAGAAATCCCCTGCAGGATTTTCCTCCTTTGTTTGAAGTCCAGCTAGTTTGTGCTGGCATCTGTTAGAGGAACTGTTTTCCAGTTTCTTTTTCCTGACAACTCTAAATGCAATGGATGATACACTGTTGTGGTTTAACCCCACACTCCTCCCTTGTCCCCCTACCGTGGTGGGATGGGGAGGAGAATCAGTCAAAAAAAAAAAAAAATTAAAACTTATGGGTTGGGATAAGAACAGTTATCAATTGAAATAAAGTAAGTTATAACAAGAATAATAATAGTAATAACAACAGTAGCAATAAAAAGGTGAGTGAGAGAGAAATAAACCCCAAGAGAAACAAGCGATTCACACTACAATTGCTCGGCCCTTGCTGACCGATGCCCAGCCCATCCCCCAGCAGTGATCATCGACTCCAGGCCAACTCCCTGCAGTTTCTGTATTGAGCCTGATGTTCTATGGTATGGAACATCCCTTTGGCCTGTTTGGATCGGCTGTCCTGGCCGTGATTCCTCCCTCCTTGTGCACCTCCTCACTGGCGGAGCGTGGGAAACTGAACAGTCCATGATTTGGAGTAAGCACTACTTAGCAACAACGAAAACATGGGTTTGTTATCAACATTGTTGTCATACTGGACCCAAACCACAGCCCTGTACCAGCTACTGAGAAGAAAACGGACTACACTGAGACAGACTTGCCAGAGTTGCTGTACTGGTTCTAGCTCTGTACCCTTCACGGAGAGCTGCCCTTTGTGTGTTTATTTGCAGCAGCAGAGAGGACCCGAGCAAGCCCAGCTCCCAGGCCTCTGCGTGGAACTGGTGGAGTGAGGTGTTTCAGGCAAGTGGTTGATGGCTTGGGGCTGGGGCATTTCTGCAGAGCTTGTTGGTGTGTCCTCTGGGGTGAGGGACTTGTTTTTATCTTTTCTCCTGCTCCCAGGCAGGGTGAAGGGCCAGCAAGTAATTGCCTTGAGGGCAGCCCTTGCCTCCCAGTTATTTATTCACTTGCTGGTGCCTCCTTGTCAAGTTTGCAGGCTGGTCCAAAAAAAAGCTGCATAAATGGTTTGGTGGAGTTATTAAAAACATGCTACACAAGAGCAAGGCGGAAGGGGAGGAATGTTTTATTTTTGGCTGGGAGTTGTTTCATTTTACTGGAAGAACGGTCCTTTTCAAGGCAGCTTTCTGCAGCGTGGATTGAGCATTGTTTCCAGCACTGCTCCTAAGCAACAGGGAGAGACAGCTCCTATGAACTTGGACTTACAGCTCTTGGAGATGAAATGTCATTTAATTTGTCCTTGACTGTGCTTGATATTTGATCTCACTCTAATAAAATGTTTTTAGCTGTGGAGAGCAGTATAGGTTCTCAAAGCATTCAGTGATTGCTTCAAAACACTTCCTGAGACAAGGATACTGGGGATACATATAAGGACTGATGGTCAGAAGAGACTTCTTGGCCATTCCTGGTGCTGCTGTTAGCAAAGTGGGTATTTCCAGGTGCAGGGGTGTTCCCACATGAGTAGGCTGTCCTGGATAGGAAGAGAGACTTCTGAAGGTGTCACCACTATGTCCAGCTGCCACGATGAGGTGAGAGCTGCTGTTGCCCTCTTCTGTGGCAGCATGATGTGGCTGATGACACTTTTCTGTCAGTGTGCTAGGGCACTGTGAAGTGCATTGCCCCATTCCTGCTCCATTGGTGACGTGCTCAGAGGTTTTCTCTAGCATGGCTGATACCAGTCCTGAGCTAATCATAAACATACCTGAAGCAGTAAGAACATTAACCTTAGTTTCCACTGTCAAATGCCTTGTCAGCTGCTTTTAATATATGATCTTTGTGGAGCTGAAATTGAGGCAAGCCTGGGAGAGATCTGTGGGATGATTCCAGAGATGTTTGCTTTGCTTGTTTGTACCACAGAAGGTGAGAAGAGGAACAGCCTACTCAAAGCAAAACAGGTTTTGTACAAAAGCTAAAGCCTGGTGTGGGTTTTTACGCACTTCTGGCTTTGTGCTGTCTGCTGTCGGGCATCTTGGGCACAGGCAAGGCAGCGCTAAAATGTAGCTTGAAAATTTTGCATTTTACAGCTTTGTGTTCTGCATTGGTCTTCCAGAGGACAGAACAGCTTGGCAGATGATTTGTAGGGAACAAAACTGCAATGACACTAAAGCCAAATTTTGAGTGATTGTGCAGTAGCAAAAATACAGCACATGTTCTTTGGTTAGTCTTTGCCCTTAGTTCAAACCACTGCGTAAAAACCCACCTCTTTGTAGAGAGTGAAAAAATTGTTATCATTGCTGCATTATTTGCAGAGTGCCTTGAATTCATGTACAGAACTGCCTGAATAGACTTTTCTGAGGCTGGGAGGATTTTTGTCCTCCCAGGACTTTTAGTGCTTGTTGACTTGGTCCTAGTACTGGCATAACTACAGGGAAGGGAGGTTTTGTGAGCACTCCCTGAAAACACTGAGGGCCCAGTGGCTTCACTTCTGAGAGCTGAGCTGGAAATGAATGTGATGAATAGGAAGATAATGAATAGGAAGGGATCAGGCAGAAAGCTGATTCTGCACAAACTGTTTTGTTTAGAAATGTGGTTTAATGCTACTGGTAAGTTCTCCAGCACAGACAAAGCCCTGCTTAAAAAAAAGAAAAAAAAAAGAAAAAAAAAACAAACAAAAAGAACCTCACAATGCCTGTGAGCAGAGTTGGGAAAATAGAATTTAAAATACCAATAGTAGGCTGCAGTGAAGAGTTTGTCTTGTCTGTTGGCTAACCCTGACCTATCTGAACTATTGCTCCTTGTTGTGTCAAACCCTCATTGCTATGAGCTCTCTGCAAACACAGCCAGGCACTCATTTCTGGTGCTTCGAGTGAGAGAAAAGAGACGGGTATTGTTCCTCTCCTCAGTTCAATGACTAGTGAAGTGGTTCCTGTGTATAAATAGCGTAAAGTGCTTTGGGATCCTTCAGGATAAAGGAGGCCTTATGAAATACAAGAGGATGTTGTTTGACGCAGAAGGAGTTCCCCTTGGTTGCGCAGTGTGTGCCGGTCTCTGGCCTGCCTTCCAGCTCCTCCTGAGGACTGGGTGCTTGGAGGGTCTGTTTGCTTCCCTGCTTATCCACTGCTGGGAGCAGAAGACATGGGCTTTCTGCTTTCAGGATGTGGCTGGCTGCGTGTTTTGTCAGGACCAGAAAGGCCTATGAAAGGTTTTTTGTTTGCTTTGTAGTGCAACAGTGCTAGAGTATAGACACATGGAGCCCCAGGCACACTTGATCGCTCTTGTCTTTCTTTCTCATGTTTTTTTTTTTTTTCCTTAATGGTTGTAAAATTTGTTTTATGCCAAGGTCCCTTTTATCCTCAAGGATCTCGAAGCCAGGCATTGCCTCACCCAGGTTTGGCTAACCCCCTCATAAAACACTTAATTCACAGGTATGTGGGTGGTGCTGAACATGTGAATCCTTGTTGAGTTTGAAATTTACGCTTATTGTTATTTATGCTTCAGTAAGTCCCCCCCTGGGGAATAAACAGTCTTGAAAACATGAGTGGAAGGGCTGAGTGCTCTTCTCCTGAGAGACAGCTCTTGTCTCAAAGAGTAGGTAGCTCTTTGCAGGTGCATTAGGTATGCAGTTCCTCTCTGGATACCTGGCTCTCACCAAAATTAGCAGGAGTTAAGGGTTTACATCTCTCTTGAGGGGTCTGTTCAAAACACAGCAGCTTGGTCCATAGTAGAAGAAAGGAGGGATTTGGCAAGCATCCCGAGGGCTGATAGCAGGACTGTGATGTGCCTGTGGAGATGTTGCCTAGACCCAGAGAGTGTTGAGATGAGATCCTCCAGAACTCACAGAATGGGGACTTACCCTCTCTGAGTTCTTCAGAAAGGTGCTCTTTCTGACAAGAGGTAGGGTCAAGCAGGATCTGCCAAAGATGTCAGGGAGAAGGGGTTTTGACCAAAATTCATTCTGTGTGTCTGCCCCCACAAGCTTAAATGACAATTCCTTAGAAGGAGCTTTGCTTGACTGGATGTCTGACTTGTTTTGCATTCTCTCCAGCCCTAGAGGCACAAGTACATTGACTTCGCAGCACGTTCCAACATGCTAAGAGGGAAAGCAAAGTGATTAGCTCTGCATCCTTCTGGAAGGCCACGAGTGTGGGAGCAGTATTAAGCAGATGGATATATCGTAGGGCACAAGGGCCTCACTGGGAGAGCTTGTGCTCAGCCTCAGGAGGATGCTTCAGAGCTATTGCTTGTCTTGCATGTGACTGTGCCGCCTGTGCCTTCCCTCCTCTCCCCAGTTCTTGGAAAGTTCCCTTGTCTGATCTTTAGTTAATGATTCCAGGAACTTTGTTTGGCCTGCTTCTCAATGGCTCAAGTGCTGGGATTTTCACAGTTTCTCTCAAGAGATGTTTTTGTGGTCTAGAAGCTTTGTTGTAATGTGAATCAACAGGTTTCTATCTCTTATTGGCGTCATTTTTCATAGGGAAAATCAGCAGAGGTAATGCAAGCTGATTATAAATGAAGGTGTGTGGCCCATACTGTGCTAGGTGAAGGTCTGCAGGAACCCCTCCTTGAACATAATAGGAAGTTAAAATGGTTATGAATTATTAAATTTGATCTGCTAATAAAAAGTACCTACTTTCTCTTCCCGGGTGGTTTTCAAACACTCCATTATCCCACCCAGGCAATTCAAGAAAGTATTAGTGGTTCCATATCTCGGTATGGGCAGTAGATAAGAGCTTAAGCCTTAGGCTGTGAAGTTAGTTAGTGTCAGGGTGTAGATCAAAGGATCATTAATTCAGTATCCAAACAGGCTAGAGAGGAATAATTCCTATTTTCTTCCCCTCAACATCCTGCTACCTGCAGTGCCAATGGAAAACAGACTGCAGGGAGCCTGCCTGCTGTAGGATGAAGGTGAGATGGATGAGGTTGGGGCAGTACAAACGGTTGCAGAAAGTTTGGGACCCTCTGTCTTAGAAAAGCAGGGGAAAGAGGGCATACTAGAGGCCATTTTCCAGTACTGCAGCCTTATGCAGCCTAGCTGCCTCCACAGAAATGGCAAGCCATGGGATGACACGCCAAGGTTAGGGGGATGGAATGCTAGCAATGGCCCTCAGTGTCTTGGTTTGCAGTGTGCTGGGTACACTGGAGCACACTTGAAGTCTTACGGAGAGGAGCCAGGGGCTTTTGAGGTAATAGGAGCCAACAGAGAAACACCAGTGGAATGCCTCAGAGGATATCCTCAAAGGAACACAAAGACCTGTTCCTCTAAATAGGTGACATGTCCAGCAGCCCAGGTGAAGTGTGTCTGCACTGATGCACTCAGCATGGGCAACAAACAGGAGGAGGTGAAAGCCACCGTGCTGCTAGAAAGCTATGACTGACTTGGCGTTCTTGAAACTTGACGGGATGAATCCCGTGGCTGGAGTATGGCTACTAATGGCTGCAGGCTGTGAGGAAGGAGAAGCACTTCCCCAGCAAGCTGTCCATGGTTCTGTGACAAGTATAGTAAGGTTATAGAGAAATAACTCCTGTTAAGTTTGAAGGCACCTTTGTGTGGGTTGTTATTTATCTGAAGGAGATGCTCTGCATTTACACTGTGACGGTCAGGCCTTGCTCTAGGATGAATGGCAGTGATAGATGAACTTGGGGTAGCTGTTTCCAGCAGAGCCTGCCATGATACGTGGGAGCTGTGTCTTGGTTGTATTTGGACAAGGATAAAGGCTGAAGAAGACTGATTTCCTAGTGTGATTTCCTAGCACACTTTTGCTTTGCAGGCGCCCTGCTCCGTCTCATGGTCTACATTTTGGGGCGTGTAGGATGTATACAATGAGCTCTGTTACCATCTGCCCACCACTCTTCTCTTCCTGGGCAGTTCCCATGGGAGGGCTAGGAGCAATGATCACTTCAAGGCACTGACACCAGCTAGGGCTTCACACTGCACAGAAAGGTCATCTTCCTGAGTTTTCTCATCGAGTTGCATTCGGGCCTTTTGCACCAGAATGAGCTGTCATTGTGTGTACACAGCCTTGACAGGATGCAGCAGTAAATATAAATCTATTCTGACAGCTTTCTGCCAGCAGAAGATTTTGATGTTCTCCACTGCTGCAGTCTGGCTCTTCACTGTTATCCAGCGCATGCTTTGCAGTTTAATCAAATGCATTCACAAAGTGTATTCTGAAATCACATGGTCTCTTTTTAAAGGACTTGATGGCAAAACATATAATCAAATATTGATTCCCTGAATAATCTTTGACATAGTTCATGATTCTCTGCATCTTTCTTCTTTTCTTCTCCAGCTTTCTGCTTTCCTGAATCCAGCAGACCAGAGCCAGCAAGAAGACAGGAGGTGAAAGAAAGCACTTGGAGAGAACTGAACATTTGCACTGGTGCTGTAGGCTGCTTTGGTGGTAAAAGGTCAGCGTCAAGACTGTTGATCCATGTTGGCTCTCAGTTTAGGATAATGGCACATGGTGTAAACTTGAGCTCTTCACCTGCAAACTTTAGAATTCCTGCCCTGGGAAGGCTTTGCTTAAATGACATGTAGATGCTTTCTGGGCTGATGAGTTGATACACTGCCAGAGGCCCTTTCTGAGGATGTTCAGAGGGTTAAGGAAAGCAGCAATGGTAATGTTTGCATCTTACAGAGAGGGAACTTAAAATGAGCTCCTGCTTTCAAAGGCTGGACTTTAGCCTTGCTGGAGAATGAGGTCTTTGGTCAGTTTGCTGAAGATTAAAGTTATTGGCCCACACCTGCAAGTGCACATACCAAGGGGAGAACATCTGCATTGGTAATGGCTTCCAAAGTTGTCAGCCCAGCTCAGACAGACTCCAGTGGAACGTTTCCCTCCAGGCCAGCAGCGTACCCAGTGGGTGCATTAGGGGGCTGTATTGGTAGGGGGCTGCACTCTATGGGGTGCTACTTTTGTAGCAGCGTAGGTGCAGTGGAATTTCCTGCAGTCAGTCTTTCTTGTGGGCAGTGGCAAAGAGGTTAGAAGTTCTCTAACTTCTGGCATACAAGTTATCTATGAAGTAGGTGTCACTGATGTTGTTGGATACCCATTTTCTTGCTATCACTCAAAAATCAATACTTAAAAATAATGATGCTCTTAATGGCCCAGGAGCTGTTTCATTTGCTTTGGCATTTTTTCTTCCCCATCTGTCAGATGCTGCTTTAGGGCAGGTTGTGCAGAAAATGCCTGCAGGCCTGGCTTTCTTTGCTGTTTAATTAAGTACTGTTACTGTGCAAGTTGAGGCAAATGCATCAAGCAATGTCTGGGATGACTAAATGAATGTCTAGCCAGCAGGGGAGTGTGTGTGTGTCACGTGCTTGCTGCACTGGGATGTGGGTGTGTGCCTTTGGGCCTGCAAATAAAAGTACAGTGGGGTGGTGTGGGACACCCAGAGCAAGTCCTGCCGTTGAAATTTTAGGTGGCTCAGCACAACGAAACAGCTGTTTGTGCAGTGCTTGTGTTCCCAGATGCTCAACACCCAGAACTGGAGCCAAACTGTTCGACTTCTGAGGAGCCCCCTGTTGTCCAATTTGTCCTAAGGGTTCAATCTCAGTAGGATGAGAGCCCAAGAAAATCAGACCATGGAATGGTTTCACTTTTGAAGTCGTCCCAGCCTTGCCTGGCAGTTATGCGCTGTATATTCCTGCCCAACTATAGGAGGTTGTTCCTGACATTCAGACAGGGCAGGATGAGCTCACTCTTTGTCTTTTTTATTTTTTTGAGATGTTTATGTAGGTGGATCATCCTTTGCTCCTTGCTCTTCATGTAGATGCTTCATGTTACCCCATTCTCTTGTACTTCATTACTAGCATCTCTCAATCTCTGGTGTATTGGAACTAGCAAGCCTCATAAATGATTGCCAAAATTGCTTTGCCAGACAGTCCTCTCATAAGTGTGGATTTTGCTAACCCCAGAAGAGTTAGCTCCAGCTCACTGGCTGAAGTAGTCTGTTGGCAAAAGCACTTTTGAGTCAGTGAAATTTGTTGGTGTAGGGCTTTTGCCAATTTGCCGGGCACCTGGAGCCTGTCCTGCCTCACAGATGGCATTCCTCTGTCAGCAGGGCTTCTCGGTGCAGATCCTTATAACTTCATTGGATTTAGAGGAAGATGAAGGTCCTGCACTGGGGAAGAGCAGAGGCAAAGATCAGACTAAGGGACTTGCCCAAGTCCATGCACAAAGTGTGTGTCAGAGTGGAAAGTTGGATTCAAGCTGCTCAATTCCCAGTTTCTTGAATTAATCTTCCAATTATTACCCTTCCCTTTCATCTGTAGGTTCTGTCACACTGAGTTAGTCCTTGTTTTCTCTTCCCAGCTTTGTGCATTATGTTTTCCTTAGAGAATTATTTTTCCTTATCACTTACATTGAAGTGCAGGTGGGCATAGCAGGAACCTATTGTTGTTTCTGGTGAATTCACTTTCATAGCCTGTATACCACAATTGGTTGCTAAAATTTAGCTTACTGATGAAGCTACTGTCTGCCAGACTGGACCAAGTGAACTTCATTATGGAAGTGCTTTTAGTCTTCTAACCACTTTTTCAGTTAGCAAAGTGCTTCCCGTTATGAAGTTCATGTTTAATTAATATGTTTTTATGTGTTTGTAAATACACCCCTGTGGCAGAGCTTGCCACTTTGTTGCTTGGAGAGCTCGTTCATAATTACCGATGTGATTCAGAGTAGATCTTTACCTCAGTGTTTTAAAATAGAATGTGTTAATTACTGTTACTGCATCTTGTCTGGTTTCAAGAGTGATTCCTATCACTTCTGAGGGTCTGTTACAAGATAACTGAAAGCAAGAGACCCTGGTTACCGCAGTGAATTCAGGATGAGGCCTCCCTATATTCAACCCGGTGCTGTGGCACAGATCAACACCTCTGTGCTCTCTGGGACATGAGGTTCAGAGCCCGTAGTCACCATAAGCCTGGGAGGGAGATTGTGGCTCCCCTCTCCATTGCCTGGGCTCTTTGGGAAAGGTTATTTCACTGTGGTTTCCTGCCCTCACTTACTTTCCCTGAAGACCAGGAGATCTCCTTAAAGCCTGTCTTGGTGGGTGATGGGAGGCAGCAGGCACTCTGAGGCAAGGAGCACAACCACATGATTTCCAAAAAGAAGGTCTAGAGAGAGCTGTTTCTCTGAATAGCTGGCTGGGTGAGTCATAGCAAGCAGAGGCAGCCAGTGCCATCAGCTCTGCTCCTGGTTAGGAAGGATAGATTATACAGGAGACAGCCCTGATTGCTTTCTGATTCATGGCCTGCCATCCCTGGTGAATCACCCTGCTTCAGAAACCTGCCGCTGTTCCATGCCAGCTTTCTGGAAACAGGCAGATTCTCTGACAGCAGCAAAGCCAAGCAGCCTGAAAGGTCTGTACACAGCCCTGGGTGGAGCAGGACCTCCAGTCTTGGGGAGGATTTCAAGCTGTCATCTGAGTGCAGATGCAGTCTCAACTGTGTGTTTGCCCAGTCCTTACCAAGAAAAGGATGCACTTGTGACTGGGATTTCTGCACTCTTGGATCAGAAGGAGGGACAAGTTAGTGTCCTTTGCTAGGGCACAGTATCTGCTCTATGGCAATGTGTGGAAATACCTGTAGCTTCTGTTTTTTGGCGGGGGATATGCTTTGAGGGGAAGGAAGGAAGGAAGGTTCCTAAAATCCTAGGGAGCAAGAGAGTAACTGGGTGAAGGAGCCAGCCCAAGGACAGTAAGTCTTGTTACCATCCCCTGGCTATCACTGATAGGAATCGGGGTCGGTCTCTGCAGACCTGCAGTGCATGGTCCTCTATATACAGCCCTAATGTTAGGAGGGGTAGGCAGAAGGCCTGTTACTAGAGGACATGGCTCAGGTCTGGGCTGAGGTACCCTTTGGGTTGTGCTGGCATGTGTGGCTGTGGGAGCCTGCCTTGCTGCTGCCATTCTTGTTCTGTGGCTAAATGAAGCCTCTGGGAGCTGTAAATCTGTCACCTTCCATGAATGTTTTGTTCACGGGCTGTCTTGGCATCAAGAATTTGCAAGTCTGTTCAGTACATGCAGTACCAGCAGCATCCATTCCTTCCCACTGCCCTGGGGCCCTTTTGTGCTGCAACACGGTAATTAATCTGAGCATTGCTGGAGGTTCTGATCTCTTCTGAAGATAACTCTGCAGAGTTGTTCTCCTTGGTCTGTGCCACTATCTCAGAGCTGCTCCCTTTGCTGGTGAAACGACCTTCTGCTGCCAACTGCTGTTGCCAGATGTTATTCTAGAGAAAAATGTTTTGTTGTGAAATGGTGATGGGGGGGACAGGCATGGGTGGGGCTGCTGGCATGTTCTCACCCTTGCCTTCCCTGGTTAGTTCCCTTCATTTGTTAGTTTATAAAAAGCACAGGCCTGACTGGGGTTTAGGAGTGGGCTGGCATGAAGCAGAAGGAAATGATGCTGCAGAATGGGCAGCTGCTGTTCCCAGCCTAGGTTTATCGGGCTCTAAAGCCAGAGCTTAGCAGTGTGGCGGCAGAGATAATACCGACAGTCACCTGATGAGCAGCCTGGCTGTACGTACAGGTTGCTCACTTTCTTTGCTGTCAGGTGTTTTACCAACATAGATCAGTGTCTGCACTGCATGGCTGGGTTGCAGCTGCAGCGGGTCCCTGGAGGGAGCTTACATCACTTGTGGGAAGGAGTTTTGTAATCTAAGTAAGTATGGACTCAGTGGCTCTGGAAAAATGGAGAGGCCATTGACCTGCCTGCTTCCAGGGAAATTGCTGTTTTAGGAAAACATTTTGCTCTGATATGGGTGCACAATCATTTCCTGCTGGCTGCTGGGGGAGGAAGGGATGATTTTTTTTTAACTGAATGCGGGTTGTGTGAGTTTGGTTGCACTTCTGCATCCTGCCTCACACAGGTGATGCTGCCAGTGATAATCCAGGCAGTGCCTTTGTCCTGTCTGCCTGGTCAGGTAGTGGTGAGAATATTTTTTTTTTGAGAGGTTCAGGCCTTCTGAGGTCTGAACAACAGGCAGGGAAGTGACATGGAGCTGCACTTGCTGCAGACCTGCTTCTGAGAAACCTGCTCAAGAGCAGCAGGTCTGTAACACTGGGACTGACTCATAACGAACTCCCATTTGTTGTGTATGCAGAGGTGTTTTACACTGTCAGATCAGCTGAAGCCACTGGTTATGTGGCTCCCAGCTCCTTGGAGCTGGGACAGCTGCCCTGGGAAACAGCTAGCCAGTGAGAAGGGCCATGAGAAGTAAGCAGTGAGGAAGAGAATTAATTATTCCAACATACTGCTGGGGTTCAAAGAGGACAGGACATTTGAACTTATAACAAGTACATTCCCAGTTACAGTTGTAAAGTTTAAAAATAGCCCAAACTTAGAGAAGGATCTATTTAAGGGAGTTGTAACTGATACCAGTAAGAAAATAATATTCTTTGGAGACAGGTTATTCTGTAGATATCAAAGGCAGATGTTTCTGTTGCTGCTTTCAGAACAGCAGTTACAGGTGGTAGTTGGGAGCCAGATTGGATTTTGTGGAGAACAGCCCTGGGATTTCATTTATTTCAGTTCAAATAGGAAGAAAGTGACCGTGGCCTCTACTGAAGTTTCCACAGTGTACTGTTGATCATGGTTCATGGTTTTGGCTTGACCACTCAGGCAGTGGTGGGTCTGAGCATTCCATTGCAGGTATCAATCTAGGGGAAAGTGATTCTCCAGAAGTAACAGCAGGATGGGGAGAGGAGGATGAAGGCAGTACAGGAAGGCCACATGCTGATACTGTCTGCCTCCCTTTCACACTGTGCAAGGTCTTGTGTGTGGTAGGTCACCCAAATGGATATGGGAGCTCTTTATCTAAACAAGCACTGTCCTGCATCCCTGAAGACAGTTGAATGGCTTTCTTTAGCAGGAGATTGGAAGCGTTAGTTCTTGAAGGAGGGGAGTAGTAACAATGGCCTTTGGGAGAAGCGGTGTGATGAATGACTGACTCAAGATCTTATCTCTTTTATTATTATTTTTTTTTTCCCCCACAGGAGCTTTCTGAGCCAGAAAGATGCGTGAGTATACAGAAAAGAAGGAAACATGTGGGACCATCTGTCTGAAGTACCTGCTCTTCATCTTCAACTTCTTTTTCTGGGTAAGAAACTTTAGTCTGTTTCAGAGGCACTGATATGGCACCGCAGTTTCGGTGTCAGGGTCACGGAAATCGTGGGCTTGATGAAGTCTTTGTGAAGAAGTGCTGATGTCAGTAGGACACAGCTTTTTCCCAGCTGTGGGGTGAAATCATGTCCCTTGGGATTGCCTGCCCATGCTGCAGAACTTGTGTTTTGACACTGTTTGTAGTTGTTTGTAGGTCATGTTATCAAATACAGAAAATAACAGGGAGCCTGAAAATAAAGTTTGTTTTTTCACCTGGTTTACTTTTTCCAGGATCCTGAGGGCTCTACTGTCTTGCTATTCCTCCTCTCAAAATGGCAGAGAGAGTCCTGGCAGTGAAGTGGGACAGCTAGAGCATGGATAACACACACCTTCTTGCAGCTGGTCCACACTAGAGCTTCTTAGAGTTATGCTTTCCACCAGAAAAGTTACTGATGCCAAAGAGTTGTGTTTTACTTTGGAGCATGGGACAGAGCATTAGAGTGTCCAAGTCAGATCTTTAAGAAAAACGGTCTGAGCTTACTAGAAGCTGCATAAAACCCTCTGGAAACATAAGGCTTGCAAAGACAGAGAGGGCTGCTTGGAGTGTGGTTGGTTTCTCTGTGTTCATGCGTCAGACATCCTTCATGTGCTTGCTTGTCTCCCTTCCCAGCTGGCTGGCGGGGCCGTGATGGCAGTGGGCACCTGGACCCTTGCTGAGAAGAGTGACTACATCAGCCTGCTCTCCTCCAGCACATACTCGGCAACTGCTTATATTCTGGTGGTGGCTGGGGTGGTGGTCATGGTTACTGGCATCCTTGGTTGCTGTGCCACCTTCAAAGAGCGTCGGAATTTGCTGAGAGTGGTAAGTTTCATTGGGTAGTTTTGTTTGGGGGAACAGCTTGGCTGTGTTGTGCGCCAACCTTATTTGTTTGTCCTGGACCAAAACCACAGAGGCCTCCAGCTCCTGACAGCAGTGCTGTCCTTGTTCCAGGGGGCAGGTTTTACTGCAGAGCATTTCCTTTCATCCACACAAAGAATGTGCTGTGTGGTTCAAAAGTACAAAGTTAGAGCCGTAAAACCTGTGCTTTGTGTAACAGTGTCTATTTGAAACTATTCAAAGTCTTGTGGCTTTTGTCTCCTTCTTCCTTGCCCATCCTGCATTCTCTTTTGGAAAATGGGAAGGAAGAGGGAGGATATGAGAGACCTGAACAAAACTAGCTTTTAATGACAGTATGTTCAAGCCAGATTAACACACTTCTTCACCTGGCTGTCAAAAATCAGAACCTTTCCAGTATTTTCTTTAGTTGAAAAAAATTATTCAATTATTTAAAAAGAAAAAGCCATACTGTTTTGATAATCTGCTGCTTCTTTTACCACTTTCTCTGTGTTACTTCCTGAGCTCCCTGCTTACCCACCTACACTGAAGTTTCTGACTAGCCCTGAGGTTTCTATTTTGCTCCCTCCCTCTCAAATGTCCCCTTCAGTCTGGAGTGCAGCAGCAGTCCATTTTGGTGTCTGGGCTACAGCAGTGAGAGCAGTGACCGAAATAACAATTGGTGGCTCTTGGCTTTCACAAGTACAGAAGAAGATGCTTGGACAGCTCTTTACCAGCTCCTACCTTTGCAAGTGCTTGTTCACCTGACTGTCCCATTTCTCCTCTTTTGTTTGGATAGAGGAGCAGAAATAGAAGTTGTGAGCAAGCCTGATGCTTGTACCACTGCTGTGAATCCTCGTGAGAGACAGAGTAGGGCCGGGAAGGGCAAATGAAATTTAGAGGGGAACACAGTGAGTGCATTGGTGTTGCTGTTCATTAGCCTCCTGGTCTGCAGCAGACTGTTTTGGCCTTGTTTCACTTGCTCTCCATGCCAAAGAGATCTCCCTTTGTCTTTTTCCCTCAGCCAGAAGCTACGTATGAAAATCAGTGGGGTTGTCTTTGTTATTCTGCCATAGAAAACTAATAGTTGTCTCTTGGGAACAACAGGTCACTCTGTCTCCTTACACCACGGGTCCTTTCAGCGTGGTGGGTTGTGACAGGCCTATTGTCTCTCCTTTCTTGTTCTCTGCTTTGGTTGCTGTGAGTAATCTGAGATGGGGCTGTACTTGCCAGGGCTGGGTGAGCCTGGCTGGGGGCCTTTGCCAGCTCTGAGCTCAGACAGTAATCCTGACAGCTTCAGTCACCCCAGGGTCTGTGCCAGCCGGTCCCAATTTCTCTCTGTACAAGAGACCCCTGTAGATATGGAAGGGAGCAGTATAAGAGGCACTCCCTGCTCTCCCTAGTGCTTTCTTTGTGCTTTTAAAAATCGATTTTTGACAGCTTTGGGTGGTGTTTGTAAAATGCATATCTGGTGTTTAGTTTGTTTTTCTGTTGAAGATTTGAAGCTGTGAATTTTTTTGCCGTCTTCTACGTAACTACAAGATTTATGGGCCCACTTCAAGGCTTTTCATAGTATTTAATTGATGATCACCCACAGCTGTGCTACTGTTTTTATGACATTGCTTATTTCCCTTTGTTAATTAAGTTCTGTGCTGAGGCTTGGGCAGCAGATGAGTTTCTCTGGCTCCATGAGCAGGCACGGCAGTGGAACTGCAGCCTGACTGGCTGTGATGCTGCATTCCAGCTCTTTATAAGCACACAGACCACTACTATGTTATACATCAGTCAAGATGTGCAAGCAGGAGTCTCAGGAAAAGACTCATCAAATACAAGCCCTTGCATGGAGAGAGAGCAGGTGGCTTTCTTCAGGACTGTCCCCTCACGCTGCCTCTTCTAGTCAGCTACCTTGGACAGGGAGAAGGGAACACACAGGGGTTATGATTCCTGCTCTTGTTGCATTTCACCTTGGAGCCCTCCCACTGAAGTGAGGTTGCTGATTTAGGAGTATAGTTGCTATATATCTCTTCTTCAGGTAGTAAAAAGATGCCTCCAGATAGTTACTTGGATTGTTGGTGGGTTGAACTATTTTTTAGGTTATTCAGAGAAAACACACTAATGTTTGGTACTTCATTTGAACACTTGAGGCTGGATGGAAGCAATTTGGACTCTGTAGATCGTGAGACACCCGATAGCCTGACTCTGGCTTACAGCCAGGGTAAGAGTAAATTCTGCTCAGAGCCCACCCAGGACCAGGCATGTGTCTGCTACAATACTTTGGGTGATCACACATTTCTGACTTGGGAAGCAAGTAGGGCGTGTCCCTACAGTTCCATGCCAGAGCTGGCCTATTCCTCCCGTAGCAGACCTCCAAGAGAGCCCTGCAGCTATGGATGAAGAGCAGGGAGAGCAGCCCTGAGCTCTGCATGTGTCCATAGTGAAAGCTGCTGCTCCCCTATATCAGCATGATACTTGGAGGTGGCCTTCAGGAAACAATGAGACTGAGGTAAGGATAATGTGGAGTGTATCAGCAGAGACAGGTTGGATTAATGGGTGGTAGATGCACTAACCTCCCTCACAAGGTTTTACAAGGGCCTTGTGGCTCAGATTTTTTAAGGTCTGCTGCGTGGTGACACAGCTTCAGCTCTACCTGAATGTCTCTGACATTACACAGAGCAGGGAGAAATAAATAATCTTTCCTGTTCATTGGTTGTTCTCAGCATCCTGCCATGCTCCTGCCTCCTTCTCGGCAGAGAGATGATGTCAAAGCAGTTGAGCATAACTAGGTCCCAACAAAAGAGAGGCAGCGTTCTGTCAAGGCATGCCAACCCTTTCTTGCCCCCTTTCAGCCTCCTGTGAGTGTTGGGACCAGCCTTTAGCTATCCTGCTCCCCGCTGGGTGACTCATTCCCCTGGTATGAATGGGTACCTTGTACAGGCTGCAGAGATGATCAGTGATCATCGGGGGAGATCGGGCTGGGGAGTGAAAGACTGAGATTGTGTGCTCAGATTAAAGCTGGGTCTGCAGATAAAACCCAGCTGTCAGTCCTTCCCAGCTGCTGAATCCCAACCGGGTGAAAGAGGAAGCCTGAGTGTCTGTGTAATTTTACTCCTGCAAAATGGGCTTGGAAACACCTGGAGAAAAGAGTGCACCGTGGGAGTCTAAACCTCATGCACCCGAAGGCATCTTTGCTGTGTAGGTCACCTTACTGTGTCCAGGTCTTCACTGTCCTTTGAGACGGGAGAGTTGGCTTGATGCCTAGTGACATTTTTAGAGAGCCGTTCACTTCATGCTTGACAACAGACCTTTCAGGGGTAAAGCAGAGAATAAGTGATAATTTCCTTGTTCTGTCCTGGGGAGGTCATCTCTTTCAGGGACTTAGCATGAGGTTCTTGATGTAGCTTTCTTGTTATAGAAAGATGAATTTAATAGCAGTCGTAGGACAGCCTGGATCTGTAAAAGAGACTATTCATTGCTGACCAGAGGCAGGGGCTGTTTATTAAGATAGGGGCTTTCCCTGAAAATCTTTGACCCTAAGGAGGTAGTGGCCACATCATCCTGTGTCTTCAGGCCTGCTTTGTCCTTTTAATCTAGTATGATCCTCATGGGTTTGGCTTCCCCACCTGTGTATAGGAATAGGCCTCCCAAACAGTTTTCTGTATTGTCCATACGATTCTCCTTCTGGTAAGTAGGGCACATCCCTTTCCATGTCACTGCCATTAAGCGCTTTTAAGAAACAGTCATGTTCTCCCTTTAGTCTTCCAAGAGTGCATCTCACTTTGGTTTTGAGATATTGAGCTTTTCCCTCTAGATCCCATCTCAGCAGAACATACAGTCACAGTCATGAGTGTGAAGCAGTGCCAAGGTCCATCCGCTTCAACAGTGCCCCTCAGCCTGTGGCTGAGTCCCACAGGAGTCACTGGGAACAATAATCTATGGTTTATGCTTAGCTGCTCTGCTGTGTCTTTGGCGAAATGATTCGTTTGTGGCTTTACTGAATCATCATTATGATATAGATTGTACCTCAGTAACTTGGTCAAATTCCTTAAACAATATCAAGACAAGCAAAAGTTGGGGTTTTTTTGTATTGATGTCAGAATCAGATGTTTTCTGTGATACTGAGTGTAGTCATCAGGTTATCCAGCAACCATTTTCTTTTGCACAGTGATCTTATCTTAGTTGCCTGCACTTTTCCATTCTCTATATCCCTCTGGCTCTTGGAGTTAATCTCACACTTGCTGCTGCTTGTCTTCAATTATCCTGTGGTTTGGTGGTTTTTTTAACCTGTGGGATTATTCCTTTCCTACCCTGTCAAGGTCTGAATCCCAGCCCTTGCCTTTAAACACTGCTGAGGAAAGGATCAATGAAGACAGAGTCAGGCATTTTACCAGCTAATGAAAAGCTGGCTCACATTATCTCCCTATGTTCTGTTCTAATGTCCTGCTTTTCCCATTATTTTACAGTACTTCATCTTGCTGCTGTGCATCTTTCTCCTGGAGATCATTGCTGGAATCCTGGCCTATATCTACTACCAGCAGGTGCGTGGACAGTAGACCTTAGAGACGCAAATGAGAGAGGGAGAACAGCTCCTTATCATCCCATTTCTCCAGCCAAAATTGGTCTTGGAGGCTTGGAACCGGGTCTAGTTGTGGTTCACCTTTTCACACGTCAGTGTTCACTCCCTTCCCCATACAGCAGACCTTGGATTATTTACTGGTTTAGACGAAGTGGTAGTGGTTACTCTAGGGAGGCCGCTTAGCCTTGTTGCTCAGCTCCTTCCTGTGATGCACCATTGCATGCTGCTTTTCTGCAGACGCTTGTAGAAGACAATTTTTGGGGCTGTGTAGATCTAGGAACTCTCCTGACACCGTTCAAGGCAACTGAAATCACATTAGTGCCACTTGATATGTTCAGGACATAGGAACAGTTCGTGCTGCATCCAGCAAGCTACCTGCCATGCTTTGAACAAAGCATTGTCCAGCTGAGTGGTCCTTTCAGGTCAAGAAGTTTTTGAGAGCTTTACTTATTGCAGCTTAAGCCCTGGATCTGGAGAAAGAGCACAGGATCCCAACAGCTGCAGGTGTAGCCTGGCACTTCTTGCAGTTGCTGAGAGCAGAGGCTGAAGTAATCACTTTGTTTTTAAAGGGCGTTTAACCACCAAGGCACTAACAGCCTGTGAAGTTGCTCTCATGTCTGGAAATTGATTGGAAATGGCAAATTAGGATTGTTATCAAGTGGCTGTCTGAAAAGCAGCTGAACTTCCCATCTTGTTGACTTCACTGCCAGGATTCCTTGCCATTCCTTTTTCTCTTGGGCTTTCTGTGCTTTGCCTCGCTAAGATGGGCACTGGTGGTTTGTGAGGAGCCAAAGAACTGTGCTGGCTCCTGCCCAGGAGGGATGTAGGGGTATGAGTGTGCATATTTAACAGGAGAAGATCAATCCTGGCAGGCATGGCAGGAAGCCAGGGTCTGTCCATCCATCTGTGCAAAGTCATGAGGTTCATGTGTGACAGTGAATAAAGAGGAGCTGATCCCTAGGTTGAAATAAGGGACAGCGTATTTGGAACTGCACCCTTGAGTGCTTTAGGTCGCTCAAGGGTGTCTGATCAATAACTGCCCTCTGGCTGATAAATCCCCCTTCTCTCTTGGCTGCAGGCTGCTTGCTCTGTTTGCCACTTTTATTTCAGCCCTCGCTTTGGTGTGCAAGGCTTCTTGCGTGTATCTGTCTAAACTGGTTCTTTTGTTATCTCTGTTTCATGCTGCAGTTCTTCCCCGTGAGCCTGCAGGTAACTGCTTTTCTCCCAAGTAATAATTCTGTTAATGGACTCTCCCCTTTATTTGCCTTTGCCTTCCAGTTGCTGAACCTTTTCCTTTTTTGCAATTACGCTAAGTCCTTTGCGTTTCCATAGAGCTTCCCAGCCCAGGGTCTCCAAGCATTTTGCAAATATTAGTGAACAAGGCCTCACTTCAGCTCTGAGATAGGCATTGTCCCCATCTGACACAGGGGGTTGGAAGAAACAGTGTTTCAAAGGGAGAATAAACTCCAGACTGTATTTTGCACAGTCCAGCGTAAACAGATGTTTGACCTTTCATCTGCTGCTTACTGTGTGGAATGAAAGGTGCTGCTCACCTGTTTCATTCATTGACTCCATCTAAAAAGCACACTGACATTCTTTATTGGTATAGGAAAGTTGGAATATCAAACATGTTGGACTAAAGCAGTGTTGCTGCATGAACCAGGATGACCAAAAAAACCCCAACCAAGAGATCATCTAGGATGATAAAAAAAAAAGATGTAGCTCTTTGGCCTTTATGGCTGACGTCTGGATGGGTGAGAAGAATTCAGCTAGATTAAAAGAGTCTCCACAGGAATAAGTGTTTGAATCCAGTCATCTGAACACGCCAGTGGTTTATGATGATGCTTTCAGAAATTCTGCTCTTGCAAAATCAGACTTCATCTCTCTGTTACCAAGAAAGGCCTTGCAGTACTTATGCAATCACACACTTAATTCCCTCCTGTGGCATCCTTTTTGAAGCTGATACAAGAGGTATTCAAACTATATGGCTTCAGTCCAAGATGCCAAGAACTCTCATTTCTTCCTGCTCCTGGACAGAGTGACTTGGGTTTTAATATTTTTCACAGGCTTAGAGAGAGAAGACTGCACGTGATGTCACAGACATATTCATGTTTAAGCAGGCACAGTTTTATATTCCCTTTTGTTGCAGGCATGTCTTGGCAATCTTACATATTCAGGATGAGGAGCCATATGGGGATGTGCAACAGGGGTTGAAATTTGGTCCCAAAGCACCTCCTTCCAGTTATTAAAACAGAGGCAAGATCTGTAATCATTTGGAAATAAGCCTGTCCAGCCCAACCTTGGAGGATTATCTTGAAGGAAGCTATGGGTTCCACTGGGCTCTCTGCTCTCCTCTTGGAGCAAAGGCAATAAAACATGCAGAGCCCTGGGTCACTCCAAGGAGTGAGTTTGCCTAGTGATTTTATCCTACTTGTCTCTTCCATTCAGCTGAGCATGGAGCTGAAGCAAAATTTGAAGAACACCATGACCCAGAAGTACCGGAAGGAGGGAGAAGAGAGTGTTACCAGTGCCGTAGACAAACTGCAGCAGGAGGTAAGTATCTCTGCAGGCAAAGAGAACTAATGCAACTGCAGGGATTAAAACCAAGAATACAAAAGGCATCTCTCGACATCCAACCCCCAGGTATTTCTTCTGTATGCTGAGTGCATGGTCTTGTCCTGATTCAAGGCAAAGTTGGGTGAGGTGCAGGGCCTGAGCCATGCAACTGGCAGAATTGCATGGTGTGATCACTGAATTGCAGTAGCACTGGGGAAACAACATCTCAGCTGCTCCCAGTGAACTGGAGCTGCCAAGTCACTCTGACAGCTGTGTCTACTTCCCAGTTCAAAGCTTTGGAGAAATTGCTGACATTTTTCATTAAACTTCTCAGTTCCCTAGAGACCGAGATGTAATGAAAGAAGAGCTCTCCCACTACTGCTGCTCGCTGTGCCTGGCTCAGGGGTGGTTCAGGTTGGGGCTGGCACAGTTCTGACACGTTTTCCCACAGAAAGGACCTTTGTGCAAAGGCGCTTTGAAGGCACAGGGGTTGTTATACACACACTGCCATAGCAGGTGCATTTGTGATAGTAACTGGTAATTAAACTTGCCCTGTTACCATTATTAACACTCTCCAGGGATTAAGAGCTGAGGCAGCTGCAGGTGCACTCTGGTTACAGCTCATCCCAGCAGTAACCAACAGTCACAGCTGCTGAAGGATAGATGAACCTGATATTTAATGGCCATCTGGGGGACTTTTAACACAAAAGTCACTAATAATTATAGTAGCCAAAAAAACCCAAACCCATGAGATATCTGGAGTGTTTGCAAAGGAGGGTGAAGTCCAGGGCTCGGTGTGGGAGGCTGGAGGGAGAAGGAGGTTGCAGTGCTGAAGACTCAGGCTTTGCTCTCTGTGTGTACAGTTCAAGTGCTGTGGGAGCAATAACCACACGGACTGGGCTGACAGCCTGTGGATCAAATCTTCAGAGGCCAATGGGCGGAAAGTCCCAGACAGCTGCTGTAAGACGATAACTGACCTGTGTGGGCGAAGAGACCATCCTTCCAACATCTACAAGGAGGTAAAGAGAAAAGGGCTTGAGAACCATCTGTTTCAAAGCATCTGAAGGAGGTGGGCAGGGAGTGAGGGTGGTGGGTTATTAATGCAAGGTATATCAGCAGGCTTCAAAGTCAGTAGCATGCCTTAGAAAGCAGAATTCATTCCTTTAGCTGAGCATTCAGCCACTTAGGCTTTTAATTTATATCCAGGAATAGAGAAAAATACTAAATTCTATTTGCTACCACTGAGTAATAATGGGGGAAGGGGGAGAGGTTGTTGGTTCTGGCAGGAGACCTGGGATGTAAGTCCTATGTTTGGCATAGCTTCCTATGGTTGGAATTACCCAGTGAGGTGCAAATGGAGATACTTTTAGTTCTTGATTGAGATGGGATTTGATCTACAGCATATGAAGAAGAAAGGGGACCCTGTAGTGGACAAATTAGGGCATTTTCAGTGGACTGGAGGTTGTCCTGAAAAGTAGCTGGAGTCAAGATACAGGGGCTTGTCTTGAAGCAAATTAAATCCTAATCTAGCTGACTAAGTAAACGTGTGACTCTCAGACCATTTATTCATCCAGTTTGTGTAAAACTGGTGAAAATGCTTGCATTTATTTTGGCACCCTCCAGTCCTGTTGCCTGGCTTTAGCTTGCTCACTGCGATGCTCTGTGGGGCAGCATAGACCTTTTTCTCATCAGTAGGGCCAGCATTTTTTGGCTGGCTTTATCAGCCTGGAGAGCAGCAGCTGGAGCTTTTCCTTTGTTGCTGTCCCCCTGACAGTTAAGGATGGCTGTTGGTGAAGAGGTGGCCCCTTCAGAGCAGGTATTTCTTTTTCACGGTCTGTGTTTTGAGCAGGACATGGAAAAAGAACATGAATAACATCTGCATTAAGCTAAGAAACTCAAGCAGCTCAAAGGAAACCAACCATCTATTTTTGTGGAATGAATAGGGAGATGAAGTCCAGTCTTTCTGATCTACCAAAGCCCCTCCTATGTCCAGCTGCTTGGCTGGGTTTTGCACGTCAGGAAGAAGGCTTTCCCATAAGGTTTGCCTTTTGGGCAAGACCCAATGAGGGAGCAGTGCAGGAAGCATCCACGAGCTGATGAGGTATTTCTGAGAGTGGAAACCTACAACCATTTGAAGCATAGGGCATATCATGATATGAAGTCTTAGAGTTCATAAAGTACTTAAGTGGCTTTGGGGAAGGAAAACCTAGAAAAGGGTCAGATAGAGAACAGGAGTATCTGCTTCATATCAAGGCAGCTAGGTCTGACTATAAAATCTAATGCTGGGAAAAATGAGGCCTTTGCCAACACTCCCTGGAGTGTTGTGTGCTCACTCCTTTCTCCTGCCTGCATATGTGTGTGTTCCCTGTAAACTTCAGGGGCAAGAGGGCCCCCAGCATCCTTGGGGCACTGCTGTAGCCTATACAATAAATCCCCCTGATGTTACCAGCGAAAACCTGCCTCAAGAGTTAAACAGTTTAATTATTTAAAGGGAAAAAAAACAACAAACAAAGCAAGAGAATGCTCTTACTGATTTAATTTTGCCTTCTGATGATAAAAACTTGGGACTGAAACAGGGATGGAAAGGTCCTGATGCCAGCCAGGGATGCTGTTGCAAGACAGAGGCAGCCAGAGCATGGCTTTCCAGGTTCACACCGAAACTTGCTGCTGTCATAAATAGCAGCAGGAAGAATTTCCTCTTAAAAGGTTCCTGTTATTTTAGTGATTTTGTACTGCATCCACTCAGCAGCGTTTCCTTGGCCTTTTGGCCTGACAGGAGTAAATATCCTCCCCAGGTATGCACTAGGCAGTGAGTGAGGGAATCTTTCTCCACGTATCTGGGAGAAGAGTGGCACGCTCTGTGTGATGTTGGCAGATTCTTCTGCATTTCTCCTGCCCAGCCAGCAGCCACATCAGGTTTGTTCAGTGGTTCTTGAGCTGGCTGGTCCAAAGCATTACAAAACATGATGCAGTTCACATCATCTGCGTCGCTTTTTCAGTGGTGCTGGAGGAAGAGGTTGCTCAGAGAAACCACCTTCTGTAACGTGGCTTTCAAGGTTCACAAGCATGGGGTTGAATTAAACAAGAGGTTAAAATGAAGCTGACTTTCCATGTCCCTCCTTTCACCCTGCAGAGCGGTTGCATTACCAAGCTGGAAAACTTCATTCAAGAGCATCTGAAAATTATCGGGGCGGTGGGGATCAGCATTGCTTGTGTGCAGGTAAACGGGCTGGGTGGAGTTTTGGGGGTGCTGGGCAAGAAGTTAAAGGAACCCCTGAGCCGAGGGATGGAAAAAAAATCTAGTGGTGTGCTGCCCTTCCCTGCCTGGCAAGCAGAAGTTGCCAGGCTCTCCGGGCACCCGAGGGTTCACCAGCTCCAAAGCCTTTTCTGGCAGCGCGTTCAGCTCGCTGCAGGCATCCGGCAGGGCCGGGGGGACAGGTGTGCCCCAGGGCCGCGGGAAGGGCCGTGCCGGTGGCTCGGCAGCCCGAGGGAGCCCTCGTGTGCCCATGTGCCCTCACTGCCCGCCCAGCTGGGGGCCGCTCCGCCGGAGGGACCTTCCTACCCCGGGTCCTCAGGGTTATCTTAAACCATCCAGAATCGCTCCCTCAGCTGTGTCATATTGAATAGCCGCCCTGGGGGTCTGCCATTATTTTGGAGAGGGTGACGAATAAAACGGTAGGATATGGGTGCCCACCGCTCTCATTTTGGAGGGGAGAGCACAATATTTTTTTTTTCCTGATGCAGATGTGTCTGGGAGTTCCTCATCTTCTTCTTTGTTCTGGAAAGCAGCCAAATTACACCCCAGGAAGCTACTGGTGGTTAATTACAAGGATTAGCACAGATTATGTTCTCTCCTGCTGCTTATTGCAAGCTGGAGTGTGGTATCCCCAGGTGGGAGCTGGCTGCCACTCCGTTGTGGGTCCAGACTGCTAGTTTGCAAGTGGCTGCCTCCACTGCATCCATTCTCTTTTTTTCATATATTTCTCTCTTCTCTTTACACTCTGTAGATCTTTGGGATGATTTTCACCTGCTGCTTGTACAAGAGTTTAAAGTCAGAACCATATTAATAGTTGTGGGAACTCTGTTGCTCCCCTTCTGCCACTTCCCTTAGCACCTGCCAACCTGACCACTCTCCATCACCACCACCAAAGTGTCTGTAACCTGAGGACTCGGCTCTATAATTAAATGCCTTTAGAACCATGCACCGCCTTACCGGCCCCTCTGGGGGAAAGTCACCCTCCTTGTTGTGAACAAGGCAGCCGGGAGCTCGGTGGGTCCTCTTCCGTGTCAAGAAGCAAAAGAGCTGTGGGTCCTCTGCTAGAAGCTTTAGCGAAACAGTCCCTTGATATAACTACGAAGCAAGATTTATCCAAGGGCCACTTCTCTTGAGGCTTTTCCTGAGACAACGTGAAGCTATCAGGATGCTGTACAAGAGTCATGGTTTGCTTTCCAAGAAGTGGCTCAGCAGCACTGGGCATTGACACTGAGGACAGATGTTGTTTCTGTTCTGAGCTGGAGCCAGACCTGAGTTTCTCGTACATGGAAGATTTCTCTCCCTCCTCCCAAGAGTGCACCAATGTCCTAACACAGTTCTTTTCCACCTGAGAGGATGCCTGCCTGGCTGATTGGGGCAGGAGCTACTTGTCCTGCTAACTGGGAGCACAACTTGGTGCGGCTGAAATCTGGTCGTGACTCTCATGTTGCCAAGATGTGGGTGCCTTATGATTTCTCAGCATTTCCTCTTCCTTGAAGCTTCCCCCAACACAGTGCCATTAGGAGCCACAAGAGGCCTTTTTCTTCCTACCAATTCTGATGCTAAGATGATGGACTACTTTCTAATTCTGTCTGTTTTATTGAGTGGCTTCTAGCATGGGTGAGAACACTCTTCCTCCTACCTATCCCCTGATGAGGTTTGGTGAAGAGCTGGTCTGTTTGTGGGGCTGGCAGATCTTGCTACCCTTTGGCCTGTTTGGTTAGGGGTAATACCTTCTTCAGCTGTTACCATATATGTAGAGAGATGCCCTTGGCTTGATTTTTCTAATTAAAACCTCCAGGCTTGTCTCCCTTGGGCAGGAAACGAATATATACAAATGTTTTATCAGCCTCCAAAGAGCTCATTAATCAGATGAGGGTTTTCTGGCTTTATCTGAAAAGCCACTTTACTAGTTGCTGCTGAGAAGGTCAAGAGAGTCAGTTGTAACCAACTGGCCCAATATACTTGGCAAATCAGTAGTGTTGGGTTAACTGTTTGCTGCAGTGGAATAGATTTTAATTAAATATTGTCTCTGCATTAGGATCCTATATACATATAAGACAGAGACATCACTGCTGCCGTGGACTTGATGCCAGCAGGTTCTCAGCCTGAATTCATGAGATCTCGTGTGCCTCTCATCCCTCATTCCTGGTCTGCCTGTTACACTCATGAAGCAGCAAGGGCCATGGGATTCTGGTGTTTCTGAGCACTGAAGACAGTCTCAGACTTCTATAACCAAATTTATTCCCTCTCTTGAGCTTTCAGCGATGCTGGCTGAGCCCTGTCCTCGGCAGCAGACAGCCAACACAAGCAAAATCGTCCAGACCACTAATGGGTCTTGCAGCATTGTGGGGTTTTTGGTTCACAGAGCAGAAATGTTGGACTGGTGCTAAAGGGTGACATGCTAGAATTCAGAGCAGGTCAATCTGAAACTCCCTCATCATCAGCCCCAAGAAATAATCCTTGACTAATGCAGAATGAGAGGTGGAGGAACTGAGGTGTATCTTTGGTTCCACAGCAGTAGGAAAGAAATCTAAATTATTGTGTAATGATCTGAAGGAGAAATCTCTAAATTATTTCTTGTTTTATAGTAAAGTTCCTTAACAAGTATTGACTACTAACTAAGAGGAAAATATTGAGCATGTTGCTTGAAGCAATATTTCTAGTTTCTTAAGCATATCTTCATAGCTGCCTTTGCCCATTCCCTTCGAACATATTGTACAGGGTTGGGAAAGGACAGGAAAAATGAGATATGAACAGTCAGTTGGCTTTTGTACACTGAGTTGTTTTATACTTTTTCTCTGTGTAACAATATTCATTGCTTTTGGATTTTTTTTTTTAACCCAGTTTAAGTTGCTGGCCAATAGAAAAATAAAGCTTAAGGTTCTGTACTGACTCTGTGCAGCAAAACTGAACGGGTACCATATGCCAGGTGCATTCTATGGAGGGCTCAGATGCTGCTGAGGAGCGTGCTTCTAGAGAAGAAGCTGGCCTGAGGGACCAGCCTGAGAAGGAAGCTGGGGGAGAGTCTGTTCCACGTTGCGGACCTTGCCAGCCTGGTTATGATGTGCTGCCGTGGGGTGCTGCAGGCTGCTCCCTGTGGCACCAGAGGCTGAAGCTGCAGAACCTCAGGGCACGAGGTATTGCACATGAGCTGTGGTGTGCGCACCCAAGCACTGCTCCAGGCTCTGTGCTCTCACCCTTGTCACACAGGCTACACCTCCTTGTCGCAGGCCTGTTGGCGGAGGAGCTCCGGGTACACACTTGCACACAGACAAATCAATATGATTTATGCAGTGATCCACTATTATTTACATTACCCGGTCTTTTATACACTTTCACTACCCCTCGGCGCATGATCACTTTAGTATTACTGGTTACAGGTAAGAAAC